>CM076995.1:104144120-104784303 GCA_039090855.1 Macrothele yani
TACGCACCTTATGCCGCATAAGGGCAATGGAATATATCCCGCTGCTATCTCCTGACCTTTGACCCCACTTCACCCATTTTCAACAGGGTTCGTACCCAGGTGGTCCCCTACCACATACTAAAATTTCATTGAAATCGAACCATATTTACGCAAGTTATGACGCATAAGGACAATTGAGTGAATTCCGCTCTTATGTCGTGACCTTTGACCCCACTTCACCCATTTTCAATAGGGTTCGTCCCCTGGCGGTACCCTACCACATACTAAAATTTCATCGAAATCGAAACATTTTTACGAGAGTTATCGTGCCGACAGACGGACAGACGGACGGAAAAAGCTGGAGCATATTCGCTTCTTCAACCTACGGTTGGAAAGCGTAAAAAAGCATCGTTTTGTGGTTGAATGTAGCTACTTGTTCGGATAAGTACTCATGTAGGCCTGACTGACTGGTTCCTCATGAGTACCTATCCCCGCAAGTAGCATGTGAATTTTATTTTAATTGTAACGGTACTGGTTCTCTGACTTCCCTGGGACCAATGGTCCTATATTTGGGGACTGGTTACTACATCATAGCCTTAGATACTCATGGTGTTGTTAAATTAAGAAAAAGGGAATATAAAAACGGAGTTCGCGCAGGTAAAATTCTTATATCTAAGATAATGCAAAAACTCGTATCTTTCTCTCTTTCAGAATCGGTGCACCCGAACAACAGCTTTTAGATGAAAATTTGATCTATTTTAAGCAGGCATGCGTGAACGTCAGCAGTATTTACTGTTTTCTTCATGAATTTTCATTTGTTTTAATTTTAAAAAAAGACTGACATTGTGAGTAAAAAACAAAATACCAGATGAAGAAACGCATTTCGAGTATCCTTTTAGATTGTGGCCCTCAAGGGGTTGCCCATCATATGCGTAGGTAGTTGTGGAACTACCTTTTCAAAAAGAATTGAACCACTCTAAAACTAAATAACCCATGATTTTATAAACAAGTTAGTAAAATCTTGCAATGCATTGATTATAATACGCTTTCCAACATACCAGAAATCATTACTCAAGTTATCACTCAAGTTATGAGAATAATGGCTGTGGAATAAATCTCGGTCCTGTGCCCTGACCTTTGATTCTTCGACGATATTCAACAGAACCGGTTTGGTATACCTCCGAAATAACATGATAAAGTTTTGTCGCAATCGAAGCATTTTTACTAAGTTATGATGCATAAGGGCTATGGAATAGATCCTGCTCCTGTGTCCTAACCTTTGATCCCATTTCGCCCATTTTCAATAGAATTCGTCCCCGTGCAAGACCCTACAACATACTAACATTTCATCCAAATCGAAGCATTTTTACGTAAGTTATGACGCATAATGGCGATGGAAGTGATTCCGCTTCTATGTCGTGACCTTTGAATCCATTTCACCCATTTTCAATAAGGTTTGTCGCCAGGTGGTCCCCTACCACATACTAAAATTTAATCGAAATCGATCCCTTTTTACGTTAGTTATGACGCATAATAGCAGTGGAATGGATCCCGCTCCTATGTACTGACCTTTGGCGCCATTTCGCCCATTTTCAATAAGGTTTGTCGCCAGGTGGTCCCCTACCACATACTAAAATTTCATTGAAATCGATCCCTTTTTACGTTAGTTATGACGCATAACAGCAGTGGAATGGATCCCGCTCCTATGTACTGACCTTTGACCCCATTTCGTTCACTTTAAATAGGGTACCTTTCCAGGTGATTTCCTACCAGATACTAAAATTTCATCGAAATTGAACGATTTTTACGCGAGTTATCGTGCGGACGAACATACGCACAAAACGCGTGACGTAATGAGGCAGATGGGAATCGCGACCATCTGCTAGCAAGATGTGACGTCATAAAACTTTAATAGGATCCACACGCAATGCGTGACGTAATGAGACAGATGGCGTGACCGCGCGTCAACATTCTCAAACGCGGCGAGATTGTGACGTCATAAGCATTGGTAACATTAATGGTATAATGGAACAACGCCATCACTAAAAACGTTATAATTCGGGGTGGTTATTTAACCCACTGAACGAATTCTCCTACAAGTCGAGATCAAGCTAAATCGATTTCTAGTACCAGAAAACGGTAGGTTAACGACTTTCATCAAAATTCTTAGAGCTGTTTTCAAAATAAAATGTACCTACATGCATACAAGAATTGCTACTTTAAGGTGGACGTCAAGTAATTTTGCTTCTTACCTATATTTCCAATGGAAAAACTTCTGTACACATTTTCTTCACAATTAATGCGTTCCCAAGGATGAAAATTTGAACATCGATTAAAATATCTTCATTTTATAACTTGCAATACTTAATATTTTCTAAAACATAACCATTATTATGCAATTCAACATTTGTTTGTCTACTGACGTCATGAAAACACAGGTCGCGCCATCTTTTTTCTGGACAATTAATGCGTTCACAAGGATGAAAATTTGAACATCGATTAAAATAGCTTCATTTCATAACTTGGAATACTTAATATTTTCTAAACCATAACCGTAATTATACAATCCAACATTTTTTTGCCCACTGTCGTCATCAAAGTACAGGTCGCGCAATCTTTTCTCTGGTTTCAACAATACCAAAAGAAAAGTTATTTATTTTTAATAAGATTATGGTTATTTTTTAGAACATATTAAGTTTTCCAAGGTATAATATGAAGTTATTTTAATCGATGTTCAAATTTTCATCCTTGGGAACACATTAATTGTGAAGGAAATGTGTACAAAACTTTTTCCATTGGAAGTATAGGAAGCAGAATTACTTGACGTCCACCTTAATAATATGGGATAAGGGCAATGGAAAGGATCGCAATCCTATGTCTTGACCTTTGACCACATTTCGTCCGTTTTCAATAGGGTTCGTCCCCAGGTCGTCCCCTACTGCATACTGAAATTTCATCGAAATCGAACCATTTTTACGCAAGTTATGACGCATAAGGGCAATGGAATGCATCCCGATCTTATGTCCTGACCTTTGACCCCACTTCACCCATTTTGAATAGGGTTCGTCCCCAGCGGTCTCCTACCACATAGTAAACCTTCATTGAAATCGAACCATATTTACGCAAGTTATGACGCATAAGGGCAATGGAATGATCCCGCTCCTACGTCGTGACCTTTGACCCCATTTGTCCCATTTTCAATAGGGTTCGTCCCTAGGTGGTCCCCTACCGCATAGTAAAGTTTCATTGAAATCGAACCATATTTACGCAAGTTATGGCGCATAAAGGCAATGGAATGATTTCGCTCCTACGTCGTGACCTTTGTCCCCATATGTCCCATTTTCAATAGGGTTCGTCCCTAGGTGGTCCCCTACCACATACTAAAACTTCATCGAAATCGAACCATTTTTACGCCAGTTATCTTGCGGACGGACGGACTGACAAAGTTTGAGCATATACGCTTCTTCAACCTACGGTTGGAAAGCGTAAAAAAGACGTGACATGCTTCTGAGAAAAAGTCATTCACCACGCGCTTAAAAAATGAAAAATCTTTCACTGTTTGTCTTTTAGCGAGTAGCAAAACACAAGGCGTATTTTGTTTTCTAAATTTCCATTCTGGTGTTATTTTAGTTATTTTTTATTAAATTATGTAAAAAATATTTACGCTATTGCTCTTTAAATTATGAATTCGTGCTGTAGGAAGTAAGGCACTCATTAGCGCTTCATAAGCGCCCTATGAGGCAAGCGAATGGGCCGCAGATAAAGATAACACTTGAAGCTTTGTTTAAAATCAAGCTCTGAAATCTTCGTTTCCAAGAAAAGGACAGAAATTGGTTGTGGACAGGGGAGTGCGAAACCCGGAGTACCTCAACTACTGCTGGGTTCCACTAGGGTCCCTTACACGAAAGTTTGGCATTGTCACTTGGCCAGAACTAATACAGTATGTAGGAAGCAAAATAACACTCTTTGGCTGATATCATCAGATCACAGTGAACTCGTTTCTGTCCTTTTTTAGCACGTCTTTTGTAAAAAAAGATCGTGCTTCTGTTATCGGTTTGTCCGTCCGTCCGTCTGTCTGTACCCACGGTATCTCTGCAACTATTAGTCCGATTTGAAAAATTCTTTTTGCATTTGGAAGCTTGAAATATGCGAATGATGATCCTTTATTTCGTTTTTTTTTTGTTTTTACGATGTACAATTTTGCCGCTAGGAGGCGTAAATGCAGATGATGTCGAATTCAAAATTACGTTTTAATCCACATATTTTCTTCTAAACATTCGATCGAAAAAATTCTTTTATCTTTCGATTCCATTTATGGCGAAGAGTGTTTTAGATATAGTTTCATTTTGAAATTACTCATAGATTTTCCGCTAGGGGGCGTAAAATAAATTAAATTACATCCATTCCGATAACTCTTCTCCTAAAACTCCGATTTGAAAAATCTTTTTTTCAGCGGATACATCTCCTAATGGAAAATCTTTTGCATATAATTTCGAATTTTTGGTAAAGAATATTTTGGCCACCAGGGGGCGTAAGTGTTAATTTTTGCTTCTGATGTATTTGCCATAAAATCTAAGTTTCTAAAATAGCGATTGAAAAAATTCTTTCGTGGACTGATGCCACTCACATCGATAAACCTTTTCGGAATATTTTCTTCCTAAAATATCTCACAGTTTCTTCGCCAGGGGGCGTAGATGTATATCTCATTTTTGTCAATATCTCTACTTCTAAGAGTCCGATTTAAAAAAATCCTTCTTTGTTGGATAGTATTTCTAGTGTGACATGGTTTTCCTAAAAATTCAAAATTTTCAAGTAATTCATGGACTTTCCGCTAGGGGGCGTAAAGGTAAATTGCGTTTCCCACTATTTCTCTGGTTCTAAACCTCCGATTTGAAAAATTCCTTCTGCACCGGATACAGCTCCTGATGGGAAATCCTTTGCACATAATTTCTAATTTTTGTAAAAAATGGTATGGCCACCAGGTGGCGTAAGTCTTAATTTCCACTTCTGATGTATTTGCAGCCAAATATGAGCTTCTAAAATTTCGATTGAGAAAAAGTATTTTGTTGACCGATGCTACTCATGTCGACAAGCCTTTTAGGAACACTTTCTTCTTGAAATAATGCATGGTTTCTACGCCACGGGGCGTAAATGTATATCTTATTTTTGTCAATATCTCTACTTCTAATAGTTCAATATGAAAAATTCCTTCGTTGTTGGATAGTGTTTCCGATGCGAAATGTTCTTCCTATAAATTCAAAATTTTCACGTAAATCATTTAAGACTTTCCGCTAAGGCGCATAAAGGTAAATTGCGTTTTCTGCTCCTAAAACTCCGATTTGAAAAATTCTTCTTGTATCGCATACAAGACCTGATGGAAAATATTTTTCACATAATTTCTAATGTTTTGTAAAGAATGGTTTGGCCACCAGGGGTCATAAGTGTTAATTTCTTATTCTGATGTATTTGTAGCAAAATCTGGGCTCCTGAAAACTCGACTAAATTTTTTTTCTTGGACCGATACCGCTCATATGGATAAACCTTTTGAGAATACTTTCTTCCTAAAATAATGCATGGTTTTCCCACCAAGGGACGTAAAGTCACATCTTGTTTTTGTCGATAACTCTGTTTCTAAGAGTTCGTAAGCTCAAGATTCCGTTTACACCAATATCTGAGGGATTAAAGACCCGATTGAAAAACTTCTTTCTTCCGTCCGATACTATTGTTTTCCATACCGGTTCCATTGCCTTTGAATAGCTTTGATAAATTTAATTTGCGTCAGAACGGATTCAAAGGACGTGCTTATTACACCCGAAAATTCGGTGTCATCTTGTTACGTTTTCCATCCGTAGGTTGAAGAAGCGTATATGCTCCAGCTTTGTCCGTCCGCACGATAACTTGCGTAAAAATGGTTCGATTTCGATGAAATTTTAGTATGTGGTAGGGAACAACTTGGGGACGAAAGCAATTGAAAATGGACGAGATGGGGTAAAAGGTCATGACATAGGAGCGGGATCTATTCCATTGCCCTTATGAGTCATAACTTGCATAAAAGTGGTTCGATTTCGATTAAATTTTAGTATGTGGTAGGGGACCACCTGTGGGCGAACTCTATTGAAAATCGGAGAAATGAGGTCAAAGGTCAGGACACAGGAGCTAGATTTATTCCATAGCCATTATTCTCATAACTTGACTAAAAATGTTTCTATTGCCACAAAACTTTAGTATGTTGTTCCGGGGGTATACTGAACCGGTTCTGCTTAATATCATCTAAATGGGGTCAAAGGTCAGGACACAGGAGCGTGGTATATTCCACAGCCATTATCCTCATAACGTGAGTAATAACTTGAGTAATGATTTCTGGTATGTTGGAAAGCGTATCATGATCAATGCATTGCATGATTTTACTAACTTGTTATAAATGATGAAGGAATGGTAAATGGCAATTATTAAAATTAGAAAAATGCGTGAAGAAAGATATTTTTTATTTTAGCCGAAGTTGGGGCATGAGGTATTTTAAAGGAACATCAATGTTTCTTTCATCTCATAAATAAAGCAGAAAGTGATATTTTTGGGAGGAGAGAGAAGGGAAGGAGGGGGGGCTGGACCCGACGGACCCTCCCGCGTGTGCACCACTGCTTTTAGATGATTCACCTTTTGCAGTTCCCTCTGTACTTTTCCAGATGTAGGGTTTTGAAGAGGTATGCTGAAAACAACGATGCTTGTTTCAAGGCCACTTAACTTTCCTGCGATTGCTCATTCCGCTGTTATGTTAAATAACATTTGAGGATAGTGTTGTTCACTTCATGTCTCTTCATGCCATTCTTAGAACTTGCGCCATTTAAAGTTAGTGTGAACTTCGCACAGCGTTGAACCATTACTTTGAACCATGAATCACCATTGATGAATAGAGTTTATATATTAATTACTTAATAATGCGGTCGATGCTTAGCTACTGAATGACGACAGAGGTGATTATTTTTTATTTCTCTGGTGACTCGGAAATCACATCTGAACGAGTGTCGTGAAGATTGCATGTCATGCATTTCCTGTTTCCGAGGTGCTTTGCAGGCGTACGTTGATCCATTCATCCGCTAAACGTAGTTTCGGAGGACATCACAAGAGGGTAGTTTTGCCCTTGCATCAAATCTGAATTTTAACTTTTAGCATTTTATGTGTTTTCGTCAATTTCAAGCATATGTTCACTGTGTCAAACATGTTAAAATTATAACTCTAAACAAAGGAGCATTTCAAGCAATCACTGTAAATGATGAAAACATATTCATCTGCACAAATCTGCAATAATTTGAGGTGTTTATAAAATGTTTTAATTTAAATTAAAACTGGACTTAAGGTTGCCTTTTCTGAACAGTGATATAGAAGCGCGCGCGCACACACACACAGAGAAAATTGCTAGTTCAATTTAAATTTAAGTTTCATGTTCGAACGCTTAATAAAATAGAAAAGTTTACAAAAAATACAAAGCTAACGAACATTCCAGAAATACTATTATCAGCATCAGCTAGCATCACAAGAGGGCAGCTTTGCCCTTGCACCAATTCACTATTGATTCCGATAAAAATCTTGTCTTCTCCATTAAAGCGTAGGAATGCAGGAGTTGGGAATTTTATTTTTGCATGGCACAATTTCTGGGGGCTTTAGGTCGCCGGCCACACACTACTTCGGAACGGAAATCAACTTTTGGCATCGGAACAAATCAGAACGGAAATCAACTTTTGGCATCGGAACAAATCAGAACGGAAGCGAATTTTATTTGCATACTACGCAGGCGCGACGCTACGGGTGGGCTACAGCCCATCCAACCTTTCTTTGAGTTCATCCATTAGCCGCCCTCCCCCCAAAAATATTTAAGCAGTTAGAACACATGGTGAGTGCAACCGTTTAAGATTTTAGGAAACCTGGATAAACATATGTGAATTTTTCGAATTCACAGAAATTTTGTTACATAATTAATTGCATAAAACGATTTTTTGTTAAATTTAGTGTTGTGCAATTCTATAAAATGGAAGCAGTCCTCTGAGCGAATGTCATAGAGTAGCAGAAAGTCATTATTTCGTAATTACAATTTAGGAAGATGAGAGTGAGGGAAAGATATACCTTGTCAGGTTACAAACTAAAAATTTTAAACAGCCTCTTTTGACAGCAATATGAAAAAAATTACGTAACTGAGCTAAAATTGCGAAGAAATATAACTTGTTAAAGGATATGGAGCTTCACATCCATAGTTCTCAGTACTACGTACACTGATACTACACACAATATGCATCTGAAAACCATATTTTTTACTGCAGATAACATTATCAGCGTCGAATAAATTCTACTTGAACGGAAATTTTGGTCAACATCTCTGTCAAACACTGCATAATTTGTGTGCCCCCGGCGCGATACATTGCCTCTCGCCGAGTTCTAAGCTGCTGGCGTAGCCACTGACACAGGGTTGAAACTATTATACACAGACAGAATCGAAATAATTTATTTGCTAGACGCAGTGCGCTCTGAATGTAGTAACGTGTGTACTGTAACGTTATATTATCTCTTTATAACTTAACTGATATAACTATAGACTGTTTATTTAGCAAACAACCTGAAATTATGAAAGCAGCAACCTGCTTTCGTTATTTCCTGCCAGGAGATGAAAATTTGTGGCAGCCCGAGAACTAGAACGCCAAGAACCAATTTGCGATGTTTGCTTAGGGTAGACTGTAATGCGGCACTTGAAGATCTCAACATCAGGAAAAGTTTCAGACTATTCCAATCCACCAGACAGCAAGGTAGGTAGTCTGGCCAGATGAGATGATCAACATATAATAAAGTAATACAGACATTTGACGTGGACTAGGAACATCAAACAGAAGCCATCGCTCTTTCCACGTTTATAAATGAGTCACGGAAAATTTTCATTGGCCGCCACCGGGAATCGAACCCAGGATCTTCCAGTTACTCGCCGGATATGCTTCCACTGCAACACAGCGGCCTCGAATTCCTCTAGATTCACATACACTAACTGCCAAGCCAATTGGCAGATTGCTTCTTGGAGCCTCGCACAATGCTGGGGATCCACCAAAGATCGTAAGCAGCAACTGAACAAATAATTAGAAGGCGAATGAATAATTAATACAGACATTTGACTTGGACTTGGAACATCAAACAGAAGTCATCGCTATTACGTGGAAAAAGCGATATTATCTTTATTATGTTCCTAGTCCACGTCAAAGGGGGGGGCTAGTGGGCAACGTTCGTGACTGCTACGGAAAGGACCTCAGGTTCGATCCCAGGCAGGTGTGAATGCTCGATCCATTAAATATCCGCCGTGCGTCGGATGGGCACGTTAAGCCGTCGAACTCCGGGTACTGGCGCCCCGGTAATAAATAAGGGCGTCTTTCTCCCCTTTCCACCTCACTTCCGTGTCACTTTCCAATCAGGGACTCTAGCCCAAATCTCCTAGCTTCCTATTTCTAAGGGTTGTTTCAGATCTGGGGTCCGACACTCCCTTCCTAAAATCCTCTACATATGATCATTTATGATCCACGTCAGATGTCTGTATTAATTATTCATTCGCCTTCTAATTATTTGTTCAGTTGCTGCTTACCATCTTTGGTGAATCCCCGGCATTCTGCGGGGCTCCAAGAAGCAATCTGCCAATTGACTTGGCAGTTAGTGTATGATGAGTCTGGAGAAATTTGAGGCCGCTGTGGTGCAGTGGAAGCATATCCGGCGCGTAACTGGAAGACCCTGGGTTCGATTCCCGTGGCGGCCAATGAGAATTCTTCCGTGACTCACTTATAAACGTGAAAAGAGCGTTGACTTCTGTTTGATATAAAATAAAGTAATATTTGTTTCTCTTAGACGGCAAAAAACTGTGACTTAAAATAAAAGCATTATACCTTAATGTACATAAAATAAAAGGACACTGTTAACTAAATTCGACAAAAAAACAAAACAAAAAAACATGGAATATAAGATGATCCTATAGTAGTGAGATGTAATAACCAGCTGATGCTCTTTTTCTTGAGCA
The DNA here is from genome assembly GCA_039090855.1 of Macrothele yani. Taxonomy (NCBI): domain Eukaryota; kingdom Metazoa; phylum Arthropoda; class Arachnida; order Araneae; family Macrothelidae; genus Macrothele; species Macrothele yani. The sequence goes on from CM076995.1 coordinate 104,154,136, forward strand.
AGAATATTTTTTAAGCTAAACATATCTTTATTAAATTCGAAAAGAATAAAAAAAGTCATATTTCACTTAATAGATTCATTGAAGTTGTCTGACATTTCTTCCTACACAATGTCTTTTTTTTTTTTTTTTTTTTTATTGGAGGTTTAACGATCACCGTGAGCAACTCAACGGGCTATAAGCAGTCGCCCGTCCCTAATTTAGGGTCACTGGTTCCAGGGAAGGGAGAGAGCCAGTGCCGTAAGACAAACACAACATCCATGCCTGACCGGGATTCGAACCCGAACCCCTTACGGACGAATGATCATAGGCCAGCGCCTTAGACCACTGCGCCACCGGGGCGGCCACAATGTCTTTCATCACGTAATCGTAGTAATGTTTGTGACTCATGTCGTACAAAAGTGGATTTCCTTGTTCAGCGTTAATTATCTTTTCAACAAACATTTCGGAAACAATAATAAAATGATGAACAACTTCAAAGCAGAAGCAATGGAAGCGCGGAATTCTGGTTGCATCAAGAGCTTGCCGTCTGAAGATGCAATAAAGTTAAATGAGGGAGGTGACCTTAACTAAACGCACGAACAACGCCTCGAAACACAGTCGAATTCTTCAAAAATATTCTCAGCAAGCAACCCCAAAATATTCTGTTCCATTTCGTTCCGATTCGAAAGGGAGATTCCGTTCTATTCCGAGCCGAATGAACGATTTTGTTCTATTCCGATCTGTTCCGATGTAATGTCCAAACTTCGACTAGAAATAATGGTTACCAATTTTTGACTTTTTTTTTTCCGTTTCGTCTGACACATTTAACTAGGTGCGTTTAAATAATAAGTCTCGAATTCATGTTACACTTGCTGAACTGGCCCTGGCGCTGCCTGAGTGTAAAATTTTAACTGCAATCTGTGTATTCTGATTTTTACTACAGTAAAGGACTATTTTGAGTACCATCTTCTGATCTCCCTAACATCTATAAATTTCTAGATATTAGACATTTTAAACTCATTTTCTTTTATGCACTCTATGCGTTAAAATTTTATTAGCAGAGCAGTAATAATATCTTTGGAATGTATGATTGCAGAAAAATGTCCGGAATAAATTGATAGCGCCTCTTTATAAACTGCGTTAATCGTCTTTTCGCTATAGGCGCCAAAATGTTACTTTTCTCAAGCTTTTTTTCTTTCTTTTTTTTTTTTTTCTGTTTCCATAGTTTTAGCTGCAGCCATGAATTTCCCCTTTCAGAAAGAATATAATGAAACTGAGTTTGACAAACACACCCTGTACAATCCTTCGTGAACCGCAGGGAAATTAATTCGCCCAGACCGTGATGACCGGCAGTAAAGCTCAGCATGCATCACGAGGGCGACGTATATTCTTTGCCAGGAAAAATTATGCCAACTGAGGGAATATGTTTTGCTCCTAGCGATGAACGCACCACAGAGAAGGAGAGACAGAGGTCCAACTGTCGTGTTTATGACAGCGTCCCAGTGGTCCGAAGATAACTTCTGTCACGTGCTACGGTACCAGTGACTATATAAGTAGCAGAGTTATAAACTCATCGCGGAGAGAGTTATAAACTCTCTCCGCGATGCTACTAAAACTACGGCACGTCAAGCTGTCGGACCCCCGGTACTGGCTTCCCTGTGATAAATAAGGGCGCCTTTCTCCCCCCTTTCTACCTCGCTTCCGTGTCACTTTCCTATCGAGCACTCTAGCCCAAATCCCCTAGCTTCCTATTTCTAAGGGTTGTTTAAGACCTGGTGTCAGACCCTCCCTTCCTAAAATCCTCTACATATGATTTGATAATCTGAGTTGCGAACTCTAGCCGGGGGTGGCCTAGTGGTCAACGTTCGTGATCGTCACGGGGGAACCTCATGTTCGATATTAGGCAGGTACGAACAATCGAACCACTAAATATCCACCGTACGTCAGATGGGCACGTTAAGCCGTCGTACCCCGAGTACTGGCCCCCAGGTGATGAATAAGGGCGTCCTCCACCCCCTATCTACCTCGCTTTCATGTCACTTTCCTATCGGGCACTCTAGCCCAAATCTCCTAGCTTCCTATTTCTAAGGGTTGTTTAAGATCTGGGGTCTGACACTTCCTTCCTAAAATCCTCTACATACGATCTGAGATCTGATCTGAGTTGCAAACTCTTGAAAAAAAAGAAAGGGAAGACGGTTAAGTTTCGACGTTTTAGTTCCATGTCCGTCCACAGGCGCTGTTCTATTGAAATCCTCGGGGCCAATTTGTTGCCATGAGTCTCTATGGAAGATTTACCTCTGAGTCTCATGCTCTTTGATACACACGAATGGAACCTTTTTTTGAGAGGGCGCCAATGGCAGAGCAAGAATACATGGTCAGAGTCATTCATTCGTTTTCAGCGGCTGCTGAGGATTTAACGACCACCCTGAGCAACTCAATGGGCTATAAGCAGTCTCCCGTTTCTAATTTAGGGCCACTGGTTCCAGGTAAGGGAGAGAGCCAGTGCCGTATGACAAACGCAACATCCATGCCTCACCGAGATTATAACCCGCACCCGTCTCGGACGAATGGTTATTTGCCAGCGCTTAGACCACTGTGCCACAGGGTCGGCCGTTCTCAGCTGTCTGTCTGATACCCGTACAATTTACGTAACAAATATTTTTGTTTCTAGTAAGGTCCCCATCGTGGAATTTTGACTTGAAACCAATCCCTGTTAAAGTCAGACGACAATGGAAAACGATCCGACACATTTTGTAGTGTCCACCACAAAATTTTCCCATGAGTTCAGGCGGCCACTGACATACTTACTCATCTCCTTTACTATTACATATTAACAAAGGGGACCACGTAGGGCAACGCACCATTTAATATTATTATTTGATTGGGTTTTAACGACCATCGCGAGCAACTCTGTGGGCTATAAGCAGTCGACCGTCTCTTTTTTAGGGCTACAGTATCCAAGAAAGGGAGATATCCAGTACCGTAAGACAAACACTCCATCCATGCCTCACTTGGTATTCGAACCTAGGCCCATCTCGGACGAATGGCCAGAAGCCAGCGTTTTGACCACTGCGCCACCGCAGCGGCCCATTTATAATTTACATGTTGTGTTATGAGGAAATATTCAACTTCTACGCCATGATTTGCTAGAATGTGTTGGCGTAAGAGAGAGAGAGAGAGAGAGAGAGAAGAGAGATCCTCTTTTTGAAGCCGTGGATTCATTTCAAGAAGCCATGCTCTGCCCAAACACTTTATAATAAGCTCATGGTTTATACTTGCGTGTGTGTGTGTGTGTGTGTGTGTGTGTGTGTGTGTGTGTGTGTGTATGTGTGTGAGAGAGAGAGAGAGAGAGAGCTGGGTAAAGTTCGAAACCAAACTCAATCTTCAACGAACACTCAGAATAGGAAGTACGACCTCATAGCATCAATTTCTCCTACCATCTGTTGACACGATATCTACACATGTATAGGTAGCACTTAAAATTTCTTTGTTTTACTGCATAGCTCGAACCACAAGGATGACAATTCACGTATATCGAAATTTAATTGCCCTAAGCTTTATTTTTATGTTTGGCACAATAACTGCACTCCTAAAAGGCGGACTGGCAACACGTTGTTATCAGTGCATACCTGGAACTTTGGGCAAACTCCTTCCATGCCATGAAAGAAGAATACTTCATTTGTTTTTCGAGCGTTTGTGCGGGCAAGAAAGACATCCCGTTTAGAAAGTTATGTTAGCGTAAAGGCAGTGCTATACGCAAAACTATACTGCATGAATAAACCGAAAGTTTTGGGAAAACATTCTTTTTACGAAGTGAAGAGTTCCACTTATACGCGAGTCAGTTAAAAATATAAATAAATAATGGATCATTCTTTCGATTTCAAAAAACGGAAATACGAGAATAATTGTCGATAATACAATGCGTGCGGCACCGAATCCCATTTCGACGTTTGACCACGAAATTCCTTGCTCAGAAAAATAGGAAGTAAAGTGAAACTTTAGATTATACTCCGTTCACTGGAATTGTTTGTATGACCCAGAATACCCGATAGATGGCTACACGTCAGCCTTTTAGTGAGAATGACGGCCCTAGCCAACGACGAAGACCATTAGCTGCGCAAATGTGCAATTTCACTGCCTTCTTCTGCAGCGCACATACATCATTGACTGATGGCAGAAGAGACGCTTTTCTATCCGATGTCTTAGGAAGAGAACAGCGGTATCGTTGTTTGGTCTTGGGGAACTCTCGTGCGAGCAGTGTGTATGCCCATCTTTGGTAACATGGGAATTTATCAGAACCATTTCGTTTCTTAAAAATTAGGTCAAAATATAACAGGACACAGGTATTTGTTAAGTAATACTTGCTTAACTACCAGTGTCTTCTGTAAAATTAAAATAAAATGAGGGAAATATCACCCAACGCATAACTTGAGACTCGGGTTAACAGTGCGTATGTTCCATCTGTGGTAAGATGGGAATTTATCAGAACCATTCAATTTCTTAAAAATTAGGTGAAATATGCACACTCACGGACAATGAAATTTGCGCACCAAGAAAGAAGCATTGGATTGAACTGAAATTTTATGGACGTAATGATGCAGATGAATGATACACACGATGGAAAAAACAGAACTGCAGGACCAATACAGAGGGATCTGGGGCACGCAGTCCAGTCATCTTCAATAGCACGTCGCACCGCCTCGTGCAGCGATACATGCTGCAATACGGTCCAGCATGGAGGCGAAAAGACGCCTTATGTTGTCCTGCGGCAGACTGGGCCACACGTGTTGGACGGTGAGCTCCAAATCACGGATGGTGCGGCACGGCGCACCATCCAGTTGAAATGCCGGCGGGAGCCGGCATTTCAACTGGTACCACACATGCTCGATAGGAGACATGTCCGAGGAGCGGAAAGGCCATGGAAGTGCCTGGACATGACGTAGACAGTCCTGGAGAACCCGAGTCGCGTGCGGGAGGGCATTATCCTGTTGGCATAGCGCACCTGGAATCCCAGCCAGGGATGGGAGCACATGGGGCCGTAGGATCTCATCCACATACCGCTGGCCCATCAATGATCCACATACCACTACTAGAGCTGGTCGGCTATCATAGGCAATGGCTCGCCAGGCCATAATGCCTGCAGTGGGGGTGGTGTGGTGCTCAATAGCGAGGTTGGGATTGTGCCATTGACCCGGGGACCTCCACATCCGGACACAATGATCACCTGTTCCCAAAATGAAGCGGCACTAATCGCTAAACACCACACGTCGCCAGTCTGTGGCGTTCCATGTCGCTCTGGCCTTGCGCCAATACATACGGAGCCGGCGATATTCCGGTATTAATGGCAGCATACGTAAGGGGAGCTGGGATCGTAGATTCGCTTCCTCGAGGGGTCGGGAAATGGTTCGTGGGCACACAGGAGTCGCTACATCTGCCTCTATAGTGGATTTGGTCCTCGTGGGATCCGTTCGTGCCTGGAACACGATCCGTCGATCCTCTCTACCGGTGGTCCTTCTGGTCCGTCCGGAGACGCTCCGCCTGGTGGCAGTTCCGCCATGCAACCCACTGCTTCCAACACAGTCGGACGGTATGGTCAGAACGATCAACGTAGCGGGCTATACGGCGCGTCGACCAACCTGCGGTTTTCAGCTCGATGATCAGACCTCTCTCAAAGTCCGTAAGTTGCGTTAATCAACGTCTATGGCGTCTAACTGGCATTCTTGACACACTATACTCTTGCTTGCGTCGGCCGGAGCTTTTCGCTTTCATAGGGCATCGACTACACACCGGTTTATAAGGCTGCCTGTTCGTGCTTGCAGCGCCACCATAGGGTGTGTGGTCATGCGCACTCGCACCAAACGTGGATCATTTGCATACCAGCGCGCACTGTAGCTATTTGCAAAGTTTCGCAGTTGTAGCATGTTTTCTTCTTGGTGCGCAAATTTCGTTGCCCGTGAGTGTATGTCAGTACACAGAAATTTGTTTAGAAATATTTGCTTAACTGCCAGTGTTTTCTGTAAAAAATGAGAGAAATATCACCCAACGTATAACTCGAGATACGCCAGGTAAACTACCAATGCTCGTAATAGCATTAGCAATATCTGTTTGTTGTTTTATTTATAAAATGAGTACCCCAAAAGGTGTCTTTCAGTACAAACGCAGTTGTGTAGAAAGTTTTACAAACATGTCACACACTGATGCTAATCAGTAATTACATTAGAACTGCTAAGTGAGCTAAGAAAACTCCCTCAAAAATCTCTTCAAGTGTACTCTGTGTAGGAAATAAACATTGCTAGTATACTCCAAAAGTGCCCCAAATCTCTTCAAGCGTTAGCATATCTTACAAAAATTTTATACTAAAGAAACACAAACATTGAATCAAGTATAGACAACAAAAATTAGAAATGAATGCACAAGAACAAAAGTTCACACATAGTTCAGGAGTTCAAGATAGTCCTGTGTGCCCACGAAGTTTGCCTTTAAACTGTCTTTTTTCTTGCTTTGAGGTTCGCAAAGGACTGCACAATATCGTCGAACGATAAATGTTTAGCCATATAATGCTCTAATGACATGATAACAAAACCATTAAGTCTTTGTTGAAGCATTGTCGATCGCAAGTTTTTTTACCCAGGCCGTTTCTGAAAAAGAGCGCTCTGCTGGACAGTTGGTTACTGGTATTACCAAATATAGTTTTAATACGATGAATACATTTGGGAAAACATCAATAAAATTATTATCATATATATATATTTTGCAATGTCTTGGCAAGTTAACTTCCTTTTTGCTTTCTTTTTCTTTCTGTTTTGTGTGGTGGTTACATTCACACTTTTGATAGAGTCATAGAACTGTGAAATTGTACTATGCAAAGACTCATCCAAATCCTCATTGTAAAAATATAAACAGTTATTTAGAGAAATTTGGTAAACAGTATTAGAAGTTTGGCAGTTAACTAAGAGTTGAAACTGAGATTGAAATTTTTTCAAGCTAACAGACGTTTGTTAAGTTCGCTATGCAACTGATCAATAATCACATTAAATGTTCCTACTTCAAATTTTTTCTGTTCTTGAAGAAAAGTCTCATTACGGTTTTTGCCATCTGCATATTATTTACTTGATCGTGATTCGACAAAACTTCTAGGAGATTTTTTCACTTAATGTTTTAGATATTTCCTCATATTTTTCAAAATTATTTCTTTCATTGGCAATGAAATGGGATGGTGACTGAAGAAGGTTACATCCAGTTAACAAATCTAGTGAAAGCTTTTGTAATTTAGTACTAACTTTATCACATCTTTCTAAAACATCATACAACAAGAAAGATGACACCGAATTTTCGGGTGTTATAAGCACGTCTTTTGAATCCGTTCTTAAGCAAATTAAATTTATCAAAGCTATTCAAAGGCAATGGAACCGGTATGGAAAACAATAGTATCTGACGGAAGAAAGAAGTTTTTCAATCGGGTCTTTAATCTTTCAGATATTGGTGTAAACGGAATCTTGAGCTTACGAACTCTTAGAAACAGAGTTATCGACAAAAACAAGATGTGACTTTACGTCCCCTGGTGGGAGAACCATGCATTATTTTAGGAAGAAAGTATTTTCAAAAGGTTTATCCATATGAGCGGTATCGGTCCAAGAAAAAAAAATTTATTCGAGTTTTCAGGAGCCCAGATTTTGCTACAAATACATCAGAAGCAGAAATTAACACTTATGACCCCTGGTGGCCAAACCATTCTTTACAAAACCTTAGAAATTATGTGAAAAATATTTTCCATCAGGTCTTGAATGCGATACAGGAAGAATTTTTCAAATCAGAGTTTTAGGAGCAGAAAACGCAATTTACCTTTATGCGACCTAGCGGAAAGTCTTAAATGATTTACGTAAATATTTTGAATTTATAAGAAAAACATTTCGCATCGGAAACACTATCCAACAACAAAGGGATTTTTCAAATTGGACTTTTAGAAGTAGAGATATTGACAAAAATAAGATATACATCTACGCCCCCTGGCGTAGAAACCATGCATTATTTCAAGAAGAAAGTGTTCCTAAAAGGTTTGTCGACATGAGTAGCATCGGTCAACAAAAGACTTTTTTTCAATCGAGATTTTAGAAGCTCATATTTTGCTGCAAATACATCAGAAGCGGAAATTAAGACTTGCGCCACCTGGTGGCCATACCATTTTTTACAAAAATTAGAAATTATATGCAAACGATTTCCCATCAGGAGCTGTATCCGGTGCAGAAGGAATTTTTCAAATCGGAGGTTTAGAAGCAGAGAAATAGTGGGAAACGCAATTTATCTTTACGTAGCAAAAAGTCTATGAATTACTTGAAAATTTTGAATTTTTAGGAAAACCATGTCACACTAGAAACACTATCCAACAAAGAAGGAATTTTTTTTAAATCGGACTCCTAGAAGTAGAGATATTGAGAAAAATAAGATATACGTCTGTTCCCCCTGGCGCAGAAACCATGCACTATTTTAAGAAGAAAATTTTTCTAAAACGTTTGTCGACACGATTAGTATCGGTCTACAAACGACGTTTTTTCAATCGAGAATTTAGAAGCTCATATTTTGCTGCAAATACATCAGAAGCGGAAATTAAGGTTTACACCCCCTGGCGGCCAACCCATTTTTTTACAAAAATTAGGAATTATGTGCAAACGATTTACCACCAGGAGCTGTATCTGGTGCAGAAAGAATTTTTCAACTCGGAGATTTAGAAGCAGAGATATAGGAAGAAACGCCATTTAGCTTTGCGCCCCCTAGCGGAAAGTCTATGAATTACTTGAAAATTTTGAATTTTTAGGAAAAACATGTCACACGGAAAACACTATCCAACAAAGAAGGAATTTTTCAAATCGGACTCCTAGAAGTAGAGCTATTGGCAAAAATAAGATATTCATCTGCGCCCCCTGGCGGAGAAACTGTGGGATATTTTAGGAAGAAAATATTCCGAAAAGGTTCAGTCCACGAAAGAATGTTTTCAATCGCTATTTTAGAAGCTCAGATTTTATGGCAAATACATCAGAAGCAAAAATTAACACGTACGCCCCCTGATGGCCAAAGTATTCTTTACCAAAAATTCGAAATTATATGCAAAAGCTTTGCCATTAGGAGATGTATTCGCTGAAAAAAAGATTTTTCAAATCGGAGTTTTAGAAGAAGAGTTATCGGGAAAAATGTATTTTACTTTTAACGCCCCCTAGCGGAAAATCTATTCGTAATTTGAAAAGGAAACTATATCTAAAACACTCTTCGAAATAAATGGAATTGAAAGATAAAAGAATTTTTTCAATCGGATGTTTAGAAGCAAATATGTGGATTCAAACGTAATTTTGAATTCTACATCATCTGCATTTATGGCCCCTAGCGGCAAAATTGTACATCGTAAAAAAAAAAAACAACGAAATAAAGGATCATCATTCGTATATTTCAAGCTTCCGAATGCAAAAAGAATTTTTCAAATCGGACTAATAGTTGCAGAGATACCGTGGGTACAGACGGACAAACCGATAACAGAAGCACGATCTTTTTTTACAAAAGACGTGCTAAAAAATCACACATGCAAACAGATTTGAATTTCATAAATTTCTTTCGTAAGGATTTTACTTCCCGCTGAGATTCAGGTTTTTTTAGTAAATTCTCAGATATACTATCTAGGGTGCTCAAAATATTGTCATAATTGGTGAACAGTGCACTCACTGACTCGCATAAGCACGTACTTGAACAAAAGAAGTGCAAAAAACTCCTTAAACTTTGACAATTACCTTAAACCTTGTATGCCTAAAAGTCAAGTGTGCCTAAATTTGCACAGAAAATGTGGATCCTTTCTGGATATTATTTGTAAAATATATATAAAAGCTGAGCGTAGAAAAAGTCTACTTCAAAAATCGGGAGTAGTTCATTTGTCGACGATAACTTCACCGAAGTGTAATTTTGACCGAAAATCACTTCACCGAAGGGTCACTTGATCGAAAGGTGCATTTCACCGAAGGGTTTCTTCACCTAAAAGTGCGTTTCGTTGAAAGATTATTTTATCGAGGGGTCAGTTCATCGAAAACATTGGATCATGTTACAGGGTTTACTGAAGTATAGTTCGCGTGCGGAAAAACTGGCCACACAGGACATATGTAATTTGAGAGCAGTAAAGTTGCTCTGCATTAGTAAACACAGAATTGCTATGTTTCCATCTGCTTTGAATTATTGTACACAAAAGAATTTTTTAATATCTGATTATCATTAATATAAATTATCACATATTTATGATTTTCGGGTCAAATGACAAGGCGTACAATTGGCCACAACAAACACGGCCATAGGAAAAGTTGCTACAAGAAAAAACTTATCATCAGGAAAACTGACTACCAAAATTTCATGGGGTAATATAAATACGGTGCGTTCCAGTAGGTCAGTCTTCTGATTTCCAACATTAATTACATTAACCTAGGCCTGTGTCTTTTTCGCAGTTTGTAATCTGGCGTACTCATGTGCATAAGACTTTCATAGCAAGTCAAGTTAATAATGCTGCACTTTTACTCGTACACAAAACATTAATTATAGGCCCTAGGCTTGGACGTTTCTAACATTTTTTAATCCACTGTTCTTATATTCATAATATTCACATTAGAAGACAAGTATATAGTGTTGTGCTTTTACTCAACATCAAATACTAATTATAAGGTTCTAGACCTGGTGTCTTTGATTAACGTTTTGGGCCCTGAGTAAAAGTGCAACGTTATTAACTTGTCTTCTTATGTAAACCTTATGAACATGAGCACGGCGGATAAAAACTGCTACACAGGCCTAGACCTGTGTAGCAGTTTTTATCCGCCTCATAATTAATGTTTTGTGCTTGAGTAAAAGCACAACATTATTAACTTGATTTGTTATGTATACGTTATGAATGTGAGCACGGTAGATTACAAATTGTTTAAACGGTACAGGCCTAGGGCTTTATAATTAATGTTAGATGTTAGAAGATCAGCCTAGAGGATAGTAGGCATGGAAAAATGAAAACTACAATTCTCATACGATCTCTAACATTTTGGCGGTCAGTTTTCCGAACTTGCAATACACTTCCACAGATCCTGTAACAAAAAACAAAGCTTTCGATAAACTGATCCTTCGGCGAAATGATCTTTCGATGTCGATGAAATCAGGGCTGCAGTCGGGGTAGGGCGGGGTTGGGCGCGGTAGGGCGCCGCCCTGCTTCTCTTTCTGAAGATGGGACTCATCTCATTCTGCTGCGTTCTCTTTTCCTTTCGCAATTATTTTGTACAGAACTCAAAGCACGTTTAGCATCTTATAAAAGACCTTTAAAAATGCCCATAAATAAAGTGATATCAGTCTTCACAGAAAGTGCATCTGAGTACTTAACTGAGAAACACTATTCTTGAAATGCCGATCTTTGCAGACGGACCCACTTCTTTTTCAGATAGGACTGAAATAATTGATGAATTAACTTTTAGGTGAAGCGACACTTTTGGGAAAACATACCTTTCGATCAAATGACTCCTTCGGTGAAATGTACCTTTCGGTTGATTGGTTTTGGGCAGACTGATTTTCGGCGAAGTGATCTTTCGTTAACATAAAATGACGAACGAAGATACTCTCAAAAATCGTACTATGAGATAACTACTGAAGAGATTAAAAACGTAAGAAAGATAAAACCTAATCTTAACCGTCGCAATCATTTAAAAATAGTTAGATTCCTAATTTTTCTAAATTTTCGATTATAAAAACGCGTTTGAATATTAAAGATCACGAAAGAAATAAAAGTGAGATGAAGAATACTAAAAGGATCAAAAAGAATGTTTTTATAAACATACAATGAATATAATCTTTTCAAAATGCAGAAGATTTTGACCAGAAATTTACGATGTCCTTACTGACTGCTCGTTCAGTTTTTATGTGCCGACCAGGTGGTTTAGGTGGTCTCAGCAATGGCTTCTGATCACTCTTCCGAAATGGGTCCGGGTTCGAATACCGGTGAAGCATGGTTGCTGTGTTTGCCTTATGGCACTGGTTCTCTTCCTTCCCTGGAACCAGTGGCTCTAAATTAGGGACGGGTGACAGCTTATAGCCTCCTGAGTTGCTCACGGTGGTCGTTAAACCTCCAATCAATAAGTTTTTATGTGCAAAATTTAAATGTTTATCGCTTTTTGTTTTGGTGTTTAACGATCTCCACGAGCAACCTAGGGGCTGTAAGCAGTCCCCCGACCCTAGTATAGGGCTAGTAGTTCCAGGAAAGGAACAGAAAACTTCGGGAATATCATACGAAAATGCCCTGTGGTTCGTCACTTATGTTGAAAAAATAAGTTCAGATATATTTTATAATTCTTCTTAATTTTTTAAAATGCAACGTAAAAAGATCAATTTCTATGTGCTGATCTATGGACATATTTTTTCAGATTACTTTAGAAGTACTTGTGATTCAATTCTGAAGCGTAAAGTTTCTTTTAAATGAATATTTTTTAAAAGCTAAAGTAGTTGAAGCATTTTTTTGTGAGAAGTGCGTTAAACTACTTGTAAGTACTAAGAACGAAATTTAATTAATCATCTGTCTCGCTAAATCTGAAAAATACCCGAAAATTTATTTATGATCGAGAGCACTTTTTGCGGTGTTATAAAATATTCAAAAACAGACGGGAGAAATGCATCAGGGGAGGTGGAAAGTGAAGTTCGTTGACCGGGCGTGAAATTTCAGATCGTTGTGCACCCTCTCCCTTCCCGCTTCCCAGAACAAACAGAAGAAAAACAATGCCTAAGGAGCTTTGTTGGGAATTAAGACCACCTGACCACTTACCTAGAGGCACTTTCTAAAGTACATCACAACAATAGCACATTTGTCAAATTAAAAAAAATTAAAAATTCTTGGCTGAAATTATTGACCGGGCCCAGGCCCTGGTGGCCCGGGCGGTTTAATGTTGTGGTTGTTTTTATTTTTTTGTTTTAATTTTTTTTCTTGCTGAACGGGTACTGCTGGCGCGTGGTACCGAGGGTTTTTTTTGTGTGTTGGTTCTGAACCTTACCGACGTGTTTCTTGATTTTGTTTGTGTAATCTGTGTTTATTTTTGTGGTTAGTGCTGTGCATACAGTGCGAATTCACTGTTTCGACCCGAATTTATTTGGTGGTGATGCTTGTCTGCAAGTTTAACTCCTGTGTTCTTTTTCACAAAGTTTTCATGGTGTTATTTGTGTATTGTGCATTCTTTATTGTGTTCATGGTGCTATTTGTATATTGTGCATTGTGTGTTAATTTCTTGGTGATATTTGAATATTGTGCTTTGTGTGTTGTGTTAATGGTACGGGGTGTTAGTTTCTAGTGGTTGTTTTTTTCTCTGTGTTGCTGTCGGTCTTACTGACCGAGATACGCTTTAAATGTAAATTTTTGTTGTTCGTCGGCTTACAGCCATTTGTCAACGCATTTCTCCGAACTACCAGGTTTTGTTTTTTTTCGGCTGCACTTGTTGTCGGACCGTGTGTGTGTTTGTTTTTTTTTCCCTTGACAGTTTTGACAAACTCGGCTGACTTTTCTTTACCGCCTTGCTTCATTAGTGGTCTGTCCTGTATGTATTGTTTGTTGTGCAACTGTTTTCTTTTTATCTTGCCGTGTGTTATTCTTCAACTTGCTCTGATGTCGTCTGCCTCTTCCTGTAGAGTACTCTGTTTATTGCGATATTGATTGTGTGTTGTTATTGTCGTTGCCGGTGAGTTATTGTGCAATTTTTTTTCCCGGTGAAAATTTGTGTTTGTATGTTGTCTTTTTTGTAAATAAATGCTCTTTTGAAGTTCCGCCGCCACTGAAATACATCATTTTAAAGCTCAAGTAACCCCACCACCTCTGGAGGTGAAGGGGGAGGGGGTCGAGAGGAAGCCAAATTTCGCTACGACGCAAATGCTCCGTTTTAATAGCAACGAAAATGCATTTTTGTAATGGTTTTTATCATTTAGCATGAGGTTTTAATTTACACAGATGATAGATCGCAATGAGACATTGTTACGTTTCTATAAAACGTGATCAAATAATGTTCGGCAATAGTTCAGTAAAATATATGGTTGTGTAACGATGAAATTAGCTATTGTTGCATCACTTCATGGGCCAGCGTGGGGCACGATCAGATTTCAACAATAGTTTTGACAATGATATACTGTTACCCATTTTCGTTACATCGAAATTTTTTACTTGTGATTTGCTTTACTGCTATCGGTAAAGTGCATACCGTCAAAATTGACAAATATTCATAGGAACGTTATACAAAAGTTTCTTGCAGCAAATGAATTGATCACAAGATGAAAAAAAGCGAAAAGCAAAACGACACCATGATGTGGATTTGCTATCATCTTTGTGGTCAAAACATCCGAAAAGCAGGAGTAACGCTAACTTGTGAATATTTTAGAGTAAGAAAATTGTAATAGATGGCACCACGTTTGTGTTATCTTTGTGATGCCAATCAAGGTTACGTAATAGTTGATCAATCACGTGTTCTGAGAGCGTGGGCAATTCAACGGCGGGATAGTCAACGACCAGAAACCGAGGAAGTGAGTCACGACGTGTGACTCCCAAAGCTGAAAAAGCCGAGAGGCTTTAAAAGCTGCACACTTTTTCCTCTATCATCCTTGCTTCGAACTTGTGTTTCAAGACTGTGAAGGATACGCTATGAATACCGCCAACCTGTTCAGATGGTTCTCAAGTTCAACAATTGTGCAGTTGCTACTAACCACATTTTTTGTGATATTTATGTCATGTTCTTCCTTTCCCATCGGAGATGATCCAGAAGCCGTGGTGAGTACGCACTGTCTGTAATTTTTTTTACGGTGCTATAAAAATTTCCACATTATTTTGCCATGATAACAGAACCCGACTACTTACGAACAGCAGATATGTTTAAGGAGTGAAAAAAAAGAAATGTAAATAAAAAATCACTCATTCAAAAAATTGCGGTTTGCTCCACTAGCGAATTAATTTTTACATTTTCAACTTTTAACCGCGCAATTTCTACATAAAAAGAAGACCAGTAAAAATATTATGGCTTCAGAGAGTGTAGTATTTTTCAATAACTTTGAAGTTCTGTGTCGTGTAATAGATCCCATATCTGCATCTGAGTACATAACACTCATACAGGGCCAAAATAAGCACATAAGGCTGGTTCTAGGTGGGTTAGACCAGATATTTTAAAACTGCAGTCACCTTTAGAGGAAATGAATTTTTATACAGCTTTACATTTGATACCTTTGTACAATTTAAGCATCTTGTGATTATTTTGGGCTGTATGCTAACCCATAAGTGGCTATATGCTAACCCATAATTATTAGGAGTTATAACTCTTCATAGCCTAACTAAATTTGGGTGAATTATATTTGATCAGTGTATATTGTTCTTTTGGATAAGTATCTACTTTTTTATTATTTATTTTTGGTGGAGAGGAGACGGGGTAACAAATTCCTTGAGATTCAGTGGACACTATGAGCTTGCTGTCACGCATGCTAGGCTCTTTGCTACCATGTGCTATAAGAACTCAACTTCAAAGACCATACCGTGGTTGGCTTCATGGTTAAGACTCGCAACTTCGGGACTGAGGTTTCTAGGTTCCAGCTCCGCTGCCGCCAAACATCAGCTGTAATTTGGTAGTCACGTTATGCGGGTCGTACTACGGTACAGGTTCCTTGTTATAAGCAAAGCTGTGTACTGAAAAGGAAACTGTTGAAAAAAATCTCGCAATTCTACCGTGCTTTGCTCTGAACATTTTTCAATCAGCTGTACTCTGTCCAGCGTCTCTTTTTCTGGGGAGGATAAAAGACTGCCCTGAGCAATTCTGAGATCTATAAGCAGTCGCCTGCTCCCAATTTAGGGCCACGCATCCCAGGGAAGCGCTAGAGCCAGTGCCGTAAGACGAACACACTACCCATGCATTATACAAGACTCCAGCCCGGGCCTACTCGGGCTAGCGTTCAGAAGCCTTAGGCCACTGTGCCATCGGGACGGCGTTCTGTATCTCAGTAATTTTTTTTCAGTGTTTAACGACCGCTATGAATAAATTTTGGGGCTATAAGTGGCAGTCCGTTCTTAATTTGGGACCACTGGTTCCGGGGAAGGGACCGAGCTTCGTCTGGGAGTCGAACCCGGAGCTGTCTTGGGCGAATGGTCGGACGTCAATGCCTCAGACCAGTCGGCCACATGGGCAGTATCAAGCAAAAAGCCTCTATGAGATGAAGAAAACCAACCAAGGTAATTAATCTCAATAGAGAAGTACCTTTGAAGCCTGCAAGATTTATTCTCGTTTCAAATTGTTGTTTACAGGCAATGTAGGGAACCTAAACCAAAAAAATATGGACAGTATCCATAGCTCACCAGGGACTCGAACTCAGACCCTCGACAGAGTATTTGGCATTCAACCGTAGCCGAAAGACTTGTTAGTTTAAAAGTACGTTTCTTGTTCAGACTGGCTTACTGGACTGGCTTCAGGTTATTATCAAGGCAATCAGTTAAAAATTAATTATTAAAGGTTAATTTTCATGAAATCTTTGGTATGAACTGAAATGAGTCGAACTGATTTATTTTGTGCTTTTTATGACACTTTCTCCTAGGAACTTTTAGTTTCTAAGAGTGTTGCAGTAGAATTCTCGGAATGCATTTGTGAAATGCGTCATTGTACAAAACGCATCTTTTTTGAGAGGCGCAAGGTAGTTTCTTCCGTTATAACAGTTCAAAATTTTCCAACGCTCTCACTTTAGGCGACATTCGGATTTTGGGCATAAACATTTGAGGAAAGTCAGTGTGATAAAAGTTGATTACTTCAGTACTAAACAGAAGAACCACCAAAATCACTAAAATTATCGGAAGGCAGATTCGCCTCTGCTTTTCTGAAAACAAATGAAACCGCATGGATTAGACTTTTTAGCCTACAAGTTCTGACCTTTGTAAAATGATGGCGAAGGTTATTCTGACAGAAAATAATTTTGGGCTGTTGGTCATAGGCTAATTTTGGAATTCCTAGGCAAATTTAGTGGTAATATGTTTAGCCATGTGCCTTATTTTTGGAATGAGGGGGTTTACAATTTCCAATCGCCGTGAGAATCGTTATTTGGAAATCTGCCAACTGTAGTACTACTTAATTTCAAGTAAAGGAAAGAAAAGTGAAACTGCAGAGAAAGCAGAGCATCGACATGTTCAACATTCCCGATGATCGCATATTTTCCGTGCGGGAAGTTGAATTTTCAAACATTTGCTTGCCAGGCGACAATTTAATCACAAAAGCAAATGTATGTTTCTCAAAAGCCGTTTTGACTCCGGTTTTTTTACTTTAGCACATATTTTTGTAATTTCTAAAAAGATAAGAAAAGAAGAGAAAGAAAAATAAAAAAAAAAGAGGAAGAAAAAGATTAGAAGAGAAAGGTAAAAAGAAAGAAAGAAAGAAAGAGCAACGTAAGAAACTCTGCTAGTTTAATGTCAAAAACCGTGATCGCCTAGATTTATCAATTACCCATCGAATCCGGACAGTCGAAAAATGTTGACAGAGGTTATTTCTACAGCAAAGTAATTCGAGCAGTTAGTTAAAGACATTGTTGCATGCATAGCACACAATTTATGTTTACAAATGCAGAATTTGTTTTTCCAACAGAAACGAAGAAATCATAAATTGAAGGACCGATGTCAATGATGCTTTCATATCGCTTCCATTGACAGCCCACTTCCTCTGTTCCTTCTGGTTTTTCTTTTTGACTTGACGTGAAAATGAAAATGGCTGCTTAAGATAATCGTACGCGGAGTTCTTGCTATTCTTGTTTTTCAAAAGCCACGATGGAATGATTGGTTGTTACCAGTCAAGCAAATATGATATTTTGCAACTTCCGGAGAGGGACAGAATATTTTTGGAGGAAGGCAGCTCGCCAAAACATTGTTTGTTTCTTAGATTAAAAAGCTTATTTTAGTAAAACAGAATTCTATGGACAAAACAAAACACTCTCTTATCCTCTCAGCGTATTAGACAAAATTCTATTTTCAAAAGAGAAATCAATAGCTAATGCCTGAGACAACCTGTTTAAAAATATTTACTCATGCATACATATAAAAACTGTGTGAAGATTTCCGTTCACGTAGACTGAAACGACGTGATAAAACATACCATAATTCCTCACATAATCGTCGAAGATTTCATTCTTAATTGTTGTGAGGAAAACGTAGGGTACGAACATTATGTGAAGATTATATTAAAATGTAAAATAAAAGCAATCGAATTTCCTTAAAAATCATTTATTATTCAACTCTGTTTGGAACAATTTAGTAATCTTATTACATGAGTAAAATACTGCATACATATGCTCCTGTTGGGCAAGTTATTATTTATTTGTACACGTGTTTATTTTTGCATTGTAAATGCTACCCTTGCAAAAATCTAGCACAATATTGCGAAGTACAGATCCCTCTACGGGTGGCGCAGTGCTTCCGAGAAAGGTCCGGGTTGGAATCCCGGCGAGGCATGGGTGTTGTGTTTGTCTTACGGCACTGGCTCTCTCGCTTCCTTGGAACCAGTGACCCTAAATTAGGGATGGGCAACTGTGACCCTAATTAGGGATGGGCAACTGTGACCCTAATTAGGACCCTAATTAGGGTCCCACCAGTGACCCTAATTAGGGATGGACATTCAGTTGCTCACGGTGGTCGTTAAACCTTCAATCAATAAAAAAACACTAGTGCAGATTTATCAAATTTGATCTTCTATGTCTGAAGATTCTTCGTCGTTTTCGCTTCTGCCAATGTCTGAAGCGGCGCGCCGTCCTCACTATCGGTCGTATCAAACATGTGTCACATTCAGTGCTATCTAACGCATTTGAAATTTCAGCCATTTTGAAAATGTTTTAGACTGTTTCATGGAGTATAACGTCCCATCTTTTAATCACCCACATGCACACTAGTTCCACGAAACGGGTACCTGGATTTTCCATTGTATATCAGTTCGTAATCACTGCTCATCATCCACTTCATGTAGAAACGTCGCAAGTGATATTTAAATGGCATGCTTATACACATGTCTAGTGGCAGAAAAATATATGCCAGCCCCCGGGAATGATGGAATGTTGTCTCTTGGTTTCCTGGACAAGTTGCTTCACTTCGTTCACCACGTTACTCCAGAAACTATCCATAACAAGTAGAACTTTCTGTTTCAGTAGTCACCTGGTCTTGTGTTCCATAGAGTTTTTATCTAATCCACCATGTTTTGTAAGTCTATCCAAATCCTTGAATGAACGTTTACATGCAATCCACTAGGAAAATTGATCCCTCCAGGCATAGTTTTCCTCTTGAAAATTGCGTTTGGTGGCAAAGTTCTGGCGTAAGCTGTACTGGCAAGTACTGCCATGCATCGTAATATTCTCGTTACCAGTTGTTTTCAGAAAAACACGCAATGATAATTTTTTTTGCAATGGTGCTGTTGCGAGGCATATCAAAGGTCACTGACGTCTGGTTAGCATTGCCGATTTAAAAGAGTAAATATGAAATCTCCTGGAGCATAGGCCAGGCAAAATAATGAATACTTACAGCACTTTTTAGTGTAACGAGCTGTCGACCTTTGGAAAACCGTAGTTTTCCTCTGCGCAGACAGATTGTGAACCTCATGACCCATAGACAACTCACCTTAATCTGAGTTCTGGAAGTGCGCGTGCGTGCGTGTGTGTGTGTGTGTGTGTGAGTGGTCTATCTCATGTTCCTTCATTTGTAACATTTCATACTAGACACTGCAGCCAACGATACGCAGGTTGCACTCCTCTTTGTCAGGTTGTAGAAATCTGCCCTTTGTAGGACCTAGAAACGCGTGATTGACGGGTTTGTGATTTTTAACTTGTCTTTTAGTTTCCGCCGGTCTGGCACCAACTTCTCTGTTCCTGAAAACTCCCTTTTGGCAGTTCTATTTCCGCATTGTTCAACGAATAAGATCACTTTCAGCTAAAGCCCACAGAAGAGTTTTTATATTTATCCATAATCAGAGAAAAACGTTTTACATGAGATGTGTCACTAGTAGGCTTAGATAAGACGACGCACACTGAATTTCAAATTTGCCACTCGAAGGAAGGACAGACAGTAACAGGGAATAGCGAATCACTCGCTGGCCATGCAGTGCAGTAGCCAGAGGTCAAAGTCACGATTCTTACGCACATTTCCCGACAACTGAGCAAGGTCCCACAAGGCATCATACCGCCATGTATACCTTCCTAAACCCACGAAGCTGCCCTAATGGTCGAGTGGTCTGAGGCGCTGGCAACTGACCTTACGTCAGAGATGGGTCCGGGTTCGAGTCTAAGGTGAGGCAAGGTGGTGTGCTTGTCTTGCGGTGCTAGTTTTGTCCCTTCGCTGGAATAAGCGGCCCATAATGAGGGATAGGCGACTGCTTATTATAGACCTTAGATTAGCCTATGGTAGTCGTGAAAGTCCGAAACAAACAAACAAGAAAATCAGCGAACATGAATCTACTATGGTGAAAATCATCAAATACGTGGCGTCAGTTGAATAAATAAATCCATCGCTCTTTCCACGTTAAGCAACGCACAGCAACCAAAAAATTGTTATTCGGCCGCCATCGGGGAATTGAACCCTGAATCTCTCGATATCTAGCCGAACGCGTTAACCTTACACCACAGCGGCCAACAATTCACGGTTATGTCAGATGCTGACTGAAAGAGAAAAACACGCATAGTGCCGTGAATTGTTGGCCGCTGTGGTGTAAGGTTAACGCGCTCGGCTAGATATCGAGAGGTTAGGGGTTCGATTCACCGATGGCGGCCGAATAACAATTTTTCGGTTGCTGTGCGTTGCTTAACGTGGAAGGAGCGATGGATTTATTTATTCAATGAATCTACTATACAGTGATTATGTGTTGGAATTTTATAAACTAGTTTCTGAGCAGCAAAAACAAGGGGCGACCATTTAACGGTAAAATACGGCATGTACTTGACGGAGAAAAAGTATTATCCCATTATGGTATACACGAAAATCAGTTTTACTCGACTGTATTGATTTAACTTTATGAATTAAATAAAAAAACTATGGAAACATGATGTAGACACTGAAGAAATTATTCGTACTTTTGATCTAAAACTGGACATAAATGTGTAAAACCTTGTGATTGGACATTAAATATCAAATGGAGGTAAAACAATGTTGTTAGATATATAATATCTAAATGAGATTGTTTACACTAGCTTAAGTCCTTTCACCCGCTTCAATTTTTCGTTTTCGTCTTTGCTATTCAAATTCGATGCTAAAAGAAAGAAATTCCTTGCATATGTTTGTCCTTCCTCTTTTCTCTTAATGTATACTGGGTGGCAACAAATTCTGGCATTTGACGCTCATCAAGACACTCACATACGTTGTCTTGCTGGAGCACGCCTTAAACGACACGTACTTCCTTTTGGAAAGTGGTTGACAATGAAACTGCTGTGAATGTGAGACATAACGATTTTGCTCACGGTTAATTTGTCCCAAAATTATATTCCTCTTTTCACGGGAGAATGACTTCTCTCTGCGTAGAGGAAAAACTTCGAATCATGCAAGCATTTTGCGCAAACTTTTTAAAGCATGTAATATCTGGTGAGGTCACAAAAAGGTATTCCCAGAACAGCGCGTACCCTTAAATCATTTTCCATTCATTACTGTGTGAATGAAAAAAGATGCTTTTCTGGAGATAATACGAGCTGCGTTTCATGTAGTACGAATTTTTAAATGCTGTAAGGAATTCTCCATTTGTTATGGTTGATCAAAACAGGATTCCAGAGACTGGATGAGAAGAAATAAGGAGTGAATCTGGGGCCTTTGGAGGTATTTGCGTTGAGGTCTGCAAAAAAATCAGGAAAAGTTTTTAGTAGGGCTGTAGCTAGGTTCCAGAACCAGGGAAGGGGCTAAAGTGCCATGTGTGTGGGAGGGAGGAGGGGGGGGCTCGTTGTTCAACTACAAACTGCCACGGATACATATGCGAGTTTTGCTTTGGTTTTTGTTAATTTACTTTACTCACGAATAATTTCTCCATACCAAAAAGTTAAAACAATAAAATGAAATACATATTATGAAAAAGGGAAACAAGTTAGTAAAATCCTGCAAGGCATTGATTATGATACGCTTTCCAACATACCAGAAATCATTACTCAAGTTATGAGGATAATGGCTGTGGAATAAATATCTCTCCTGTGCCCTGACCTTTGACCCCATTTCGATGATATTCAACAGAGCCGATTCAGTATACCTCCGGAACAACATGATAAAGTTTTGTCGCAATCGAAGAATTTTTACGTCAGTTATGACGCATAAGGGCGGTAGAAGGGATCCCGCTCCTATGTCCTGACCTTTGACCTCATTTCGTTCATTTTCAATAGGGTTCGTCCCTAGGTTGTCCCCTACCACATAATAAATTTCATCGAAATCGAGCCATTTTTACGCGAGCTATCGTGCGGACATACAGACGGACAAATCTGGAGCATAAACGCTTCTTCAACCTATGGTTGGAAAGCGTAAAAAAGAAAACTGAACGCTCTTGAATATAAAAAGTAAGACACATTTTCTGAATTTGCTTTCAAATGGCAGTTGAGCTATATAGGTTCCTCGTTGCTAGAAAAATAACAACTCCCAGCAAGCATGGAAAAGTTAACTTGTTGTTTGGTTTACTATTCTGGCCGATTTCTGTAGACCCACGCAATGGTATCTAGGAAGTATTGACGTCGTATTTCGACTCTTTCTACTCCTATTCTTCAGTTCCACTTTTTTCTTTGTTTTTAAACAGGCATTCACCTTCGTTGGTGATCGGAGGCAGCCAATTCGTATCGTGGTCAACAACCAACCCCTCTCACATACCAAGCGCCCTCCGATTTACCCCAATAAACACCTTTCAGGCTGGTTGGTTAGTTTGCGTTTAATGGCGCAAGGGCCTCAAAGGGCTAGAGAGCGCCAAACCCCTTTTAACTTTTATATGCATGGTAAAACCATTCATGCTCATCCCAAAACACTGAACAGGAAGAAGCTGGAAGCTCTCTATCTCGCACAAGGGTTTTCCTAACAGTGTTTTAGCCTTCTGCGCAACAACGCCTCCACTTCTTTCCCGGGGGGGGGTGAGGAGGGGAATAGTTCCAGATTTTTCTTTTCTCGAAAAAAAAAAGCCTTTCTTTTCTTGCTGACCCGTAACACTAACAAACCCAGTGCCCGTGTGCAGGAGCGTGCATAGAATATTTTTCGGCGGGGGAGAGACGAAAAATGGAAGTTTTTGAAATCCACCAGAACAAAATAAAAGTGAATGAACAATAGAATAAAAAATTAAAGTATTTTTATTCTAATATAAGTTGATGCATTTCTATTAAATTAAAGCATTTTGTTTCTAATGTAAGTCGCATTTTAACAAAAAAAAAAAAAAAAAAACGCTTTGAGGAGCTAAGGCCCTTTGTGCTCCTCCTCTAAATACGCCCCTCCCCGTGCGACAGAGAATCATTATCTCAGCTGTTTCTACTGTTTCACATCGAGAAGTCGTTTCTTTTGAGTTACCCATCACTTGTTTTGAAAAACGCATCATTTCACTTCTGCGTTTTTCAAAACAAGTGCAATACACAAATGAATAAGGTGTAAGCATGCTTATAGTGAAGCACAAAAGTGATTTGCATAAACCATCGGAAATAAAAGTTCTGAAAATTTACAATGCCATTTTCCGGGATGGGGATGGGGATGCTTTTTTTCCTGGAAGGGGGAGCTGAGCCTTCGTGATAGCTATGGCCCTAACCTTTAGCATGACTTGCTTTCAAAAATCTTTGAGCTGTGAGATTTCTTAGAAGAAAAACAGAAAAGACGAAATGAAACATGTCAATACATGTTCTTAAATTGAATAAACGACCAAAAGAACAGGTTAAATACCTACTAAAGGATACTTTAGGCCTTGTTTTTCTCATTCTTCTGTAATTCTTATTATGTATGGAAGAATTAACTGCTTTGATATAAAAGGCATTCCTGGAACAACATAGAGGACGCTCAAGGCCTTTTCGACAAAATGGGACATTCCTTCTCTCTAAATTAAATGCCTACTGTTAAGAACAGTCCTTCAACAAAATGCATATTATTCTCTAAAGATCAAGTATTGGACAACGATGTAGTAAAAAAAGAGCAAAAGCCAGGCTCAGTACTGGTAGAGCCGTCAGTTTGGAACGATCTGCATGCAAGTCAAAATGTTTTGACTTGTAGATCGGAGAGTTGAAATGAGCTAGTCTAGTATGGTTTCAAAGCGTTTAATTTTTCATAGCCAGCACAGGTCTATGATATGAAAAGTAGCTGCCATAATTTTTACAAATAATGGTGGATTCACTGCGAACGCAAAGCAAATTTCGAGACGGGCTGGGTAAGGGTTCGATCGGTGTGTTGGATTTTTTCTGGCGGCGGCTGCTTTCAGGCGTTCTCGATACTCTCTAGTTCGTTCGGCTGCAGTCTTCTTGGGCTTCTTACTTGCTCTTGCCTCTGGTTTTGATTTTCTCCACTTTTACTTGAGTTCATTCTGCGGATTCCGCGGCATTGTCGGAAATGTTAACCCGTTCACACAAAAACGATTTTTTTTATTTTAGTTTAAACCACTGCGATATGTTCTTTATGTATTAGAATAGATCTCGTCGAGAGCTTTAAAACGATACCATTCAAAGTTGTTTTGCACTCGCGGTTGTCCAGATGAACAGCGATATTATCAAAAGCGTTTACCGGTTCACAAGAAAGCAATTTTTAAAATGTTCAGTTCAAACCACTGCGAAATGTTCTTCGTATATTTGAATAGATCTCGTCGAGAGCTTTAAAACGATACCATGCTAAGTTGTTTTGCAGTCGCGGTTGTCCAGATAAACAGCGATATTATCAAAAGTGTTCACCGGTTCACAAGAAAGCAATTTTTAAAATGTTCAGTTCAAACCACTGCGAAATGTTCTTCGTATATTTGAATAGATCTCGTCGAGAACTTTAAAACGATACCACGCACAGTCGTGTTGCGCTCACGGTTGCCGAGACAGACTGAGCCAAACACGGCGCCATACCTAGAAATATTGCATCATCTCCCAGCGTACACGGGAAAGAGGGGAGCGTCGCGCGCTCGATGTATTGCGCAGTACGAGAATTGGACTCCATGCGCCCCATACTATCGACTGTAAGTCGACCCATACTAACAGCGGAGTTAGACGTAGTCCTTTCGTAAAAGGAATAATTTCATTGTGTCCATCTATTTATAACACTTGTACAGTTTGAGGTTCTGCACAAGTCAATTTCATTTCGTTCGATAGTTAAGCGGACTAATGGTTTAAGGTTCGTGCTTCTTGTTCCTTTTAGTGTGTAGTTCAAAAAAATGGATATTGCGTTCATTCCTATAGAGGTGGGTGTCACACTCTTTTATCCTTAAATTAGAGAGAGAAAATCCGTCCTAGTGTTAGGTGCTGATGCGTTCGCTGAAATAAAATGCTTTATAAAGCATCTCACAACATTGATAACAAATACATTTGGCTCAATATTTGGAATAACTGGCTCCAGAGATGGATAGGCGGAAATAAAAAAACGAACAGTGAAGATGTCTCACCAGGGAATCAGGAACTTGGTATAATAACACCTCGACCGCTGGTAAAATTTAATTTCCAAATTTGTAAAGCATAAATTTTGTGATTTTACATTGTGATCACAGTGAAGAATCCACGGATATTGTGAAAATTATTTAAATAAAATGTTTTGATGATTAATTGCTAAATCCTGTGGCAGACGTGCGATCCATAAGCGGACCTGGAAGCTGATTTTGTGCCGCTCACTTTTGGGAAAAATTATCCAGGTGCCCCATTCCTAAAATAAACTGTATGCCAGTATCACCGTTTCCTGTTAAAGCATCTTAACATCTTCTTAACACAAGTCTACGAATTATTGCGTTTTTGTATTGAGGCAATAATTAATTGACAAAATTTTTCGCATATTCCTGGACCGCAGATCCCTAGTAAAATTTAACGTAAGAAAATTACTTCCGTTGCTCAGAAGCAATAGACAAGGTACATTCTCCGAGAGAGACTATCAAAGATTTTATTCCATCGTTATGAATTTTATTGCGATGTTGAATTCAGAATCGTAATAGTCTGTGCTTTCAGTCGGAAGAAAAATCCAAAGACGAAAAAAAAAAAAAAAAAAAAAAAAACTAATTTTATTTTTTAAGACTTATCTGTCATAAATAAAATAATTACGAAAAATATTATACACAATTCCCTTTTTATCGAAGAAAACCAGGTGCATGATATTCCTTGCACTTGCTTGAACCTTTGCTTTCTTGGGTCGGGTACTCTGTGGGTGTTTCCATTGGGTTTTGTTGTTCAGTTTCTGGATCGAAATGGTGAAAAAAATGTTTCGTCACATGTGATGAGTCTGTCCAAAACGTGTGGCTCACGTCGTCACCGGAACTTCCATTGGCGACAAGTGATAACACGATTTACCTTGCGTCCATCCGTGAGCAAGTAGGGAATCCACTTTGCAGCGACTTTTCTGTACCCCAACCGGTTTCTCACAGTGTCATCAGCGAAACCAACGGGCATCTGCATCACATTAGCGATTTTCGCGCAGGAGTGCCTCGATGGTATTGACATTAACCTCCGTAGTCGATATCGAAAGTCTACCGGAGCTTGCCGCATCTTCCAGATACTCTTCACCATCCACAAATTTCTTGTGCCACTCAAAAACTCTTGCACGGAACAAAGCATGTTCCTTATAGGATGTTTTAATAATTTTGTGCGTTTCTGTGGCGGTTTTATTCAAACGCACGCAAAATTTTATAGCTGCTCTTTGCTTAAGTTTTAAATCCAAATCCTGGGTTACAGAAACACGTCTGAACTTTACGCCGTCTACTGCAACGTTGAACTAGCGGAGCGCTGTAACGACGCGTCGTCACGTTACTGACCTTGCAGGTGTTCCGACACAGGCAGCTGCATTTTTCTACGTGGGTTTGTTTCGGCACTACGACGTCCATCTCGTTACTTTTTGAACAACGTACGTATTATATACATTAAAAAAACCAAAATTTTAACGTAGGTGAACCTCAATGCATTAACATACACAATAAATTCCAAATTTCTATCCTACATTATTGATAGTATATTTGATTATACTGCACTGATTATTTAATCACAACTGAAATTACGCAAAGGAGGATTGAGGTAGTTTGCCACGCTTGTTTTTTAATTTTATTTTTTTTTCTTTCTGAACCCGTCAAAGTGATAACCAAACTTTGCCGTTTTAGCATTACTTGGGTTTCTTCTACTGGAATAGTGAAGTACAGGTGTATGCAATTTTTTTCTTGCGTTGGCGTAAGGCCTGCCGGCCCAGAATATGGCTGCCCAGCGGGAATTCTTCCTGCATCCCGACGGCCCAGTCCGCGCTTGGCCAAATTGTATCTTGAGATAAATATCTAAAAGTACGTATTAATCTGCCACTTGAGGAATTTATCCACGGCAATGGATTCCATCATTGGAACTGACGATCCTCAATTTTTTGCCAGATTAACCATGACGTGTGTTATTTAAACACTATTTCGTTTATCATTGCAATGAAAGTTAATACTGTGATGAAAGCAAACCCTTCAGTTATTGCGAGAGATTATCGTTGCTCTGACGTACGCATTTCTAGGTTGCTGATTATCGTACTTGATTGCTTCTCGAAGTAGACGTTGCGGAATAATTTGTTCTGTCACTTAATAATCTTCGGAAATTATCGAATTTTTTTCTATTGATGCAGTACTTTGCTTGCGATACATTCTAGATTGCGAGGGTATGACCTTTCTCACACAGACTGTTATTTAATGTCCATCGTTACTTCCCGTTTTTGGACCTTGTATTGAGGAACTGAAATCCCCGAAAGCTCATTACTTTTCTTCTAAAACAAGAGTATATTCCAGCTGTACATCTTACCAGTAAAATGCACAATATTTCTGACTGCAAGGTTCTTTTTTCTTCCATTTTTTTGCTTGTGTTTCTACTTCTTTGAAAGTTGTGATTACAAATACAAATCGTAAGATATTGGCATGAAATAGGTTTCCATTTAACGTTTCATTCTTATCGACATGAAATGTAATAACCAACCCTGTTACTGAGCTGACTGAGGCACTGGGTTTTTTGACCTTTAATCCAAGATAGGCCCGGCTTCGAGTCCTGGATGACGCATGAGTGGTGTGTTAGTGGGATGGCACTCTCTCTTCCCTCCCTGGGACAAGGGGGCCCAAAATAAGGGACGAGCGACTGCTTGTTGTCCTTAGAATTGCTAATTGTGGTCGTTAAACCCGAAAAAAAAAAAAAGAAAAAAGAAGAGAAACGAAAAGAAGTGTACTAAAGAATTTGATAATTATTTAAATTCACTGAAATCTTGAAATCGACAAAGATTTCCAGTTATAAATTTTGTAAATTCTTAAGATGTATCTCAAAAATATTTGAAGTGAAAAAGCTTTTAGTTATAGTTTAAGGTGGTCCCACCTAAAATCTCTGCCTTATGTTTCCAATGGTAAAACTTTTTTATATATTTTCTTCGCAATCGCTTCTCAAGGATGAAAATTTGCATATCGATAAAGCTAACTTTAAGTTATAGTATGGGATACTTAATACTTGCTAAAGCATAACCATAATTATATTAATAATCAATCATTTTTCTTTGAGTAATGTTTAGACCTGTTAATAGATGGCGCGACCTGTGCACTGATGACGTCAGTAGACAAACAAATGTTGGATTGTTTAATTATGGTTATGTTTTAGTAAGTATTAAGTATCCGATGCTATAATTTAAAGTTAAATAGTTTTATCGATGTGTAAATTCTCATCCTTGGGAATGCATTAATTGCGAAGAAAATATGCAAAGAAGTTTTACCATTGGAAACATAAGCATAAATTTTAGGTGGAACTACCTTAAGTACGAGTACTTGCTTACTTTATCAAGGCACTGGTTCCCGTATTCTTAGCTCTCTGTGACGATAAAATCCTGAAATGAAAATACTGACTGAAATCAAGAAATTTCCAGAATTCATCCATACAATGTTAGATGTCCAAACGATTATGTTGTTATTTCGGTCAACGTTCTGTTTCAGTACATTGACTGAATTGTCCTGTCCATGCGATTAGATTCTCTTTCTTTTAATCAACGTGTTGTTTCATCACACTGACTGAACTGTCGTGTCCATATGATTTATTGTTTTTCTTTCAGTCATCAGTCAACATGCTGTTTCAGTACATTGACTGAATTGTCCTGTCCATGCGATTAGATTCTCTTTCTTTTAATCAACGTGTTGTTTCATCACACTGACTGAACTTTCATGTCCATATGATTGATTGTCTTTCTTTCAGTCATAAGTCAACGTTCTGTTTCAGTACATTGACTGAATTGTCCTGTCCATGCGATTAGTTTCTCTTTCTTTTAATCAACGTGTTGTTTCATCACACTGACTGAACTTTCATGTCCATATGATTGATTGTCTTTCTTTCAGTCATCAGTCAACGTGCTGTTTCAGTACACTGGTTGAACTATCTGTTTTGCCGAAACGTTTTCGCGTTCCCTAGTTTCAAATTTAATGAAATCAGTTTATAAGTAAAAGTACGAAGGTTGTTTAACGTTTTGGATTTCTCTTTTTCGGGGACTCGGAATCTTGAACGTAAGGAATGAACTTAACAAATATTGAATATACCTTTTTCTTACCTTTCTGTTGCTGAAATACTTTGTTTCACTGCTCAGAAACCAATGAGATCCAACACGTTTTTTCAGAGTTCTGAATAGCCTGTGTTGGGAGCTTAAACTGTGGATGCAATTATTTTAATATTGCATTTACAACGTACTAATAATGAACTACTTATGTGGCAAAGAGCCGTCAAAACATTTATATTTCCTATCAGCACAAGAGCATCATTGGTAGTCATCAATGCAACTTTTTAAAAGAAATTTTATTTTTAAAGGTTTTTAAAGTTTTCTTGCTCTAACACTCAATTTTTACATTTTCCCAATACCTATCCGACTGGAACTGTAATTTAGCAAGCAATAACAAAAATAAATTCAGTTCCTTTTCTCGTCGTTTCGCATATAGGATTCTTTTTAACAGACCGACCAATGAGAATGCAGAAATTTTTCCATTGGTCGGTAACCATGAGTATTTTATACCTTACATACGCAAAGCAAGCAACCATGTCAAAGGGAAGGGATAAAGAAAAAAAATATATGGAAAAGCTTTCCTTGTATAGTGTCTTGGCGTGGGCGGCGTGCTTGTCGCCGCAGGTGAAGATTTGGGTAAGTATGTAGGTAGCTTGTACCTTTCTTTCTTAAGGGCAATCCTATATCCTTATAACTCTATTGATTTTCCCCACTTTTATTTAGACTCTTTCCAATCAGAACACGATCTGCCTAATTCACAAATTATCGGTTTTGTTTCCCCTGATGCAAATACCTTATTGAGATAACGCAAGCTAGATGTAAATCTACCTGGGTATTCGCTATTAGCATGGAAAACACCTTTGAATTTCACAATTACTTTGTAAATGCTTGTAGAATGGAATTGATAAAAAAATTGTGAAATGCGAAAGAATTTCGGAATACAACATGCTCGTGTGAAATATTTGATACAAATGAAATGGCCAATTCGAAATACCAAATTTCCGGTCCAGTGGCCGGGTAGTCAGAGGCTCAGACCATTGACAAATCGTCCGAGTTGACCCAAGTTTGATACCCGGATAAGGCAACGGCAAGCTTTCGTTGGTACAGTATACTATCCCCCTTCCACAAATACATCAAAAGATTCAAAATATTCATGGAATGGGAGTACCTTTAAAATTTTCTGAACAGAAAGTTAGAGGAGGGAGAGTGTGTAAAATGTCAGAAGCTATAAATTTAGTTTAGTTCACGAAAGAACGAAAAATTAACGCAAAATTGCATTTGAACGGCATGCATGCTCATCTGCTTACTTTGTTCAGTGTTCGAAGATTAGAGAAAGGAAGGGAAGTTACCTCATTCATCGAAAGGCTAGGTTCGAGTTTCGTATGACGCAAAGGTATAAAGGGCACTGCGATCCTCTCCCTGTTCTTCTCTGATGCTAATTCTATTTTAACAGCTTCTCATCAAGATTTTGCCGTTACTGTCACAGTTATGTATATTCAATAATTTAGTACTTAGCATTTTGGAAAAGCTAACGTTATACTCACATTAACCAAAGTAGAAAGAAACTGAATCTGCTCAGATGCATCATTTCGAGAAATTTCCAAACCTAAACTTTGAAGCTTCCTTCAGGAGAGCATGCACTGCAGCAGCGGAATAAACAACGAGCTATGTAACAAGAGGGAAGATGTTATATTTTAGGATGTATGAATTGTGTGTGGACAGTATCCAGTGAAACGTAGCTTCAAGTAGAACAACTCTGTAGGGTTAAAAGAGGAACAACCGCTGGTTTCCACGGAATAATGGTACGTATCTGGGAGGTAACACGTGGACTGAACTGCTCTCTCGCTCCAACTACCCATGGACTAGCAATAAACACGTAAAGTAATGGCAGGCATTGGTGACTATAAAGCCTGAACTCAAGCTGCAGGCGAAGTGTGCAAAATATGGTACAGGTCAATAGCCGAATGACAGTAGCTGTATGAAGATGATAAAATGCATTTCCAACAGAACAATTCACTAGATTCTCTGCAAAATTTAAAATAGCGGGTAACCCAGTTGACAATCTCGTTTGATTTTACAACGTAAACAATTTCGACTCTCATAGTGTCAGGGACATTAAAATTTGACAGGCCGATCCGGTGGCGCAGCGGTCTAAGCGCTGGCTTCTGACCTTTCATCCGAGTGGGCTCGGATTCGAGTCCCGAACGAGGCATGGGTAGTGTGTTTGTCTTACGGCCCCCACTCTAGAGCCAGTGGCCTTGAATTGTGGCTGGGAGACTGCTTATAGCACTTAGAGTTGCTCACAGTGGTACTTAAACCCCGACACAAAAAATGGCAGTCAACGACCAGGAAATGAAAAAGACACGCTGATTTCACTAGTCTGTTTTCAGCTGCAGTGAACACCGTGTATGGAAAAAAATAAATTATCAATAGCCATACACTCATTTTTGAAACATTGCAAGCTGCTGCTAACCCTCTTATGGTTTAAGTGCTCATTTAATGAGTTGCTGTGGCTACTCTAACAGGTATGGAATGGAGCTTGAATGTGTACTACATAAACAATATTGCAGACCATTCGTGATAACTTTGCTTCGTAATGGTGATTTTGCGCGCAAAATCGGATTATCGCTGTTTGCAGACACTGCTTGACAAGCATTTCGTAGATTTCCCCATAATTTTCCTGGCCAGAAAGTTGCCTGAACTCAAATCCCATGAGTGTTTGTACACTAAGTCGATTTACGGCCTTTTTCTGGTGACAAATTATGAAATGGTCATTAATTCAGATGACTGGCAATATCGCGTGCTGTCTTTGAAAACCTCACTCTGCATGCCTTTTCAGGCTATTGTCCTTCGAGAACAAGTGGTCCTACACAGTATTGGGTGCGTAATCATAATTCAATCAAAACTGAAAGTAGGATAATATTATTTTTGATGGGCAGTAAAGGTAACACTAGCTGAATTAATCGGCATTTTTGCACCAACTACACAAATGTCTGTTCGACGCCTTTTACAGTCATTACTTCGGAATTTCAGACTTAGAGAAATATTATCGCATCTATTTTTTTTAATCTTGCAATGACACAAAACACCAGGTGGCGTTTTATAATTTCATGCTGGATATCAAACTGGCGGATCCTTGGTTACTTTTCGAAAAACGTTGTTCTTGATTAATTGCATCCATGGATCTCCTCTGAGATATTTGTGCAATAAACATGACATAATGATCCACTGTTGTGTACTTAGGGAATTGGAAAGGTCACAGTAATGTGCATCAACATGGACAAAGTATCCTGGGATCAGAGCAGGCCTCTTTAACATAACGTAAGGCTTCGGTGGAAATATACATATAGCTGTCATATACCACTAGGTCGTAGCTCGAATCCCAGAAAAAGAAATGAAAGTGTATTTGTCATGTAGTTCTCTGATCATACATTTTTTTTGGAACCAATTACCTTAAAGTCAGAATGGACATCTTTTAGTATCAGATAGAGTTTAGGGAGTTCAAACTAACTAAAAATCAAAAACGACGTCAAAGATATTCAACGAATGGCTTAGATGGCAAAGCTGCTGGACTGAAATCCTATTGAATACACTGAGTTAGCTTTGGGTTAGGAACATCCCCTGTTTTACATATTCGGGGCGATAAAGAAATACCACGTGGTATCAACGTAACGTGCTGTTACTGGGCACACCTATCCTCTGTACGTAATCAGTAAACGTTTGCCAGTAATGGGGAAACGTGGCGACTTAAGCCAAATTTTTTTTTTTTTTTTTTGTGATTGTGATTGGAGGTTTAACGACCACCGTGAGCAACTCAATGGGATATAAGCAGTCGCCCGTCCCTAATTTAGGATCACTGGTTCCAGGGAAGGGAGAGAGCCAGTGCCGTAAGGCAAACACAACATCCATGCCTGACCGGGATTCGAACCCGGACCCCTTACGGACGAACGATCAGAGGCCAGCGCCTTAGACCACTGCGCCACCGGGGCGGCTAAGCCAAATTGACGATGGCCAGACAGTTTGGGCCTAGAGGGCAGGTGCCAGTATATCGGAAACAGCCGCACTTGTTGGCTGCTCCCGTTCCACTGTATCAAGGGTGTTCTTTTTTTTTCTTTTTTTTTTATTGGGGTTTAACGACCACCGTGAGCAACTCAAATGGGCTATAAGCAGTCGCCCGTTACTAATTTAGGGCCACTGGTACCAGGGAAGGGAGAGAGCCAGTGCCTTAAGAAAAACACAACATCCATGCCTCACCGGTATTCGAACCCGGACCGAACTCGGACGAATGATCAGAATCCAGCGCTTAGACCACTGCACCACCGGACGGCATTATCAAGGGCGTACCAGGACTGGATTAACCATTCAGAGACATCCAGGAAAACGGCTGACATTGGTCAGCCACGCACGGTTGATCCTAGAGTTCAGCATCGGGTGTCACGACTGGCATCTCAGCAGCGATGCGCATCAGTTACCCAGCTCACCCACCAGTGCAACAGCGGTGCAGTTCTACTTCTTTCCTCATGCACCATGCTCCGTACCTTGCTTCGCCTGGGGTTCCATAGCCAGAGTCCAACGAGGGTACCCATGCTGAAGTCCTGTCATCGCAAACAACGCCTAGCATGGGACAAGGAACGTCGGCAATGGACCCCTTGACGTATGGAAGAAGGTCGTCTGGAGTGATGAGTTCCATTTATTGCAGCATCATATAGATGTCCAGGTTCGCATATGGTGTGTTGCGGATTTTTGGGTACTAAAATTGCAGCAGAACGCTTTCTCTGGCATGCAGACAGGAGGCCCTATTTAGGTGGCGCATTCCTTCAGTTTGACTGGTCACGAATTAGCCGAGACGTGTTTACGAGGTGAGTAAACACACCGGCACTTTGGACTAAAAAGGAAGTGCGAAAAAGTACAATACCGTCTGTCTGTTGTACCTTATAGTCAAGGGTGAGAAAGGAAGACAGCACCAACAGAGATTTATGATGGACAAAAAGAGCGTTGAGAACTCTGTGAAGAAACTGGAAGCAGTTGACGAAAATCTCTCGAACTATGCAGACCTCCTCTCGTTTTGGAAACGGCTGTCTGGGCGCCTTCGATGCCCTATCTCTGTGCGGAGAGCATATGTATTCGCCATCCCCCGAGAAAGAGAACTTCAATACCTATGTGATTAGGAAAGAGTGCTTTTGGGACGCCGTGGATTATTACGCTGGGCTCCTTCTGTAGATTATGTATGATTAATTAATTTTCCTTCATTTGGATAATATTTTCTACCCCAGAATGATCGAATATAAGTAAGACATTCACTTATTCTTATTTCTGGGCAGGAGAAACTTTGACAAGTGATAGGCACACATAAGGCCCTCCATCCTTGTAAATAGCCGTGTACAGAGATCGCTTCTTACTAGCTTTGTAAATAAACGCTGTAAATAGAATTTGCATCCCTTTTCCGCATGTTTAGAGTTGGCTGCGGGATTGCTTGAAATAAGGAGCGATGCTTTAATCCCAGGCCAGATTTACATCCGATAAAATAAATGGTGTCAAAAGTTCGGATGGCTTCGGACGCTAAAGTAACTCGGCCATCCCGGTAATAGGTGTAAACAGCATGAAGCCCTATACCCTGGTTGCATGGTTGGGGTTCAACAGGCCAGTCGGTGGAGGTGGTGTTCTGGTCTGGGGAGATTTTTTCCTGGCAAGATCTAGGTCTGTTGGTTATCATCTCACAAACACTGAATGATGGTCGCTACAGGGACCTGTTATCCGACCATCTCTATCCATATCTGCAGGTTAACCTGGACCACAGTACCATCGTTAAACAGGACAACACACAGTGTCATCGGGATCGTTTAACTACTGAGTGGTTGGAGGAGCACGACAACGAATTCGCCATATTGCCTTGGCTCCCAAACTTCCCTGACTGTAACGGAATTGAACATTTGTGGAATATGGTAGAACGGAGTGCGAGAACTGCTGATCCTCCTCCACGGAATGAGTGTGAACTGACAAAGCTTTTGCAGCGGACATGGGTCAAATTACGCATAAAGGGCGTTCGATACCTTGTAGAATCTGTTCCTAGGATTCTGCAAGTCATGATTGCTAGAAAGTTGGACCAACGCGTTACTAGGTAGGTGTTCCTAATGCAAAGCTAACTTAGTGTATATACCAGTACTTCCCAGAAGACCGCGAGAGCAGTAGGATAAGACAGTGCGAGCCAAAAATTGTAAGTAAATTGAAATGGGGTATTCTGTAGAGATTGCAAACTGCAGTTGCTTCTCTAGAACACTAAGCCGCCCTGCCCCGGTGGCGCAGTGGTCTAATCGCTGGCTTATGACCATTCGTCAGTGAAGGGTCCGGGTTCGAATCCCGGTGAAGCATTGATATTGTGTTTGTATAAACGGCCCTAGCTCTCTCTCTCTCTCTCTCTTCCCTGGAACCAGTGGCCCTAAATTAGGGACGGGCGACTGCTTATATCTCATTGAATTGCTCACGGTGGTCGTTAAACCTTCAATCAAAAAAAAAAAAAGAAAAAAAGAACACTAACAAAAACTGTCTTCCTGTTGGATGATAATGTATTAAAGTATTAAACGGGACAGGAACCACTGACTTCTTAAAGCATTTCACTTTCAGGCCGCCTTCTCATCGCCGTTCTCCAAACTTCCCTCACACTGTCCGTAGGTGGTATGACAGGTGGCAAATAGTCTTTTCCGAGCACAATGCTTTTTGCACATTATGTCGCATTCAATCACCTTGTCACCAGCGCATGCTCTTTAGCCTGCGTCCAGTCCTTTTGCGACACTTCATTTGTTGGGAAACACCTATATCTTGGCATTTCGTGTTAAAAGCGTAAAATCAACTTCTTGCAACACGCCATGAAATCATGTGTCGTAATGGACATCCCTAAGCATCACGAATTCGCACGACACGTGGGTCTTTCGTTTTTGATACAACGCTTTTACAGCACAGAGTTAAATAATTTAATTTCGAAATTAAGAAAACCCACGAGATTTTTCAAGGGTTCTAAAAAAAAAAAAAAAAAAAAAAAAAAAAAGGGATCCAAACCGCAAACGAAGTAACCTGTGTGCAGGTGCAAGCGCTGCTTCGAGTGTTTTAGGGACGTTTTTCGTAGAATGGAGGAACTGTTCTGTGACTTCGTCTGCGAAGCTATTAGGATTCAAATGTTAACATTATGGTAATAAGAAAATACTGCATCCACCTATTGATTTAGTGGTTGGCGAAATCCTCAATCCTCTCATATCAGCAATGCATCATGTTTTCAATTCTCCAGTTCTTTGTACTTGAGGAGCTGTTGTTACATATACACGAATCCACACAGAAGCAAGTTTTATCTCAGAAAACTCCACAATAGAAGGAAGGACATGAGTACGACACGAAATTACTATTATTACAAAGTTGGCCTTTCAAGTTTCACGTCCGCCGCGATGGCGGACTAAAGCTTGGATCAGATTCCAAAGCTCGGTGAAGTTTTCGGTAGCCCGCGTGCTATTTAGCCTGCGTCCAGTCCTTTTTGCGACACTTCATTTGTGGGGAAAAACCTAGAGGAACTGTAGAGGATAGCAATGCGTCGTAGAAGAATAGTTAATGAGCTACGACTTTTGTAGAGCAGTGTTCTAGGAGAAATAAAATACAAAAACAGCGCTGAGCCCTTAAATATATATCACAAAATAGAATGAGTGTATTAAGTACCTGACGAAAGGTGGTTCTTGAATGAGAAAGAAAGCTGAATCTACTATGAGAATTTAAACAAGTGGAGACGGCTATAGAACGTAAACAAAGTGAGGACTGTCTATCAGCACGAAAGGGAGATGTACTGAGAAATGAAAAATAGGAAATGATTTTTATTTACCTACTCTTTTGATTCAGAATTGTGTGCGTGAGTTTAATATGCTTTTTTAAAACAAAATACCCAAGACCAAGACAATAAGCGAAAATCGTATATGTCAATGGGTTATTTTTATGAATAGCCTGGGAATTCTGAATTCCATTTTTCAGTACACTGGTCAGCACATGGCGGACTCGACACAATGCTGCTTATCAATGTTGCTGCGCAGTAGAGTAGTATATAATATTATCACAACTGGAGTTACTATTATTATTTCCTTTTCCCGTCTAGATAGAGGGCCTCTTGAAAAACAGCGCTCAATATCTCTCGTCTATATAGAGTCGCCGTACCTACTCTTATTTTTCATCTACATCAGACGTGTGCCGTTTTTAGACAGACTAGCTTCATTACTGTACTCTCTCCCTCTTGCAAAAATTAGACCGATAATTCTGTTTTTCAGCCATAGCGTAGCATTCAGTGAGACAAAAACGAAGGAAATGAAGCCCGTGTGAACTAACTGCAGGTATCAAAAGCATATAATATTAGTTTTATTCCAGGGGGCGGGGAGATTCCTCCATGCTGAACCTGATCAATCAATCAAAATGTCCCTACTAAAGGTTTAGTTCCTACGCATCTAACTAAGACAGGAACATAACAAAAAGGGAACACTATAATTCACGTGGTCTGCAGACACTTAACTGCTCTCCGCATGCTGCTGAAGTTACAGGCAGTGCCTTGACAGGACAAGGGACAGAAAAGGGGATGAAATATTAAGAGTTAAAGCGTTAAGAAAGGATATTGTAAGTTATTACAGGAGGCATCGGCCTGTGATCCGAACGCTATTTTGAGGTTCACCCTAAGCGCGTAGCTGATGGATTAGTGAGCACGTGTTGATTTAAAGTGCGAAATTAGTCTTGAGGTAGTCGTTGGTGCTGCAACAGTTGAATTTCAGGTGTGAATTTGTGTGAGCTTCTTCCATCTTTTGTGGCTGTTAATAATTGAATGCTGTTTAGCATAATCAGCATTTAACTAATCAGCATTCAGCTAATATTTAGTATAATAAATATTAGTTGAATGCTGTTAATGTTAGTCATTAACACAGCTGATCTATTTCGACTGTGGCTGCACACAAAATGCTCGCAAATTAAACAGCTTGCTACCCGCAAACAAACAAACAAAAAACGCTCTAATTTTTTAAGAGAAAAAACCCTTGATATCAAAATGACTTCATTCATAGTTTTATGTTTTATTTTATTACTAAATGATATTGCATGATAATGAAAGTGCGTTGATTTCTGCGGTTATGTAAAGCAGTTTCAAGCAAATGGGGAAATCCTGTTCTGCGCCTTCCTCCAAGAAACCTGCAGCGAATTTAAATATAGTTTCGGTTAACCGGATGATTTTGTCAACGACAGACGGTTTGAGTTTGCCGTTTATTCAAGAACAAAAGAGTAAACTTGACACGTTCGTCCGGATCCCTGAACAGACGTGAGGTGATAGGAACGAAAGCTGTTGGTTTTTAACTGCTCTGCGAACTTGTCCTTTGATGCAATCTAATTGCACTGAAATACGACATTTTGACTCACATGGAAATGACGGCTTGTACTGACATATTCTCTCAGTAAGAGGGTATTAACTGCAAATTATGTCAGCAGCGATTTTCGTTGCATTAAATCTTCTAGGTCGTTGGAAACCGTCACTGTTAGATATGTTAGTTTGCATTATTTAAGCATAAATGCTTTGGCTGCTAAATTAATTCTCTTGCTGCTAAATTACGTTTTTGCGAAGATCAATGAGATATGCCAGAATTTTTCAAGGGATAGCAATCAGCTTTCTTGTTTTTAGCACGTCTTTTGTAAAAAAAAAAATATATATATATCGTACTCATGTTATCGGTTTGCCCGTCCGTCCGTCTGTAGACACCATATCTCTGCAACTATTAGTCCGATTTGAAAAATTATTTTTGCATTAGGAAGCATGAAATGTGTGAATGATGATCCTTTATTAATATATATATATATATTTTACAATGTACAATTTTGCCTCTAGAGGGCGTAAATACTGATGATGTCGAATTCGAAATACATTTTTTACGTATATTTGCTTCTAAACATCCGATTGAAAAATTTCTTTTATCTTTCGATTCCATTTATGTCGAAGAGTATTTTAGGTATAGTTACTTTTTCAAGTTACGCTCAGATTTTCCGCTAGGGGCGTAAAAGTAAATTACGTTTTCCCCGATATCTCTTCTTCTAAAACTCCGATTGGAAATTTTTTTCTTCAGCGGATATAGCTTCTGATGGAAAATATTTTGCGTATAATTTCTAATTTTTCGTAAAGAATACTTTGGCCACCAGGGGGCCTAAGTGTTAATTTTTGCGTCTGATGTATTTGCCATAAAATCTGAGCTTCTAAAATCTCGATTGAAAAAATTCTTTCATAGACCGATACTACTCACGTCGACAAACCTTTTAGGAATATTTTCTTCTCAAAATATAGCATGGCTTCTCCGCCAGAGGGCGTAGATATATATCTTATTTTTGTCAATACCTCTGCTTCTAATAGTCTGATTTGAAAAATTATTTCTGTATTGGATGGCGTTACTGGTATGACACGTTTTCCATATAATTTCAAAATTTTGAAATAATTCATAGACTTTCCGCTAGGGGGCGTAAAGATAAATTGCGTTTCCCCCGATATCTCTGCTTCTAAAACTTCGATTTGAAAAATTATTTCTGCACCGGATACAACTCCTGACGGGAAATCCTCTGCATATAATTTCAAATTTTTGGTAAAAAATTGTTTGACTACAAGGGAGCAGCGTAAGTGTTAATTTCCGTTTTTGATGTATTTGCAGCAAAATCTGAGCTTCTAAAATCTCGACTGAAAAAATTCATTTGTTGACCGATAGTACTCACGTCGACCGACCTTTTAGGAATACTTTGTTCTTAAAATATTGCATGGTTTCTAAGCCAGGGGGCGTAGATGTATATCGTATTTTTGTCAATATCTCTACTTCTAGGAGTCCGATTTGAAAAATTCCTTCTTTGTTGGATAGTGTTTCTGATGCGAAATATTTTCATATAAATTTAAAATTTTTCAAGTAAATCATAGACTTTCCACTAGGGGCGCAAGCGTAAATTGTGTTTTCCCCGATAGTTCTACCTCTAAAACTCGGATTTGAAAAATTCTTCCTGTTTCGCATACAGCTCGTGATGGAAAATGTTTTCAATATAATTTCTAATATTTGGTAAAGAATGGTTTGGCCACCAGGAAGCAAAAGTGTTAATCTCTGCGTCTGGCGTACTTGCAGCAAAATCTGTGCTCCTGAAAATTCGATTAATTTTTTTTCTTGGACCGATACCTCTCACGTCGAAAAACCTTCTGAGAATACTATCTTGCTAAAATAATGCACGATTTTCCCGCTAGGGGGCGTAGATGCGTATCTTATATTTGCCCATATCTCTGCTTCGAAGAGTCCACTTTGAAAAATTCTTTCCTTGTTGGAGAGCGTTTCCGCTGCGAAATGTTTCACATATTAATTCAAATTTTTCTTAACTCATAAGTCTGCAACCAGAGGGCATAAGTTCACCATTCCGCTTACAGAAGTATCTGCGGGATTAAAAACCCGATTGAAAAACTTCTTTCTTCGGTCAGATACTACTGTTTTCCAGACTGGTTCCATTGACTTTGTATATCTTGGATAAATTTAATTTGCGTCAGAACGGATTCAAAAGACGTGCTCTTTACACCCGAGAAATCGGTGTCATCTTTCTTGTTTTCTTATTTAATCACATGGTTTTAATTTTTTTTTTATGTTCCTTTAAATTTCTCTTCAGTTCTTAGTTTGGAAAATATACAAGCATAAGAAGCCGGAATTTCATAGTACAAATCTAAATTACAGCAAACACATAAATCATGTGTTTTCTGTACATATAAAACGTGACTTAATCTTTGAAGACCCTGTTCTTTTCCGTGCGTGACATAGAGTAAAAACTTCAGGCAGCTTCCTTGGTTGCACGATGCCTTAAAAACCTAAAGCAGTTAAAAACCCTCAGAAGTCCAAAAGGATTTTATTTGTTTGCTAAAAAATTCAAACATTCAAACATGAGACCTTTCAGGCTTCCACTAAGCCCATCTTCAGATGAATAAAACAGTAGCATAAATGGGGATGACATATAAGTATACATTTGTCACTGTCAGTGTAACTAATAACGTTGTAAAACGGGCAGGTTTTGGGTGCGCCGTGGACACAGTAGCAAGCATGCACATCCAATAAATCGTATGACAATAAAGAGAAATTTTGATGGAAATTAAATCAAAGTTACAGTTATAACAGTCCTGTACACAACTGAAGAAAAATATTTCAATTAACACAAAAAATAATATAACAGTTCAAATTGTTCGGTATTTAAAGTCCAAATAATATTAATGTATGAGTGAAATATAACAGTTTAAATTGTTTAGTATTTGAAGTCCATGTAATATTAAGGAGAAATGAAAGTTCATAGTCACCTCCACAAAAGAGTTTATATGTCCCTGGGGTACTTTAAATCTTCGAAATGTTGCAATTCATGTAGAATTCATGATGTCGAGTATATTTCATGGTTGTTTTCAGTATAAATTGTTTTGGATTTAAAATCCATGTAGTGTTAATGTACAAGGAAAGTTCATAGTCACCACCACAAAAGAGTCCGAACATCCCGGGCCGCTCCAAACATTCAAAGTGTTGCGAATCCATGTAGAAGTCATGATGTCGAATATACTTAGTAGTTGTTTTCTTCATGTTCCTCGGTGGGAGGAGGTACAACCAATTATCGCTACGGTATCGGGACGAAAATAGGTGTGTTATCATTGAAACAGGTGAATCCTTTGCTGATTATAGCCAGACTCTTTGTAAACAGCAGAGATGATCTCGTGTACGGTGACACCAGAATATTGGCTTCTTCTCAAATATGGCTATGCGTTCCTTCCCCCATCTTACGTGCTAATGAGGTCTTGATTGATCCATTTTTGACATCGTATTTTTGTTCCTTTAATCTTTACCCCAATGAGCGTTGGGTTGATCCTATGTATAAGCTGTTAGGTATATCTTCTTCTAGACTTTTTAGCGGAATGCAATATACACCGTATTTATTATCCTTTGATCACGGTCCTTTATGATCACGGTCCTTTTTGACCATTGCGGAAATATTGTTAGTTTTAAAGTCAAAATCAAGTCTATAATGTCTACAGGCATTTTTAAGGACTGGGGTGACCATTGGATAATATATCATTGAACCGACGTACCTAATGTTAC
Source organism: Macrothele yani (assembly GCA_039090855.1). Classification (NCBI taxonomy): domain Eukaryota; kingdom Metazoa; phylum Arthropoda; class Arachnida; order Araneae; family Macrothelidae; genus Macrothele; species Macrothele yani. The sequence continues at coordinate 104,196,892 of CM076995.1, forward strand.
AACTGCTTCTTTGAAGAGTAGTCGATCTTTCCCTGTGTATTTTTCGCCGAATTTTGTTTACTGTGAATTCTCAGAAGCCGTGATCAACTGCAATTTGGAATACTTTGGATATTTCGTTTCGTCGTCTATGAATGTTTGATGAGTGAGTGAAAGCACGTCTTAACATAAAAGCAATGGAAGACCGTTTATAGCTTCTTGAGTGAGCAGATGCAGCTGCTATAATGGTTGTTAAGGCTGTAGGTTTTCTATATACCGAATAATGGAGTTTGTTAGTAACCAAATCCCTTTCAATCCAAAAATCCAAAAATGGCAAAATGCCAACCTTCTCAAGTTCTACAGTAAACCTATGGTCTGAAACTGAGAGGAGAGATGTTCCGCAAATTTCGTTAGTTCTGCGAGGTCGTGATTCCAGAATAATAATATATCGTCCACATATCTTATGAAAAAACATAGTCGTGGGATTGTATTCATCCAGAACCTTGTCCTCAATATGTTGTAGGACTATATCAGCAAGTGCTGGTGAGAGGGGGATCCCTTTGGGGGCCCCTTTGTTTGTCTCTAAATTGTACCTTGGAACTTAAAAAATGAGCGGTTCTGAACGAATTTCAGAGCACCGATAATCGACTGAATTTCCTGAGGCTCATGCCCTAGAGATATCAGTTTAGATTGTATAATGTCATGAGCAACAGATATGGGAATATTCGGGAACAACGAAATCACATGAAGTGCAAGAACAAACGATTGGTTATCGTGCTGAAAGTTTTTAATTCCTATTAAGCGTCTGCAGTGTACCGCTGACTGAGTAGACTGAATCTCTTGCTAATGGGGTGAGGAATTTAGTAAGGGCTTGTTACAGTGGTCTCGTGCAGGAAGCAAACCCAGATACTAATGGGCGAATAGGGTGCCCCTCTTTGTGAATTTTTATTTTCCGGAACATTCCGGGAACCTTCGGACCAAGGGTTGATTTCATATCCTGTTTGTTGGAAGTTGGAAGCATTGAATGGTTTTAAAGCTTACTTACTGCTGTCAATGTTGCATTCGATGGGCATTCGTTATAACAACATGTGGAATTTTGTTAATTGCCTTTTTCATTTTGCAAATATAGTCATTCTTGTTCAGGATGATAATTTGTGATATCAAGTATCAAAGAATAATAAATACGGTGTATATTGCATTCCGCTAAAACGTATAGAAGAAGATAACAGCTTATACATAGGAGCAACCTAACGCTCATTGTGGTAAAGATTAAAAGAACAAAAATACGATGTCGAAAATGGATCAATCAAGACATCATTAGCACGTAAGATGGGGGAAGGAACGCATAGCCATATTTGGGAAGAAGCCAATATTCTGGTGTCACCGTACACGAGATCATCTCTGCTGTTTACAGAGAGTCTGGTTATAATCAGCAAATGATTCACCTGTTGCAATGATAACACACCTATTTTCGCCCCGATACCGTGGCAATAATTGGTTATACCTCCTCCCACCGAGGAACATGGTGAAAACAACCACTAAGTATATTCAAAATCATGACTTCTACATGGATTCGCAACACTTTGAAGGTTTGGAGCGGCCTGGAGTGTTCGGACTCTTTTGTGGTGGTGACTATGAACTTTCCTTGTACATTAACACTACATGGATTTTGAATCCTAAACAATTTATTTTGAAAACAATTATGAAGTGTACTCGACATCATGACTTCTACATGAAATGCAGCATTTCGAAGATTTAAAGTACCCAGTGACATATAAACTCTTTTGTGGAAGTGACTATGAACTTTTCTTTCTCCTTAACATTACATATACTTCAAATACTAAACAATTTGAACTGTTATATTTCTCTCATACATTAATATTATTTGGACTTTAAATACCGAGCAATTTGAACTGTTATATTATTTTTTGTGTTAATTGAAATATTACTCTTCAGTTGTGTACAGGACTGGCATAACTGTAACTTTGATTTAATTTCCATCAAAATTTCTCCTTATTATCAGACAACGATTTATTGGATGTGCATGCTTGCTACTGTGTCCACGGCGCACCCAAAACCTGCCCGTTCTACAACGTTATTAGTTACACTGACAGTGACAAATGTATATTTATGTGTCTTCCCCATTTGTGCTACTGTTTTATTCATCTGTGGGCTTAGTGAAAGCCTGAAAGGTCTCATGTTGTAATGTTGTAATTTTTTAGCAATCAAATAAAATCCTTTTGGACATGTGAGGGTTTTTAACTCCTTTAGGTGTTTAAGGTTTTTAAGGTATCGTGTAACGAAGAAAGCTGCCTGAAATTTTTACTCTGTGATTTAATCTTCACTAATCCCTATATATTATATATTTCGTGATTCAGAATTGTTCCCACAGCGGGGTAATTCAACAAATTAAATTTCATTAAACTACAATCCATCAACTTCAGAACACTCCCCAAATCCGTTTTTCTAAGAAATAAAACATTATGCGTGAATTTGTGCACACTATCCTATCAAAAGTGTCAGACGTTTCTGTCTAAGCGTAACATTATCTAATCCATTGCGTCTAGATACGTTTTACCTAGAGATCTGTCAATGGCAGAGAAACCAGTCATAACTGACGTTCTTCCTGGCACACAGTGTAACGATTTTGCAAGATGTTTGAACATGGGATGCCATCGGAGCAACCTGTCATTACGTTCCACTTCAGTCTTTGAGCTAACGCAAAAAAATCTAGACGAGACTCCGAACGGTCAAAGACAGTTATGAAAAATACCATGAGCAGAATGTTCACCATGAAACTTCTGGAAGTTAAACATCTGGGTCTGTGAGGTCACTGATGTAATTTCCTGATCTCTCCTATTAATACCTTGTCGATTGTTTCGTCTTGTTATGAGAAGTTGCTTTCTGGTTTAAAACGTTAAGATCTCCCAATGTCTGTCCTGTTATGGGTAAGGTTGGTGTTGGTAAGCAACATACTAAGCGCAGTACAGAATGGCACGCATTTTTTTTTTTAATTTGCAAGACTTTGCACCTCTTACAATGTAATGGCCCAAAGCGCAGGCTACCATGTTATTCCACGGAAATTGTGTGTCGAAGGTAGTAGCGCACCTAGGATATTTTTTACAATAACATTAGACAATAAAAGTAATTAAGGTCCTTTTTTACTGCATTAGTTACGGAAAATCTACATATCTGTTACAAAATTACATTATATTCTACCTATCTATGTAATCGAAACGAACTCGAAAATCAAGAGAAAAAATTGTATTCATGCTATGCAGAATAAAAGTAATTGTCGCAAAGACGTAGTAAAGAATTTTTTCTACAGGGAAGCTTTTGAAAGCTGAACACTTAACTTATAATTAGAGAGAAAAATGACAAGAATTGCGAAGTAGTTTTCTATCGAGTTCTTAAAATGTAATACTTAAAATATGTCATGCCTTCCAAGACTGCAACAATATTTAAGAGTCACTAAAACACGTATGTGTTATTTTAAGGTTCTGACATATCAGAATTCTTGAAGTACAGTTACCAAGTACGGGTATTATGAAATATATTGCTTAAATCATTTTATCTGGGCTGAATGAACTCACAATGTTTCGCCTGAGTGCAGATTTCCAGTCTTCCTTTCTTAACTTTCAAACGACATTCTGCCAGATGTCTTGTGGAATAAGAAGGATGAAAATTTTCTGTAAGGACTCACAGAGATGAACCTTTGGAACTGTTAAAGAAATTAATGATTCGAACTAGCTTATCTTTCGAGCGAAAACTAATTGCAAGTCATTTGGTCTCCCACAACAAAAAGTGAAGTGCCCGTTTCTCAAGTAGAAAGAAACGGGTAGCTTCCGCAAAAAACCAGCCTGATGGCTTTTATGTTGTGCAGCCGATTTAAAGCCCGTTCAAGGTCACACCGCATAAAGATTACCTTGTAAACAAACGATCCTGAGTTTTCCTTTCTCTTGGGTGGCTTCACACAAGGTTGTCTCGTCCATTCACACAGCTGACGAACAAAGGCTCTGAGCCTCGTTAAAGAAAAAATGACTGGGGTGTTGTCGTGCTGGATAATAAAATAAAAGAAATCGAAGAGAGAAATCCATTAAATCGTACGAACATCAACGCGGTGAAAAAAAATTCGTGTTTTCCCCAATTCATTGGCACATCCTTGACGTCCTGAGGAATCATCAAGTATTTAGTTGAATAATTACAATGACTGAAAACCCTATGAGGTAACGGTTAAAGATATTTTTTTACAACGGATTTGCGAGCCACCTGTCACATTTCTTTCACTTAGGGACTTAGGTGATAGATTGTCTGGTGTTTTCACTCTTTTAAGCATTTGTTATTTGATCCTCTTTTGAACCCACCGTACTTCACTGATTTCCTGTGTTCTGTAGATCTTCCATTGTTCTCAAGAACCTATCAGCCCAGGGCCATTGGTGTCGTCAATTGATCCCTTTCACGTACGTCCGTTAAGCGCTCCCAAATTGCGTTTATTGTTCTCGTTAAGACTTTTTTCCACATTTTTTTTTTTTTTTGGAGAAAACTAGACTCCGCCTCCCTGCTAGCCACATTCACCTGTACCTGTAGTGGACTTGGCGTTTTGCGCCTTTTGGGTGTTGCTACATAAATGGGAAGTTATAATACCGTTAAGCCACGTCTCACTAGTTTTTAAAAATAACTTTTTAAGGATCTTTTTACCGTCATCAGCCGAACATTTCTGTTTCCGAAGCATCACCTGTGCCATAAACTTGTTGAACAGTTTCCAACTGAAGAGAAAAGTGCAACTGTGACCGCAAGCATATTCTTTGACAGATTCAGTCCATCTCTATTTCTTTGGATATATGTTAATTTGTTAAACTTGGTCATTAATCACGCTTTCAACTACACTACTTGTACGCTGATTTCACTGTCACCTTAAGCAGTGGTACTTTTTCTGTACTTTTCTCCGCTCCTCTGTCAAATTTGAATGAGGTAGCTTTATTTGCACTCGCTTTGTCCTCCAAACTCCTCGGCACGCATTTTCTTAGAAGTTATTTCTTATAATCGATGGAAATTTCGCTGTTTTCATCCCTGTGGCCGAGTGGATAGAGGCGTGTGCTTCTGGTTAATCGTGAGGATTTGGTCCTGGTTCCAGTTCCAAGTGAGACGCGGATAGTGTGTTTGTCTTGGGCGCTAACTCAGGAACCAGTGGCGTTAAATTATCTCACTGCTGCTTAAATAATCTCACTGATGCTCTCTTCTTTCTTCATCGGCTTAATTTAAACGGCTTGTCTTTTTCTCAAAGTGATCCGCATCTCTACAGAACGTGAAATCATGTGTTATGTGATCTATGTGCCTATATCTCATATAAAAGACGTAACATGATTTTTGCTTTGTTTAAAAACAGCACTGCACGAAATAATTTGTCGATTCTATGGAATTCAAATCTTACGACACTTTGACGCCGCACTGCCCTCACGTGTCGCAGCTACTTAATTCTGTTGTGTGTCCTTCTAGAAGTTCGACCGGAAAATTCTCTTTAGTTATATGCAGTTGCTAATGACGTCATTTGTTATACATCAGCACGCACAGTGTGAGTGGTGTCGCTTCGGAAAGAAAATCTGCCTGGAAAATATTCAGTTGAACCTAACAAAGCAAAAAAAGAAAGTGATAGAGTGTTTGTTTACTAAGGAAAATGGTTAAGTCATGGTTGTTTTATGTAAGTCAATATAATTTTTTTAGTCTTGGAAAGAGCAACGAACATAAGGCAGCGAAAAAGATAATTTAGATTTATTACATTTAAAATTATTCATCATCACTGGTACATTTACTGGCACAGGAAAGGATGACATACATTTTGATTGAAAAGAAAAGATAAAACAAAACTAGTAGAATAAACCAGGAAAGCGATATTGACAAACCCATTTACTGTGCGTGTCTGTTTAAGCAACACATTTTTATTAAATGTAAATACTTAAATTATAAAAGAAAAACATTGCTGAGAAAACACTTATATAGTAGTGTATGTTTCCGGGCCTGGTAATAAAACTCAAACCTCTAACCCCAGAGGACCACCCACTCTCCTGGCTACACCATAGGTATGATACATTTTCATAAAAGATACGTGCCCGACCATCATACATCGCGTTCTTAATTTTCGCTGAAAAAGAAAATCGGTTTGTTTTAACTGTACAGGGTGCTAAACGGCTGTTTTCTTAAACTCGGAGTCGCTAATCCAAAATGGGAAATAAATTTAATCAGAAAGCTTCAAAAACTGGTATTTTCGGTGGTCATTAAATAAATGACGTGAAAATTATAAATTATTTTCAATCATACACGACGCTAAAGTAGCTCCATTTTTATTTCGCTTCTTTCTTTTACATTCATAATATGAAAGTTTTTAAAATTGCGTGAGACTATTTAGAATTCAGTATAATTTGAATACGGTCTTTCATAAATTTTGATATAAAAATGTTATCAAATATTCGTACTGAAATAAAACTGCTAAGATGAATCTGAATTCATTAAGTTTTCGAAAATCTCTGATTTTCGAAAACTTGCTTAAAACTAATGTCAAACGAAAGAATGAAAATTCTCGAATAATATAATACACGTTAGTAAAATCATGCAAATGCATTTATTATGATACGCTTTCCAACATACTAGAAATCACTACACAAGTTATTACTGAAGTTACTACTCAAGTTATGAGGATAATGGCTGCGGAATAAACCTCCCTCCTATAACATGAACTTTGACCCCATTTCGATGATATTCAACAGAACCGGTAAAGTATACTTCCGGAACAACATGATAAAGTTTTGTCTCAATCGAAGCATTTTTACGTAAGTTATAACGCATAAGGGCGATGGAATGGATCTTGCTCCTATGTCCTGAACTTTGACCTTATTTCGCCCATTTTCAGTAGGGTTCGTCCCCAGGTGGTCCCTTACCACATACTAAATTTTCATCGAAATCGAACCATTTTAACGCAAGTTATGACGCATAAGGGCAATGAAATACATTCCACTCCTATGTCCTGACCTTTTGACCCCATTTCGGCCATTTTCAATAAGCTTCGTACCCAGGTAGTTCCCTATCACATACTAAAATTTCATCGAAATCGAACCATATTTACGCATGTTATGACGCATAAGGGCAGTGGAATGCATCCTGCTCCTCTGTCCTGACCTTTGACCCCATTTCGCCCATTTTCAATAGGGTTCGTCCTCAGGTGGTTCCCTACCACATACTAAAATTTCATCGAAATTGAACCATTTTTACGCGAGTTATCGTGCGGACTGACAGACAGACAAAGCTGGAGCATATACGCTTCTTCAACCTACTGTTGGAAAGCGTAAAAAAGGAAGAAAAAGGAAAAATGTCAGTAGTGTACTTGTAAGGAGAGAATTTTACTTTCCATGATCGCTTAGGCGTAAGAAGTGTTTTAATGAAGCATTTATTTTTTCAACGTTTTATCACTTTACAATTTTAATAACAAAACTGGATTAATTTATATTAATTTATTTTATGATTATACAGTTCTAACTGTATAATCAGCATTTCTGTTGTTATTACTAATAATGTTCACTATTTCTGTGCCATTATGACTTAGAAAATTGCCTTACATATTCAAATACCCTAGAAAATTGCTTTACATATTCTGTTAGTGAGATTACAATCTCTCTCACTTTTCGCTTGCTGGGTTGACTGATCCCAGCAGTCCTTCGGTACACCCGCCCTTTCGTTTATGATTTCTTGCTGGTATTTAAGGTATGGTAACATTCCTGTTTTAAACCCAGAAAATTTTCATCGAAATCAGCTCGGAAACTGTTTTTACACGGAAAACTTCTTGCATTGATGAAGAAAATTTCCTGCGTAGACAAAGAAAATTACTTTCCGATTTACAACAGTAGTCTTGCAAGAGATTTTGAACTGAATTGTCTGTTGCTAGTTCAGCTCACCAGTTAAAAGGTCAAAACATTTCTTCAATACCATTAAGGCTTCGCAGTAGCTAAAGGGAGTAAGAAAAGTAGAAACTGAAGACGTTCCCATTGTAAACAAGAGCGAGAGTCTAGGTTCTGCAAGAGGACTTCTCCAGGATATGAGCAGCGTTGCCAGCCGGTCGGGAAAACTAGGGAATCCAAAGGCCAAAAATCAGAAAAACTCAGGGAGAAACAAAATTTTAGCAAAAACCGGAAATCAACATGGGAAAATAATACAATGCGTATTCGTCGTACACCACATTCTTCCGCGGAATCATTTCTTGTCATCATTTGGGTCATTCTCGAGAACGATGCAAAACTGAAGAGAAAGTTTTTGGAGATTATTGGGGGTAGGGAGGGGTCATTTTCCGTCTGGGGACGGTATTTCGTATTTCAAAACTTTCTTGAACGGAAGTGAAACCCAGTGAACATTTTTCCCGTAATCGTAATTTTTTTCTCGTGATGTTGCCTCTGTCCAGTATTGTTATTAAATATAATTTTACTGTATAAATGCTTATATTTCAGCTTGAAATTGCAGGCAACAATCTGCGAAAACGGTAATTAGACGGCGCGAAGAATTTCCTGTAATTTTCAGGCATGATATTCTTACGCGAATTCGCCGAATTCCTCCTTTTCCGTTACTACACTGCTGGCCATTAAACGTGCAACACCACAAAAGACAATAGATATCAAAGCCATGTTTATTGTACAGAGAGCAGATGATACGAGGGTGAATCGATTACAAATACAATTCGGTGAGACGGGAGAAACACATAACAATCAGTATCTGGTGTAGCCACCATGGGCGGCAATTGCATACACAGCTACTACACGACCCAGCATCGACAGGAACAGACTTTGGATGTGTGTTTGTGGAATGTCCGTCCACGTAGCTTCGATACGATGCCACAGTTCCTCCATTGTAGCCGGGGGTGGTCGCTGGCGTGCCAGTTTCACGCCGATCATGGACCACCACACTTGTTCAGTAGGCGACATATCCGGAGGACCGCGCGGGACGAGGAAGACGTTTCAAATGGTGGCGATCTAGAAAGTCTTGGACGTTGCGTGCCTCATGTTGTCGCGCATTATTCTGTTGGTAAATGGCCCCAGACAGTCCCTGAAGATGTGGTACAACAGGCTCCAACACCTTAGTGATGTAACGATTTGGCTATTCAACGTACCGGTCATGCAAACGAGGTGTGTACAGGAGTGAAATCTAATGGCACCCCATACCATAACGCTGGGTGCCGAGTCGGTACGGCGCAGCATAATACAGGACTCACTCAGCCGGCCGCAGCGGTACCTCCAGACACGCATTCGTCCATGATGGTGCTGCAAACTGAAGCGAAATTTAGCTCCTCCATGTGCGACGTTCTTGGCACCACTGCAGCAGACCCCGGTGTTATGCAGTAAACGGTAGCTGTAGCAATGGGCTCCGTAAAAAAATGCTCCGCTGCTACGAACGGCGTTGAACCGTCAGTGTGGAGACTGGGTGTTGTGCCATACACCGGAACTGTTGAGCTACAGTGGTCGATGTGGCTGTGCGATCCGTCAGAGACATAAGCACCAGATGTCGGTCTTTTGGTTTGGTGGTGTGACGGGGCCGTTGGAATCCCTCACGTCAGTGTGTTTTCCTTCTTCCGCCATCCACTGACGCCATATTCTCCCCACCGTGGCCGCATGCCGTCCCACACGAGCACCGATGTCTCGGAGTGATGATCCGCAATCCCGATATGACACATTTCACTCGCGATCGAAGTCTAAAACCTGCTGGTTGGGCTGCCGTTGTCTTCGACGGGGCATGATGCAGCTGTCTGTGGCCAGGAGCCGTGAGCAAACACACTTAGAGTGCTTAACACCGGCTCCTTGTTCACCCCTGTTATACGACTTACAGGGAGCGTTACTGTCACTCATGATTTCCATAATGTGCTGCCCTGTTAATCATTTACACGTGCGCCCGTGTTCTGCCCTTCTGCAAACTTTAGAGCCCCTGGGATGCGATCTTCCTGGTTTTGCATTTTCAATGAGTAGCAGTGTATTTTGGTGCTTCCTGAGATCGATGCACAACTGAACAAACATTTTTTAAGGGTTAGTGGTGATGGGGTGGCTCTTGTTCGTCGGAGGATGGAATTCCATCTTTAGGAAACTTTCGGAAACCGAAGTCGAACTTAGCAGTGATTTCTCCCGTAATCGCAATTTTCTTCCTCGTGGTGTTTCTACTCTTCTGCGCTGTTTTTAAATGTTATTCCTCTCCCCCACCCACCCACACAAATATTTACATTAAAGCTTGGTATGGGAGAGGGAAATTTTCGAAAACTGAAGTGACTAAGTTGGAAAATTTGTATGAATTTTTGCTTGGTGTTCAGAAGTATTCACATTCTCAAAGTTACACCATTAAACTGAAATGGTTAAAGCTTTGATATCATGCACCGTGCTCCTCTGGCTAAAAGTTCTTTCATCATGATGAATGTAATTATTGTCATCAGAGGGCATTAAAAAAAGAAAAGAAAGAAAAGCGAAAAGGAGGCAATGGGAAGAGAAAGATATAAGCAAAAAGAAAAATTAAGCGATGGATGCTATGCAAGTGCACAGTCATCAAAAGACAAATGGCAAGTAGTCCGCATTCTTGCTATGTCCTTTGATTTTTCACCCAGTTAAAACCTTCAGATTTTGCTTTTCCTCTGTCTGTCTTGTGTATGATTCGTAAATGTTTCCCGACAAGATAAAACGGAAATGCTGAGCCATTTATCGCAAGGAATTTAATTGCTACCAGTTTAGGACATTTGGGCACCGGACTTTTGGGCACTGGACATTTGGGCACCCGGACATTTGCGCACCCGGACTTTTGGGCACCTTGACATTTGAGCACATGTCTTTAGGAGCCGTACAAAAATTGCCGTTTCTTAGCGCTCTGAGGGGAATTAAATGGAGAAAACGTTCCCGCTAAGACAAACGACAATTGCAATTGAATTTAAAAAAAAATTACATAGCACAAATTTTGAAGATGACAATTCGTTTTTTGGTGTAAATATGACAAGGATAATATCCGAAAATTTGAAACTTTTGTCGTCCTGGATCGGGATTACATAGCACATATGATGTAATCCATATTCATGATTACATAGCACATTTCTTAGGTTTCAACGATATTATGCAATTTCACCAGAAATGATACTTTGTTCGGAAAAGGACGACAAGAAGGGATTTTTTTATAACGCCGCACTTTTACTTAGGCACTAAATATTTACATAACATGTCAAGTTATTAATATTTCTCTTTTACTTAATACATACATACATATCACTAAGCTGTTCTCTGAGATTCAGAGGTTAGCTCCAAAAAGAAATACAACCTTCCAGATATTTTTACTTATTGTTGTCGTATCAAACTTCGCCATTTACAGCGATCTTGACATACAACTCGTGCTTCACTGATATCCATTACACGCCGTACACAAGATCTTTTATACTTCATACTCATAATCTTTTTCTCATGCAGACACTCCTGAATCTGATCCACCCATGTCTTCCTTGGCCTTCCTCTGCCTTTCCTTCCTGCCACTTGGGCTGAAAAGATTTTCTTAGTAAGCATTTCATCACTCATTCTTTCAACATGGCCAAACCACCGAAGCATATTGGTCTCCACGCTAACAACATTTTGCTTTACATCACACAACTGCAATACATCTTCATTCCTCTCACAATCAGATCGTGTCTTGCCACAAACCCCACGTAAGTAACGCATTTCTCCAGCACACAAACGACTCCTATGTTTCTTCTGCAGTACCCAGGTTTCACTGCCATACATCAGAGTAGGAGCAATTACTGTTTCATACACAGCCATGCGGGACTCTCTAGAGAACCCATCATTCCTGTGAAAACCTCCTAGAGCAGCTATGACTTTCAAAGAAGAATTAACTCGCCTACTGATTTCACCATCCAACTTGTTCTCTCTGTCAAACATGCTTCCTAAATACACAAGTTCACTCACCTGGTCAATCACAGTGCCATTTATACTTACATTACATTCAGTGCTACCCATTCCTTTCTCAAACACCATAACTTTGGTTTTTCCCTTATTTATACTCAGTTTGAATTTCATGCAAACTTCGTGCATCCGAGTCAACATACTCTGCAACTCACTTTTGCTCTCTGCCAACAGGACAGTGTCATCAGCATACAGCAATCTGCACACACGGATATCACCAAGACATAAACCACTATTATCTATTTTGGCCTCACGCATGCATGCGTCCATAAATATATTAAACAGCCATGGTGACATTACACAACCTTGTCTAACTCCTGCACCAATGGAAAACCATTTTGATAAAACACCATTCACTCGTACACAAGCTCTACTACCAGCATACATGGCTTTTACACTATTAAGTAGATTCCCAGTAACACCATATTCATTCAATACTTCCATAAAAGTGTCCTATTGACTCGGTCGTAAGCTTTCTCTAAATCTATGAAGGCAGTAAAAACTTTCTTCCCAACAGCCAGATACTTTTCAATCATCATGCGTAATGCAAAAATCTGGTTAGTGCAGCCTTTACCAGGCATAAAACCACTCTGAACATCCCACACTTTCTCTGATGTAAGACCCCGTACTTTTTCAATAACAACCTTACCAAACATTTGACCTGGCACACTCAGTAGGCTAATACCACGATAGTTCTTGCATTCAGTCTGATCACCTTTTCCCTTATACAAGGGAACAATTTTTCCAATCCCGAGGGACCATTCCTAACACCGAGCACAACTGGCAAATTTCAGTTAATTTAGGCACTAAATTACTATGCATCATTCGTGGGACCTTTCGACAGTCTTTTTCTACTGATGTCATATTCATAACGTTTACGCATCAACTCAAGTTAATAATATTCCGCTTTTAATTAAGCACTAAATATTATTTCACAGGCCCTAGGCCTAGACCTTTTTAACAATTTTTGCTCTATCGATGTCACATTTCTAACAATTACGTATTAACTCAAGTTAATAATATCCCGCCTTTGCTGTTTCACTAAAAATTTTCTCACAGGCCCTAGGCCTAGGCCAATGCATTTTTAATAGTTTTTATTGAACTAATGTCATATTCACAACTATTACGTATCAAGTGAAGTTAATAATATTCCGCTTTTACTTAAGCACTAAATATTATTTCACAGGCCCTAGGCCTAGGCTTTTTTAACAGTTTTTATTCTAACCCTGTCACATTCATAACAATTAGTTAGGCGCGAAATATTCATTCGTAGGCCCTTGGCCTAGGCCTTTTAAATAGCTTTTACTCAACCAATGTCCTATTCGCAACGTTTATGATTCGAATCAAGTTAGTAGCATTGCGCTTTTACTTTGGCACTAAATATTATTGAACAGGCCCTACGCCTAGGCTTTTTAAACTTTGTTCTATCGATGTCACATTCATAACAATTACGAACCAACTGAAGTTAATAATATTCCTCTTTTACCTAAGCACTAAATATTATTTCACAGGCCCTATGCCCAGGCCTTTTTAACAGTTTTTGTTCCATCGATGTCACATTCATAAAAATTACGTTGAGTTGATACCTAAATGTTATGAATATGAAATCGGAAGAATCAAAAATGTTGAAAAGGCCGAGGCCTAGGCCCTGTAAAATAATATTTAGTGCTTAAGTAAAAGTGGAATATTATTAACTTGTGTTGATACGTAATTGTCATGAATGTGCCATCGATAGAAAAACTGTTAAAAAGACTTAGGCCTAGGGCCTGTGAAATAATATTTAGTGCTTAAATAAAAGCGGAATATTATTTACTTGAGTTGATACGTAATTGTTATGAATATGACATGGTTAGAATAAAAACTGTTAAAAAGGCCTAGGTGTAGGGCCTGTGAAATAATATTTGGTGCCAAAGTAAAAGCGGAATATTATTAACTTGAGTTGATACGTAATTGTTATGAATGTGCCATCGATAGAACAAAAGTGTTTAAAAGGCCTAGATGGCCTGTGAAATAATATTTAGTGCTTAAGCAAAAGCGCAATATTATTACCTTGAGTTGATACGTAAACTGTATGAATATGGCATCGGTAGAAAAATAGACTGTCAAAAGGACCTACGAATGAGGCATAGTAATTTAGTGCCTAATTAAGTAAAAGAGAATATTACTAACTTGACATGTCATGTAAATATTTAGTTCCTAAGTAAAAGTGCAGCGTTATTGAAAAATCCCTCCTTGTCGTGCATTTCCAAACATAGTATGAGTTCTAGTGTAATTGCTTTGTTTCGTTGAAACCTAAGAAATATGCTATGTAATATTTTTTTGTATTCACGAATGTACTTTTGTTTCCCCAAATTCAAGTATAATTGTCACTTGTCTTACGGTGAGCTTTTCTGGATCAAACTCTTCCTATAGGGCCAAGAAACGACAATTGTTATACGGCCCCTTAAGCATTTGCCCCGAAATGACCGGGCGCCCAAATGTCCAGGTGCCCAAATGTCCGGTTTTCAGATGTCCGCTCCATCTTTCAGACAGAAAATCGCAAATATGTCTTAATTTCTTAATGATAATGAGATATGGGTGAAAAGATTTTTGTGCACACCACTTGCTCAAGTAGGGAGAAATATAGGAACACTATAAATTTTTACGCAGCGCAATTTCATTGCTGTAAAAGGGAATGGGCCAAAATGTCCGGGTGCGCAAAGGTCCGGTGCCCAAAAGTCCGGTGCCCAAATGTCCGTACCCCAATTGCTACATTTTACTGACCAGCAGGAACATTGGAATGAGTGGCATTTGGTTGGAGAGAAAAAGTTAAAAGCAAAGTTTTGGAAATGGGTTAAGCAGCAAATAAATGGAGATGTTCCTTTATATAATAGTTTATATGTTCCACGTGCAAGCAATAATATAGTATGGCATAATTCTGCACTTTATGTTATTAGCTTGATTTTGGGATGCTGTGAAGAAATAAAATTTGCACTATGGATTGATGTAGCCAGCAATTAATTAATTCAAATGCACTTTGTTACTTGCTCTTTGTTATTTATGCACTTTGTTCTTCTTGCGTTGAATATATTGCATACTAGATGTGTCATCTAGTATACTTATGATCATGGAGTTAGACATAATCTGTTAATTTTACCTGAAATTCCTCGCGAAATTATCTTCTGGAAAACCTGAAAAACTCAGGGAATTTTTAAAGCCAATATGAGTGGCAAATGGCAACCCTGTGTGAAGGAAGGCATGAAATTGAATGGCAAAAAGTTGAACCTGTACGAACTTTTTATATAGTATGAAGTTGAATGGCGGAAAGGTGAACCTGTACCAACTTTTTACATTTTCTAAGAAAATCAGAAATAAAAAAAATCTTTCCATCCTGTGACACTGCGGCTCTGGAACTCTATTACGCTCTTCCTAATTACACTGGAATCGTTCTTAAGAAGTTTGATACTGTCTGTATGAAGTAATGAAAACCAGGGCAGATCTGCAGCAAAGGCGAGCAAGGCCGCCATTTTAGGAGCCGCGGATATTAATCATATGTGGATTTTTATCATTATCCAATTTTTAATCTCTATTATCTTTGAAAATAAAAATCACAAAAGGATAAACAGTCGAAGTGCACCTTTTTTCTCCCGTTTTCTTAGAGGGCCGTTAAGTGACGTTATATGAAAACAGCTTTCCCCCTTCTTTCTGCTTTGCGGTGAAAGTTAGTACCTTTTGCATCGTCACTACAAATAAGACAACAATATCAAAGCAGGATTGTATAATAAACAAAATGGCAGATAAAAGTTTACTGACTTAAGTGAAAAGTAAGACCTCTCTCAGATTTGCTTATTTCACAGGATTGCAGTTTCTTACTTCTGATTACAGACTACAGCCAATCGCTTGACTAATGTAAATCTACAAATGTTCCTTATCATAGGATGACAGTTGCGGAATCAGGGAGAATAGTCATATAATATGAAAGTTATAACACTGTAGGGAAGGAGTTTTTTTTATCGTTTGAGTTTTTTACCACATTTACCTGGGTGAGTCAAAATTTTGTCCCTTTTTAAGCTACACTAATGTTGAGCCTTCATTCCTGTGCAAAATGCGTGACGGCGCCGACTGGGAACCGCAATGACGCGGAGCAAATGAGGCTAATGATGTGCGTTTGGCACGAAGCCATATTGCGTTATCAGGTTAGCAGAGAATGGAGGTTGGTAAACGTTCTGTTATTATTGGAAGAAATGGTTAAACGCGACAGCAGCAGCGGGAGAAATTTGTGCAGTTGAAGGCAAGGAAACATTGGATAGCAGAGTTGCACATAATTGTTTCGGCTTTTCAAAGTTGGAGACATCAGTCTCGAAGACAAGCCGAGATCAAGATGTCAAACGACCACCATCACATACACCCTGGTGGAAGCTGTGACAGCGAATCCCGGTACCAGTGCACGACAATTGGCTGTGAGGTAGGATCTTTCCAATGCACCATCGTTCGCCACTTACGATAACTTAGTTTCTTCTCCGGGCGCCATCGAATGGTTACCCATGAATCGACTCCTCAACAGGCAGAACAAATTGTCGTTCTCTCTCACAGATTGCTGTCAAACCCACAAGACAATAGAGTTTTGCCGTCTTATATTCACAGGTAATGAAAGGTGGATTTCTCTACGTTATCCTACCAGTGGCTGAGAACACGTCAGGAAGCACACACAACTCGTGGTGCAAAGAGGGTGATTTGAGAGGAAAGTCATGCAGCGCACTTGTTGGAATTGTGAGGGCCCTGTGCAATGGAAACTATTTCCAGATGGTGAGGCTGTGGAGGGGAACTTCTATGCTAAACAACTGCAGTGGGTTCATGATGTTCTGCGCCAACGCTACCCAGCGCTACTCAACAGAAAGCAGGAGTTGCTTCAAGTGGATAATGCCCCAAGTCATACCTTCAGAGTGTTCCGCTGTAAACTACAGGAATTGAAAGAGATTTAGATCCTGCCCCATCTTCCATACAATCTGGACCTTGCCTTATCCGACTAGCACCTGTTTTGCTCCATGGCCTACTTCCTACAAGGATGGCACTTTGCTTCAGTGGTGGATATGGACTCTGACATCAGTCTCTGTCCTCGAAATCAGCCGAGTAGTATCGCCTTGGGGCAGTCGCTCTGGTGGAACGTTGGCAAGGACTGTAGGAAACACGGCCTGCAAAAAACAACGGCCTGTACTTTGCAGAATGGGGGAGCGTGTATGGCTTTTTTGCATTATTGAACTTTTTAGCTGAAAACGGAAAAAAGTTTTGACTCACCCAGAGAGCTTAACATTTATTCTTAAGTTATGTGGCCCGAAGTTTGTGCAATCCTAATCACGAAAGCAATGTAGTCTGTCGGCAGTATTAGAAGAATCTTAGAATATTATATTACACGTAAACCTTTAGTTTATAAATTGATAACGAGGAACAGTACACCAATTAAGTAGTAAATAGTAACACTATACTAGTGATGATATTTATTGGCGTAGGGAATAGACGCACAAGCATTTCTAAGCTTTCGCACATCAACCAGATGACTTTTTAAAGGGAGTTAGACAGAAACTGCAAACTGAATAATAGAACGCTTTAACAATTTGAACGCGGGAACTTGACAATAAATAGGTACGACGTTATATTCATTTAAAGATACGAGGCATCACGTTGGCTGCGCGCGCGGTATCCTGGCAGGAAGAAGGCGTTACTTGAAGAATTGGTTCCAAATTCGTAGCAACTCGTGTGAGACGCTATCATTGCAAGTGTCGCTGCTGGTAATGATCTCAAAGGTTTCCCGAATGGCTGCACATTTATTGTCAAGTTCTCGCGTTCAAATTGTTAATGTGTTCTATTATTCAGTTTGCAGTTTCTGCCTAACTTCCTTGAAAAAGCCATCTGGTTGATGTGCGAAAGCTTGGAACGTTTATATGTCTATTTCCTACGCCAATACATCGGATCACTAGTATAGTGTTACTATTTACTACTTTAGTTTATGTACTGAATACGTTATATGCATTTAATTTGAATTTTAGTTTCCTGTGATTGAGAGGGAAAATATTTTACTCATATCTGATTGAAAATTTATGTTATAACTATTAAATAACATGCACGTTTTTAAGTCAAACATGTTATTTGGGTCCATTAAGCCAATCTCTGACTAGGCCGCCGAAGTGTAAGACCGGGCCTGATGAAAACTGTCACTCGTGGAACATTACTGGCATTTCGGAAAGCACAACGATGAAGTATTACTTTTCCTGGAATTTAGCATAGCGCATGGTTTTCCATAACCCAAAGCAAGTAATATTGGCTAGCCAACTTCTTCTCTTTCATTCCCTTTTATTCGTGTCATGTCTCGCTGTTCCAACGTAATCTCCACCCTCCATCCAAGATTTTACTCTAAAACATGTTGAGACTATTAGAAAGACACTTCGAAAATGATTCCTAAATGCAAAAATTTATCATCTTCAACTTATAGAGTAACGAAGTAACTCCCGTAATTCGAAATGAACGTGAACCAAAAGTCAAGCCAAAGTGTCAAAATGATTTTCTATTGATGCAAACGAAAAAAGATAATAATAATTAAATATTGTCGTCTCTTTCGTTTATACTCGTATCAGTTGCTTGGAACTCCCTTGTCCTGTGTGGTGTAGCGGATAGCATGCTCGACCGGTAATCGCGAGGTGCGGGTTCGATTTGCGCCCCAGGGCAATGTAATTTTCAAGTTTTCTGAAAGAGTGGCTACATGGACAACAGTGAAAATACGGCACATCATTGCCAAGGAATACAGAACATAAAAGGATCGCAACTGTTTAAGACTCAGCAAATGGGCCGCGGGTGGCCTAGTGGGAAACGTTCGTGGCTGCCACAGGAAGGACCTCAGGTTCGATCCACTAAATATCCGCCGTGCGTCGGATGGGCACGTTACGCCGTCGGACCTTCCGGGTGCTGGCTCCCCGGTAATAAATAAGGGCGCCTTTTCTACTTCGCTTCCGTGTCACTTTCCTATCGGGTACTCTAGCCCAAATCTCCTAGCTTCCTATTTCTAAGGGTTGTTAAAGACCTGGTGTCCGACACTCCGTTCCTAAAATCCTCTATATATGATCATTTGATCATCGTAAAGACTCAGCAAACAAACTTCGTTCGCTTCGTGCATTTGATTACAGCCTGATGTGTTTTGAAAAAGGTCAGATCTTCCGTCCTTTAAAAAATTCTTTACTACGTATGTGTTTTTTTTTTTGGGGGGGGGGAGGGGGAATTTAATGAATTGATTAAAAACCGGAGTATTTGTCTACTGGACTAATTTTTAAAAATTAAAAATGTTAATATTTTAAACAAACGAATGAACCCAGCGTTGGACAGCTTAACAAAAAATGTATGTATCGGCTTCTGGCCCAGTGTTTCCCGAATTTTCTTGAAATTATTAAAAGGATATATCACAAGGAAACATTTGATTCAAACATGTTTCACTAATAAAAGAAAGGCATTAAAACAAAGAATCAAATCTATACAGTCCATGTGACTGCTAATGTTGGATTTTTTCTCTATGCGAATGACTGCGAATATAATATTGACTGCAAATATAATATCTGTGAAATTTGAAATATTTGAAACATTCGCATTTCTCTATTGCGTTTTGATCAACGTAATGTACCCTTTTTCCGAAGCCAACAAAGTTTATCCTTGAAGAGTCTCTGAGTCAACGACGTTGAGTGTTCTTCGATTTGTAGTCAAGATGAAGTGGCTTTTATTTTTGTTAACTGTGTAGCAACAAACATAGAGCTGGCCATGGGAAAGGCATGGTGTTCGCAGGTTGAGCCCAACAAATTTTAACGATTGCCCCTGTGCCTTGTGAAACTAAGACGAACTGGAAACTGTGGGCGTTTAAACTGAAATGGAAGATCAGACGGGATGGTTGGAATACGTGAAATAAAAACATGTAATCCTGCAGTTTGCCAGTCATGATGATAACTTTGGTGACATTTGATATCAGTTTCTTAACAGTCAGTCCCGTTCAATGCAGAGTGTTGGTGGATTATGATTACGTCGAGATAAAATAAATAAATAGTCCAGGTAAGCTGGGAGAATGCGCGAACGGAGAAATAGCACTGTTAAGTTTTGAAAAAATGAAATGCGAGAAGATTCATATTTTTCACCCATTTTATTTGTTTTGTTCTATTTGCATTCCATTAAAATATTTTCCCTCGCAACACGAATCACTCAGCTTTTTATAGTGCGTGGTAACACAGCTGCGGTCTGAAACGTGAACAAACCCGCTGGCTACTGCGGAGGTACGATGCACTTAACATTTCGGAAGTTTAACATGTTAAACACCAAAAGTAAATTTCAAATTGTAAATCGCGCGTTGTTAAATTCGAAACAATGTTTGAAAAAATCTAGTCAAAATCATATCGCAGAATTAGCTTGGAACTATTTATAGTGCGTAGTAACACACTGAGAGCCGCGGTCTAAAATGTAAAAAAACCCACTGGCGACAGCGACGAAAGGGTGCACGTAACAAAAACCAAACCCAAAATTTAGGTGCAACCTAATAATATTGTCGTTTCTATCATATTTATTCTCGTTGGTTTCGTAATAGTGTAATAAAATACTTTTGCCCAAAAGCGTAAGTTGTTGTGCAAAATTGTAATGAAATATAGCTGCGTAGAAGTGAAATGAAATATTGTTGCTTGACCTTATGACACTGTAAACCGCAAAATTAAATTTAAACAATGATTGAAAATTTGAAAATAAATAAAATTAATTAAAGTTTTTCAATTTTGAATTTGAAAAGAAAGGGCCCCGAGGTGCACACACTCATATGCATTGGCAGGCTTCTGCGAAATTTTAAAATTGTAGGTCCAGTAGTTTCTTCTGTAGGCGACAGACGGACACAGAAATTTTATTGTTATATATAAATGATTTTATATATTGCACATTTGCCTAGTTCGAAAAAAGGCCTTTCTTATTTTAAATAGAATATTTTTCAAATAAAAACGATTAAAAAAAATTTCTTTTTCATTTTTAAGAAATAAATTTGCAACCAAAATGTTTATCTAACAACTAATATTTGGAATACAAGATACTGCATACCTAGTTATAGCAAGAATATTTTTTCAATAAAACAGCGTTTACAAAAGATTTTAAAGAGCTCCGTTCTCTAACAACCTTAAATCAGGGACGAATTTACGACTAGCCGTACCTAGGCCGTGGAACAGGGCCGCTGGACTGTGAGGATCGCGCAAATCCCTGAAAGTACTTCGTGATAAGTAATTAACTTAACTCTTTCCTAATCTGGACATTGCGTTAATAATTTTCCTGGGCATAATGGCTTCTAATGCCTTTGGTTAAAGATATTTTTGTGTTCTTGAAAGAGTTAAGAACACGTTAAGATCCACGGACTAGAGACTCTTCAGTTTCGCAAGTTTTTTGAGAATGCTGAGCATGTAAGTGAACTTAATTTTGAACATACAGGGTATCCACAATGAGACTCCAACATTTTAAGCACACGCATGTTGAAAGAAATATGTACATAACCATTACTAAACATGAAAATGATAGCAATACTCACAAAGTTTTTAGTTCAGTTCAGTGCACCTCCACATGGGCGCCTTTGGTGGCAGGAAGAATGTCTAGTCTACATTAAATTTTACGCCATGTGTTCTACAACATGTTTCTAGTGATGAGCTTATGGCATCTGTTATGCGTTGTTTCAAATCCATTATGCTGGTAACTTTCGTAGAGTACATTTGTCTTTGACGAACCCCTAAAAGAAGAAATCTGATGGGCAATGTCAGTGGAACGTGGAGGCCAGGTAATTAGGCCATTACGGACTATCGAACGGTTGAGGAATGTGTCATTTAGAAAATCTCGGATGTCACAGCTCCAATGGGGTGCGGCACCATTCCTTTGGGAAATTATAGTTAGCTGCATGGCTGCTATCTGTGTACGGCAAAGATCTGAAGCATATCTAGATATACTGCGCCAGTGACTGTGTTTTCAGCGAAGAAAAATGGTCCAACAATCCGATTGGGCAGAAGACCACACCAAACATTAACTTTCGGACTACCGCGCATGCGTTCTTCTACTACATGCGGATTTTCCAAGCCCCAAGTTCACAAACTGTACCGATTCACTTTCCCCCAAATATGAAAAGTTACCTCGTCAGAAAATATTATGTGCGATAAAAAAGTTTTCGTCATTAGCACTGCGATTGCAAATGATTTTCGCTCTGGCTGGTCACAGGTTTCATTTCCTGCAAAATCTGTACCTTATAAGAGTGCAAGCATAATCGATGGTGAAGAACTCGATGAACCGTCGACCGTTTCATTTCAAGTTCTCTCGCTGCTTGTCTGATTGACTTTCGGGGGCTTTTTTCGAATGCACTCTGCACATTTTCTACAGCCTCTTCCGAGATGCTGGGATTTCTGCCACCGTGTCCTTTCAGCAAACTACCGGTTCCCAAAAACCGATCACACCAATTCTTGATAGTCTTAAATGTCAGAGGGTCCTTATTGAACACACTGCGGTATAGTTTCGTTGCACTTGAGTGACCAATTTTGTTTCTGCGTATTACCTCACACCTGTGCGCTCTCGCTCGGAGTCACCATTTTAGAAAATGACTGACTGCAGCTCCACTGCGGCTCTGCTGCGCACTACAACTTTTCCACGTGAACATGGTGGATCTCAGCTTCCGTTCCGTCCAGAAACACATCTCTAAAGTCTGAAATGAAAGTCTATTATAATTAAAGACTTCGCTGCCATGATAGCATATCGAGTGGACTTGTAAAAAGAGGTATCATTAAAAACTTTTTTTAATTATATATACACAACTGTTTGTGAAAATTGCAACACCAAGAAGAAACCACGCGGTTCGAATGAAATTTATACCACAGATTACTAATATGACTGTACATAAGTGCTTTGATTTTCAGAACAATACAACAATTTTTACCTGCAAAAATCAGTATCTTGTGAAGCCTCCACAAGCTGTAATAAGAGCTTCTAGACGGCGTGGCATTCAATCGTAAACCCGTTGGATAGTGTTTTGGGTAATTGTTTGCCAGGCGGCATGTATGCGAGTCCACAGATCATTGGCACTGACCGCTGGGGATTTTGATGGATCAATTGCCGAGTGACCATATCCCAGACATGTTCAATAGGCGACATGTCTGGCGAACGTGCAGGCCAGGGAAGAAGCGTTACCTTCTGTGCTGCGAAGAGGGCTTGAACATTCCTGGCAACATGTGGTCGGGTATTGTGCTGCTGGAATATAGCTCCAGGAGTGCTCTGAAGGAAGGGTATAACTTCTGCCTGTACAACTTCCCTGATGTAGCGGTCGCTGTTAAGATTGCCCTCAAGTCGTAGCAGCCGAGATTGCGAATGGTACCCAATGACACCCCACGCCATCGCACTTGGTATTCGGCCCGTATGGCGCTCGAAATGCATGCCGGAAGAAGGCGCTCATTACAATACCGTCTAATACGTATGCGGCCATCATGGTAGTCCAAGTTGAATCGGGACTGGTCCGAAAACACGACATGTTGCCAATCAGAACGCTATTGTCAGTATTGAAAACCACATTCCAGCCTCAGGCATCCATGGTTTAGGGTCAAAGGAATCCTTCGCAAAGGGATAAGTGCCATCAGTTCTCTGAGCAGCAGACGGCTTCTAACTGTGGAGGCAGACAATGCCACACCTTCTGCAGTGCTCCACTGTTGTGCTAACACTTGCAAATATGCGGAACGGTTCGTTCCTGCCATGCGGACGAGGTGCCGGTCATCCCGCTGTGTCTTCACATTTCTTGGTCCACTGCCGGATTGTCGATGCACCTGGTTCTCCTCGGTCCACTGCTGCCACACGCGCATAATTGTCGTAGCGTTATGTTCCGTCCGAGCTGCAATGTTGCGGTACGAAAATGCACCTTCACGCATACCAATCATTCTCCCCGTTCAAACTCTGTCGTTGGGTGATATTGCGCCCTTCGTCGTCCCCGTGGCATTATTGAATCCTGGAGGCCCTTTTACAACTCGCTGTCCGCGATGCACTACTGGTGTGTATCCTAAACAGCTGTCTTTTTATACCCCTCACTCGGCCGTTCACAGAGCGCTGCCGAGCCTATATAATAGCTATATAATAGCACGCGATCACTTTGAGATGCCAAAGTGATGGCATGCTAATTTTAAAACATTGGATAATCAATGACTCGAGTTCTATTTTTCCGACCTACAAAATTCAAATTGAAATCCTAATATCACGGCAAGTTAAGTTTGCATATTAATTTAATTTAGCACAGTTCGAATATTAATTTGTACGCTTTAATTATTTTTTACTTTTTTTATTTAACAAACTTCCCGAGTTTAGTGCAGCTTATATTAAACATTTTGCAAAATATCGATCTACCTAGAACGCTCTAACCTATAATGAAAACTGAAATCTTGAGATGTCAAAGTGAGCAAAATAGCATCTAAAAACAGATGTCGCTCCCAAAAGCACATTGTCGATAATTTAGGTAGTTCCGATGTATTATACTAGATGTCGCGTTATTTTGTAGAAAACGTTTCGGTATGAAGTTTCAAAGTAACCGTCGAATAGGACAGTTTAAAACAAGCCGTGAACGAAGTAACAAGTGTGCAGGAGAAAACGTCATTTAACGTGGAAGATCAAAGCAAAAGTTATTAAGGTGAGTTTACAGGAAAACAAATGGACTACAAGGAAAATAGTTAAACAAAAACAAATATTTTACCCAGAATGTTATTTAGCGCGAGGGCTTTCGAAAAACGGAAATAAATATCATATGATTTTCAGTCCTAACATGAATCAGTTCTTATCATATATAAGTTTTTCCTATATTTCCTTATAGAAATCCGGCGTCTATTTGATTTGTTTTCAATCTGCTTCAATTAAAAATTTCATCCCGTCCTAGGACGGGGAACATCCCCTATATATTCATATTAATTTAAAGCTTAAAAACAACCGTCCTAGGACGGGCTATAGGCTTGTATTGATAATAATAATTCAAGATTAATTTTAAAACTTTAATGCCGTCAGATCAGATCAGGTCATATGTAGAGGATTTTAGGAAGGGAGTCTCTGACCCCAGGTCTCAAACAACCCTTAGAAATAGGAAGCTAGGAGATTTGGGCTAGAGTGCCCGATAGGAAAGTGTAATGCAGTCAGACTTTTTAAATTAGTATTTTTTTCTTTTTTCTACAATAAAGTTTTGGTAGTTTGTAGCTAATTCCTTAATATTTTATTTAAATATAAGGAACAAATTACATATATATATATATTTTTTTTCTTCTCGGAGTTTTTGTTATGATAAGAAACATTCATATCAATTTTAAAGAACAGTATGCCAAAATTAATTGCAAATAACCTAAGTGGTCTGTGATACCCTTGAGTTTGGTAAATATATTTGGGTGGGGTGGAGGGGGACTCCTAGCAAGGTTGGTCTGGAACCCCCAAAGTTTTAAATCATCCAGTGCCTAAAATAATTATAACGGGCATCAGAGAAACGTTGGCTGATACAGAAACCTCAGCTTGCGAAATGTAGAAAACGAAAAGACTGCCAGCGAAATATCCCGTAGCGTACTGTCCTTGAACTCTGTCAACATCACATGTGGACAAACCAGGTCTTGCGAATCTGAAATTCCCCGAAAATCTCCCTAGCTCTCTTATCTAACACATCGGAAAAAAAAATAACTATATTGACGCAAGTGTTTTTTCCGAAGCTGCAAGTTAGTTGCGTCTATGAAATCCTTGAAATTCCCTAGAAAATGTCTATATTAAAAAAACTTCTATTTCATTATTATAACTTCAATCACACTTTTGAAATTTTCAAGTTTTGTGTAACAATCGATGCACAACTGAAATTTAACATGTATTAGCTAGAACTTGTCTTCGTAAATTTTTTCATAAAAGCTTTTTTTTCAAAAACTGCCATAGCATTATATGTAATATGCCATACTTGATGTGTGTTGCATCTTATGGACTCGTGTCAGCGGCCAGAGCTCTTTTAAGTTGCTACTAACTCTTCCTCCCTCAAGGTCTTTCATATGTTCCGTTTTTAAATAGCAGATAACATTTGCTACACGACAATTATCCTAACAAGGTTACTTTTAATAACAGAAATAAAAAGGAAAGAAAATAACTAGGGAGGAAGTCACTGATTTTCAGTTCGTATTTTGATTTTAAAATATCATAATCAGTTTACGCGAGAAAGAAAATGCCTTTTCATGAAAAATTGAAATGAATTCAATGTCTTGAAGAAGCTGAGTTTTCGACAACTTCTCTCGTCTCTTCTTTTCATCTTAGTATCTCAACAAAGCATCGATACCCTCCTCTCGAAGCAGCCCGGACAAAATTAGTTTGTCATTTCAAAGCCAAGCTATTAGCTCGTCTACTAGGTAATTACAATGAAGCCGTTCATAAAAGATCTAGTGCAGCATTTAAGCGTCAATGGACATCTTCTGCATAATAATTCACTATAATTAATGCGGCAGAATTTTGCTCTAACTACACTGATGGCCATAAAACTAACACCAGGAAGATCGCATCCCAGGTGCTCGAAAGTTGGCAGAAGGGCAGAACACGGGCGCACATGTAAATTATTAACCGGGCACCACATATGAAAGTCAGGTGGGACAAATACGTTCCCTGGAAGGGGGAACAAGCAGTGGCGTAGCTGAGAAACTCGACCCCCTCATTGCAAAAAATATCTTCGAGGCCCGTTTGCAAGCAAAAATCTATTTGCTCTCAATTACTGAAAATTTTAAATTCCATATTGTTAACTAGGTTTTATGGGCGTATTAATAATTCAGAATCTTTGGAACCTATAGTTATTTTTCGTAAAACCAAAATTGGTACACTTCATTGCGTGTAATACAAATGTACACATTGTAATTAAAATGATTGTCCAAGTTTTACACTAATACAAGGGGACAAAACACTTTCGCCAAAGTTAATCATATCATGCAAATTTTATTCTTTTAGAGAACAAGGACAGCCTCTTTGAAATGCCTCACGATCACACACACAAAGCATATAACGGCCGTGTGACAGTGTCGAATGACCTTTTCCAATTTATACGAAAATACAGAACATAAGTAAGCAAATAAAAGTTACAATTAAGAATTCTAGCACAAAAAGAATAAAATTACTTAAATTATTTATTCTTGGACATAAAAAAATACACTTAAGTCTCAATGCTTTGTACATTAGCGCTTTTTTGACTGTTATAAAAAAATTACACAGGTCTTTGCATTTTCGTTTCAGCGAAGAACACCTTTATTTAGCTCATTATATTTTGAAGGATGCGTAAAAGCCTTATCCTCATTGATATAAAAATTTCACTTATTCAACTGATATTTCATTAACATTCTGTTTTTAAAATGCATGCATAGGAACGATTGATATGGCTGTGAAAAGGGGCCTCAAGTTCCTCTGAAACAGCTGGTTTCCCATACTCTCAGTTTTATAAATTAAAGCGAAAATGGTTCCTTGAAGATTTTACTTATTCACTGAGAAAAAATGCTTTTCTTTTTAATACTTCATTCAATGCTGCCGTCGAAAATTCCTGGCTTTTTCTTTAACCAGTCTCACATGAAGTTTCCGCAAAAATTTTGAAAAATTCTTCTGCTGAGGCTAGAGGCCCTCTTAGTCGTGAGGCCCCCCCTACACTGCGGGGTTTGCAAGGGCAATCAGTACGCCCATGTGAACAAGGGGCAAGCAGGTGTTAAGCACTCGAAGTGTGCTTGCTCGCCGTTCCTGGCCACGGATAGCTGCAGCATGTCTTGTCGAAGACAACGGCAGCCCTACCAGCAAGTTTCCGACTTCGATCGCGGGAGAATTGTGGCATATCGGGATTTCAGTTTATCACTCCGAGACATCGGTGCTCGCGTGGGAAGGCATGCGGCCACGGTGGGGAGAATATGGCATTAATGGATGGCGGAAGAACGAACACACCGACGTGCGGGATCCCAACGGCCCTGTCACACCACCGAACGAGAGGACCGACATCTGGTACACATGGCTCTAACGGATCGCACAGCCACATCGACCACCATAGCTCAACAGTTCGGGTGTATGGCACAACACCCAGCCTCCTCACGGACGGTCCGACGTCGTCCGTATCAGCGGGGCATTTTTGTACGTAGCCCATTGCTACGGCTACCTTTGACTGTACTACACCGGCGTCTGCTGCAGTAATACCAAGAACATCACGCATGGAGGAGCGAACGGGAAGGCATCGTGTTTTCTGACGAATCCCGCTTCAGTTTGCAGCGCCATGATGGACGTATCGGCGCCTGGAGGTACCGTGACAACCGGCTGAGTGAATTTTGCATTATGCTGCACCATATCGTCCCGGCACACAGCGTTATGGTATTGGGTGCCATTGGATTCCACTCCCGCACACTCCTCGTCCGCATTGCCGGTACGTTGAACAGCCATCGTTACATCACTGAGGCGTTGGCGTTTGTTGTTGTACCATATCTTCAAGGACTACCTGGTGCCATTTACCAACAGGATAATGTGCGACCACATGTGGCACGCAATGTCCAAGACTTCCTGGATCGCTACCAATGACCACGCATTCCTTGGCCTGCGCGGTCCCCGGATTTGTCGCCTATTGTACACGTGTGGTCCATGATCGGCGGACTACTGACACGCCACGACCACCCCCGGTTACAATGGAGGAACTGTGGCATCGTATCGAAGCTGTGTGGACGGACGTTTCCCAAACACACATCCAACATCTCTTCCTCTTGATGTAGCCCCCATGGTGGCTACACCAGATACTAATTGTTATGTGTATCTCCCGTCTCACCGTATTGCATTTGTAATCGAATCACCCTTGTATCATCTGCTTTTTGTACAATAAATATCAATTTGATATCTCTTGTCTATCGTGCTGTTGCACTTTTAATAGCCAAAAGTGTAGTTAAAAAATATCTACTAGCTCTGACCGTATATATTTCATGAGAACTGTCTGATCACAGTTTAAAGTCATTTTGGTTGCACCAGTGTGCCATTCAGAGTTTGCTTTAGAGCTAAATCTTTCTCTCTCTTTTTTTCTCTCTGTATTAAAAGAATGGTATTTAATTTATTACCGCAAAGGTTATTATGTATTTATCGAAATTTTGAGGCGGGATGTTGCTACGCCTGTCTTACATATGTTAAACAGGCGCAATACCTCGCCTGCAAATAATTCTGTAAGTAATCACCACTTTCCACCCTTGTAAAATGTGCGTACCATACTTCATGTAATTGTTATCCTTTGTTTTATTATTAAAGAACATTGGAATCCTGGCTAAAGACGTTTCAACAGCCTGTTTATGCAGAGATTTTTTCAATTTTTTTTTTAATTTCCATAGATACTGAAGTTAGCTCTTTTTTGCAGATAACAAGAAGGCACCATTAATCTCTCTTCCTTTCCTTTTCTTTTTTCCCGAAGGTTGTTGTAGTGGGAATTCTGCGAAGTCCGTTACGTGTAGTTCCACAATTTTAAGTATGAACCTCGAAGAAAACACGGATTTTTCAAACTAAATCTACATATATTTATTCACCGTGAATACAAATGGAAACCAGTACCACATATATATGTAACTTTCTTACATAAAATTTGATAACGAAGTACAGCTGAACCTGTATGTAATGAAGTTGAAGGAAGTGTCAGAAACATCAGACATATCTGAACTTCGTTATAACCGGACAGATAAAAAAAAGGTTATTTTTGGCAAAGTACGTTATATCAAGTTAAAACTAGTCCATCATAAACTATTTATCAAATGATCGAAGGTAAATAATACTTTCTAATTGAAAACTATAGCTAGCAAATTACACTCTTCGCAAAAAACGAAGCACATAGAAGGAATCATCCAGCCAAGATGAAAACTGGTACGTGCAATTTACATGCATAGGAAAGGAAATCATTGCAATTCCACAGCAGTAGGGCCATTTATTTGGATAAAACAACTACGCGAGTGGCAAGTCAGTACGTTGTATCGCCACCTCTGGCTCGGATACAAGCGGTTACACGGCGTGTCAAAGGCGCATACAGTTCACGGATACTGTCCTAAGTTATAGAATGCGAGATGGTATCCAACTTGTGATCCAGTTCGCCGATATTCCGGGATGTGTGAAAGTGGCGTCCCATCATGTCGCAAACATGTTCGATCGGTGAGAGGTCAGGTGATAAGGATGGTCATGGAAGGGTGTTGCAAGTACGGAGGCAGGCATGGGAGAGTCGTGCCGTGTGTGGCCTGGCATTATCCTGTTGGAAACTTTCTCGGTGATGCTGCGACAGAAACAGCAACACAACAGGTCTTAGAGTGTCGTCACCGAACCAATGAGCCGTGAAGTGGTATAGAGGATTACAAAGGGTGGTAGGAAATGGTTCCGCAGACAGTCACTTCCGGTGTGCGAGTGGTGTGCCGTTCCACGGTAAAGGCAGGATCCGTGCGCTGGCCGTCTCATTTCCAGAACCTATGCGCTGGCCGTCTCATTTCCAGACACCTATGTGCTGGCCGTCTCATTTCCAGACACCTATGCGCTGGCCGTCTCATTTCCAGACACCTATGCGCTGGCCGTCTCATTTCCAGACACCTATGTGCTGGCTGATTCATTTCCAGACACCTATGTGCTGGCCGTCTCATTTCCAGACACCTATGTGCTGGCCGTCTCATTTCCAGACACCTATGTGCTGGCCGTCTCATTTCCAGACACCTATGTGCTGGTCATCGGCGTCAAGTGCAAACCGTGACTCATCATTGAAGACAACACGACGCCAGTGGACACTATCCTACGTTGATCGGACCCGACACCACTGCAACCGGTGACAGCAATGCTGGCTGGTCAGTGGTAGGCGGCGGCGGAGTGACCCCCTCGAATGTGAGTCGCCGTACCGCAAGTCGTCTGGCAACAGTTAGGATGTCCACTTCCGTGCATGTAGACGACGCAACATGGCCATGGATGGTTGAGGGCGACGAATTCGGTTCAGTTCGTGAAGCTCTCATATTCGCTCGATCTTCGCGTTTTGTCGTTGCCCTCTGCCGTCCACTGCCCGCGTGCATCTGGGTTGTGCCGTCCTCAACCCATTGGCACCAACATCGTCCGATTGATGCGTCGCTTCGACCCAAATGCTTGGCGATACGGCGGTTTGGCTAACTGGCCCCTCTCAGCCCAATTAAACGTCCTCTCTCAAACTCGCTCTACTGCTCGTAGTGTGCACGGATCCGACGTTGAGACATCCTCACTGTCCGCGAAGGTTAATACAACCGCAATCCGATGTCACAAAGGTCTTTACGTACGAGCTTTGCTATCTATATACCCTCCTCGACGTACTGTTCTCATACGCTGTGGCGGGGTGCTATTCAGTCATCAGTCATTATTTTATAATCATTTCTATATTCGGCCCTGGGGTACTTGCACGGGAGTTTCATCAGGATCGAGCGATTCTCTCGGGAGCTTCGCTTTTTTTTTTTTGTTTTTTTTTTTGCAAAGAGTGTAATTTGAGTGAGATCTGCAATAAGCCAGATATTTAACGAATATAAAAATTAAAGTAACTGCCAAAACTTTGAAATTTCACATGTTATATGTTACGTCCAATATACACTATATTGACAAAAGTTACCAGACACCCCTTCAAAAGCAAATGAACGCATCCGCTGCGTTGTTAAGATTCACGGTACAGCTGCAAACGATATAAAAACAAGCCTGCCGCTGACCGCGATCATATCGCACTGTGAGGTTGAGTGAAAATGTCGCGGCAGGAGAAAACTGACTTTGAGAGAGGAAAGATTGTTGGGTGTTATATCAGTGGGTTGTCCATAAGTGAAACCGAGAGGTGTTTAAACATACCTAAGTCAACTGTTTTGGATGTACTGAATGAGTGGAAGACACATGGCGTGCTAATCGATGGAATACTGCACAAGACCTCAGTGTACAGGTGAGTAAAAATGCTGGAACCTCGATATGTACACATACCATTCGCAGAGAACTTCTTTCCATGGGTTACCGTGGTCGTGCGGCTATTCATAAGCTTTTCATCTCCACTCGGAATTATACTCGTCGTTTAGCATGGTGTAAAGAACTTTTATAGTGGATCGTAGATAAATGGAAACGGGTCATATGGACTGATGAATCCAAATGCACGATCCATCAGTCTGATGGCCGTGTGTGGGTACGGCGGCAGCTGGGGGAACGCTATTTACCACAGTGTACTGTCCCTACGTTGAAGTTTGGAGCTGGCAGTGTACTCCTGTGGGGGTGGTTTTCGTGGTATGGTCCCGGCTCATTGGGTATCGTGGACAAACCTGTTAACCAGCACGTCTACCTCGATATTCTGGACAATTATGCCCTACCAACTCTGTGACAATACTATGAAACCGAGCCTTGTTGGTACCAGCAGGATAATGCACCGACCCATAAAGCAAGGACTGTTACGGCGTGGTTTGACGATAATTCCGTATCGTGTGTGGACTGGCCAGCACAGAGCTCTGATCTTAATCCCGTAGAGAACCTATGGGATGAATTAGAGCGCCGCATAAGAAGTTTGGAACCAAGGCCAACTACTAAACAACAGTTGGCGGCAACATTATGCACTCAATGGAAGCGCATAGTTAGCGCTGTGTTCCAAAACCTTGTCGAAAGCATGTCTCGAGGAGTCAGTGCATGCATTAAGAAGAAAGGTGGACCGACACCGTACTAATGTATGTCAATAAATGCTATGTTGTGTTTCTCTTCTAGGTGTCCGGTGACTTTTGTCAATATAATGTATGAGTCAGTTCCTGCTTGTTTTGTGCTTATCATGATCGCTGTTTTAAATGTTTTTGAACTTCCTTTGACTCACTGGTTAATATGTTTGTACATGCAAAATAAATTCCAAGATTTTCTAAAAAGAAAGTGGGGCGCAGAGGGGATGAAAGACGGCATTTTCCCTGGAGATGTATGTATATTTAGCAATCGTGTGTGAGACGGGGAGAGGTAGAAAAAAGTAACTGAAACATTCTTGTCTTCATGAGAACTAACCTATCTGTAAGGTAATGCACGGGATGGGATGTCTTCAACAGTAGGTAATTCCTTGTTTTGCAGGGAAAGAGAAAGGTTTAAAAACTGGGTGATAATGCCACTTATTTCGTTCGCTGCTATACTGGGTGATAATGCCACTTATTTCGTTCACTGCTATACTGGGTGATAATGCCACTTATTTCGTTCACTGCTATACTGGGTGATAATGCCACTTATTTCGTTTACTTCGATATATGCAGTTTCTCCAAAAATAATTGTTCGTAATATGCGGTAAAGAAAACACGGGAAAATATTACGAAGTTCAATGGATCCCTAAAAGCTTCGGTGTATGCGGAACTTCGTATTATCCGAGCTCGTTCTATGTGGGCTCGACTGTGTTACTTATTATTTTTACAGGCATATTCTCTATGTCAGTAATATATTTTTGTTACATTTCTGTATTTCCGTTTTTAATTTTTCAAATATTCTTTACGTAGTTGTTTCTGCAAAAGTATGGCTACCTCGATGAATCAAACGGTTACAGGTCAGGAGCTGCCGCCATTTTATCAGAAGACACACTTACAGATGCGCTCACAGAATTTCAAAGGTTTGCAGGTCTCAACCAAACAGGTAAGCTTCAAACCGTTTATAATTCCTATTTCATATTGAACGTTACTCGTCCTATTTATTTAACAGATCTTTATACACTGCTGACCACCCAAAATGCAACACCAAGAAGGAAGCATCCGATTGGCTTGAAATTCTCAGCATGCGTCGCCCATGGGAGGACATGCAAACGATTAGCATTGCAGGGCATATTCAAATCATGTGCGCCCGGCACGAAACAGAGAAGCACTATAAGAAGGGTGCACAGAAGGCGGGATGTAAGTAGTGGAAGTGTGTTGTGCTGCCGGACCTGTGCGTAGGAAGCTTCCTGATGCCTCGTCGCAGAATACGGCAGTCACTCCAGCACGTTTCGGAGTTCGACAGAGGACAAATAGTGGCTTATCGCGACAACGGTTTATCGTACAAAGACATCGACGCCCGTGTGGGACGACATCCAGCCACAGTGAGGCGAGTATGGATTCAGTGGGTGCAGGAGGGACGGACAGACCGACGTGAGCGATTGCCGCACCCGAGGCACACCACCGAACGAGAGGACCGGCATGTTGTGCAGCGGGCATGGACGGCTTGCACCGTCACATCACAAACGTTAGCGCAGGAATTAGGGTGTGTTGCGCAACAACCTGTGTCAGCACGTACCGTTCGACGTCGTCCGCAGGAGCGGGGACTTGTCGCACGGCGCCTATTGCTCCGATTACCATTGACGTTACACCACCGACGAGTGAGGCGGCAGTGGGCCGTTGAACGCCGCACCTGGACTACAGAATGGCACGACATTGTCTCCTCCAACGAATCCCGCTTCTGCCTGCAACACCACGATGGTCGGATCCGCGTGTGGCGGCACCGCAGCGAGAGAATGTATGACGCCTACATTATGCATCGCGATACCGGTCTGTCACCTGGCGTTATGGTTTGAGGCGCAATTGGATATGACACCCACACCCCTCGGGTACGCATCGCCGGTACACTCAACAGCCAGCGCTACATCTCC
This sequence comes from Macrothele yani, assembly GCA_039090855.1. Taxonomy (NCBI): domain Eukaryota; kingdom Metazoa; phylum Arthropoda; class Arachnida; order Araneae; family Macrothelidae; genus Macrothele; species Macrothele yani. The sequence goes on from CM076995.1 coordinate 104,231,431, forward strand.
GACGTTTTGGAGCCTGTAGTCCTCCCTTACCGGCAGGACCTGCCACCACGGCCACGTTTCAACAGGACAATGCGCGCCTGCACGTGGCTCGCATCGTGCAATAATTCTTCACGGCCCACCAGGTGTCACTGCTGCCGTGGCCCGCCTGTTCTCCCGATATGTCGTCCATCGAACACGTCTGGTCGCTGATCGGTAACCGAGTGGTCCGGCAAGCACCACCCGCGGCTACGCCTGATGAACTGTGGCAACGTGTGGAAGCAGCCTGGACCGACATACCCCAAGCTCACATCCAAACCTCTTTCGTTCGATACCGCAGCGTGTAGCGGCCGTTATTGCCAGCCATTGGAGCCACACAAACTATTGATGTCTGCGTGTTCCACAAGTCGCACGGGCCTGTAAACTCAGTCGTTTCATCTTTGTATCTGTAGTTATGTGTCCAGTAAGTCTGCTATCTCGTGTCCTTCTTGGTGTTGCATTTTGGGTGGCCAGCAGTGTAGTTTTCTGGGGGAAATTACATGGTGGCGCTGTACATGAATTATGAAACCAGCGACTGTGGAATATAAAAAATGTCCAGCTACAAATGTAACCCGTTGTCGTTTCATCTGAAACTCACGAAAGATATTAGAATATGTTCTGATTCATATGGTTCTTAGCTTAATTTATTACGGTGGATAATGTAATTCTCAAAACTTAAATTTCTCTATGTGTTCATTATTTTCAAATTATCACTTGAAAGTTCAGAGACGCTGAAGCAATTTAATTTAACAGTAATTCTCTTGCCTTTCATATGAATTGTAAGAGTATTCCAAACGATACGATTTCAATAGCGGAAGAGTCACTGTACTTTTATAACGTACTCACTACCATGATAAACCGATGCCGATAAGTTTCGTATGACCACATAGCAATGAGTAATGGTGTTATGGAGAAACATTAATTTTTTGAGTACATTTAAAAAAAAATTCTTAGTGTGTTCTGAACAAGATAAATTAATCGATTTCCTAGATTCTAATAGTTTACAAGTTGAATTTCAATTTTCCCTTCGATCTATATCGAAAACTATTCCTTTGATACACACTCAGTTAGATACTAGAAGTCTCGGGAAAAAATCTCCCGGATAAGTTAGTATTTTACACATCAACCCACTACTTTTGGCGACCACTGTGGCAATTACACTTAAGCATCAGTGTTGCGAAATAGGAACGTGGTTTGTATTCACTCGCTCAAGTGAGTTGGTTGTGCCGAGTCTTGAAATTGGTCCATAAGCCGCACAATGAGATCCGGCTGAAAATTACTATTCTATTGGATTCTAAAAGCAACTTTGAAACGATAGTGGCCGAATATTTTATGCCATCATTAAAAATGCAGCTGGAGCAATGGACGAACAAAAAAAACTGGAAAAATGAAATATAGTCTCCTAAAATAACCATTTTTAACATAACCAGACGCACGATCGTTCTCAAAAAATTCAGAACGAAACAGTGAAACACTCGAAGCGTTTGAGTTCATTAATAACACTAAGTCGAATTTAGTTACAAAAAAATGCCAAGTGCTTCTGTGGGCTTTTAACAAATCAGTGCAACATCTCATCATAGTCGTATAATGGAACAAAACAAACCGTTCACGAATGCTGTTTATTCTGGGTATGAGATTCGACCTACCTAATTCGAGACAGCCAAAATGCTGAAAATATTAAGAAGATATCGTCTGGGGCTACTCCTCAAGGTGGAGAACAACAGGGAAGCAGGAGAAAGATTGAAGTACACGTGCGCACGGACCCACACCCTGCTTCCCATTAGTATATGACGTATTCGTGAGGGAGATGTCTTCATGTACCAGAAGTGATCCGTAAAGTACTGTAGCCGAATGGTTAAAGGCTTGGGCCTGTGACTAATCGTCCGAGTTGGACCCGGCTTCGTATTCCGGGGAAGGCATAGATGTAGTGTTTTTACCCTTCTGACCTTAATTGTGTTCCTTCTCTGGAACCAATGCCCCTAAGTTACGTACGTGAGACTTCTTATGGTTTGGGATGCTCGTAAGGGACGTTAAACGTTAAACCCAAAACATAAAAGAAAAAAAGAAAGTGCAGTAAAGTTTGTGGTTTAATACCTGCCCGACATAATTTCAAGTATATGTAGCTCCAAATGTTATGGTTTGGAGATGTCCGGACTCTTGTTTTGTGGTGTTATCGAGTCGACTGTATAAAAACACTTCTTTGCAGTTACTTTGGCCTGCCTTTACGAAGATGATTTGTACTCCTTTGCAATACTGAATGGTAATACAAATCATTGCACAAACATTGATTATTGTTGTTTAACATTTAGTTTGCAGTTGTAAATCACCAAGAGATTCTGCAAACACTAAACTTGCTAGTTCTAATTATGTAGATTTCCTGACAAAAAAACTGTTGGATTGTATCTGATTCGAACCCTGCTACTAACCACGTACTGTGGAGTTTTCTCGTGTGGCTGTAACTGGAAATGACCCCTTGTTTTCTTCTACGACGAGGAACCAAGCCATCATACACTGGGATGGCTGCCTTATAAGAAAAAACAGTATCCTGTTGCTGTCGATCAGGGTCCGTCGACTACCACATTCTCGGTTTTTCTAGGATACTTTAATAATTGTTAAATGCACTCTGGGCTAAGTGTCCTAGCAACATGTGCTTTATTTTTTCTCTTTCATTCTCTGATTACGCCAATAATTGCTCTTTGCATTTGGAATCAGAAATGGGCTACGCCAGTGGTGACAAAGTAGTTATGTGAGACTAATTTTTAAATCTCTGGGGAAGTTCATATTAGTCACTCGTTCTCTAATTACTCAGCCCTCCTAACCTGATACTGCCACCACCCATTCAACAAATTCAACTGTTTCCACAACTCTGACGAATGAGTTTGGACTGTGGCGTAAAAATCTATTTCACACACTACAGTTCCTTACTACATGTATCTAGTGAATTCATCGTACTACTGAAGTTCATATTTCAAGAACTTTCATCTTCCCTTATCAACCTATTTATCGAAGTCTCGCATTTCGGAACACCTATCCCCGAAATGAATCCACTCAGAAATTACAGCAGTTAATCATCAATGTCCAGCTGCTTCTGTTAAATTTCAAGTTTTACTCAACGTATCCCTTCATAGATTTTCAGTAACAGTCTGCCTCAGAAAATAAGTCGTTGTCGTAGAGATATGGCATTCTAAAATACAATAGCACGATAATAAGCATAAGTACTGTAGTTTACCTACTGAAACCAGACTTTCAATATTTCTACACTCTAAATCAAGCCAATGTTTAGATACACTGGTTTCAATAAATCAAGGAACAAAACGACTGAGGAGCCTTCATGAATATGGTTTTTATGCTAGGAGACCGATGTTGACCTTCACCTCTTGTCATAAAAGAGAATGTATCAATACGTACCGCAGTCATGTCAACTGGACTAATGATCAACGGAACTCTGTTCTCTTTACGAGTGAGTCTTTATTACTCTCCAGCTTGATTACAGAAGAAAATTTATCTGGAGATAAGCAAGAAGACGTTCTCTTTCCTTGAACGCCCTGGAAAGGGACACTTACTGTGGTAGGAGTGTCATGGTATGGGCATGTATGATATTAGGTGGTCATACACATCTCTAGGTGCTTTAAACTGGCTCTATGAGTGCTCAGACTTATAAGGATGAGATTCTAGAATGCTTTGTTAGGCTTATGCAGGTGCAAGTAGCGACAAGTTTTCCTACAGGACGATAATGCACGTCCTCATCGAGCCAGAAATTGTTGACAAACATCGGATTAAAATGATACGTTGAGGCATCTAGTTATTCGTTTCTGGATTCCAAGTAGAGCCCGTTGCTTTAAAAATTCGCGTGACTTTGAAAATTTGGACCACATGACTTTTTCCAGACTTCCAGTGTACAGTCACAGTGTTTCTGACACCATCACTGTAGACAAAATTTCCGGTTCTTCGCAGAAATTAGTGTTTTCGTATAGGCATGCAACTGCCAATACCGATCCTCTTCAATTCCCTGATCATATAGTTCGATGAGATATGGTTCGGGAACTGCCTTCATTGAATGCTTCGGTCAATTGCTGCATGCAGAGTGTCCTGTTTCTCCGTACAAGACTTCTCAGACGACTGTGACCTCATTCCTGACAGATTGTCATCGCACCAGAGTTACCTCTCTTATACAAGCAATGTGTTTTTTTTTTCACGGATTAAAGACCCGGGATATCTCACTTTTCAGAAACCAGCCAGCTCTTCTGTTTTCAAAAATCGTCGCTCCAGCCAGATGGGAACCCACAATAAGCCCTTTATCGAACTCCGAAGGGGATTCATTGTTTTTTCCATTTTAATCAACACTCCTGACGATTATTTTTGAGCACCAATCATAAATATAGTTGTCTAGAACACGTGGCGATGCACGTGACCACGTATTTTGCATGTACGCTGCGCTGCGTAAGTGATGTTTACTTACATCTGCATAAAGGTTTCTGATTCAGTGGCCGGTGGGTGTAGTTTGATACAAAGATAAAATCTCATCCATTTTTTTATTTGAAAACAAGAGAGCTTATAACATCAGTTAAGAGTTCTGAAAAGCTAAACATTTCTCGAAAGCCCATCAAAACAAATTCAGACTGCGTGTGTTTGAGTTTGCTTTAGCAAACCAAGAAATTTTAGAATAACCCATGTTTACTTCTTCGCGAAGATAAGATATACGGTGATTGAAACATTTATGATATGTTTTTTTCTTTTGAATTCTCAGTACGTTTTATTGATATAATAGGCATATGCGAGTGTAAATGACCTTTGAAATTTTGGATCAGAACATGATAATAAGAGCCAAAGTTTTCAGAAAGTTCAAGAGGGTCATCACCTGAATCTTACCGTGCCATAAAAGGCGATCTTTATCCTAAAATGTTGATGAATGCGTAGATTATAACATGATATTTTAACAACGATAACAGCCATAGTGAAAACAAACAAAGTTAATTCTGAGGGAGTTTATCAATTTTCCAATGTACAAAACCAGAACAAATCATTTAAGCTAGACAAAACAGATTCTAAGAAAGGCCCCATAAGAGACCACTGAAGAGCTGTGTGTATGTGTTGTAAATCACTAATATTATGTGATGATTAACCAAGCGCATATGGATAATTTAATTTGCGCTAATTGGAAACCATTAAACACTTAAAATACTGAGATTTTCGTCCGTACCTTTACATTTGCTTAATGCCCTTATACGTTCTTGCTAACATGTTTATAGGAATAGCTCAGAATCTTGAAAGTTGAATCTTTTATTTGTAATACTGCAGTTTTTTTTTTGGGGGGGGGGGTATCGTTCATGTGGTCGAAAGATCGCTTGACTGAAAATCACTTCGCCGAAAATCACTTGATCGAAAGGTACATTTCACCGAAGGGTCACTTGACCTAAAAGTTCATTTCACCGAAAGCTCTCTTCACCTAAAAGCTAAAAGTTCATTTCATCGAAAAGTTCATTTCACCGAAAGCTCTCTTCACCTAAAAGCTAAAAGTTCATTTCATCGAAAAGTTCATTTCACCGAAGGATTACTTTAACTAAAAGTTCATTATATCGACAGATCATTTCACCGAATGGCCAGTTTATCGAAAACTTAGAATTTTGTTGTTAGACATCTGTTGAAGACTGGTGCGGGGTTTTGAAAAACTGGCCACCTGAACATTATAGGATTGTATAAAATATGAACTTTTATTTTCTATGAAGCACCTCTCCATAAGCAGGTTTTTCAAAATATAACATTAGTTATAAGGCCTAGATCTGGGTCTTTTTTATCAAATTTTAATCCTCCGAGCTCATATTCATAAGGGTTACACAGCAAATCAAGGAAATAATGTTTCACTTTTACTAGATACGGGCCATTTTAACAGATTTTAACCCATTCATAAGCGTTACATAAAATTTAAAGTTAAGTATGTTACTCTTTTGCTCAAGCCTAAAACATTAATTTCAATGCCTAGAACAAAAATTTTATCAACAATTTTGAGGCCTAGATCTGGGAATTTTTAACAAATTTTAATCTTCCTTGTTAATATCCATAAGGTTTACTCATCAAGTCAATCTAATAACATTGAATTTTTAGCCAGACACAAAACGTTAATTTTAAGACCTTGAGCCTAGATTTGAGCCCTTTTAGCAAATTTTAAGCTACAGTGCTAATATTTATATGGGTTATATAAAAAGCAAAGTTAATAATTTCATACATTTACTCAGACACGAAGAATTAATTTTAAAGCCTTAGGCCTGAGTTTAGGCCTTTTTATCAAATTTTAATCACCCCACTTCATAGTCATAAGGTTTACATACGAAGTCAAGTGAATAATGTTGCACATTTACTAAAACACAAAAATAAATTTGGTGGCCCTATCCTTGGCTTAGGCCTTTTTAGCAAATTTTAATCGTGCGTCCTCCTCGTGTGCATATGGTTTACATAAACATTTAAGTTAATAATGTTGCCCATTTTTTCAGGCAAAAATAATTTCAGGGCCAAGGCCTCGGCTTAGGCCTTTTTAGAAAATTTTAATCGTGCGTGCTCATGTTCATAAAGTTTACATAAAAAGTAAAGTGAATAATGTGATCCTGTAATGAAATCCAAAGTTTTCGATAAAGTGACCCTTCGGTGAAATGACCTTTCGATGAAATGAACTTTTAAGTAAAGAGACTTTTCGGTGAAATTAACTTTTCGATCAAGTGACTCTTCGGTGAAATATACCTTTCGATCAAGTGAGCCTTCGGTGAAATGAACGTTTCGATCAAGTGATCATTCGGTGAAGTGATTTTCGGTCAAGTGACCCTTCGGTGAAGTAAACGTCGGGCAAATAAACCAGACCCGTATTTTTTACACGTGCGGCCGTCTCATAGCCATGAGTTTGTGGTGTCAATGTCATAGTAGATATTTGTAAGAAGGATGATTGTGCCGGGAGAAACAAAATGCTACATTAAATGTCCTTTTATCGGAATAGATGGCCTTTGTAAAACAAGGGGTTTCTGCGCTGAAAATACAAAATATCACGTGATGTGATATTTTGAAGTTTCAAAAATTCCACACTTTCAGAGTTTTCCTGACGAGGACACGGTCAGATGATATGTGTTTGGAATGGTATTGAAGCAGATGTTGTGTTACCACGTTCCAGAAAAATTGTTCAGGAATGTAACTGTTATGGCATTAATCAGTTAATCTCTTGGTTAACAACCACCAATAGCCGTTTTATCTTAGAATTGCAATTCCGTTAAAAACCGTTAATATACTGTATGATAGCCATTCGATTGATTTTGCATTGTCAAAATATTAGTTAGCCTACTCCTTTCAGTTTAAAAAATAATGGTTTTACACCAACAAACTAAATGACTCTATATTCTGAATTATAGGCGTTAGAGAACCAATAAACCGAGGAATATCATCATATATATAAATGTCGGATTAACCTAAATGTGGTTTTAGACTTCCAGAAAGACTCCTCTCTTAAGTATTCCGAATACCCTTTCAGTTTTCACGAGCAGTAATAATATCGGAATACTTTTGTGGATCAGCAAAAGCAATTACTGCTTCACAAAGCACACATAAGTCTATTGCGAGATAGTAAAACATCAATATTCTCTTTATGTTCTAGGCCTCAAAGAAATCACAAATCCCGTTTGATGCAACTTTAGATGTTATTATTCGCTTTCTGAAATTAAATAGATATATTTGCCGTGGTTTGAGTTCATTGTGCATTCATTATTCTCCAGCAGGTAAAGAAACAGATTTAGAGAAAATAACCAGAAAGTTAAATTTAATTTTCCCTCACCGGAGCAAAAATTCAGTTCACTTCATTTTTTTGTAAATTGTCTCAAGCGATCAAGATTCAACATTGTTACTTTTCCTTAGACTTAAAGCTAATATTTCAATTACATATATGGTGTAGAGTAAATAAAAATGATGAAAAAATATCTACTCGGTTCTTATTTTTTTAATGAAGGATTTGTTTTCATACGTTACTACAAAATAATATATTGTCATAATGCATTATTACTCTATATGCATAAGTTGATTTTTCAATAGGATGCATAAAATATACAATAGAGGATTTGTTTTTATACCTCACTATAATATAATAGTATTTTATACGTTATAATATATATAAACACCCAGACCCGTCTGTTTCTCTGGAACGCTTGGCGTTACAGCAACGTCTGCATTGTTGCGCCATCACTTATCGAACAATTCGTGTGTGCTATCGCGTTGTCAAATGATTGCCTCTTATATAATAGCACGCGATCACTTTTAGATGTCAAGGTGATCGCGTGCTAATTTAACAACATTGGATTATTAATGACTCGAGTTCTATTTTTCCGATCTACGAAATTCGAATTGAATTTTTAATATCACAGTAAGTTGAGTTTGCACGCGATCACACTGAGATGTTAAGGTGATCGCGTGCCAATTTAAAAACACTGGATTATCAATGACTCGAGTTCTATTTATCCAATCAACAAAATTCGATTAAAATCTTAATATCTCGGCAAGTTGCGTTTGTATATTAATTTAATTTAGCACAATTCGAATATTAATTTGTACGCTTTAATTATTTTTTTACTTTTTTAATTTAACTAACTTTTCGAGTTTAGTGGTGATTATATTATATACACTTTGCAAAATATCAATCTATCTGAACGCCGTAAATTACAACAAAAACTGAAATCTTGAGATGTCGAAGTGAGCAAGATTGCATCTAAAAGCAGATGTCGCCACAATAGCACATTGTCGAGAATTTAGATACTTCAAATTTGTAATACCAGAAGTCGCATTATTTTGTAGAAAAAGCTTTGTTATGAAGTTTCAAACTAACCGTCAAACAGGATAGTCTAAAATAAGCCGTGAAAGGAATAACAAGTGTGCCGGAGAAAAAGTCATTTGACGAGAAAGATCAAAGAAAAATTTGTTAAGGTAAGTTTACAGGAAAACAACTTTCCGAGTTTAGTGCTGATTATATTACACATTTTGAAAAAAATATCGATCTATCTAAACCCTTTAATCTACAATTGTTAAACAACAAATATTTTACCCAGAATGTTTTTTTATCGCGAGGTCTTTTTAGAAACGGAAATAAATAGCATATAATTTTTAGTTCTAACATGAATGAGTTCTTACGATATAAGTACTATATTTCCTTACAGAAATCCGGCGTCTATTTGATTTGTTTTTAATCTGTTTCAATTAAAAATTTCACTCCTTCACAGGACGGGCAACATCCCCTATATATTAATATTTATTTAAAGCTTAAAAACAACCGTCTTAGGACGGGCTATACGCTAGTTACAATCTATTTGCATACATTACATTACAATTTATTTAAGTTTTACAATGGGAACACATTTTAAATGTATCAATGTGCTATGTTATCAAAGTTCTTACATTACATGCTTTTCCGTTTATACTGTTGTTCAGGAGCATCTCTCTTGATGGACCAACAGTAATCAGCAAGCATCGCTTCATTCCGCTGTGTACGGTAACGGGTCTCTATGACAGATATCTGCTGGTGAAAGCGTTCACCATGGTCGTCACTACCTGCTCCCATATTATCGGGGGAAAAGTCTAGGTGAGAATGAAGGAAATGCCGTTTTAATGACATCAGGCTAGGAATGTCTACAAAAGCATATCTCGCCGTCTTTTTCATAAAAAACGAATAAAGTCTTTGTGTCGGTCACGATACAAGGAAATACGTACATCATTATCCAATACATTCCACTCCTTAAGCCTTGATCCAATCAATTCAGCTTTATTTTTGCTTAATCCCAGATCACGAACGAGATCATTGAGCTCTGCTTGGGTGATCATATGAGGCGTTGAATGTTTCTCTAATGGAATATAATCCTTGTCTTTTCCACTTTCGTGACTGGTTGATGTAATGCATTCCTCTTTATCTAAAGGACAATTTACAGGTGGCTGTGGTGCAGGATGCGCATCACTGTGAGGTACTAGCCTTATTAAGGAATCGATGCTGGGATACTGCACATGCTTGTACTTCTTAAAATTAATTCCTTTTACTGCTGGAGTCATACAAAAGTAACAATCTGTTACATGATCTCTAGGTTCACTCCAGATCATCTGTATGGCGAAAGGCATCGATGTTTCCTTTCCTCTAATCCACTCTCGAAGCCGAATCGAACAGCGTTCACAGCAGAAGTGCGGCGCCCATGGCTTATCGTGCTCGCCAATCTGGCATCCAAAATAATGTTTACAGGCTGTTCTAATTAAAAGAGCTATACGTCTTCTACATTTAACACTCACAATTTCGCCACATATAGAACAAAACCTATAACTAAAATTTACGCATTTTCAAGACATAATGATTGCTATAAGTCTATGTCCGTGCGCTCACACTGATCGCTGTTATATCTAAATGAACGAAGCTTTTCAGCACAGCGTCATATTGTCTGACGTAATCTGCCTCACTGGCGCCTATACCTATTGCATCACCCACTTCCGGCGTCGTTTGCATTTAAAAAGCACTTAAAAAGGCAATAAAATAAGGTCCCAGCGGTAAATTCAAACATGAATATCTCAGAGATGATAACTAACTTTACTTTTTATGATTACTTTCGATATCCCCGAGGGTATGTTTATTGAAATTAGTTACAATTTCCCTGGGGAAAATTTCTTGTTGATCAGTGTTGTTTCAGGTTTGAAGACTTGAGCCTGAGAACTAATTTTTAGGTTTTGACGTTTTGTCTTGAATTTTTTGCTTAAAATCTCGAGCTTGCAGTTTTATATTTCGTGCTTGAAACCTCTAACTTAAATTCCAAGGAATCGCTTGGAAAATCTAGGAAACAAATTTTACAGAGGGAGGGAGGGAGGAGAGAGAGAGAGAGAGAGAGAGAGAGAGAGAGAGAGAGAGAGAGAGAGAGAGAGAGGTTTCCTCCCTCTGTTAACTAAAACACACTACCAAAATGGTTATTTAGGTATTTAAATCAGGATGCTAAATTCCATAGAATTCCATTTATTTTAATGAGACTACCTGACTAGCCGAAGACCTCCGACTGATACGTGCGTTGTAGATAGAGATCTCCGAATATTTAATTTCTTTCTGAATTTGAAACGAAATTTTTTCTCTTGAATACTCTTCAGGAATTCCAGAAGTACGAGTACAAAATCGGTATAACTTGCAAACTTTTGCTGTAATCCCTTTTGTCATGGAAATTAAAAAGAAAGTGGAAACATGAAGATGTCCCTTTTGCCAAACAAAAACATGTATCTCCGCTTCTAAGAAAAACGTAACGATTGTCTGTTGGGATGATTGTGCAATACTTGCCTGACGTGCCAGTGACTTTGAAACTCAAGGATCTCAGAACAAACAAATGAAATATCTGATCCTGTCATTAAGGAAAAACCGTGAAATCTCGTGCAAAAAGAAGCCCGTTCCTTCTTTATTAAAAATATTACGAGTTCCCCTTTTCAGTTTAAAGTAACAAGGCAAGCGTTCTATAAGGAAAGTAACAAAAGCTTTCGGAAACTGTTGGTATTTCCCGCGTGCAGCAAAGGAGAAAAAGAAAAAAAGATCAGGAAGAAAAGACGAATATTTGAATGAGTACATGTCAATAAGAACCGTCACATTTATTTAGAAGGAAGTAACTGATGTTAAAACCATGCAAATTTTCATTAAACTTTTAAGCAGATGTTCTCGAATTTAATTTAAATAACGTTGTATGCATAACATCGATTTCTGCTTTAGTTCTTTAGTTATCTAACTTAATTCAGTAATAACTGTTTAATTAGACGTAAATTTGAATTCATGCGAATAACTGAGATTAATTTCATAAATGTAACTCATGCGGGGTTCAAGTACAACAGTTTTCTAAAAAAATAATTTATAAGCTTCTTAACAGAACTGTTCTTTTTACTAATAAGGAACACACAGCAGTTAATTTATTGAATGAAGATTTACATGTTTAATAACTATTATTGCTATTTGTTTTATTGCTCGCTGAAACTGATGCCCTTCAAACGAAATTTGTTTGATCCGCAACTTGTTTGATGCACTTTTTTCCTTTCTTCTGTAAAAATGCGGTCAGGATTTATTTCAACGAAATATCAAAAATATTGTGAAATACCGTAAAAATTACCGCTTTCCGAAACTGTTTTCCCTTGCATTCTAGATTCAAACGGTAGTTCGTTTGAAGTGTTGTGGGTCTGGGGCTGTAGGACATTTGTGGGACGGTGTTTAGAATATATAGGCACTTGTCTCGGAATAGATCTTGAAGCGAAAACATCTGCTTCACGAATTACCGAATTGGAAAAACTAAATTACATCAAAAGATATTAACCTGGCATTCTTCAGGCAGCCATAAGCTAGGATGCTCATTTGAAGAGGCTGCTTCTGTACTCTCGCATTATCCATTTTGCATTTCCTAGGTATCTCTGCCTCAGACAGAAGGGGGATTGGAATTTATAGTGATATAACCCAAGACGAAATCTATCTGGTTATTAAAGATCAGGCCTTTGTTTCTAGCTCTTCACTTCCTTCTCTCTGATCAACATGGAAATGGATAGAGTGTATCGGAAGCGCACTAACCTGGGGTTATTTTTAGTACTGTAAGAAAAGTACGTGCTTATAGTATCACTACGTCCATCCATCTGTCCTTCTATGGGTACGCACGATATCTCCGTTTCTATCAGTACGATTTAAATACTCATTCTGAATTGAGAAGCTTGAAGTGCGAGAATGAAGATTTAAACGTTTAGGTCGTTTTACGATTCGTGGCATTGCGTCCAGGGGGCGTAAATGCAAAGGCATTTACGCCCCCTGGACGCAATGCCACGAATCGGAAAACTTTTTATCCCATATCATTTCTCATAAAAAGCTGACTGAAAATATTCGTTTGTCTTTCGGCTACCTTTTATCACGAAGATCACGTTGCATACATTTCCTACTTCGAAGAATACACAGTTTTTCTGCTACAGACTGTAAAAAATAAGTGGCTTCAATTCACGATAAATTTCTAAAAATAACGTGCAGCAAAATTGCCGATAACTTCCCGTTGTGATGTGCCTGTCCCGTAGGACGCGCACGAGATAAAGGCAGATAGCAGTGAGAGCACATGTCCGCGTAGTTCAGTTGGGAGAGCGACTTACTCCTCCCAACTGAACTACAAACTTGTACGTTACATTGGCTCCCGAACAGGGACTCGAACCCTGTACCGTTAAGTTTCTCGCAGTGGTGTTATATTCTTTCCACACCGCGAAACAGGAAAAATGAGAATCTCTTCTTCAGTGCTTCGAAAAAAATAAATCAGTGTGATGTTATGTTCCACATCAAATTGTCTCGGATTTCTCAAATGCACGTTCTTCATGGGATGACTGCCTACAGCGACACATGGTCCCGGCTGACCCGAGGACCATTCCCCCGGGCCCTCTTTCGGTGGCAGTAGGGGGGGTGAGATGTGACGTGCCTGCCCCGCAGGATGCACACGAGATAAAGGCAGTGAGAACACATGTCCGCGTAGATCAGTTGGGAGAGCGACTTACTCCGGAGTGAAAGGAACCTGGGTTCGATGCCCGGCGCGGACAAACTTGTACGTTATACCGTATTTTAACCTAATTTCTGTTTTTAAAAGTGACCTTTTTTTGACCCGTATTTTCACAGATTTTCCGCAGTCAGCAATTCCATTTATTTCAGAAAAGGGCTTTTCAAGTGTTTTCGTATTTAGACTGAAATTTCGCAAAATCCAACACACTGAATATTTCAGCCCTTTCGTGAGAGAATCCCTTTGCGCTGACAGTGGGGATCGCGCAAGGTCTTTCAGGTCGAACCCGCATGTCTTAACCACTGAGCCAGAATTCCACAGGAACTAGGCTGACATTCAAGGCAAAACTTAATTGCGCGATGGGGATTTTTTGATTTTCAGTAAATTTTCAGTAATGCGAGTGATTTAGTTATTTTATTTTCTGTTGAAGCTTGTTATTTTATTTTAATACGTTTCTAACGATTTTATTTTTTCTGTACGAAGTCTTATTACAAATTACGTATTTTTTTCATCGTGATTTTTTGAAGCAACAGAATGATTTGGAGTGTGAGATCTTTTTTTTTCAACTGACAATCATTTTTAATTATCCTTAAGGTGTAATGTATTGTTTTATTCCGCAAAACCTCCAAATATAAAATTTAGTCAAGATAGAGCTATATAGCGTTTGTCTAAAGGACTCCACAGACTGATACATAGGCATCGTACAATCACCTGTGCAAAAAATTAAGTACCCGGTTTCTTACGGTAACACAATATGTAATTGAAGGTGCACAAAATGGGAGAAAGGAGAAGAAATATCCTGTGGCACAGTAACAAAAAATTATGCGATATCATCATCATCATCATCATCATTGTCAACCATTATCAATCCACTGCTGGACGAAGGTCTCCCCAAGTTTCCTCCACAACGGTCTGTCTTGTGCCAGTCTCCTCCATGTCACTCCCGCATATTTACGAATTTCATCCACCCATCTCCCATGTGGTCTTTTTCTGGGTCTTTTCCTGTCCCTTGGAATCCAATCTAAAATTTCGGCTGTCCATCTATGGTCTGTCCTTCTGGCAGTATGTCCAGCCCATTGCCATTTCAGGGATTTAACTCTGATCATGATGTCTTCCACTCTCGTCATTTTTCGGATCCACGAGTTCCTCTTCTTATCTCTCCTGGTTATACCAAGCATGCACCTCTCCATGCAACTTTGAGTTGTCTGCAGCCTTTGTATGTCTCTTTTAGTTAAGGTCCACGTCTCTGCACCATACGTAAGCACTGGAAGGATGCATTGATCAAACACTTTTCTTTTAAGACATAATGGCATATTGCTCTTGAAAATTATGCTGTTTCTTCCAAAAGCTCTCCAGGCAAGTTTTGTACGCCGATTAATTTCTTCATCAATGTGACCCTCACTTGATATCTGCTGTCCAAGATAAACATACGTATCTGTTATCTCCAGTTTTTCTCCATCAATCGATAAATCTTCATTTCTTGTAAAAGCATTGAACATCACTTTTGTCTTCTGAAAGTTCATTTTTAATCCCACTTCTTTACTCTTGTCAGCAAGTTCCTGGATCATACTCTGCAGCTCTGATGGGGTAGTTGCAAAAATGACTACGTCATCAGCAAAACGAAGGTGGGTTAGATAATCTCCATTAATCTTTATCCCTTTGTTTTCCCAGTTCAGTGATTGAAAGACATTTTCCAATGTGGCATTAAAGAGCTTCAGAGATATGGTGTCACCTTGTCTCACTCCCTTTCCAATTTTTATGTGTGTTGTATTTTCAAACAGCCGAATCTTTGCACTTGCATTTTCATAGATGTTATTAATAATATTAATGTATGCATCTTCAATACCGCAGGATTTCAGAGCCGTGGTAACTGCTGATGGTTTCACCGAATCAAAGGCTTTTTCATAATCGATAAAAGCCATGCACAATGGAAGTTCATATTCCCTCGCTCTTTCAATTAGTTCTCTCAGTACGTGGATATGATCTATTGTGCTGTAGCCACTCCTGAATCCAGCTTGTTCTCTCGGTTGAGCCATGTCCAGTGTTACCTTCAAGCGGTGTGAAAGAACTTTAGTGAAGATTTTATAAACCACTGATAGGAGGCTGATAGGTCTGTAGTTCCTGAGATCCTCAATGTCACCTTTTTTATGTAGCAGGATCATTGTAGCATTGTTCCAATCCTCAGGAATCTTCCCTTCATTAAGGCATCGAGTGAAAATTTGGGCGAGTACTGTTTCAATTTCTCCACTTGCTTCTTGTATGATGTCTATAGTAATTCCATCTTCTCCTGGAGCTTTCCCCCGCTTCATGTTCTTGATTGCATGAGCAACTTCTGCTGGGAGGACTGGAAGAACTCTGGTACCTTTCATGATGTCTGGAGTACATGTATCATCCCTTTCATATAATTTGGAGTAGAAATCTTTCATTCGTGTCAAAATTTCGCCTCTATTTCTTGTTATAGAACCATCATCTTTTCTCAGAGCCATAATCTGTTTTCTTCCCTTACTGAGATGTCCCTTTGCTATCTTTAGGCTTTGGTTGTTTTCAATTGCTTTCCTCACTAGCTCACAGTTGAATTTCCTTACGTCTTCAGTGATACTTTTTCGTACTGTCTTGCATAGCTCTATATATTCCACTTTGGAAGTCACATCTTCTTTAGTTGTCCTCATCTCTCTTCTTTTTTGCATCAACATTTTGGTTTTTCCTGATAATTTGTTTACATGCAACTTGTTCTTAGACCCAGCTAATTTTGTTGCTGTTTCCATAAGAGCTTTGGTTACTTTTCTGTTAACTTCCGAAATATCCACTTCTTCCGATGTTAGGCCTTCTAAAGCAGAGAATCTACTATGCACAATATCCGATCTTGCTACAGAACTTCAAAATCAAATACTTCGATGGACTATCGAAGTTAAAACAGTTAATCAAACCTCCAAGTATTCCTCTGAATCTCTCCTATTACCGGAAAATTTTCGTCATATGAATATGAAAAAAGTGAGAACGGAATTTTTCTGTTGGTATAAGAAAGGAATTGCAGAACGGTTTCTGAAAATTCCGAATTTTCCGTTAACACCTCTTGAAAATGGTACTTCACTATCAATGTAAGAAAGAAATTGCGGAAAGGTTTCTGAAAATTCAGAATTTTTTTGGCGTACGAAAAAATCCTTGAAATTCGTGTTTCTTTCCGTCATTTCACGGAAAAGGTTGTATCAGAAACATGCCCCGTTAATTCACGAAAGAAATCTCGGAAAGTGGCTCGTTAACTTCAGAAAATTTTGTGCACTGTTCAACGTAAAGTACAATATTAAAACGAACGTTTTATTTTAAAAAAAGGAGTAGGAGATGCAAATGAATGAAACTTTCGAAACGATTTGCAGCCACTTTTCCGCCTCAGTGCAGTGGTAACAGTTGATTTATTAGCATTATAAGTCAGTGGTCAGGTTGGACGTTTCACATCAGGTCTGCGATTTCCTATCCCATTGAAACATTCCGTCCTGCAGATCATTTTAATTGGTTCACTGAGGGTTTGGTTAAACACAAATTGAACTATCGAATATTTTGGTCATTGCAGTATCATTCGATCGTCCTGCCGATTAAGAACTTTGAGACTGAAATATCGGTCTCAAAATATATACGTATGAAGCTTCAAGTGCAAATATTGTTCGGTATTAAGGTTCCGAATTTTAAAGATGGAGCAACGCTCGCTGGAGATACTTCGGTCGCATTTAACGCAAACAAAAAAGACCCCATCTTGTATCAGAAATCCATTGTGGATTTGTCTGCGCATCGAATATCTCGAGTAGATTCCTCTACCTTGGTCAGCTGTACTAAGTTTTATTGTCAGTTTATGAAGACTAGATAGATTTATTTCCGATATCTTCCTGATAAATAATAGGCCTTCTCTGCAGATATTATATTTTCTTAGTGCTCTTTTTCTCTTGAAGCAAATTCTCCGACTATAAAGTAAATGGAAATTCTGCGCTTATGATTTATGCAAATTTTTCAAAAGTATTAGCTTTACCATCCCCAGTTGTACATAATACAAAACAATTAATTGATTATTATCAATTCACTGAATTCGTCTTGCTAACAGAAAAAAGGTCTGAGAGACGAAAGGGTCCCTTTTCGAAATAGATAGGGACCCTTTCATCTCTCAGACTTTTTGTTATCCACGTTCTTGGAAAAGTCGGCTATCTTGCAGCTGTGGATTCGCGAAGCCAGATTACTGTTCGACAATTCAAAAGCTTGCTATTGTATGCTACACAGAATGATTAATTATTGACAACATATCGAAAGTCACTGGACCGTTCGAATGTTTTAGAAAGTTATCGTCCGCTGGCAATGCTTCAAAAGTCATTGAACATGTTGAATGTAATAATAATCATTATTTGTGGGTATAACGAAGTAAATTTCTCGGTCATTTTTATCCGCGCCAATATTCGAACCCGGGTCCCCTCATTCCGGAATAAGTTGCTCTACCAATTGAGCTACGCAGACATTTTATTCTGATTCCTATCTGCCTTTATGTCGTGTGCGTCCTTCGGGCAGGTACGTCACATCTCCTGGTACGTTACATCATCTCCCCCTTATGTTTTTTTTTCGAAGTGCTGGAGAAAGGATTCCCTTATTTTTCCTATCTCGCGGTGTGGAAATAACATCACACCATTGCGAGATTTCGAACGGTCGAGTCATCCGGATAGTTCGGGCGCCATTATAACGAAGTAAATTTCTCCGTCATTTTTAGTCTACGCCGGGATTCGAACCCGAGGCCGCTTATTCCGGAACAAGTCGCTCTACCAACTGAGCTACGCAGACGATTATTCTGATTCCTATCTGCCTTTATGTCGTGTGCGTCCTTCGGGCAGGTACGTCACATCTCCTGGTACGTTACATGGGTAATGAATCTTAAATAACTGGACACCGTGATCATTTCATAAAATTATTCCTTGCTGGCGGTGCATCATAAATAACATGACGTTATGAACGTTTTCGATAATCGCAATTTTTTAAAAAAATTTTCTGATAAAATAAGTCTGGCCTCTGAAAATTTTCGAAAATTCTTGCATAGTGGCAATGCGTGATAAAATCTCTATAAACACTAAATGTTGCGAAAAGTCCTTATTTTTTGACAATGCATTATCAATCACTGGACACCATAGAAGGTTTTGAGAATCATTGCTAATTGATTGCTAATTCATTGCTAATTGACACTAAATGTTGCAAAAAGTCCTTATTTTTTGACAATGCATTATCAATCACTAGACACCATAGAAGGTTTTGAGAATCATTGCTAATTGACAAGGCTTCGTAAGTCAATGGAAATGCTGAATGTCTTAGAAAACAATATTTTTTTTGACCATGCAGATAAATACACTGCATATTTCAAACGCTTCAGAAGGTCGTTTACTGCCAATGCGTCATGAAGTCACAGAACACCATGAACATTTAAAAAATATTGTTTGTTGACAATGCATCGTAATTCACGCGACAGTCACCGTTACAGAAAATTTTGGCTTTCTGAAAATGAATGATGGATCATTGTACACATCAAATTTTTTCGAACATTCTTGGGTTTTTTTTCATTTTCCTTTTTTATTTGCGATATATCATGAGTAACTGGACTCCTTGAGCGTTTTGTGAAAGAGCTCGAGTTGCCCTTGTTGTCGAGTAGTCTAAGAAGCGGGCTTCTGGCTATAGGTCCGAGGTGGGATCGAATTTGAGTGCCTGATGAGGAACAGGTGTTGTGTTTGTTCTACGACTCAAGTTCTGTACATTTTTTGGAACCAGTGGCTTCAAATTAGGTACAAGCGATTCCTTATCAACTCCAATGTTCATTACGGTAGTGAAACAGCGAACAAAAAGTTGAAGATTTTTACCAGGTCAACTTGCATAGTAAACTACACTGAACGTACTTAAAATCATCCAATTGACAGGACAACTCAGAAATTTGGGAGTTGTAAACAACTCTCAAATTTCTGAGCGTCTTTCGGGAAAACAGAAACAAAGTTCAACAAGTCGTATCAAATAGCTTACCAAAACATTATCATGCTCGAAAAAACGCATTTGCCAAAACAAATAAATGAATAGATTAGCAAAGAAAATGAGAGAAAAAAAATGAGATATATTGCATGAGATTCTTTTCTAACAAAAACCTGATTAATTTTCTACCTCACACGGTCCTTTAAACTATAATCTGCTTTATGCTATTATAGATCATAAGAAAGTGTTAGTAAAGGTTCTGAATTTTATTATCCCAGCTGCAGTAGGCGTTTCATCAAAGTTCTACAACACTTTCATTTTCACAGCTTCTAAAGGTGGTTGAAAAGTTCTCATTTGTAGTTGAGAAATTCAAGTACGTGTTTGATTTAAGAAATGGTATATGCTTGATTGGAAAAAGGAAAGTATCAAAAGGAATTTTAAGTTTATCCCAAAGGCCGTACGAAGGTGTACAACTTTCTTCGATGTACGCCTGCATCTATCACGGAGATGATCATTTATAAGATTTCAAACTGCCGGCAAAATTACAAACTTTATCAGAATGCCAAAATTCTGCAGTCCCACATCTTCGTGTCCGCGTTAAAGGAGCAACAAAGTGTTGTGAGACATTTTAGAATATCAGAAAGATGTTAAGTGAGATCTATTCGTAAATGCCCACTGAATGCAATTTCTTTTCTGTTTGATATCCTGCGATCACAAAAACTTATCCAATGCCTTACTGTTTTTCTGACGTGAGAGCATAGTTGCGCTGTTGTAAATTTAATTAAATTTAATTCAATTTCCGCATAAAAGTTTTAACATTCATTTGACTTGGGTCCGTGTCCGAATCCCAGATGAGTCATGAGTGTTGTGTTCTTATAGCGTTGATTCTTCTTCTTCTTCCCTGATCTTTGGCTCTAAATTAGGGACTGGTGACCCAGTGGTCTTAGATTTTCACGGGGATCGTCAAACCCCGGAAAAAGCGTTTTGATTTATTCTTGCAAATGGAGGATTTGAAAATAGGTTCTATGATCTAATAAACATGAAAAGAAGTTGCTTTAAAGAAAGCCACATTCTCTTCGTGACATAAATTCATTTTGAATTTCCGTCGGTTTTCTTCTTTTGCAAACGACTGCGCTCGAATTAAAAAACAAATAGGCACCCTGATTAACATGAGCATCAGTATCTTACAAAAAACTCACTGAAACAAAGTCTATAAATTTTCATTTTTATAAAAAAACAATTTAGTTTTGGAACACGAATGAGCCAAGGAATTAATAATTGCATTATTTTTGCTTTCATCGGTAATGGTTCCGTAAATAAAAATAAAAATCGTTCACCTCGCGTATCTTGCACTGAGGTCATTACTTCAAGGCTGCTTTGGAGGGCTTCGTACATAAAATCACTCTTTGTCTGAAAATTAAGTGCATCGTAAATTTATTCAACAATGCAGAGATTTCTAACCCACTCTTTCCTTACAGGCGAACTAGACAATGCGACAGTCACCATGATGAGCGCTCCAAGGTGTGGCGTCAAGGACAAGATAGGCCATTCTACAACCATTAGAAGAAAGCGTTATGCTCTGCAAGGTAAGATTTCTGCAGAAAATTATTTTATTTGTGCAGTCAAGCACTGGCTTCTCATTCTGGAAAACATTTGAGACTGGTTTCCTACTCTTATAGCGTACATCATTTTGCATTTGATAATATAGGTCAGGTTGCAATAGCACGCTTATACCCAGGTAAAAATTAAAAGTTTTGACTGAAATATATGATACGCCGCCCCTGTGGCCGAGTGGCCTAAAGCAGCGCATTCAAACTATTCGTTCAAGATGGGCTAGGTCTCGAGGCCCGGGTGTAGCATGAGTGGTGTGTTTGTCTGATGATACTGGCTCTGTCTCTTCCCTGCGGAACCAGTGGCAATAAATTAGAGACGGGCGATTATACTTATAGTTCCAAGAGTTGCTCATGGTGGTCATTAAAACTCGAGCGTAAATAAATAAAAAAAAAAAATGAAGTCCTTATTGCGGAAATGTCCGACCTGCTATCAAACTATTTGTTTTCGACGCCTTCTTGGTGCGCGGATTTTTAGGACAATGAGTGTATATATATATATATATATATATATATATATATATATATAAATGAGATTTTAGTAGTGAGATGGTACATACCAAGGACACAAGTGATTACGATATCACTGCAGCAGGATGATTTCCCGCGGACATACGGTACACATTCCGGTCAGCGTTAGTATCGCGTCCAAACGCCTCGCGCTCGTACACATGCCGTGATACGTCCCTGCATGGAATCAAAGAGACGCCGTACGTTATCCTGGGACAGATTAGCCCACACTTCTTGCAACTGACGCTTTAAATCCCGAACACTGGGACATGGAAGAAAGCTGGCGTCCCATCTGGCCCCACACGTGCTCGATGGGCAAGAGATCAGGCGATCTGGAAGGCCACGGAAGCGTCGAAGCATGACGTAGACAGTTCTGGAAAACCCGAGCCGTGTGCGGACGGGCGTTATTTTGTTGAAAAATGGCTACGGGCCGCCCGCCAGGAAAGGCAGCACATGTGACCGCAGGATATCTTCTGTACATAGCTCTGGGCTGTGAACTGCCCTCGGATCACTGCGAGGGAAGTGTGGCTATCATACGCGATGGCTCCTCAGACCACCACGCCTGCAGTTCGGGGCGTGTGCCGCTGTACAGTGAGATTGGAATTGTAGCGTTCACCTGCGACTGCGGTCTTCCACACTTTGACACGGTGGTCGTACGTTCCCATACAGAAGCGGGATTCGTCACTAAACACTACACGTCTCCAGTCCGTAGCATTCCACGTTGCTCGTTGCTGACACCACTGCAATCGACGCCGTCGATGGTCAGGTGTTAATGGCAGATAATGTAAGGGCCGTCGAGAGTGCAGATTCGCCTCTGCCAGGCGTCTGGAAATGGTTCTGGCGGGCACAGGAGTCCTTTGTATAGCCGCCAAATGTCTCTGGATATTGGACTAGGACGTCGTTGCATCTGTGCGTGCCGCTCTCACGATCCCACGGTCCTCTGTGGTGGTGGTGTGCTTGGGTCGTCCAGAGCCAGTCCGCTGTTTTGGGGTGCCTTTCCGTGTCCATTGCTCCCAACACGATCGCACCGTACTGTCTGACCGGCCCAAATGGCAGCCGATGCGACGCGCCGGCCACCCAGCATTTTTCATCCCGATGATACGGCCTCGTTCAAACTCCGTTAGTTGCCCGTACGTGTATCTACGGCGGCCCTTCGGCATGTCTATCACTCAGGAATCTCACCTGACTTACCGTGCACTTCGGCACGCATGCGGCGGCCCCTGCGCGTTTCCTTATAATCCCCAAGAATTGCGATTGCAGCGCCTGTCTTAGACGCGCAGGGATACAGAGTCCCACAAAACTTTGATCATTTGCATATCTGCTCTCCCCGTAGCTAAGCGCCGAGTTTCGCGTTAAACGCACGGCTTTTTTCTTGGTGCGCGGATTTTTATGACAATGAATGTATATCTATCTATCGTGACCCGAATATTAATGAGATCAATGTCCTTAAGAATCAGCCGCTTCATAGATTCAAATTTCACAAAATGGACTAAAACAGTCCAAACGTACCATGATATTATCATTTATTGGAATCACATATTTTTATTAGTTCCAAAAATTTATTCACTACATCTCCTATAACATATTTCTAAAAAGGGCGGATGCAATCAATTCTGCTCCTTTTTTTTATTTTTATGTCTCGCTTATTATTTTTATTAACATGTTTCGAAAGTTTGTGAAATAAAGCATTCATATTAGCTTAGCTTTTGCAGCTGGTGCTTTGTCTTCGTCTATTCGCAAGCAGGCAAAGCCACGTTAACTGCCATTCAGAACAAGTTTTTGCTTGTTTGTTTCGAGTTTAACGACCACCATGAGAAAATCTATGGGCTAAGCAGTCGTCCATCCGCAAGCAGGCAAGGCCACGTTAACTGCCATTCAGAGCGAGTTTTTGCTTGTTTGTTTCGGAGTTTAACGACCACCATGAGAAATTCTATGGGCTAAGCAGTCGTCCATCCGCAAGCAGGCAAAGACACGTTAACTGCCATTCAGAGCGAGTTTTTGCTTGTTTGTTTCGGAGTTTAACGACCACCAAGAGAAATTCTATGGGCTAAGCAGTCGTTCATCGGTAATGTAGGGCCAGTGTTTCCAGGAAACAAAGAGAGCCAGTGTCATCCGACAGGCATAACAACACCCATTCCTCATTCGAGCGACTTGAACCCGAGCCCATCTCTCACGAATGGTCAAATGCTAGAGCTTCAGCCATGCCGGTCACTCGAGCTGCTCAGCGCAATTTTATTGATACAAACTTGGATAGCATTTCTGTCAACATCTTGCCTCTCGCCGAAGTGAAATTAGAGATTGTAAAAGATCTTTAACTCTTTTTTCTGCTTTCTTGAAGTTCACTATATGTTGGAGATAATAACCAATGATCAGTTCTTTAGTGTTCTTTTTGTTCTTAACTAGAAACAGTTACAAATTCCTCAAAAGTTAAAGAATGAGAAGAGATGATTTTGTTTCATAAAAATGTCAACGAATAAGAAGGAAATATTTCAAAGTGACAGAAAAGCTGCCTATTGTGCACAAACTGAATTACAACCAACTACAGGCAGTCTCGGTGGCACAGTGGTATAAGCGATAGCCTCTGATCATTCGTCCAAAAGGGGCCGGATTCGAACCCCGGTGAGGCATGGATGTTGTGTTTGTCTTACGGCACTGGCTCTCTCCCTTTCCTGGAACCAGTGATCCTAAATTAGGAACGGGCGACTGCTTATAACCTCTAATCCAAAAAAAAAAAAATCCAACCCACTACTGAGTTAGAAATGGTCCAGTCATAATTATTAAAATTATTTGAATCCTATGATGCATTAAATAACAGTGCGACAAGCGATTATATAATGTGTACAAAATTTGAATTGTGTAACACTTCGAAGATGTTATTCCTATTATTTTCTCTTACGGTATTAATGTTTAATAGAATTATTTCCCATAATATCAGCGCCTAACATGCCCCAATTTTCATTCGCTTACGCGCTGTCATTATTTCTTTGTTTACTATTTTTCCATTCATACCAACGAAAAACTTTCGAAACGGTGTACTCAGAAGTTTTTTATTTTTTTATTTTTGTTCGAAACAAAATATTATTAATACAGTGGTCCATTCTGATCCAACGTATTTAGGTATTTTGTACGTATCAAAATTTCAGAAATGTTTGTAATATTTGGCAATATTCCACGAATTGCATGTAGTTGTTTTTCTTGGTGAAGGAAGTTCTTAATCGAGTGCATCAAACACGCGAGGATGGCCACCTTCAACCTGTTGCGGAAAAAAGGACGTTGCTTTTCTTCCTCCCATATATCTCGTGCATCAGATACAGATCTTTTCTTTTGGGAAACAGTGATTTTGCAATTTGAGAACTTTCCCCTACTTTGTTTGTGCTAAGAAACACACATATGGATAATAACAAAATGAGGCAGCGGTTGTTAATCTTAAATCAAGGTCATTTACAAAACACAGATCAGAGGAAGGTTTTGTGTAAACTTAACACTATCAATGCGATGCTGAAGCGTGTTAAATAAAGACGCGACTGAATAAATACTAATAAATATCCGCAGTAAATTCAGTTCAGTTCAAACGTCATTAAAACGAATTCTTAAAATGATCAGAATTAATTTTAATCCCGTTAATTGTTTCACAGGATCGATACAAGTTTTTGCATCCCTTACAAACAGAAATTGCATGAAATATTTTTTAAACAAATACAAATGTTAAGACTATGTTACATTATGAACGCAACACTAAACAAAAAAAAAAAGATACCAGTAATCTTAACTGTACGAACTTTCTACCCGGCTTTCTGGCAAATGACAAAAGATTCTTCTCGTGACAGTGTTTACCGCAAACACACTTTCAGATGTGGCTCTAACCAACTCCTTCAAATGGATTCACTAATTTCTTGGGTGAGAATGAAGTCAACATTTCTGCCCCAATGAAGAACTCAACGAGATCTCGTATACGGAAAACCAGTAGAGGATCTAGAAGCTTATCTTGAAAGGCGGGGGGCGGGGAAGATGAGGGATTGCTTCGGTCTTTTAAAAATTTTCCATTAAAAAAATTGTTTTAAAATTTTAAATCCACACTGCGAACGGGAACTGAAAAATCAGCACCATTTTCCTGGCGTTCAATTGCCCACTTTCGAGGAAACCAACTTGAAGCTTTTTAATCCTCACATATGGATAAAATCTTTCAAAATTAAGTTTGACCTCTTCTGTTCAAATGGGTTAATTTTATGCAAAAAAAAAATCCAGCCTGGAAATTTGTTACTAGTTTTTGTTTATGGCCCAATCCAGGCACGTACTTAGCTCTGTCACCCACATTACCTCACACACACTTCAAAGTCTACCCCACACGGTGACTTTCCCTACTCCCAATTACTAATGATGCCAGACAATCAAAAATAAATAATAATAACAGAACAAAGCTGACCCATTGCTATTCATGATCAGTCAAAATCTCTTTTCACTTCCGCTTTCATCTTCCTCGGTTTCTGAACCTCTATTTTTTTTCTTCTACTGCAGCTAGAACAAAGCATTTATCTTTAAATTTGCAGCAAATTTTTGTTGTTATGAAAACTTTTACGAAAACCTGTAGATATATTACTATAATTTTACAAAAAAAGATGCATTAATTATTTAGATATCGGTCATTAAAAAAAAAAAAAGAAACCTGCTTGGCTGGAAGGTATCGCTCCAGTCGTCCCTTGCTGGATCCGCTACTGAGAATCACTCATTTTAACCGTACGAACTCATATTAACTAGAAAACATTCAGTACTGTTATTTATATTAATTGGTTGAAAATACATTACACCTGCTATAGTTTATGCAGATGTTGGGAAACATAAGAAATATCGCATAATAATGACATGCATAAACAAGCACTGTCATTACTTAATGTTGTCATCTTGAAATATATTATAACCTTTTTACTTTATGCATACACACACATTCGTTTTTTAAAATAATTGCGAAGAAAATGTATATCTTATACTATAAGCGTTTTCATCAATACATTTCCTTTTAAAATTTGTTAATACAGATTTTAAGTACGACTAATATTCAAACTCCCTAAATTTGTTTTTTTCAATAATGTGGCTCTGCTGTACTTATATTTTAATGAATAATTACTGACTACTTTTCACAGCGTGCAGAGAATGGGCTTAATATGTATGAAACACTTCGAGTAATTCTAAATATCCTGTCTCTCTGTTTTCCTTTTCTCTTTTGTAAAAAGACTCACGTCTGCTATGGAACATTTTCTTTTTGAATACAGCCTTTGTAATTCCACTGTTCCCGCGCTAAAGGGATTCAGTAGTTCTGAAGCATTTTGTATGCAGCTTGTTGTGGTTTCTTTAGTGTCGATACTTGTGCTGCGGCATTCGTTCACGACGAATAACTCCTCACCGTGAATGGTTCGCTCTCACTGCTGTGAATGTTCATTCAATCCTCCATTGCTGCAACACACACTGAAGTCCCAGCACGTTTAACTTTCTTTCGCCCGCATGAGTTTGGAAACGGATCCAGAATAAGAAAAGTAATGTCCACAATTAATAAGTGTCAACCGTTATGTGAGTGGGCAATAAGCAGTCAGCTAGGAAATAATGATGAAACTTTGGAATGGGAATGATTCGTGAATGCCATTCTTTTGAAAGGCGTGCGCGAATCTTGCAAATCATTCTTCGTGAACGGTGAATGATGAAAAGCTTGCACTCTTTTGGGTAGTTTGCCGTAAAGAGCTGTACCCTTGAAAGCGCAATGCAGGATCTCTAACGCAATGAGCTTAGTGACAACCTGGAAATTTGATAATTCGCTTGGATGATCATTCGTGAATGGCTCTTTTGCGTGAATGATGTATGAACTGCCAAGAAGGAATGAATTATGTCATCAGTACACTCGATATAGGAAGTCAACATGTAAAAACTTCATTTCTGAAATTTTTCTGAAAGCTGCAATGGAGATTCAGTTTTTACTTATTAATTTTTAGTTTGCGTCCAGGAATAAATCAAATACATCGGAACTAAAAAAATATGAAAGAAAACAGAAACATTTAGGTATCATAAAATGGAGACGCTGAGCAACTTTTCGTTTAGCAACTCGAGACACGCCTAGGCTCTTGGAAGAATTGGAAGTCACTCCACTACCTGGCTACCTGCTTGATGAAAGTTTTTCATTTGAACTTTGTCAAGGATAAAGCGCTAAATCGCTCGGGTGGCGCAGTGGTCTGAGCTTTAGCTTCTGACCGTTCTTTCGAGGGGTCTGGGTTCGAATACCAGGTGAAACATTTGGGTTTTGTCAACTTTGTCAACGGCACCGTATCTGCACCTTCGCTGGAATCAGTGGCCCTAAATTATAGATGGAATATTATTTATACGCCCTTAGAGTTGTTCATGATATCCCAAAATAAAAAAAGGGCAGTTAGTTCATAATCTGTAAAAAAACAAAACAAAAAAACAAACCTAAAACAAAAACAGACCTAAATGAGACTGTTCAGAGTCTGTATTTATTCGCATTCACACAATGCATGAAGAGGGAACAGTTTTTTACTGTGCACAGAAGGATTAGATATCTGAATTGACCGTGTGCAATGCAGTCCAAGCTTTGTGTGGTGATTCTATGCTAAGAATTGTGGAGGGCGGATCATTAATTAAGGCTTTGTTGCAAAATGATGGAGAGAGCTACCACAAATTACTTCACTCCGGCTTGAAGTTTAGTTCGAAACACAAGGCAGTCGCTGTCCAGAAAGAGAGTCGAAACATTAGTTATATGTTTGCTCAAGCTCATGACCTAGTGAATCGGCTGTTGATTGTAGAAGCTTAGTTTTTTCACATCTCCTCCACAGATCTCAATCGCATGATATCCAACGTTTATATGTCGGCCAAACGAGGAATGCATTGTAGGAGCGTACTTCTTGGTGTTCAAGTTATAAGTCTCAATGTACAGTTCATGTGTGTACGGACTATTCCTGTATGCTTGATCAAACAAGGGCTTAGTAGTCTGTTTCTTGACCAAGAAACGGACTATTCCATTTTCTTGAACAAGAACAAACAAGGGATTAGTATTCTGCAGCGCTACATATCAGCGCGAGCCCAATCATGCTAAAGGTAGAAGCATCGCTGTCCAAGTAGTTTTTTGAAACTTTGAGATTATGTTGCGTCGTTTCCGGAGTTTTCTGGACAAGAAGCACCCAAGATAGTGGTAACCTTCTCCCTGTTCTGGCTCTGTAGCTCACAAACGTCGAATTTTACATCAGCTGTGTTTATGTGAAAGCTGTAGCACCACAAATGACAGCCTAATGTCTCACGATTTCCTGGTTACCATTGACCTAAACAACCATTTTTTAGAGTTATTCTGATGATGAGATTTGATAAAAAAACAGAAAAAAAGTGACAAAGAAAGAGATTTAAAAAAACAAATAATCTGGGAGTTTTTTCTAAGCTACAGTTTGTTTCTTAAGAAATAAAAGCTCAATTTTGTTTAATCTTTCAGCTGAGTCCAAAAAGCTAAAGGCTTTACTATATTTTAGGTTTATTAATATCATGATGTCAAAATACATCTTCGTAAGCTCACAGTAATGCAAAATATGAGGCAAAATTTGGAAATGAAGTAATTCAATTATCATGCATGCTAATTTTTACAGATCCAAAGAGTAACCAAACTTAATTTTCTCAAAAAGCAAAACAAATAGATAAAAAGTTTTATTCAGTCTTTATTCCAGTCTTTCAAGATATTCTTTCCATCCAGGTAGTATATCTTAATTATTTTCTTGTTTTCGCAATTTTGAATACCTCTTTTCGTTTTTTTATTATATCTAATTTTTCATGGACTCCATTGATTACTCCGACTTTGTAATTGCAATTGAATTTTGGCTACTTTCTTAGCCATGTGTGTGTGTGTAAAGAGAAAGAGAGAGAGAGAGAGAGAGAGAGAGTATGTTCACTTTGTTTGATATCCGTTTTAACATTAGTTCCTTCTTCTCGGCTGCTCTGAAATTCTTTTTCTGCGGCAAGGTTCCTTTCCCTTGTCTGGAATTGCGCAAAGGCACTTCTGGAACCTCTCTACCTACCACTTTCACTACACTATCATTATCTGCGCACCATATCATTATCTGTGCAACACTTGTTTTTAATTTCTATTGGTTATCTCGTTTCTTCCTTCTTGCAGTCTCTTTTTAATTTTCAGGGCCGTAATACCCACTCTTGTTGAGATACAACTTTCGTACTTTACTGCGTTTTGCAGTTCTTATGTTCTTTCCATTGGAATATCCTTTATATCTCATAATATGTTTTGTGACGTTCTTTTTATATCCTTTCTCCATCTATCTTTTAAATAGCATCTTGATAAGTGCCATTCCCATTGAATACCTGGTCATCCTCTTCCATTAGCTTTCAGAAAACATCCTTTGCCTCCTGGTAGCAACCACTTCATCGTGATATATCAGGAAATGTTTTCTATTCATTTCTGATCATATATTATTAATATATCACATTTGTGCTTCTAAAGCATCATCACTGAGGTCACTTTACTGGTTAGAACCCGCGCCATTTCTTAATTGAGAGCTGCCTACAGCGTA
Source organism: Macrothele yani (assembly GCA_039090855.1). Lineage (NCBI taxonomy): Eukaryota > Metazoa > Arthropoda > Arachnida > Araneae > Macrothelidae > Macrothele > Macrothele yani. The sequence goes on from CM076995.1 coordinate 104,261,629, forward strand.
GAAAAGCTTGCAACTAAAATCAAGTTCTAGGACCTTTTCTCATTTTCGCTTTTTTTTTCTTGAACAAAGAATAATTGGGTCTGTTTTTTCTTTCTGTCAAGTCATTTACTTTTCTTCTTTTTCCAGTCTTATTCTGACATTCAGTGTTGTCACTTTAAGGTTTTCAGACTCATATTTTCTTGATGAGGTAGCTCAGGTATATTTGTCGCAGAGTTAGGGAGATGTATTGTATTTGTGTGTGGTTTATAAGGATCCCCTAGCGTTATGTTCTTTTGCATATCTGCATCTCATAAAATGACGTTAGTTTTTACTGCAGGACAGCGGAAATACTATCAACACTCTCCTTTATCTACGCTTGGGACCGGCTAGGGACAACTGCTTTTTCCATCCTCAGACGTAGTGATGAATGTTAGATAACGGTTCCACCTCTTTCTCTATTTTATTTTTCTACTGCTAACACAGTCAGAATATCTTTTTTGATAATAGACTGTGACACGTATAGGCGGAGTTAACAGTTGAATAGAAGAAGCTGTTTCAGCATCTCCAGTCGGTTAGAAGCATTTAACATTTTTCTATACCATGAAAACAAAACCTGTCAATTGCACTTTTGCGCTGCTTAGCCACCTCACAAGCACTATATTAATATTTCTCTATGAAACAAAAAGCATTCGCGCTACCAGTGCAATATGTTTTTTTAATGTAATAATACCATGAAAAGAATGTGCTAAGGATAAAATGAACTGACAAAGATCCAAAACATGCCATCATCTGTTCATAAAATTGTAAGAATTTGTAAGCTCAGTAAATCGTTAGAACCAATTTCAACAGGATACGATTCCTCCCTGTGATTTGGGGTAAACTTCTCAGATATGTTTTCCACCCATGTTTTACATACATTAAACTTTCTTTGCTGAGCAAATTGGGTCTGGTTAAACTTATAGCGATAATGATTTCTCCTGACCAATCAAATTCGGGGACACGATTTATGAAATGATTTGGTATAATTAAGTTAAAATATTCTTAAAATATTATTTGTAAGTAATAACAAATGTGAATGTATCTCGCAGATTTTGTCTGATTCAATATTCTCGTAGCAAATTTATGATCTTTAACTGTTATTTCGATAGTTTAACACATGTGACTTTTCCTTTCCACGAAATAATATGAAGTGCTTCCAGTGAAATGGTCAATCAATCAGTGTTATTAGAAAGAATCAGTTCTTTCATTAATATTCGTTTGTTAAAAAACCACCGAGAAAAACTGATTTTGTGGATTTGGGGGTATTTTTTATGAAAGATATTTTGTCAGAATATTTTTTATATAGGCAAACATACAGACAGCAGACTAACGTTTCTACGTGGGTATGCCCATTCTCATTTTTGGAGTGAGTAATTCACACCTATTATGTATTGTCTCAAAGTCAGTGGTTTACACTATGATAAATTTATGTTGTCTTCTGTTTTCAGCTTCATATCAACCGCTGTTTCTTTAATTCATGTATGTCTTTATATTTTCAGGAAGTAAATGGGGAAAGACATCTCTGACGTACAGAGTCAGCAGGTACCCAACACGGTTGAAGGATCGGTTGAGAACTGAAAAAGAAATTGCTAGAGCCTTCAAGGTAAAAAAACTAATTTTATAACTTTACTTGAGAGTAAAATAACCATACATTTTTTGTATGTGATTTCTAACTCAGTTGAGACTGAAATATTCAAAAACATTTTATCATATGAAAACAATTTAAAATAATCTCTGATGCATGTGTAGTATTATTAGTGCAGAGCATCATCGTCAACCATTATTATCAATTCACTGTATGAAGGTCACCCAACGACTTTTCAAGAACTCTCTATCTTGCGCAGTTCTCTTCCATGTCACTTAAATATGCTTTCCAATTTCATCCAATGGGCTATAAGCATTAGCCCGTTCCCAATTCAGAGACACTGATTTCAGAGAAGGGAGAGGGCCAGTGCCGTAAGACAAACACAACATCCATGCCTCACCGAGATTCGAACCCGGATAAGAAGGTTAGAAGCTAGCTCTTAGATCAGTGAGCCACAGGGGCGGCGTCTGGTATTTCATTTATCCTACACAGTCTGTTTTCCTAGAAGGAAGTACAGCTTAATTGCCATTAGAGTAGGGGTCTTCAACCCGGGCCATGAGTGGCCCGCCAAACTATTTCACATTAAAGAAGCAAACATGCTATCATGGGCGGCATTTCGTTTGGGGGAGCGAGAATTATGTGTGCCGAAATCCACAATAGGAAATAAATATAATGTTTGTAGGAGGGATGGGGCAATTCAGTTTCAGACAATGATTACTACCATAATATTATCAAGTTTGTGATTTTTAAAACATAACTTACCATATAATCTTGCGTTGCATAATTTAACAAAATATAATTACCATCTATTGGAGACGTAAACGTCGGCTGCTAGTATCTGAAGGAAGTGAAAAGTGTCTGCTGGTGTCCACCTCCTTTTTGCCCTCTATGCATTCTATTCCCCCAAAATTGCCACTATTCTGTTAAGAGGAATGGATGCTATTAGAAGAACGTGTGCGTAACTTTTACGTTAAGAAGGGAGCAGGTGGATGCACATTGATGTGATTGGTTGGCGATAAGAAGGGTGCCGAGTAGTTGACTTAAGCCGGGTGAAACACCTTAGTCAGCAAATGCGTTTGGTCTATGAATGCGTGCACAATAGCGAGCTGTAATAGCAAAAGAAAAGTTGGAGACAAAGTGCGATTTTTTCTATAAAAGTTGTCGTCCCATTGTTGTTTTTTGAGCATAAGTATTACCTTGTTTGCAATGAGAGCTTTACGGTAAAGAAAGAATACTCTACACTCGCTGCACATAGTACCGTTTAAGTCTTCATGGATATTCCCAGAATGAAACTAAATATCGATAATGCGAATGAGAGATTAAAAAAAATACTTTTTCTCTAATGCTGGTAGAAAATGGAACTACTGTACTTAAAAGCATAATCTAAATAAAAAATGCGATGACAGCATGTTGATTGGGTAAGGTAATCCTTGCACAGGTGAAGCTGCTGTCGTTGTATGAGATATAACGAAGTGAATTTCTCCGTCATTTTTTATCCGCGCCGGGGTTCGAACCCGGTCCCCTCATTCCGGAATAAGTTGCTCTACCAACTGAGCTACGCAGACGCTTATTCTGATTCCTATCTGCCTTTATGTCGTATGCGTCCTGCTGGCAGGTACGTCACAGAGAGTAAATCAATTACTCCCTTCTAATCTTTTCCTCGACATATTTTATCGTTATTATCATATTAGAAATCTCAAAGGAGAGATTAATTCTTATTGTGATACTGATTTTTTTTCCTGCAGTTAGCCACATTGTGCTTTGCTGTCACGTTATTCTAAATACTGTGTCTTCCTCTTTTGCTTCTATTGGGCTATAAAAATGGCAAAGTACGGCAGGATACTTTGGTTTTCACAACTGTCTAGTCGTCTATGACCAGACAGATGTACAAACCAAAATATGTCGTCTATCATGTCTTAAACCGGGACTTCAATGAGCCCCAGTTCGGATGACTAGTTAGAAATTAGCACCTCTGACCATTCTGCCTCCGGAGTTGCTGAGCTCAGTTTCCGTGAAAGACGCTAATGTTTTGTTTGTTCTTAGGGAGGTCTTACGTTGAAACAGTTGCTTAATTAAAGACAGGTAGCTCATTCTTACCTTTGACGCAACAAGACGACGGTGATGTGCTTGTTCTTGCGAAGTCCCTGTGTTGCACTCAATTTGAGATGGGTAGCCCATGTTTCTCTTTGACACTGCAAGGCGCAGTTGCGCTTGCAGTGTCAAAGCCCTTACGTGGAACAAGTTGCTTTCAATTAAGGATGAGTAGCTAGCTCATCCTTGCCTTTGACGTAGCAAGACGTGAGTGCGGTGTTTGTTCTTGCGAAGCCCTTACGTAGAACTTGTTGCTTTCAATTTGGAATGGGTACCTCATCCTTACCTTTGACACTTCTGGAGATCGTTAAACTACCACACACAAACGCATGAAAAAAAGCGGTTCTGCCACGATTTTTAAGTAACAATCAGCACTCACAATTATTTTATTGTAACAGAGAAGATATTTTGATACCATAGTAGGAACGGAACAGATGTTTAGGAGCATTGTGCGATTGTTGGTATTTTACACTATCTCATTACGTGAAGAAAATATTCTCCAAATCTCGTATAGTAGTTCTTTTTGAGTAATGCGTTGACCTAAAAATGGCTGAAAATAAAGCAGGATTCATTCTATTATCACAAAAAGTATTTTTCGTACATGTTTCAACAGGGATAAAGAAAATGCCTTTTTTTGGAAGAATGTGTTTACCAGAATTTTTATCTCGGAATGAGTGTGCGTATGTAACACTGTACTGTTAATTAAAGATCACCGCCCTGTTGGCCGAGTGGTCTGAAGCGCAGGACTGTGCCCATTCGTTCGAGTCCGGCATAAGGCATGTGTAGCACCCCTGTTTGATAACTCTGCTTTTGACCCTGCGTTGGAACCAGTGGCCCTAAATTAAGGAAGGGCAACTGTTTGATAACATCCTTCTGAGTTGCTTGCGCAGTAGTGATTAATCCCTCCAAGGAAATATACTAAATTCTGCAGCATTTTTTCTGTAAACTCCATAAACGCTACTTCTGCTTTCTATAAGCGGAGGTAAGATTTCTACACAGCTTTCGATAATAGAGATGATGGATCTGACATTTTCTTTTTTCTGTTCAGTTGTTTTTATAGATATCTTCTTTTTTTCTGTTCAGTTATTTCATTTTTCGTCACATTTACTTAAGCCAATGCGAAGAAACCTCCACTATTTTACCTCACTGTTGTCATTCTTTTCTTTAATGGGAATGCATTTCATACGGTTGTAATAAAAAAGCTTGCCACTACTGCAGACATTTGTTTACTGAGACAGAGTTTTTAGATACTGTATACTATAAAATTAGCAAACATGAAGATATCTCTCCAAAGCTTATATGTATCAACTTGGTTAAAGTGAAATCACACGTCTTTTTTTTTATATGTTTCTCCTTTCTGGAATTAATGTTGGTAAAATCCTGTTAACCTGTTCTTTCCTCCTAGTTAATTTGTGTTTCGGGATAACGTTTGAGAAAGCTAACGCCTTGACGACATGTTGAAAAAAGGGTTGCCTCCCTGCTTCAAAGGTAGATTAAGTATATCCTGCTACTTACATGATCTAGTAGTAGGTCTCCTCATTCTGTAAATAGAAAGAGCGAGTGAAATATGCCGCTTAGTTTGAAAGAAGTGTGGAACGTTTGTCTCTCTTTTTATTTCTCTTTTTCTTTTCTTCGTTAATTACAAATACTAGTATCTTTGCTCAACATAGCAATAAAGTATTGGTATGACGTATTCCCATCCATGCCTAGTAATGTGTGGCTGGCAAGTGACAGCATCGGCGAGATCATTTTAGCGCAAAATTTGTGCTTTGATCTTTTCTTAGCATCATACATTTTTTTTATTAATTCGGGGTTTAACGACCACCATGAGCAGCTTTAGGGCTATAAGAAGTCACCCTTTTCCAATTTAGGGGCGGGACTGCTTACAGCCCTAAAGTTTCAGGGAAGGGAGAGAGGCAATGCCGTGAGACAAACATGACATCTATGGCTTACCGACAACTCGAGCTATGACCCATCTCGGAATCCAACGCTTAGGAGCAGTCCATAAAGTACGTCTGTAATTTTTTACTATTTTTAGACTCCCCCCTCTCCCATGTCACATTTTCTCCGATTGTTGACACCTCCTCACCTAAAAAGTGCGTCCTAATTCCCGCAACCCCCCCCCCTTTTTTTGACGACTGCTTTTAGAAGACCGTTGAGAAACAGAAAGAAAACATGTAATTTTTGAAAGGAATCTTCCATATATTTACAGTTTTTCTTCAGAAAATATTTATTATTTAGGAATTAATTTATACCCGAATGCTACCTGAACTTTATCATTCTGAAATAAGGATCTACAAATGAACGCATGCATTCAAGGTTGCAACACTCCCGATCGCACCGTCTACAAAACACGATAGATTGGGTAGTACAAATAGGAGAACTTAATATTGTGATTCAGCTAAATATCACCAGAAATCTGAAATATTTCATACCTTTTCTTAACTATCAAAAGAAGAAACAAGAAAGATGACACCAAATTTTCGGGTGTAATGAGCACGTCTTTTGAATCCGTTGTGGTGCGAATTAAATTTACCAAAGCTATTCAAAATCAATGGAACCGGTATGGAAAACAGTAGTATCTGACCAAAGAAAGAAGTTTTTCAGTCGGGTTTTTAATCCCGCAGATTTTGCTGTAAACGAAAATGTCATCTTACGCCCTCTGGTGGTAAACTTGTGCATCAAGAAAAAATTGAAATTATATGCGAAACATTTCGAAGCAGAAACGCTCTCCAACAAAGACCGAATTTTTCAAATCGGGCTCTTAGAAGCAAAGATATCGACAAATATAAGATATGCTTCTACGGCCCCCTGGCGGGAAAACCATGCATTATTTTAAGAAAGTATTTTCAAAAAGTTTTTCGATGTGAGCGGTATCGGTCCACGAAATAATTTTTTTAATCGAGTTTTTAGAAGCTCAGATTTTACTGCAAATACATCAGACGAAGAGATTAACTCTTATGCCCCTTCGTGGCCAAACCGTTCTTTACCAAATATTACAAATTATATGCAAAACATTTCCAATCAGGAGCTGTATCCGGTGCAAAAGGAATTTTTCAAATCAGAGTTTTAGAAGCAGTGAAATTGAGGAAAAAACTATTTATCTTTACGCCCCATAGCGAAAAGTCTATGCGTTACTGTAAAATTTTGAAATTATGTGAGAAACATTTTGCACCAGAAACGCTGTCTAACAAAGAAAGAATTTTTCAAATCCGACTTGAGGCAGAGATATTGACAGAAACAAGATAGACGTCTACGCCCTCTGGTGGAGAAACCATGCATTATTTTAAGAAGAAAATATTCTCAAATATTTATCGACATGAGCGGTATCGGTCCACGAAAGAATTTTTTTAATCGGGGTTTCAGAATCTGAGATTTTGCTGCAAATACCTGCGAAACAGAAATTTAACGCTTACGTCCCCTACTCGCCAAAACATATTTTATAAAAAAATTAGAAATTACGGCACAAAAATTTCTGTCCGCAGTCGTATCCGGTGCTGGAAGGATGTTTCAAATCAGAGTTTTGGAAACAGAGATATCAGAGAAAGCGCAATTTACCTTTACTCCCCCTAGCGGAAAGTCAATGAATTACTTGAAAATTTCAAAATTCTATTAGAAACATGTTGCTCCGGAAACTCTGTCCAACAAAGAAGAAAGTTTTCAAATCCGACCATTAGAAGCAGAGATTTTGACAAAAACAGGAGATATATCTACGCCATCTGGCGGAAAAACCATACATTTTTTTAAGAAGAAAACATTCCGAAAAGGTTTGTCTACGTGAGTAGCATTGGTCCACGAAAGAATTTCTTCAATCGAGGTTTTAGGAGCTCAAAGTTTGCTGCAAATACATCAGAAGCAGAAATACCGTTAAAAATGTAGTGTCTGAAAGATGTCTTCCGTTGATTTGCATCGTTCATTGCTCAAAAGAGCACGCACTAATCTTCCCAGTAGTGCATTATCATAACATGAACGAAGCCTTCTTACATTGAACGGGATACGATTTTAAAATTTCAACTCTTCTGAGGAAGTGTGAAACTTGTTGATGACCGCACCTGTACACCACACTCGTTTTTTACGCTTTTCAGATGTAGGTTGAAGAAGCGTATATGCTCCAGCTTTTTCCGTCCGTCTGTCGGCACGATAACTCACGTAAAAATGGTTCGATTTCGATGAAATTTTAGTATGTGGCAGGGAACTAACAGGGGACGAACCCTATTGAAAATGGGTGAAGTAGGGTCAAAGGTCACGCCATAAGAGCAGGATCCATTCAATTGCCCTTATGCGTCATAACTTGTGTAAATATGGTTCGATTTCGATGAAATTTTAGTATGTGGTAGAAGACCACCAGGGGACGAACCCTATTGAAAATGGGTGAAGTGGGGTCAAAGGTCACGCCATAAGACCGGGATCCATTTCATTGCCTTTATGCGTCATTACATGCGTAAATAGGGTTCAATTTCGATGAAATTTCAGTATGTGGTAAGGAACTACCTGGGCACGACCCCTACTGAAAATTGGCAAATTGGGGTCAAAGGTCAGGCAGGGCATAAGAGCGGGATTTATTCCATTGCCCTTATGCGTCATAACTTGCGTAAAAACGGTTCGAATTCGATGAAATTTTGGTATGTGGTATGGAACCACCTGGAGACGAACCCTGTTGAAAATGGGCGAAATGAGGTCAAAGGTCAGGCAGGACAAAGGAGCGGGATTTGTTCCATTGCCCTTATGCGTCATAACTTGCGTAAAAATGGTTCAATTTCGATGAAATTTTAGTATGTGGTAGGGAGCCACTGGGGACGAACCCTATTGAAAATGGGCGAAATGGGGTCAAAGGTCAGGACACTGGAGTGGGATCCATTCCACTGCCTTGTGCATCATAACTTACCAAAACATGTTTCGATTGCGACAAAACGTTATCATGTTATTCCGGAGGTATAGTGAACCGGTTCTGCTGAATATCAACGAAATGGGGTCAAAGGTCATCGCACAAAAGCAAGATTTATTCCACAGCCTTTATTCTCATAACTTGCGTAAAACTGCTTCTATTGCGACAAAACTTTTGTATGTTATTCTTGAGGTGTACTGAACCGGTTCTGTTGAATATCATCGAAATAGGGTCAAAGGTCAGGACACAAGAGTGAGATTTATTCCACAGCCATTATCCTCATAACTTGAGTAATAATTTCTGGTATGCTGGAAAGCGTTTCATAATCAATGCATTGCATGATTTTACTAACTTGCTTAAGAATTGAAATACTTTATTTTACGATTTGATTTGTTCCAATAAGTAAATACACTGCTGGCCACCCAAAATGCAACACCAAGAAGGACACGAGATAGCAAAGCCAGATTTACTGGACACATAACAACAGATACAAAGATGAAACAATTGAGCTTACAGGCCCGTGCGACTTGCGAAACTCGCAGACATCAATAGTTCGTGTGGCCCCCATGGCTGGCAATAACGGCCTCTACACGCCGAGGCATCGAACGAAAGAGGCTTTGGATGTAGGGTTGGGGTATGTCGATCAAGGCTGCTTCCCCACGTTGCCACAGTTCATCAGGCGTAGCCGCGGGTGGTGCTTGCCGGGCCACTCGGTTGCCGATCAGCCACCAGACGTGTTCGATGGGCGACATATCGCCCATCGAATAGCACAGGTCCGGCAGCACAACACACTCCCACTACTTACACCCGGCCTTCTGTGCAGCCTTCTTACAGTGCTTCTCGGTGGCGTGCCGGGAGCACATGATTTGCATGTGCCATGCAATGCTAATCGTTTGCATATCCTCTCGCGGGCGACGTATGCTGCGAATTTCAGGCCAATCAGATGCTTCCTTCTTGGTGTTGCATTTTGGGTGGCCAGCAGTGTATCTTGGAAATATATACGCATTGATAAACTGCGTGCTAAAACTTTGCCAATCAAGTCACTGCCTCATTATTTTTCATACTTGAAACTATTATGTTTTAATACGGTTTCAGAAGAAATGCTGATTATCACTTTCATAATGCTGAATTTACGCAAACACCCAGTGTTCTTTGTTGTTTGTGTCAACAAACTGATCCAGGTAAGATACACAAGCGTGACTAATTTACAATGACTTTCTTGTAGAACTTGTTACTCGTAGCGTTATTGCTTCAAGCACAACGGTTTCCTTGGTACTATTTATTGTTTCCTAAGATTTCGTTTACGGAATACTGGACTCAAGAAAATTCTAGAAACTCTGCTGCTCGATAATTTGCAGAGGTGCATGTCAATTCAGAGACCTTTCTGAGAAGAGAAACTGACACTTTGACGATGACAGCAACAGCGCTTTTGTTGCCAGCAATGAACAATGGAGGAACCGCGTCCACTACGACTTGCTATCAATTACCTGTGCGATTCAGTGACCTTCGTCCAAGTTCGTGATGGAATCTTTTTCGAGGCCAGATGCTCAAACTTGATGTTTTATTATTTCTTCCTTCATCGTCGCATAGAGAATTATTTATCTTAGTTCCACGCATGGAACGATGCACAGGTTGTAGAAGGTGGTCCAAGATCGTAGTGACGTCAGGCACTAAACCTTGTGACCATCTGCCGATCATCCAAAATTAGTGCCCATATCTTAAAATACCTACTCTTGTTCAACTGATAGAGTTAGGTTGATATGATGCAACCATTAGTGCACTCAGAACCTCCGTTAGTGGTTTAGCCCCAAAACTTAATTACGAATTTCAAAAGTTTTTTCAACATGTAAAGGTATAATTACAAACAGAGAAACATTTTGGACTAGCTCAGGTAATAATATTGACAAATCATTCTTGGTGTTCTTGTGTTTTAATAGTTAGCAACTAAAAAAGAAAAGAGAAAATACACATAAATATTTTCAGGAGATTGTATTGTTTAATAAACACGCACAAATGGAATTTTTGAATACTTAAGCTTTACTTTCTCTTTGCTCAAACATGACACAATCTCAACTCTAACACTGCATCTCTCGGTATGAATTATTGAATTGATCTTTCTTTATGAACATTCAAAAACTGATCTTTCGTTGTACATACCGAAATAAAATTTGAAATGTTCGTAACAATACAAAGTGCTTAATACATAAAAAGGAAGAAACTTTAATTTACATTCACAGATAACGTTAGCCACATCTGAATAAGTTTGTTAATAATTTATTGATAGTAATAAAATGTGTTAAAGCTCAAGGAAGAGTAAAAACGAGGGCTGTTTCTGTTGAATTGTAAAGTCAAAAAAAAAAAAAGAGATGCAAAAAGAAAGTTCTCTTTGATCTAGAAAACAGTTTAAAGATAACACTAAGAAAAATAGATTTTTACCTCTCTGCTGTCCATTAAAGTTTTGATTTAGATATTACAGGCAGAACTGGAAAGTGCACGAACAATCTGTTCGCATTTTTTTCTGTGATTATGAGTCAGGAAACTCCATTGTCTGTTATAGGAGACTAACCTTGTTTTCAACATGAAAATACATTGTGCTTTTGAAGTTCTTGTTCAACATACCCCATAGCATATCACGAGTTTCCCACTAATACGGAAATTTTTTATAAAAATATATGAGTGATACACTTTCTTGCAAACATTTAATTAATTCATTAACACGCTTATGTTTTCAGGATATTTCTTTCATTCACCTTCAATTAGATTTTTGTTTTAAGGATTTTTGTCATCATTATCATTTTCTGAACTTTCGACGGTCAACGTCGGTTTGTAAATGCAGCTTTTCGTAACTTCATTTGTTGTATCGATAACACTAAATGAGAAGAATTTACAAGTGAGCCTCTTCTTCAACAACAATGTGTACACTTGCAAGCTGTACACCTACAAAGTTGTACGTTAAACTCCCATCCCACACGCACATCCTGTAAAATTTAAATAGCAAAAAATCGAAATTTTTTTAAGTACGCATCCCACGGCTTGTCTCTATAATTTACCGCGGTCCAGCGGTGTTCTTTAGTTTTTCACATTTTTCTCATACATCCTCCGCAGCAAAAATGGCTGCTTTAAAAAGAAAAAAGAAAATTTCTTTTTGGTTTTGGCGTCACACACACGGCGATGAAATGCCCTTAAATTTTTATGAATTTGGCGCAACATGAACACAACTTTATTCTGTTTCCTATGTTTCCATCCTACGCGAAAATACTACAACAGGACTTCTTTTACTACAGATACAATGTAAGTTAAATGAAATTTTAAATTGATTATTTTCAGTGGCGCACCAGTTGCCCACTCGAGGCCTTCCGAAAAAAATATCTTCGAGGTCCCTAAACAAAAATCTGTTAGCTTTAAATTACTGAAATCCACATAATTACCTAGACTTTACGGGCGTTTTAATAATTCAAATTCTTTGAAATCCACAGATTTTTTCTTAAAACCAAAATTATTGCACTCTATTGCATGTAACACGAATGGGCACGTTGTAATCAAAATGATTGCCTAGTTTTATTCCATAACGAAGTACTACAAACACTTACGCCTAAGTTGATCGTATCATGAAAGTTTTATTCTTTTGAAGAGCTAAAGCCAACATCTTTTACACACACACACACACACACACACACACACACACACACACACCGTGCCTAACGACCTCCGATTTATAGGAAAATACAATACATAAGTCAGCAAATAAATAAGTAACAATTAAGAATTTTGGCACAAAAAAGTAAAACTACTTAATATTTACTCTTGAATATAAAATACATGCTTAAAATAATGCCACAAGTTTTGCATATGATAAATCTATTTTTCTCGTGACTGTTATAAAAAATAACACAGATCTCTGTTTCTTTGTCCTCGCGAAGGGCACTTTTTAGTTCATTATATTCTAAGGGATGTGCAGTTATGTGAAAGCAAGTGTAGCACATAACACCTTATCCCCATTGATATATCACCGAACTGATATTTCTTTTACATTCTCTGGTTACATAATATACATGTATAGGAACTATTGCTATGGCTATGAAAAGGAAACTTATATTTCTCTGGAACAGCTGCTTTCCCATCATCCAGTTGTTTTAAACTAAAACGGCGAAAATAGTTTCTAAATATTTTACTTATTTTCTGAAAAAAAATACCAAAAATTTATTTTCTTTTTAATGTTTCGTTAAAGCTGCCGTTAAAAATTCCTACTATTTCTTTAACCACTTCATATGATCTTGCCTTCAAAAAAATTATAAAATCTTTTTGATGAAACTATAGGCTCTCTGAGCAGTGACGCCCCACCTCACTGTGAGGCTATCAGTACGCCCCTGATTATTTCCATTGAGCAACCTATACTGGCTGACACAATGATATGGAAATACTGAATTAACTATTCATTTCACTTAAGGTATGCTAATTTACGAAAACGTACAACTTCTAGATTTTCTTAAGGTAGCATATTTAAGCAGATGTATTTTATTTGTGGTTTTTATACCTCGCATAGAGATGTACAGAATAAAAGAAAGAATTATGCTCGAGTTGGATAATTTTTTTTTTTTTGGAAAAATTGACACAGAAGATGATAGAGAAATTGCATTTGAATTAAGCATTGCATCTGGAACCGTCTATGATGCCAGTACATTCTCATTCGTTCGAAAGGGGTCAGGGTTCGAATCGAGGGTGAGGCATGAATGTTGTGTTTGTCTTACGGCACTGGCTCTCTCCCTTCCCTGGAACCAGTGGCCCTAAATTAGGGACGGGCTACTGCTTATAGCCCATTAAGTTGCTCATGGTGGTCGTTCAACTCCAATCAAAAAAAAAAAAAAAAAAAAATATGCCAGTACATTCGATGAATTGCTGCCCAATAGAAAGTTAGCGCTAGACTGATTTAAGAAGTTTTACTTTCTTTGTCAAATCGTCCGGACTTCCTCAGAGGAGGCTTTTGTAGTTTCGCGCGTTTTTCCTCTTTGGCCTGGTACTTCGTGATGAATACATTAGTAGCAATTCCACAACGTAAGACCTTTCTTGTACCCAAATTGCTGCGTATGAATTTATGCAGAAAGTAAACTGTACCTTAATTTTTCCGTAAGGTTATTTTTACTCTCTCTCTCTCTCTCTTACCGTGTGATATAGGAGAGCATGCACATGTGTGGTTAGCGGGGCTTTTGTTTAGTATAACACTGTTACCTAGAAATTGCACTGAATAAGTTTAATGACGGGGAATAACATAAACCCAAATTGCTCCTGAAATGCTACTTCTTTTATTTGTGCGCATAAAGTCAAGGAACAAGTTAAGTGTTTGTAAGCATGAAGTCAAATCTTCTGCAGTTTAAAGGCAAAAGAAATGTGTTCCTGGAGTTCATAGTGCTTGAAAATGAGACGCGGATTTATCATTTTATTCTTGAGAGCACAGAATCAGCCATGAAGTGGAGACATGTGAATTCTCTGAGAAGAAATTTCATCCAAAATCAGCTGTGCAACCAACGATGTTATGTGATCCATATTGTGTGATGAGTTGATGTTTATTCGTGTTAAATTTACGCCACGCATTGCAACGGAAAATGCCAATGCGCGCTGAAATATACAATTCGAAGAAGTTCTAACTTCTCTCTCAAGGTGTGATCCCAGAAGCGCTGGTTAAAAGCCAGTGCTTAAGCCACTGCACCGGTTGCGCGGTGGTTTAAGCGCTGGCGTTTTACTGTTCGTCTGAGATAGGTCCGAGTTCGAATCCCGATAAGACATGAAAGGTTGTATTTGTCATACGGCAGTGGCCCTCTCCCTTCACTGGAACCAATTGGCCCAAATTCGGAACGGGCGACTGCTTTATAGTCTATTGAGTTGCTCACAGTGGTCGTTAAACGCCGAAACAAACAAACAAACAAAAACCATTGTGATGCAACACAGTGCATGTCAACATCAGGAATTTTTAGTTTTTCCCCCTGCGAAATTTAGTCACATCCTGTGTACATTTTTGATTCTACCACATAAAATATAAGCCACTCAGGGTCACTTGAGAAACAGTTGGGCAGACATCACTCACAGAGCGACGAGAAAGTGGCATGATAATGTCTCCAACCTGTATTTTATCCTTATGGAATTGTTAATTACCTATCGATAGGGAATAAATGTATAAATCTGCTTGGGAATCTTGGATATAGTAAGACTAATATCTAATTACTGTATGAAACAGTTGATAAAATTGTTTGTTGAGGAAGAAATGTATACATTTGGTGCCTTTTTTTTTATTGTGGAATTCCTTTGGAAAGTTGTTTTGTCATTTTCTGCTACATTTTAATTTAATATTAACTGTTCATCTCATTGCGAGAATGTGGATGCTGAAAAACCAGAAATCTGTTGGTCATTATTTACTTCATGTTTGTAAAAGTAAATTAAGCCAACATAAGATCAAATGAAGCGGCGTAAACATTTTCCGGATGAATTTGTTCAATACACTGAAATATGTCTATAACATTTGCTTGAGTTTTAATCCGCACTAATAATGCCTGACGCAACAAGAAACCTCTCATGACCCTACACTTCGTTTTAATTCTAAAATAACTCTGGACTCAAAATAACTCTTTGCCGAGTTCAACAAGTTTTCAAGTACTTTATGTTATTTTTTTTATTTGAGACTGTGAAATTATTGAAATTATGAATGCTGTTTTTGATAAATGAAGCACGTGAGTAGCCAAATACTTTTAGCGGTAACAGTTTAACCTATAATAATTTAATCACAGATACGTATAATTCTGTTAAATCAGATACCAGTATTAATTTTAGTAATACAAATTATTCAGACGTCAGTTATAATCTTAATAGTTTATAGGTTTACAATAATTCAGACATCGGTTATTAATCTAAAATTTGAGATGCTAGTAATGTTTCTGATAATTATTCTAGCTGTTTAGACACCAGTAACAGTCTTAATGATTCAGCATCAATCATATTTCTACTAGTCAGATAGCAATAGTATTTCTAATTATTCAAACGCCAGAAATAATTCTCGTGATTCAAACATGAGTTATAATTCAAGTAGCTCAAATGCTACTAATATCTCTGACAATTCAGACTCCCGTAATAATTTTATCAATTGTGATAACAGTAATTTGAAACACTCTCCTGATTTGCGATCATGTATATCAGATCTCTTACAACTTGAACATTTTATGTTTCTCATTCTTTTGTCATACACGAAAAGACTCTGGAGGTGCGAAGACTCTAGTAAAGGACATGATTAGAATTCACGGATTACCTCGAGAATGGACCTTGAGAACGAGTTTAATTTCCCAGCCTGTACTCCATGATACAATCAGCTGTGAGAATTATACAAGAATTGTTTAGAGCAGTGCTATATTTTTTTTATTTTTTTTTCTGCGAATCATAAATGTCATGCTAGTTGCATGAAAGCATTTAGATATTCTAACAAAAGACTAGTTGTTTTTTTTTGCAAGGTCACAATGAAAGTGATCAAAGCATATCGAAATTCAAAAACGGTTTTTTTCGTGAAAAAATCTTGTTCAAGGGCAACGTAAACGAGCAGATGTATTGAGCAATACGCTCTCACCTTAAAGGTATTTCTGATTACAAGTTTTCTAACGCGCTTTTCCGTTTCGGTAGAATCAGTAAAAAAGGTGGATAGGGCGAGGTAAATAAAAGCCTCCAGGGTCATCTTCAAAAGGGACTCACTTTCTGGAATTCCTGTCAACAACTAACTCGGAGAGTGCTCAGAAATGAAATCTCGGCGTGATAGGAAAATGTGGATTTTAAAATATTTTATTGACTGAAAAATAACAAGCATGAAAGAAATTGATTTTACGCTTGTAAACATCAAAAGAATAGTGTCGTAAATAGCAAAGAGTCATCACAAATTGCTCACTGAATAAATAAAAAGGAAGAGGGAAAACTGGTTATTTGTTTAATTATCCTGGCAGGACGTGGGCTTTTACCCTTGCTAACAGAAGCCTTTCTTTGTTGTATGAAGGCTAACGCCCAGGGTTAACGGCAGTAGATAAGTTGATAAATGGGGCAAGTCCAGAATCTAACGGTTTCAAGTAACATATTCGAGTCCCAAAGGCTTGAGAAGGAAAGAATTCGTGAAGTTAGCCTTTGCCGATGAAATGTGGATTTTTTTCCTGTTCTTGAGTTGGCCGAGAATCTTCAGGAGAGAAGAGAAGAAACAGCACAACTTAATAATGGAAAATCTTATATTGCTACATTTAGAATCGCGCTCGCCTAACTTCGGTTTCCAGTGAAATATTAGGTAATTATTAGTATATACATTAACACTGCAAGTTTATATTTCTAACTAACAGATAAGCATCGGCAGCTTGGCAAATCGTTGCTGCTTGGCAATCATTGATGATTGTTTTTAAATCATTCATATAATGCATATAATGATGTTCTTCACAAAGTTATTTCACAGTAAACTTTGTTATGTGTGTGTGTGGACTCGCTAATATGCTATAGCAGGCAGTTTTATGTATTGATTGAACATGACTACACAGAGTTCTTTTCTAGATGTAGTGCTTTGGTGACAGAATCATACAAAGTCATGTAGGGGTATGTTTGAAAATTGGCTTGAGTGGATTCGGTGAATTTTTTCTGATTAAACACATTGCATAACAATACAAAGAAACAAAATATAGCTTAAAGTTGTATAAAATCGAAAATGAATTTTTTCGTAGTGCAAATGTTAAAACTTGACTTGTTGGCGATTTACATAAAGGTTTTCCTTTGGCACTTCTTCGGAGTTTGAAGCTTAAGTATTGGATTAGTAAAGCTTACATGTTTCGTTTCTTTAGTAGTGTTTTATTGACTCTGAAATTCTTCCGTATTTCAATAAAGTATAAAACCTCTCATACATTTTCAGTAAAATTGAAACGACAGTCTGATATTACTTACTCTTCCAGCAGTGAACCTAAACACATTCATGCATGGCATAAAACGCAATGGAGACTGAAAACGTAAAAAAAATTAGAGCTGTTTACACCAGAAACATAAAGCACGACGCTAACCAAATTCAGCGTTTTTCAGCATATTAACTTAAAAAACATCAAGTTTCCTCAAGTTAGCTGCACTGATAAGTGCTAATCACTGCTACTTTTCATCTTGACATGTACATCACTTATACAGTATCTTTACCTTGAGAAAGGGCTAGGACGGAATCATAGGTTTCCAGGTCAGCCGGCGAACCATGCTTGAAGGAGCACACTGTAGAAGAAAAAATTCTGACTAATTCCAGACGATGTGTGAAAAAAAAACACACACATTTTTCGAAGCGAAGAAGGAATTTTCATTCATTCCAGACGATGTATGGAAGTAACATCACACAGTTTTCGAAGAACCTAACTGCCAGTAGATCCCTTTTTACGTTCGGGTGCCGATGTGAAAACACAAATTTGCCAGTGGCGAAGCTCGAAACCACATCCTTCCGCTCCGGAGCAGAATCCTTTCCCAATTAAACTACACCGACAAGGGAATGTCACTGCTACTTGCCATCTTGACATGTAGGTCACCTCTGTAGTTGGTCACACATCTCTTAGTAAAAAACGATTTCGTAGAACAGCTTGAGAGACCAAATGGGGAAATGGAATTCTTTGGGAGAATGCAAAGTTTAAAACCTCGGCAAATTTCTTTCTTTCTTTTCTTTTTCCTTTTATTAACGACTTCCTTGAGGATCTAAGGTTATTGGGAATCGCCCGTATCTAATTTAGAGCTACTGGCTCCCTGGAAGTAATAAGGGTAGCCCCGTAGGACAAACTCATCGCATATCAGTGATACCCCCTTCGTGGACGGTTGCTTCACAAAGAATGACTATTCATCAGGAATGGTTCGTTATTACCTCTGTGAATGATCATTTAATCCGCCATTAGTGAGAGACATACTAAAGTCGCAGCGCGTTTAACTTTCTTTTTCCCACGCGAGTTCGGAACGAATTCCCAATAGAAAAGTAATGTTGAGAATTAAGTGTGAACTGTTATATGAGTGAGCTATCAGCACTCAGCTAAAAAATAATGGCGAAACTTAAGGATGGGAAAGATATGTGAATGCCATTCATTTGAAGAGTGTAGCCGAATCGTCTAGTGACAAATCATTCATCGTGAATGGTGAATAGTCGAAGCTCGCGCTCTTTTGAGTAGTTTGTTAAAAAGATCTGTGGCCTTGAAAGCACAACACAGGATCCCTGAAACGAATGATTTACTCAGTGAGCGTAGTGACAGCGTGGAAACTGAATCATTCGTGAATGAACTCCCAAGAAGGAATGATTTATGCCATCTAGTGATGGCATTCAACCATCATTTTGTGCTCTATTCCGGGACCAGCTCGTATGATTGGTGAGAAGCTCTCGACTCTGACCACCTGAATATCAAAGGGGTGTAATCTTTCTGGTAGGCGTGTATATGTGGGTATAGATGAATGTGTTTAGTGTTTAATATACAAATAAATACAGCATACACTGAGTTAGCTTTACATTAGAAACACCACCCGTTTTACATATTCAGAGCGATAAAGAAGTACCACGTGATATCAATGTCACGTGCGGCTACTATAAATTATGCACATCTATCCTCTGTACGCAATCAGCAAACTTTTGCCAATAATGAGGAAACGTTGTGACTTACGCCAAATTGACTGCGGCCAGGTAGTTGGGACTCCGAGTGCATGTGCCAAGAATTCGAAAACAGCCGCACTTGTTGGATGCTCCCCTGCTACAATAGCAAGGGTGTAGCAGCATTAGATTAACCATACACAGACATCCAGTAGAAGAGCTCACATTGGTCAACCACGCGCTGTTGATCCTAGAGGTAAGCGTCCGGTGTTACGACTGGTATCTCAGCAACGACGTGAAACAGTCATCCAGCTCATCCACCAGCATTTCGATCTGTTTCTACATGTATCATGCACGTACCTTGCTTCACCTGGGGTTCCACAGCCGGAGACCAACAAGGGTACACATGATGACGCCCATTCATCGCAAACAACACCTTGCGTGGGCCAAGGAACATCGGCAGAGGACTATCAACAGATGGAAGAAGGTCGTCAGGAGTGATGAGTCGAATCTCCTGTTGCGCCATGCTGATGGCTGGGTTTGCATATGGCGTAAACGGCATGAAGCCCTATTCCTTGGTTGCACATTCGGGGTTCAACAGCCCGGTGAAGGTGGTGTACTGATCTGGGGAGCCTTTCCCTTGCAAGTCTGTTGGTTATCATCCCACAAACACTGAATGGTGGACACTACAGGGACCTATTAGCCCACCATCTCCATCTATATCTTCAGGAGGTCTTTCCTGGACCACAGTACCATCTTTCAACAAGACAACGCACCGTTTCATTGGGCTCGTGTAACTGCTGAGTAGTTGGAGTAACAGGACAATCAATTCGCCACATTGCCTTGTCTTCCAAACTCCCACGACTGTAACCCAATTGAACATTTATGGGATATGGTAGAACGGGATGTAAGAACTGTAACGTACCAGGAGATGTGACGTACCTGCCAGAAGGACGCACACGACATAAAGGCAGATAGGAATCAGAATGAAACGTCCGCGTAGCTCAATTGGTAGAGCAACTTATTCCGGAATGAGAGGACCCGGGTTCGAATCCTGGCGCGGATACAGAAATGACGGAGAAATTTACTTCGTTATAATGGCGCCCGAACTATCCGGATGACCCGACTGTTCACAATCTCGCAATGGTGTGATGTTATTTCCACACCGCGAGATAGGAAAAATAAGAGCAGCACTTCGAAAAAAAAAAATAAATAAGGGGGAGATGATGTAACGTACCAGGAGATGTGACGTACCTGCCAGAAGGACGCACACGACATAAAGGCAGATAGGAATCAGAATGAAACGTCCGCGTAGCTTAATTGGTAGAGCAACTTATTCCGGAATGAGTGGACCCGGGTTCGAACCCCGGCGCGGATAAAAATGACGGAGAAATTCACTTCGTTATAGAACTGCTGGTCCTCCTCCATGGAATAAACGCGAGCTGACGGAGCTGCTGCAGCGGACATGGGCCAAATTATGCATGAAGAATGTTTGACCTTTGTAGAATCTGTTCCTAGGCGTCTGCGAGCCGTGATTGCATAGAAAGGTGACCAAAGGGCTATTAGGTAGGTGTTCCTAATGCAAAGTGTATAATATAACATTTAAAAAGGAATAAGAAGTAAGAATTAATAAACTTTTAATTCGGCTGAAAACTCTAATATCACGAAGTCTTCTAGGCAGTGCAAAATATCAATTTTTCTTGAAAATATTTAGAATTCATGTATTGTTCTTCTACCTAATTCGGCATGGTAAATTATACTGATACTTTCTCATCCTTGAGTTTCTAAAGCTAGCCAGCAACGTTGTTGACAACTGAAGATTTCTCACTGCGGATGCCACAATAGGTCATACGACGGCAAAACAGTCCAATGTAAGCATGACTTGTAGCTACTATACTGATATCTTAGTGAAAAGGCTAAAAAATCAGAAAATATTTCCAGGATATAATACGGCAGCATTATTTTTTTCTTCGTTGATTTCTACAGCCCTTCGCAATTACATTAGAAGAACGCAAGTTCTCTACCGTGCCCTCCTCCCTTCTCCCATACCTGGTAAGACTATAAATTTGTTTAACAATGTTGAAAACGCTGAAAAAACTGGTTATGTTAGACTTCTGCTGCCATCTATTGGAGCACGTTTCACTCTTCTCCACAGTTCAGAAACTTCCCCAGAACTCAATGCATTCTTACTTGATCGCACAACGCGTGAGCTCTTCCCAAAATGATTTTTTCTTACTTTTTCTCTTATTTTTTCCTTATGTATCAGTAATGTATATACAGTATATATATATAACAATAGAGTAACCTACGAGCCAGTAAGTTGCAGTACCAAACAGTTAGAAAATCGTTTTAAGGCATTCTTCAAGAAACTTAAAATTCCACAAATGAGAAGATATGAGCCTGAATTTCCCTTTCTTTTTGCAACTGTCAAGTTTCATAAAGATCCGGTGAAGTTTAGATTCATAGCTATTGGAGTAAGGAGTCATAAAAAGAAAATTGATCTTGCTTTTGAAGAAATCTTGAAGAAGGTCTTGAAACACATTAGTAACTGCACTAACTTGAAGTACAAAGATTTTTGGATTATTAATAATAATTCAGAAGTAATTTCCACTATTCTCGAAATTAACCCCATAGATATAAATAGTTATGATTTTGAGAACCTATATACTAATCTACCTTTATCAGATATCATCACTACCTTCAAAGAGCTGCATGTAGAATTTAAGCTTAACCAATTTGTTAATGTAGGAGCTTGGAACTCTTATCTCAATAGCTGCATAAACAATAACCATATTTTATATAATAATACTGTCTATAAGCAAGTAACCGGTATACCTATGGGAACATCTTCTTCGACCAGTGTAGCAAATCTATTCCTGTTCTTTAAAGAATATAAATTCATCAAGAATAGCTCCTCATGCTCAGATAACTACCTTTTCACTTTTAGATATATTGACGATTTGCTTTGTATAAATAATTCAGAAGTTATAGAATATGATTTCGCAAATATCTATCCTAGCTCTCTTAACTTATGTAAAACCAACCACAGTAATCAGGAACTGGAGTTCCTAGATTTAAGCATTAAACTTAACAGAGGTAACCCATCCATCAGCCTTTTTGATAAGAGAGTTAACTTTCCTTTCAAAGTAATTAAATATCTGCACTGGAACAATAACATCACTACCAAAGTAATTGATAACGTACTAATTTCACAGGTACTTAGAATTTCAAGAATTTGCAGCAACAATTTGGACTTCAATAACCACATTACAATACTATTAAACAGTTTTCTAGAAAACAAAATTCCAACCTCTTTCATCAAAAGAACTTTAAGAAAAATTATTCTGAATAATAGAGTAAGGTTAGCAGATCTGTTTTAATTTCTACAAAGTTAATAAAATGATTCTGGCCAATGAAAGCCTTGTTTAGGAAGTTGGTCTAGAGGATGCATATTAACTACAAAAAGGAACCTTAGGGTTATGGACAGGACAGTCCTATTAAAAATAAAAAAAATACATATAAAATCACACAAAAAAAAACCCATTAAAATTTGATTATAAAATAAAATAAAAAGAAATAAAAAGAAAACTAGGTATTCACTGACTAGAATAACTAAACTAAAAATAGTATAACTAACGTTAAAATGAATGTATTGTTTGTAGAGGTTCACTAAGGTAATTAAATACAATTAAATACTATTAAATACACTGCTTGTGTATTTGATGTTATTTTCATGTATTCTGGAGAGTAAATCCTACTCTTTCTGAACAACCAGGAAATTCTTTGTGGCATATTTCTCTTGTTTAAAACTCCGCGGGTAGGTTCCTTTGCAGTGCGTGGAAGCCTTCAAACCCTCCCCAGCTGCACCCCGAATCTAGGGCGTGGCCTAAGAGAAAGTTAGGGGAGAAAAGTTTCGGCCATGTTTTTGACTTAGTGGCATAAAAGTTACATAAGAGGTAAGCTCTCTTCTTTGTTCTCGAAGTTTGGGAGATACTAGTTCTTTTTAAGAACTTTTTAAGCTGTCTTTTCTATTTTTACTTAAGGCAATTAGGAGCATGCATGTCTATATACTTTGTGTTTTTTTCTCTTTCACTTTACATGGAATTTTAGCGTTATTTTGGGCACTTTAGCTAAGTAGCTGGCCGCTTTATTGTACTTGTAGTCAACGATGTTCTCAAAGTCGGAAAGAACGTAATTGCTTCATCTTTAAGCACTTAAAGCACTTCTGGAATACTTTGTATATATTGCAACTAATTGTTAAAATCATTTAATCTTCACATAGCATTTTTAAATTTGTTATTATCATTCTTTATTTTATTTTTTTGTTCAAGAGATGTGTGTTGTTGAAGAGAAGGTAGTTCAATATTCCAGTTCACTTTCAGGAATCTGTTCCTTTTAAAAAAAAAATTACTTTTATTATTTGGCATTTTTGAATAAGAGTTTTTCACTGCAAAGCATTAGAATCTGTAATATTATGGTATTGTTATTCTGGTTCAAATTCTCTCTTAGGAGGTTGCGTTGCTTGGCATTGTGTTATTACTGAATAATCCTTATGTTTCAACAGTCACTCTCTCAACCTGTGTTTTTTTGTAATAGTCTTTCTGTATTTTTTTAGTAGCAGATGACGAGCATGGGTTGGGCCAGGAAAGTTATAGATGCATGCAAAAATAATAATATCTTGTGTTTTGACATGCAACTCAGGGGAAGTTGTGATAAAAAAAATTTAATAAAATGTTTTTTTTGGTGGGCATATTACTTGCATATATGGCTTCGGAGAAACCCATTTCCAACTGGGTCTTTGTGGAGGTGAGAAAATGCAGAGTTTTGCTGGTCCTTGATAAAGCCAAGGCTCGGCATTTTCGACACTCTCTACATTCAGTTTACCAATTTTTTATCCTCTTTTTACTGATACCTCTCAGTATATGAGTTTTACTATGTCGTTTTAGGAATATTGGTTGAAAAATTGTTATTGCTTTTGTATCTTCTTAAATAGTATGTGAATTCTGAATATTCGTGACTGCTGCGTTGCGCGTCTTGATCTTCAGGTTTTTTGCAAAACTTTTTTCTTAAATTCTGATGTAATATCTTTGATATTGTCTCTCTCTCTTTTTCCATATATATATATATATATATCTGTAATATTATGGTATTACAGATATACCATAATATTATAATATTATGGTATAGGGATGTAAGGTCAGGTGATGCGTAACATCACAGCCTCTCCTTGACAAATGTCAACCCCGCCTTCTCGTGGTACATCCTGTTCCCACTAAAGGGGCTCTGACGACCGCCAATAGCGGTATAACTATACCATCGGGATAAGAGGAAATGCTATCACACACTCACCAACCCGCTTGGCCAGCGTGGTGAGTTATGGCCAAACCCCTCCAAAATGACTCCACAACTTAAATCTTGGCCCTCAGTCTCCGGCAGCTGGAATGTACCTGGCCAAGGCAGCGGCCAGTGCGACATGAAGGCAGAGGGTGCTAAGAATCCCCGGAGGACCGGACTAGGCTGCCATCTGATGCTGAGCTTGGCTACGTATAACGGACGCTCCCTATCTTCTGATTCCAGGCTTCTTGAATTGGAAGAGGAACTACAAAGGATCAAGTGGGACATTGTCGGGCTAAGTGAGGTAAGGAGAAAAGGAGAAGATCTCATTGAACTGAAAAGTGGACATCTCTTCTACTATCGTGGGACAGATACTGGCAGAACTAGTGGTGTTGGATTTATAATAAACAAGAAACTGAAGGATAAAGTTGTAGAAGTTGAAAGTTCCTCTGACAGAGCTGCACGACTCGTTATCCAACTCTCGAGAAGATACCAGGCTCAGATTATTCAAACTTATGCACCCACCACAAGTCATGCTGAAGAAGAAATTGAAGAATTTTATGAGGAAATTCGTGATCTAAATAATAAAGGTAAGCAGCACTTGAAGATAATTATGGGAGATTTCAATGCAAAAATAGGGCAACGGCAACAGAATGAAACTTCAGTAGGTAAATTCGGTCACAGCAACAGAAACCAGCGTGGAAATACTCTCGTAGAGTTTGCAGAGGCAGAAGGGTTTTTCATCTTGAACTCCTTTCTCAAGAAAAAGCCACACAGGAAATGGACATGGAGACATCCAAATGGGACGACAAGTGAAATTGATTTTATTATGTGTAACAAAAAATTCGTCATAGAAGACTGCAGTGTGCTAAACAAGTTCAACACAGGCAGTGACCATAGATTGGTGAGATGTAAGATGCACCTCAACACTAAACTCGAACATAGCAAGCTCATAAGACAAACAAAATGTATTGACATAACCAACCTTAAAAAACACCATAATACCTTCAAATTGGAACTGAAGAACAGATTCTCTGCTTTAGAAGGCCTAACATCGGAAGCAGTGGATATTTCTGAAGTTAACAGAAAAGTAACCAAAGCTCTTATGGAAATAGCAACAAAATTAGCTGGGTCTAAGAACAAATTGCATGTGAACAAATTATCAGGAAACACCAAAATGTTGATGCAAAAAAGAAGAGAGATGAGGACAACTAAAGAAGATGTGACTTCCAAAGTGGAATATACAGAGCTGTGCAAGACAGTACGAAAAAGTATCACTGAAGACGTAAGGAAATTCAACTGTGAACTAGTAAGGAAAGCAATTGAAAACAACCAAAGCCTAAAGATAGCAAAGGGACATCTCAGTAAGGGAAAAAAACTGATTATGGCACTGAGAAAAGAAGATGGTTCTGTAACAAGAAATAGAGGCGAAATTTTGACAAGAGTGAAAGATTTCTACTCCAAATTATGTGAAAGGGATGATACATGTACTCCAGGCATCATGAAAGGTACCAGAGTTCTTCCAGTCCTTCCAGCAGAAGTTGCACATGCAATCAAGAACATGAAGCTGGGAAAAGCCCCAGGAGAAGATGGAATTACTGTAGACATCATACAAGAAGCAAGTGGAGAAATCGAAAAAGTACTCGCCCAAATTTTCACTCGATGCCTTAATGAAGGGAAAATTCCTGATGATTGGAACAACGCTACAATGATCTTGCTACATAAAAAAGGTGACATTGAGGATCTCAGGAACTACAGACCTATCAGCCTCCTATCAATGGTTTATAAAATCTTCACTAAAGTTCTTTCACACCGCTTGAAGGTAACACTGGACATGGCTCAACCGAGAGAACAAGCTGGATTCAGGAGTGGCTACAGCACAATAGATCATATCCACGTACTGAGAGAACTAATTGAAAGAGCGAGGGAATATGAACTTCCATTGTGCATGGCTTTTATCGATTATGAAAAAGCCTTTGATTCGGTGAAACCATCAGCAGTTGCAATGGCTCTGAAATCCTGCGGTATTGAAGATGCATACATTAATATTATTAATAACATCTATGAAAATGCAAGTGCAAAGATTCTGCTATTTGAAAATACAACACACATAAAAATTGGAAAAGGAGTGAGACAAGGTGACACCATATCTCCGAAGCTCTTTAATGCCACATTGGAAAATGTCTTTCAATCACTGAACTGGGAAAACAAAGGCATAAAGATTAATGGAGATTATCTAACCCACCTTCGTTTTGCTGATGACATAGTCATTTTTGCAACTACCCCATCAGAGCTGCAGAGTATGATCCAGGAACTTGCTGACAAGAGTAAAGAAGTGGGATTAAAAATGAACTTTCAGAAGACAAAAGTGATGTTCAATGCTTTTACAAGAAATGAAGATTTATCGATTGATGGAGAAAAGCTGGAGATAACAGACACGTACGTTTATCTTGGACAGCAGATATCAAGTGAGGGTCACATTGGTGAAGAAATTAATCGGCGCACAAAACTTGCCTGGAGAGCTTTTGGAAGAAGCAGCATAATTTTCAAGAGCAATATGCCATTATGTCTTAAAAGAAACGTGTTTGATCAATGCATCCTTCCAGTGCTTACGTATGGTGCAGAGACGTGGACCTTAGCTAAAAGAGACATACAAAGGCTGCAGACAACTCAAAAAAGCATGGAGAGGTGCATGCTTGGTGTAACCAGGAGAGATAAGAAGAGGAACACGTGGATCCGAAAAATGACAAGAGTGGAAGACATCATGATCAGAGTTAAATCCCTGAAATGGCAATGGGCTGGACATACTGCCAGAAGGACAGACCATCGATGGACAGCCGACATTTTAGATTGGGTTCCAAGGGACAGGAAAAGACCCAGAAGAAGACCACATGGAAAATGGGTGGATGAAATTCGAAAGTATGCGGGAGTGACATGGAGGAGACTGGCAGAAGACAGACCGTTGTGGAGGACACTTGGGGAGACTTTCGTCCAGCAGTGGATTGATAATGGTTGACAATGATGATGATGATGATGATATGATATATATATATATATATTCATAGTCAAACTCATTTGCGAAGAACACGGGAATAAGGTTTCTGCATCTGTAGCACGGGTGTCCACTGAGATGTGGGGAGGGGGAGCCCTTGCTTTCCAAAACAAGTTAGTAAAATCATGCATCGCATTGATTATAATACGCTTTCCAACATACCAGAAATCATTACTCAAGTTATGAGGATAATGGCTGTAGAATAAATCTCGCTCCTGTGTCCTGACCTTTGATCCCATTTCGATTATATTTAACAGCACCGGCTCAGTATACCTCCGAAATAACATGGTAAAGTTTTGTCGCAATCGAAGCATTTTTACGTAAGTTATGATGCATAATGGCTATGGAATAGATCCCACCCCTGTGTCCTATCCTTTGACCCCATTTCGCCCATTTTCAATAGGATTTGTCTCCAGGTGGTTCCCTACCACATACTAAACTTTCATCGAAATCGAACCATTTTTACGTTAGTTATGACGCATAAGAGCAGTGTGATGGATCCCACTCCTATGTTCTGACCTTTGACCCCATTTCGTTTACTTTCAATAAGATATCTTCCCAGGTGTTCCCCTACAACATACTAAAATTTAATCGAAATCGAACAATTTTTACGCGCGTTATCGTGCGGACGGACATACGCACACAACGCGCGACGTAATGAGGCAGATGGGAGTCGCGACCATCTGCTCGCAAGAGTGTGACGTCATAAAACTTTAATAGGATTCACACTCAGCGCGTGACGTAATGAGACAGATGGCGTGACCGCGAGCCAATATCTCAATCGCGAGATTGTGACGTCATATTATTTCTAAGCATGGGCAACATTAATGGGACGACACCATGACACTAAAAACGTGGTAATTCGGGGTGGTTATTTAATGCACTAAACGAATTTTCCTAAAGTCGAGATCAAGCTAAATCGATTTCTAGTACCAGAACACGGTAGGTTAACGACTTTCATCAAAATCCTTAGAGCCGTTTTCAAAATAAAATTTACATACATACAAGAATTGCTTCTTTATTTGTATGGGATAAGAGCGATGGAATTGATCCCGATCCTATATCCTGACCTTTGACCCCATTTCGTCCATTTTCAATAGGGTTCGTCCCCAGGTGGTTCCTTACCACATACTAAAATTTCATCGAAATCGAACCATTTTTACCCACATTAGGGCACATAAGGGCAATGGAATGCATCCCACTCCTATGTCCTGACCTTTGACCCCACTTTACCGATTTTCAATAGAATTCATTCCCAGGTGGTCCCCTACGATATACTAAAATTTCATCGGCATCGAACCATATTTACGCAAGTTATGACGCATAAAGGTAATGGAATGGATCCCGCTCCTATGCCGTGACCTTTGACCCCATTTCGTCCATTTTCAATAGGTTCGACCCCAGGTGGTCCCCTACCACATACTAAAATTTCATCGAAATTGATCCATTTTTACGCGAGTTATCGTGCAGAAAGACGGACTGACAGATGGACGGACAAAGCTGGAGCATATACGTTTCTTCAACCTATGGTTGGAAAGCGTAGAAAAAGAAGAAACATTCTTGCTTTGTGGTAAAGCTAAAACTGAGGGATTCATGTAAATTCTCACTGCTGTTGTCAACTCTGCTATATGAGAATAGAAAAGACTAATACAAAAATTAAAAGGTATATCCTGTAAATATGTATACTTCTGTGTGTGTGTGTTACACACCTCCAGATGCAGGGATATCGAGATTTTTTATAGGAGTAGGGGTAGGGATGGTGAGGAAATTTGGCGTGGGTTGGAAGTGTGCTCGGGGGGTGGGGGGATATATCCCTGTTTCTGGATACCTGTGATTTTAATAACAACAGAAAGAGCAATGTCTTATATAAGATAATTTACGTGACATCAAAGTAAGATGTGAAAATGCACAAAATTTCTGGAATAAAGGCGGGTTTTCAAATGAAGAGTAATCATCTATGAGTTCTTCAACGATTTCTCACTTTGATATTTTTTATACATGTACTATTAAAAACGCGGGGTCTAGTGTGCTCGAACCGATGGAACTGCCTTCGTGACCACCCTGCGTACCACTTAAAAATATCCTACTTTTCGAATAAGTTCTTTTGTTTGTGTTACTTCTAAAATACTGCTTTCTGGAAAACCAGTAGCAGGAGCGGCAGGGGAGGGATATTGCCCTCTCAGAAGGGTCATACCAAGGGATTAAAAAATAGAAATGCACTGAAAATTGTAACTCAGAAAGAAAGTTATACCAGTATTTTCTTTTTTAAAAGACTTTAGTTAGCTGCATACAGCATTGCGCGCAACTAACCAGGATACAGAGTAACCTATACTGTGAAGTCGCTGCCCTACTTTGACAAGGTTCTAAGTGACAAAAGTTCCAAATTTGAGGTTATGTCTTCAATATGTACTATTTGTCATTCTGTATCCAGAGACTGACTTTAAACAATCTATGTTAGCATTTTATGGAATGAGCAAAAATGACACAGTTGTAACAGCTCTGTACTAAAAGAAATTACAGAGTGACAAAGTTGTAACTGTTAAAAAGCCATAATATAGCGTTTTAACGGAAGCCAGTAGTTTGACAAAACATATTATGTTTTGTCAAACTACTGACGAACTTGTTTGGGAGGTATTAGCTTTTCAGTAAAACGCTGACTCCGAACTTTTTATTCCACCAGGGCGATATATTTGTATATGCACAACATCGGCGGCCTGTTGCATTTAAACCCGCAAGTGAGTCACGGAGTACCTGTACCTAGCTGATTCCTTTTGGCCAACGGTAGAAGTTGTTTAGCTTGACGTTCGTATTTAATTAGGTATTACAGCTGTTACGTAATTAATTGCAGTGGACAGAGAAAGTGAAACAGAAAATGTGAGTTGCGTTTCTGTCAGCACTCAGTCATCAACGAACTGCAGCGATAAAACTCCAGAATCCCCAGGGAAGAGGGTTCGAAAAGGTATTGACAAACCATGGAAATGGAAAAGCAATGTAAGAGAGGCAGCACATCAATCAGGTAAGTTACATGTAAGTCGGCGAGGAAAGACCGTCCCTGCGAAAGAGGGAAATACATTAAAAAATTGTCTAATTCATTGCAAATTCAAATGTAGTCAAAAGATACCTGAGGATGAACGTTTTGAAATGCACAAAATATACTGTCTTTGCCAAATGCAACAGAAAAGAGACATTTCATTATTAACACTACAGAACGTTCTCACACGGTTAGGCCAAAGAGAAAAATAATTGATGATCCTAATTTGTTTGACGATGAAGACACTAATAATGTTGATGGGTTACCAAGAAATATTCAAATGCAGTCCAGAAAGAATTACTCATTCAAGTATTTCTTTCATGTCAAGGATGATAAAATTTAAGTATATAAACAATTTTATTTGGGAAATTTATCCATAACACAGAAGTCAGTATATACTTTACACATGACTAAAAATACTCAGACCAACACCGCTAAACCTGATCACTGAGGCAAAAGTGTTGGCAGTCAGAACAGAGGGCAATGCTGATTTTGCTCAGCAACATTTTAAATCATTTCCTAAAATTGAGTCACTCTATTGTAGGGCTACTACAACGAGATAATACCTTGATTCAAATCTAAGCATTTCCAAAATGTATTTTTATATAAAAAGAAATGTTCAGAGCAAAACATTCATCCTGTTAAAAAATCTATGCATTACAAAATTTTGGTGATGTAATTTAATTTAGGGTTTTTTTATTTTACAAAAAGCGATCGTTGTGACTTGTACGAAAAATTCAAAGTTACTGAGAAGACAGGAACACTTAATGATGACTTAAAAAATAGTTATCAGGATCGTGAAATGGTTAAAAACGCAATGAGAGAAGAGAAGAAGAAAAACAAAACAGGAGGTAAACCAGTGCTTTTGTCTGACCTTGAAAATGTTCTTGCTCTTCCACGATTAGACGTAAGTTGATTTTCTGTCTTCGTAAATTAAATGTTTACTATTTAACCGCGTACTATTCAGTGACTAAAAACGTTTATTGCGCTACCTGGCCTGAAACCTTGGCAGGGCTAGCTGGAAATGACATTGCCAGTGCACTTAGAAAAATCTTTGATGTTTTGATTGAAGAAAATGACATCTGAATTAATTACATGGTTTGATTCATGTGTACCATAAAACAGGAATGCAATCACATCATATGCAGTACAGCTATTCATAAAAGAAAATCCAAGCGTTACTTCAGTAACAATGAAGTATTCTGTTCCCGGCCACTCTTGCGTTCAAGAGGTAGAGTGTGTTCACAGCTGCATTGAAAGAACACTGAAACACAATGACCTGTATTCTCCAATTGGACACGTCACAGCATTACTAAAAGTTAATCAAACGAATCCGTATAGAATTATACATATGGAACCGCAAGATTTCAAAGATTTTGCTACGCCTGCAAAGCTTTTGAATGATAAGGCTATTCCTTACACTCTATTGGCAAGCTTGAAGTTCACAAACAAGCAAAATGAAGTGGGCTACAAAGTTAATCATAAACCAGATACTGATGAACAAACTGTTAATATTAAGTTTCAAGCATCAAACAGGAAATCAGTTGTTCCACCAAGTGAAAGCTTTCCAAGTCACACCTAAAGTGCAGAGAACAAAAAATGAAATATCTGAATTAAAGAAAAAGCTGGTTTTCCTTCATGCCATTACAAAGCAGGCAATATTGTTGTACAACACTAAATATAAAGTAGGCTCCTTTGCAGTAATATTATTGTAGACTTGGTTTTATGTTATTTCTCCTTTTGTTTGAAATACATTATTTTGTTTATGTAATAACCTACTTATATTTGTTTTTCACCTTTTTTAATATTTAAGACTTAACATTTCAATCTGTAATACAGAAATTTTGTACTGATATTACAAAGTTTCAATTGTACTGGAAATAACTAAATACCTTAGTTTACTTACACCCTTGTCACTTTCCCGGAATGGCAATATGAAAGTGACAAGGTTTTAACTGCAAAACGGACTATGTCAGTTTTTTTATACACTATATTGACAAAAGTCACCGGACACCCCTTCAAAAGCAAATGAACGGATCATCTGCGTTGATAACATGCGCGGTACAGCTGCAAACGATATAAAAACAAGCCTGCAGCTGACGTTCATCATATCGCACTGTGAGGTTGAGTGCAAATGTCGCGGCGGAATAGAACTGACTTTGAGAAACGAAAGATTGTTGGGCGTTATATTAGTGGGTTGTCCATAAGAGAAACCGAGAGGCGTTTAAACATACCCAAGTCAACTGTTTTGGATGTACTGTATAAGTGGAAGACACATGGCGTGCCTGAAGCAGCAAAACGTACCGGCAGAACAAAGAAAATCAGTGATAGAGGACGTCGAAGCCTCAGGAGAGTCGTTACAGCTAATCGACAGAGAACTGCACAAGACCTCAGTGTACAGGTGAGTAAATATGCTGGAACCTCGGTATGTACACGTACCATTCGCAGAGAACTTCATTCCATGGGATACCATGGTCGTGCGGCTGCTCATAAGCCTTTCATCTCCACTCGGAATGCTACTCGTCGTTTAGCATGGTGTAAAGAACTTTTATCGTGGACCGTAGATCAATGGAAACGGGTCCCATGGACTGATGAATTCAAACACACGATCCATCAGTCTAATGGCCGTGTGTGGGTATTGCGGCAGCCGGGGGAACGCTATTTACCACAGTGTACTGTTCCTGCGGTCAAGTTTGGAGCTGGCAGTGTACTCGTGGGGAGGTGTTTTTTGTGGTATGGTCCCGGCCCATTGGTTATCGTGGACAAACCTGTTAACCAGAGCGTCTACCTCGATATTCTGGACAATTATGCCCTACCAACTCTGTAGCAATACTATGGAACCGAGCCTTGTTGGTACCAGCAGGATAATGCACTGAGCCATAAAGTAAAGACTGTTACGGCGTGGCTCGACGATAATTCCGTATCGTGTGTGGACTGACCAGCACAGAGACCCGATCTTAATCCCATAGAGCACCTATGGAATGAATTAGAGCGTCGCATAAGAAGTTTGGAACCAAGGCCTACTACTAAGCCACAGTTAGCGGCAGCATTATGTACTGAATGGAAGCTCATACCTATCGCTATGTTCCAAAACCTTGTCGAAAGCATGTCTCGAAGGAACAGTGCGTGCATTAAGGCCAAAGGTAGACGGACACCGTAATAATATATGTCAATAAATGCTATGTTGTGTTTCTCTTCTAGGTGTCCGGTGACTTTTGTCAATATAGTGTATATAAACACAATATTTCGTCGAAAAGTAGGCTAAAAGTATTTATAACGTGCTTCAATAAGTGTTCAGCATTTCACTTTGCTGAAACTCCATTACAAACAAACTTACAACGAAATGAAACTTTAAACGCCTTTTTCTCAGAATACTGCTCCGATCAGTTAGAGCCTTGTCAAAGTAGCGCACCGAAGTGTGAACGTCTCATATTCATGAACCGAATTGTCCGAGACAACGTAGATGTGCGTATAAAAACAACATGCATACACCGATGAGCTGTTACATTCTGACCACCGACCTAATGAGCTGTAGAGCCATTACATTCTGACACAACAACCCTTTAGCCAGCAAAACAGCGGCCACTCTGCTAAGTATCGATTCGATGAGGTGGCGATAGGTATCTTGGGGTATCTGGTACCATAATGTCAACAGCAGGTCCTCCAGTTCCCTCACATTTCAGGGTGGTCGTGATTTAGCGGGAACCCGCTTTGCCAAGTTTAACCACAAATGATCGATTGTGTTCGTGTCAGGTGAGTTTGGAGGACACAGCATTAACAGAAAGTCATCAGCCTGTTTCTCGGACCACTCCTTGACGATTCTGGCAGTGTGGCATGACGCATTATCCTGTTGGTAATGGCCATCACCAGCAGGGAACGCAGTTACCATGAATGGGTGAACTTGGTCCGCAACGATGTTTAGATACCTGACAGCTGTCAGGATTGTGCTATTGAGATACTGGGGCCTGAAGTGTCCCAAGAAAATATCGCCCACAGCATAACACCGCATCCACTGGCCTGTTTTTGCTCAACAGTGCATCCAGGTGCCATAGCCTGCGTTGGTAATCGGAGTATCCACGCCTTGCCATATATGTGATGCACTAGGAATCTTGATTCGTCAGACCAGTCCACTTTCATCCAATCATCCACGGTCCAATTTCGATGATCTTGGGTTCATTTCATGCTTTGTTAGCGATGACGTGCAGTGAGCATGGGGACCCAGCTGGGTTTTGGCCACGCAGGCCCATGCGCAGAAGGCTGCGATGAACTGTGTGCTGTGACACATTGTCCTGATCACCACTGTTGTAGCTGCGGATGATTTGTCGCACTGTGGCCCTACGGTCACTGTGAACAATGCGCGACAGTCTCCGTTGCCCTCTGGCATCAATGAGCTGTGGACAGCACACGGATGGACGACGGTTCGTCGTTTTGCCATCTGTGCGCCACTTTTTGACACGTACTCACTACAGCGGCACGTGAACAATCACAGGCCAGCCGTTTCCGAGATCGTAGTTTCGAAGCGCAGTGACTTCACAATTTGTCTTTTATCAAACTCCAATAAATCGGCAGCTTTACCCATTCTGGCTCCGAACACTCTACTAACTGAAAGCCGGTCCTCGGGTAATACATGTACTGCTCTGTCAACTACACCTGCGCCACCGTTCGGTCTCCAGGCGCGCTCATCTCTCTAGGCATCATGGAATGGCTCATCGATGTATACCTGGTCATAATGGAATGGCTCATCGATGTATACCTGGTCATAATGGAATGGCTCATCGATGTATACCTGGTCATAATGCAATGGCTCATCGATGTATACCTGGTCATAATGGAATGGCTCATCGATGTATACCTGGTCATAATGGAATGGCTCATCGATGTATACCTGGTCATAATAGAATGGCTCATCGATGTATACCTGGTCAAAATGGAATGGCTCATCGATGTATACCTGGTCATAATGGAATGGCTCATCGATGTATACCTGGTCATAATGGAATGGCTCATCGATGTATACCTGGTCATAATGGAATGGCTCATCGATGTATACCTGGTCATAATGGAATGGCTCATCGATGTATACCTGGTCATAATGGAATGGCTCATCGATGTATACCTGGTCATAATAGAATGGCTCATCGATGTATACCTGGTCAAAATGGAATGGCTCATCGATGTATACCTGGTCATAATGGAATGGCTCATCGATGTATACCTGGTCATAATGGAATGGCTCATCGATGTATATTTGGTCATAATAGAATGGCTCATCGATGTATACCTGGTCATAATGGAATGGCTCATCGATGTATACCTGGTCATAATGGAATGGCTCATCGATGTATACCTGGTCATAATGGAATGGCTCATCGATGTATACCTGGTCATAATGGAATGGCTCATCGATGTATACCTGGTCATAATGGAATGGCTCATCGATGTATACCTGGTCATAATGGAATGGCTCATCGATGTATACCTGGTCATAATAGAATGGCTCATCGATGTATACCTGGTCAAAATGGAATGGCTCATCGATGTATACCTGGTCATAATGGAATGGCTCATCGATGTATACCTGGTCATAATGGAATGGCTCATCGATGTATATTTGGTCATAATAGAATGGCTCATCGATGTATACCTGGTCATAATGGAATGGCTCATCGATGTATACCTGGTCATAATGGAATGGCTCATCGATGTATACCTGGTCATAATGGAATGGCTCATCGATATATACCTGGTCATAATGGAATGGCTCATCGATGTATATTTGGTCATAATAGAATGGCTCATCGATGTATACCTGGTCATAATGGAATGGCTCATCGATGTATACCTGGTCATACTGAAATGGCTCATCGATGTATATTTGGTCATAATAGAATGGCTCATCGATGTATACCTGGTCATAATGGAATAGCTCATCGATGTATACCTGGTCATAATGGAATGGCTCATCGATGTATATTTGGTCATAATAGAATGGCTCATTGATGTATACCTGATCATAATGCAATGGCTCATCGATATATACCTGGTCATAATGGAATGGCTCATCGATGTATACCTGGTCATAATGGAATGGCTCATTGATGTATACCTGGTCATAATGGAATGGCTCATAGATGTATACCTGGTCATAATGGAATGGCTCATCGATATATACCTGGTCATAATGGAATGGCTCATCGATGTATATTTGGTCATAATAGAATGGCTCATCGATATATACCTGGTCATAATGGAATGGCTCATCGATGTATATTTGGTCATAATAGAATGGCTCATCGATATATACCTGGTCATAATGGAATGGCTCATCGATGTATATTTGGTCATAATAGAATGGCTCATCGATGTATACCTGGTCATAATGGAATGGCTCATCGATGTATACCTGGTCATAATGGAAATGCTCATCGATGTATACCTGGTCATAATGGAATGGCTCATCGATGTATATTTGGTCATAATAGAATATCTCATTGATGTATGCCTGGTCATAATGGAATGGCTCATCGATATATACCTGGTCATAATGGAATGGCTCATCGATGTATACCTGGTCATAATGGAATGGCTCATCGATATATACCTGGTCGTAATGGAATGGCTCATCGATGTATACCTGGTCATAATGGAATGGCTCATCGATATATACCTGGTCATAATTAAATGGCTCATCGATATATACCTGGTCATAATGGAAAGGCTCATGGATATATACCTGGTCATAATGGAATGGCTCATCGATGTATACCTGGTCATAATGGAATGGCTCATCGATGTATACCTGGTCATAATGGAATGGCTCATCGATGTATACCTGGTCATAATGGAATGGCTCATCGATGTATACCTGGTCATAATGGAATGGCTCATCGATGTATACCTGGTCATAATGGAATGGCTCATCGATGTATACCTGGTCATAATGGAATGGCTCATCGATATATACCTGGTCATAATGGAATGGCTCATCGATGAATACCTGGTCATAATGGAATGGCTCATCGATATATACCTGGTCATAATGGAATGGCTCATCGATGTATACCTGGTCATAATGGAATGGCTCATCGATATATACCTGGTCATAATGGAATGGCTCATCGATGTATACCTGGTCATAATGGAATGGCTCATCGATGTATATTTGGTCATAATAGAATAGCTCATCGATGTATACCTGGTCATAATGGAATGGCTCATCGATGTATACCTGGTCATAATGGAATGGCTCATCGATGTATACCTGGTCATAATGGAATGGCTCATCGATATATACCTGGTCATAATGGAATGGCTCATCGATGTATATTTGGTCATAATAGAATGGCTCATCGATGTATACCTGGTCATAATGGAATGGCTCATCGATATATACCTGGTCATAATGGAATGGCTCATCGATATATACCTGGTCATAATGGAATGGCTCATCGATGTATATTTGGTCATAATAGAATGGCTCATCGATATATACCTGGTCATAATGGAATGGCTCATCGATATATACCTGGTCATAATGGAATGGCTCATCGATGTATACCTGGTCATAATGGAATGGCTCATCGATGTATATTTGGTCATAATAGAATGGCTCATCGATGTATACCTGGTCATAATGGAATGGCTCATCGATGTATACCTGGTCATAATGGAATGGCTCATCGATGTATACCTGGTCATAATGGAATGGCTCATCGATGTATATTTGGTCATAATAGAATATCTCATCGATGTATACCTGGTCATAATGGAATGGCTCATCGATGTATACCTGGTCATAATGGAATGGCTCATCGATATATACCTGGTCATAATGGAATGGCTCATCGATGTATACCTGGTCATAATGGAATGGCTCATCGATGTATATTTGGTCATAATGGAATGGCTCATCGATGTATACCTGGTCATAATGGAATGGCTCATCGATGTATACCTGGTCATAATGGAATGGCTCATCGATGTATACCTGGTCATAATGGAATGGCTCATCGATGTATACCTGGTCATAATGGAATGGCTCATCGATGTATACCTGGTCATAATGGAATGGCTCATCGATATATACCTGGTCATAATGGAATGGCTCATCGATGAATACCTGGTCATAATGGAATGGCTCATCGATATATACCTGGTCATAATGGAATGGCTCATCGATGTATACCTGGTCATAATGGAATGGCTCATCGATATATACCTGGTCATAATGGAATGGCTCATCGATGTATACCTGGTCATAATGGAATGGCTCATCGATGTATATTTGGTCATAATAGAATGGCTCATCGATGTATATTTGGTCATAATGGAATGGCTCATCGATGTATACCTGGTCATAATGGAATGGCTCATCGATGTATACCTGGTCATAATGGAATGGCTCATCGATGTATACCTGGTCATAATGGAATGGCTCATCGATGTATACCTGGTCATAATGGAATGGCTCATCGATGTATACCTGGTCATAATGGAATGGCTCATCGATATATACCTGGTCATAATGGAATGGCTCATCGATGTATATTTGGTCATAATAGAATGGCTCATCGATGTATACCTGGTCATAATGGAATGGCTCATCGATGTATACCTGGTCATAATGGAATGGCTCATCGATATATACCTGGTCATAATGGAATGGCTCATCGATGAATACCTGGTCATAATGGAATGGCTCATCGATATATACCTGGTCATAATGGAATGGCTCATCGATGTATACCTGGTCATAATGGAATGGCTCATCGATATATACCTGGTCATAATGGAATGGCTCATCGATGTATACCTGGTCATAATGGAATGGCTCATCGATGTATATTTGGTCATAATTGAATGGCTCATCGATGTATACCTGGTCATAATGGAATGGCTCATCGATGTATACCTGGTCATAATGGAATGGCTCATCGATGTATACCTGGTCATAATGGAATGGCTCATCGATATATACCTGGTCATAATGGAATGGCTCATCGATGTATATTTGGTCATAATAGAATGGCTCATCGATGTATACCTGGTCATAATGGAATGGCTCATCGATGTATACCTGGTCATAATGAAATGGCTCATCGATGTATATTTGGTCATAATAGAATGGCTCATCGATGTATACCTGGTCATAATGGAATAGCTCATCGATGTATACCTGGTCATAATGGAATGGCTCATCGATGTATATTTGGTCATAATAGAATGGCTCATTGATGTATACCTGATCATAATGGAATGGCTCATCGATATATACCTGGTCATAATGGAATGGCTCATCGATGTATACCTGGTCATAATGGAATGGCTCATCGATGTATACCTGGTCATAATGGAATGGCTCATCGATGTATACCTGGTCATAATGGAATGGCTCATCGATATATACCTGGTCATAATGGAATGGCTCATCGATATATACCTGGTCATAATGGAATGGCTCATCGATATATACCTGGTCATAATGGAATGGCTCATCGATGTATATTTGGTCATAATAGAATGGCTCATCGATATATACCTGGTCATAATGGAATGGCTCATCGATGTATATTTGGTCATAATAGAATGGCTCATCGATGTATACCTGGTCATAATGGAATGGCTCATCGATGTATACCTGGTCATAATGGAAATGCTCATCGATGTATACCTGGTCATAATGGAATGGCTCATCGATGTATATTTGGTCATAATAGAATATCTCATTGATGTATACCTGGTCATAATGGAATGGCTCATCGATATATACCTGGTCATAATGGAATGGCTCATCGATGTATACCTGGTCATAATGGAATGGCTCATCGATATATACCTGGTCGTAATGGAATGGCTCATCGATGTATACCTGGTCATAATGGAATGGCTCATCGATATATACCTGGTCATAATGGAATGGCTCATCGATATATACCTGGTCATAATGGAATGGCTCATCGATATATACCTGGTCATAATGGAATGGCTCATCGATATATACCTGGTCATAATGGAATGGCTCATCGATGTATATTTGGTCATAATAGAATGGCTCATCGATGTATACATGGTCATAATGGAATGGCTCATCGATGTATACCTGGTCATAATGGAATGGCTCATCGATGTATACCTGGTCATAATGGAATGGCTCATCGATGTATACCTGGTCATAATGGAATGGCTCATCGATATATACCTGGTCATAATGGAATGGCTCATCGATGTATACCTGGTCATAATGGAATGGCTCATCGATGTATACCTGGTCATAATGGAATGGCTCATCGATATATACCTGGTCATAATGGAATGGCTCATCGATGTATACCTGGTCATAATGGAATGGCTCATCGATATATACCTGGTCATAATGGAATGGCTCATCGATGTATACCTGGTCATAATGGAATGGCTCATCGATATATACCTGGTCATAATGGAATGGCTCATCGATGTATACCTGGTCATAATGGAATGGCTCATCGATGTATATTTGGTCATAATAGAATGGCTCATCGATGTATACCTGGTCATAATGGAATGGCTCATCGATGTATACCTGGTCATAATGGAATGGCTCATCGATGTATACCTGGTCATAATGGAATGGCTCATCGATATATACCTGGTCATAATGGAATGGCTCATCGATGTATACCTGGTCATAATGGAATGGCTCATCGATGTATACCTGGTCATAATGGAATGGCTCATCGATATATACCTGGTCATAATGGAATGGCTCATCGATATATACCTGGTCATAATGGAATGGCTCATCGATGTATATTTGGTCATAATGGAATGGCTCATCGATATATACCTGGTCATAATGGAATGGCTCATCGATATATACCTGGTCATAATGGAATGGCTCATCGATGTATACCTGGTCATAATGGAATGGCTCATCGATGTATATTTGGTCATAATAGAATGGCTCATCGATGTATACCTGGTCATAATGGAATGGCTCATCGATGTATACCTGGTCATAATGGAATGGCTCATCGATGTATACCTGGTCATAATGGAATGGCTCATCGATGTATACCTGGTCATAATGGAATGGCTCATCGATATATACCTGGTCATAATGGAATGGCTCATCGATGTATACCTGGTCATAATGGAATGGCTCATCGATGTATATTTGGTCATAATGGAATGGCTCATCGATGTATACCTGGTCATAATGGAATGGCTCATCGATGTATACCTGGTCATAATGGAATGGCTCATCGATGTATACCTGGTCATAATGGAATGGCTCATCGATATATACCTGGTCATAATGGAATGGCTCATCGATGTATACCTGGTCATAATGGAATGGCTCATCGATGTATACCTGGTCATAATGGAATGGCTCATCGATATATACCTGGTCATAATGGAATGGCTCATCGATATATACCTGGTCATAATGGAATGGCTCATCGATGTATATTTGGTCATAATAGAATGGCTCATCGATGTATACCTGGTCATAATGGAATGGCTCATCGATATATACCTGGTCATAATGGAATGGCTCATCGATGTATACCTGGTCATAATGGAATGGCTCATCGATGTATATTTGGTCATAATAGAATGGCTCATCGATGTATACCTGGTCATAATGGAATGGCTCATCGATGTATACCTGGTCATAATGGAATGGCTCATCGATGTATACCTGGTCATAATGGAATGGCTCATCGATGGATATTTGGTCATAATAGAATATCTCATCGATGTATACCTGGTCATAATGGAATGGCTCATCGATGTATACCTGGTCATAATGGAATGGCTCATCGATATATACCTGGTCATAATGGAATGGCTCATCGATGTATACCTGGTCATAATGGAATGGCTCATCGATGTATATTTGGTCATAATGGAATGGCTCATCGATGTATACCTGGTCATAATGGAATGGCTCATCGATATATACCTGGTCATAATGGAATGGCTCATCGATGTATACCTGGTCATAATGGAATGGCTCATCGATGTATACCTGGTCATAATGGAATGGCTCATCGATGTATACCTGGTCATAATGGAATGGCTCATCGATGTATACCTGGTCATAATGGAATGGCTCATCGATGTATACCTGGTCATAATGGAATGGCTCATCGATATATACCTGGTCATAATGGAATGGCTCATCGATGTATACCTGGTCATAATGGAATGGCTCATCGATGTATACCTGGTCATAATGGAATGGCTCATCGATATATACCTGGTCATAATGGAATGGCTCATCGATATATACCTGGTCATAATGGAATGGCTCATCGATATATACCTGGTCATAATGGAATGGCTCATCGATATATACCTGGTCATAATGGAATGGCTCATCGATATATACCTGGTCATAATGGAATGGCTCATCGATGTATACCTGGTCATAATGGAATGGCTCATCGATGTATATTTGGTCATAATAGAATGGCTCATCGATGTATACCTGGTCATAATGGAATGGCTCATCGATGTATACCTGGTCATAATGGAATGGCTCATCGATGTATACCTGGTCATAATGGAATGGCTCATCGATGGATATTTGGTCATAATAGAATATCTCATCGATGTATACCTGGTCATAATGGAATGGCTCATCGATGTATACCTGGTCATAATGGAATGGCTCATCGATATATACCTGGTCATAATGGAATGGCTCATCGATGTATACCTGGTCATAATGGAATGGCTCATCGATGTATACCTGGTCATAATGGAATGGCTCATCGATGTATACCTGGTCATAATGGAATGGCTCATCGATGTATACCTGGTCATAATGGAATGGCTCATCGATGTATACCTGGTCATAATGGAATGGCTCATCGATATATACCTGGTCATAATGGAATGGCTCATCGATGTATATTTGGTCATAATAGAATGGCTCATCGATGTATACCTGGTCATAATGGAATGGCTCATCGATGTATACCTGGTCATAATGGAATGGCTCATCGATGTATACCTGGTCATAATGGAATGGCTCATCGATATATACCTGGTCATAATGGAATGGCTCATCGATATATACCTGGTCATAATGGAATGGCTCATCGATGTATACCTGGTCATAATGGAATGGCTCATCGATGTATACCTGGTCATAATGGAATGGCTCATCGATGTATACCTGGTCATAATGGAATGGCTCATCGATGTATACCTGGTCATATTGGAATGGCTCATGAGGAATGGCTCATCGATATATACCTGGTCATAATGGAATGGCTCATCGATGTATATTTGGTCATAATAGAATGGCTCATCGATATATACCTGGTCATAATGGAATGGCTCATCGATGTATATTTGGTCATAATAGAATGGCTCATCGATGTATACCTGGTCATAATGGAATGGCTCATCGATGTATACCTGGTCATAATGGAATGGCTCATCGATGTATACCTGGTCATAATGGAATGGCTCATCGATGTATATTTGGTCATAATAGAATATCTCATTGATGTATGCCTGGTCATAATGGAATGGCTCATCGATATATACCTGGTCATAATGGAATGGCTCATCGATGTATACCTGGTCATAATGGAATGGCTCATCGATATATACCTGGTCATAATGGAATGGCTCATCGATGTATACCTGGTCATAATGGAATGGCTCATCGATGTATACCTGGTCATAATGGAATGGCTCATCGATATATACCTGGTCATAATGGAATGGCTCATCGATATATACCTGGTCATAATGGAATGGCTCATCGATGTATACCTGGTCATAATAGAATGGCTCATCGATGTATACCTGGTCATAATGGAA
Source organism: Macrothele yani (assembly GCA_039090855.1). NCBI lineage: Eukaryota > Metazoa > Arthropoda > Arachnida > Araneae > Macrothelidae > Macrothele > Macrothele yani. The sequence continues at coordinate 104,306,037 of CM076995.1, forward strand.
TGGCTCATCGATGTATACCTGGTCATAATGGAATGGCTCATCGATGTATACCTGGTCATAATGGAATGGCTCATCGATGTATACCTGGTCATAATGGAATGGCTCATCGATGTATACCTGGTCATAATGGAATGGCTCATCGATGTATACCTGGTCATAATGGAATGGCTCATCGATGTATACCTGGTCATAATGGAATGGCTCATCGATATATACCTGGTCATAATGGAATGGCTCATCGATGTATACCTGGTCATAATGGAATGGCTCATCGATGTATATTTGGTCATAATAGAATGGCTCATCGATGTATACCTGGTCATAATGGAATGGCTCATCGATGTATACCTGGTCATAATGGAATGGCTCATCGATGTATACCTGGTCATAATGGAATGGCTCATCGATGTATATTTGGTCATAATGGAATGGCTCATCGATGTATACCTGGTCATAATGGAATGGCTCATCGATGTATACCTGGTCATAATGGAATGGCTCATCGATGTATACCTGGTCATAATGGAATGGCTCATCGATATATACCTGGTCATAATGGAATGGCTCATCGATGTATACCTGGTCATAATGGAATGGCTCATCGATGTATACCTGGTCATAATGGAATGGCTCATCGATATATACCTGGTCATAATGGAATGGCTCATCGATGTATACCTGGTCATAATGGAATGGCTCATCGATGTATACCTGGTCATAATGGAATGGCTCATCGATGTATACCTGGTCATAATGGAATGGCTCATCGATGTATACCTGGTCATAATGGAATGGCTCATCGATGAATACCTGGTCATAATGGAATGGCTCATCGATATATACCTGGTCATAATGGAATGGCTCATCGATGTATACCTGGTCATAATGGAATGGCTCATCGATGTATACCTGGTCATAATGGAATGGCTCATCGATGTATACCTGGTCATAATGGAATGGCTCATCGATGTATATTTGGTCATAATTGAATGGCTCATCGATGTATACCTGGTCATAATGGAATGGCTCATCGATGTATACCTGGTCATAATGGAATGGCTCATCGATGTATACCTGGTCATAATGGAATGGCTCATCGATATATACCTGGTCATAATGGAATGGCTCATCGATGTATATTTGGTCATAATAGAATGGCTCATCGATGTATACCTGGTCATAATGGAATGGCTCATCGATGTATACCTGGTCATAATGAAATGGCTCATCGATGTATATTTGGTCATAATAGAATGGCTCATCGATGTATACCTGGTCATAATGGAATAGCTCATCGATGTATACCTGGTCATAATGGAATGGCTCATCGATGTATATTTGGTCATAATAGAATGGCTCATTGATGTATACCTGATCATAATGGAATGGCTCATCGATATATACCTGGTCATAATGGAATGGCTCATCGATGTATACCTGGTCATAATGGAATGGCTCATCGATGTATACCTGGTCATAATGGAATGGCTCATCGATGTATACCTGGTCATAATGGAATGGCTCATCGATATATACCTGGTCATAATGGAATGGCTCATCGATATATACCTGGTCATAATGGAATGGCTCATCGATATATACCTGGTCATAATGGAATGGCTCATCGTTGTATATTTGGTCATAATAGAATGGCTCATCGATATATACCTGGTCATAATGGAATGGCTCATCGATGTATATTTGGTCATAATAGAATGGCTCATCGATGTATACCTGGTCATAATGGAATGGCTCATCGATGTATACCTGGTCATAATGGAAATGCTCATCGATGTATACCTGGTCATAATGGAATGGCTCATCGATGTATATTTGGTCATAATAGAATATCTCATTGATGTATACCTGGTCATAATGGAATGGCTCATCGATATATACCTGGTCATAATGGAATGGCTCATCGATGTATACCTGGTCATAATGGAATGGCTCATCGATATATACCTGGTCGTAATGGAATGGCTCATCGATATATACCTGGTCGTAATGGAATGGCTCATCGATGTATACCTGGTCATAATGGAATGGCTCATCGATATATACCTGGTCATAATTAAATGGCTCATCGATATATACCTGGTCATAATGGAGAGGTTCATGGATATATACCTGGTCATAATGGAATGGCTCATCGATGTATACCTGGTCATAATGGAATGGCTCATCGATGTATATTTGGTCATAATAGAATGGCTCATCGATGTATACCTGGTCATAATGGAATGGCTCATCGATGTATACCTGGTCATAATATAATGGCTCATCGATATATACCTGGTCATAATGGAATGGCTCATCGATGTATATTTGGTCATAATAGAATGGCTCATCGATGTATACCTGGTCATAATGGAATGGCTCATCGATGTATACCTGGTCATAATGGAATGGCTCATCGATGTATACCTGGTCATAATGGAATGGCTCATCGATGTATACCTGGTCATAATGGAATGGCTCATCGATATATACCTGGTCATAATGGAATGGCTCATCGATGTATATTTGGTCATAATAGAATGGCTCATCGATGTATACCTGGTCATAATAGAATGGCTCATCGATGTATACCTGGTCATAATGGAATGGCTCATCGATGTATACCTGGTCATAATGGAATGGCTCATCGATATATACCTGGTCATAATGGAATGGCTCATCGATATATACCTGGTCATAATGGAATGGCTCATCGATGTATACCTGGTCATAATGGAATTTCTCATCGATGTATATTTGGTCATAATGGAATGGCTCATCGATGTATACCTGGTCATAATGGAATGGCTCATCGATGTATACCTGGTCATATTGGAATGGCTCATGAGGAATGGCTCATCGATATATACCTGGTCATAATGGAATGGCTCATCGATATATACCTGGTCATAATGGAATGGCTCATCGATGTTTATTTGGTCATAATAGAATGGCTCATCGATGTATACCTGGTCATAATGGAATGGCTCATCGATATATACCTGGTCATAATGGAATGGCTCATCGATATATACCTGGTCATAATGGAATGGCTCATCGATATATACCTGGTCATAATGGAATGGCTCATCGATATATACCTGGTCATAATGGAATGGCTCATCGATATATACCTGGTCATAATGGAATGGCTCATCGATATATACCTGGTCATAATGGAATGGCTCATCGATGTATACCTGGTCATAATGGAATGGCTCATCGATGTATACCTGGTCATAATGGAATGGCTCATCGATATATACCTGGTCATAATGGAATGGCTCATCGATATATACCTGGTCATAATGGAATGGCTCATCGATGTATACCTGGTCATAATGGAATGGCTCATCGATGTATACCTGGTCATAATGGAATGGCTCATCGATATATACCTGGTCATAATGGAATGGCTCATCGATATATACCTGGTCATAATGGAATGGCTCATCGATATATACCTGGTCATAATGGAATGGCTCATCGATATATACCTGGTCATAATGGAATGGCTCATCGATATATACCTGGTCATAATGGAATGGCTCATCGATATATACCTGGTCATAATGGAATGGCTCATCGATGTATACCTGGTCATAATGGAATGGCTCATCGATGTATACCTGGTCATAATGGAATGGCTCATCGATATATACCTGGTCATAATGGAATGGCTCATCGATATATACCTGGTCATAATGGAATGGCTCATCGATATATACCTGGTCATAATGGAATGGCTCATCGATATATACCTGGTCATAATGGAATGGCTCATCGATATATACCTGGTCATAATGGAATGGCTCATCGATGTATACCTGGTCATAATGGAATGGCTCATCGATGTATACCTGGTCATAATGGAATGGCTCATCGATATATACCTGGTCATAATTGAATGGCTCATCGATATATACCTGGTCATAATGGAATGGCTCATCGATGTATACCTGGTCATAATGGAATGGCTCATCGATGTATACCTGGTCATAATGGAATGGCTCATCGATATATACCTGGTCATAATGGAATGGCTCATCGATATATACCTGGTCATAATGGAATGGCTCATCGATATATACCTGGTCATAATGGAATGGCTCATCGATATATACCTGGTCATAATGGAATGGCTCATCGATATATACCTGGTCATAATGGAATGGCTCATCGATATATACCTGGTCATAATGGAATGGCTCATCGATGTATACCTGGTCATAATGGAATGGCTCATCGATGTATACCTGGTCATAATGGAATGGCTCATCGATGTATACCTGGTCATAATGGAATGGCTCATCGATGTATACCTGGTCATAATGGAATGGCTCATCGATATATACCTGGTCATAATGGAATGGCTCATCGATATATACCTGGTCATAATGGAATGGCTCATCGATGTATACCTGGTCATAATGGAATGGCTCATCGATGTATATTTGGTCATAATGGAATGGCTCATCGATGTATACCTGGTCATAATGGAATGGCTCATCGATGTATACCTGGTCATATTGGAATGGCTCATGATGTATACCTGGTCATAATGGAATGGCTCATTGATATATACCTGGTCATAATGGAATGGCTCATCGTTGTATATTTGGTCATAATAGAATGGCTCATCGATGTATACCTGGTCATAATGGAATGGCTCATCGATATATACCTGGTCATAATGCAATGGCTCATCGATATATACCTGGTCATAATGGAATGGCTCATCGATATATACCTGGTCATAATGGAATGGCTCATCGATATATATCTGGTCATAATGGAATGGCTCATCGATATATACCTGGTCATAATGGAATGGCTCATCGATATATACCTGGTCATAATGGAATGGCTCATCGATATATACCTGGTCATAATGGAATGGCTCATCGATGTATACCTGGTCATAATGGAATGGCTCATCGATGTATATTTGGTCATAATAGAATGGCTCATCGATGTATACCTGGTCATAATGGAATGACTCATCGATGTATATTTGGTCATACTAGAATGGCTCATTGATGTATACCTAATCTCCGTGCGTTTCTGAATACACTGTAGGAATGAAGAGCTAATTAGTCATCCGTGTTCTGTCGCAGTAAGTCCCGTTGAGCGATTAACCTTGAATGGAATTTTCGCAAGTCTGAACCCCTGACCCCGAAATCATGTTTCCATTGTTACCTTTACTATCTGATGCTCTTTGTGATCTGTTCTGGTTCATCTACCATTCTGCTTTTCTGCGGAATGCTGTGTTGTCGGCGTTCCCATAACGTTTGCGTTTTGCTTTATATTTATGCTGGATCTTGAGTATTTACCTAAATTATTTTCGTAATTATTTTATTATTTTCATAATTTTACATTTTTTGTAAAATTATGTCAGGAACTGGAAGTGTAATTTTTGAACGAGAATAATCTTTTTGTATAATGCAGGTATGAGACAGTAAAAACAGCTTACTCTCTGGTAAAAGTGAGGAACTTTTGAATTCGAAGAGACCGAATTTCAAGTCTCACTCCCCTTGATAAGAAAAGCTTGCCTCGGCTCTGACTAGTGGCTCTGTCTTTATTTCTTCATTCAACCTTATCAGCGGTAAATTCCTTGGTCTGCGACCTGGCAACATACAATGTAACTTAGGCATCTCAATGTCTAATTTTTTCGTCTACTAAAAGAGTACGTACCACACGATTCTAATCTACACCTTACTACGTTCATCCACTGTGAATCTACCTACTTTACCCTGCTATTCCTTTTAACACTGTGATTCACACTTATCATATACAAGTATGTACGAAAAAAAACGGGAGTTGTTAAGTTTGGTGAAATAAGTAAAAATGATAAATAAAATTAGTAACGACTGAAAAAATGAAAACCGAAAAATCTAAGTGATATTTAAAAAACATGGAAAGGGTAGAAATCCCACAACTGGGGGAAAAAGGAAAATTTTTGGGATGTGAAATGGGAAAACTAAACCACTCGAAAAGTAAAATAAATGGAGACAGCAATGAATAAAAGAGCAAACTTTGACTGTGGAAAATAAGTCGCAGTGTTAAAAAAATAAGGGAATACCGTAGTAATGGTTGCGTTCTTCATTTTAAATTACTCTGAAAAAGCCAGAAAGGAAATAACGATGAGGAAAGGAAAAGGAAGTAATAAAAAAGCTGTTATCGTTCATTATCGAAATCAAATCTCTAGAAAAGTAAAGCAAAGGTGTAGAAGAAAAAACACTCGTTTGAAGCGGGAAATAGTAGCATCGTTTAAAAACTCATCAACCAAGTTTTCCGTAATGGAATTCATCAACTTATGCTGTAATATTTTTTTTTAATTCCTCGGCTTTAAATCTGTTTCAGAAGAAGTTCCTTTCCTCGTTCTATCAGAACGAGCCAATTAAACTTTGTTCGAAGATAATTTCAGTAAAAGTGTCAATGTTTTTCTTTGCCTAGGTATGGAGTGATGTTACGTCCTTGGCGTTTGAAGAGAAAAAACGTGGTCGAGTTAACATCGACATTCGTTTTGAAGAGGGAGAGCACGGTGATGGAGATCCCTTCGATGGACCAGGGAAGACGCTCGCTCACGCCTTTTTCCCGCAGTACGGAGGTGATGCACATTTTGACGACGAAGAAAAATGGACCATTAACGAAAGAGTTGGTAAATATATCTTTGCATTTCAACTTACAAAGGGAAGAAATGTTTCTTATCAGATAGATAGTTTCCTACTGTAAGACTTTTCCCTCTGATTATTCTGTGAACACGAGCTTATGCTGCACAGCACTATCCCTGTTTTTCAACATACGGTTCTTTTCAAAAGAAGCTCGTTTATGCGTGATTCGCTTGGAAACTGAAGTATTCTAGAGATTTTTAAGGTTTCAATATACCGGAAAGGAATGCACCGGCAGAGTTTTCAGTGCGATTGCCTCTTAGTTACCAGCATTGCATTTCTATTTTTGCCACGCATTTAAATGCTGCTGATCTGGAAAGCAGTGTCGTCAGCTTGGCATCCGCAATAGTACCCAGGATCAGGGCCTGATTACCGTACCGGCCCCTTGTTCAACAGGGGCCTCTTTCTAAAACTCATTTCTAGAAATAACCTAAGCCTTACTGGATTCCTTTCCATTATTCCTATTGTTATAATTACTAACATCGTTATTAAAGTAACATGAATAAATAAATCCAGCGCTTTTTTCACGTTAAGCAACACACAGCAACCGAAAAATTGTTATTCGGCCGCCGTCGGGGAATTGAATCCCGAATATCGCGATATCTAGCCGAGCGTATTAGCCTTACACCACAGCGGCCAACAATTCACGGCGCTATGTGTGTTTTTTCTTTTTCAGTCAGCATCTGACATCATAAATCCGTAAGATGGGCTCAGCAAATGAGACGTCTCCATCTGGTGGGTATTAACGGCACGGGCTATATATTAATTATAGCAATTAAATCCAAGGGCGTTAATTAATTATATTAATTATAGCAATTAAATTCAACCGAAAAAAATTTATACGGTCGACGGCTGCCGAATAACAATTTTTCGGTTGCTGTGCGTTGCTTAACGTGGAAAGAGCGATGGATTTATTTATTCAACTGTATTTAGAGGATTTTCACATTAAATTTCACATTAAGTAATTTAACATTAAAGTATTTTCACATTAAAGTAACATTTTATGAGTGGTTTTTTGCACCCTCTTAGCGATCAATCTCAAATGCTTCCATTAAATGACCAGTTTCAATTTTTCACAGAACTATTTGTTACTTTTCTCTGAAATTGTTGCCTCGCTTCAGTTTTGCTTTAGAACTTATTACAAATTCTAAGATTAGAAATCATTATTACAAATCCGTAGATTATTAATCAAATTCTACTTTTCCACACGATCAAATTTGCTTTTTAAACCGATCAGGAAAAACATCAAAACCAACTCTGCGTTATGCAAATCAGCGCGCCTGCAGCCAATCAGCGTCATGTGCCAAGGTCGCGAATGATATATAGAATACCTGGGTCGGAACTCTCTCAGTCAGCATTTCGTTTCGTCTCAACATGGGAAAAGCAAAGGATTTATCTGATTTCGACAAAGGCCATATCGTTACATGGCAAGACGCCTAGATAAGAGCATCTCCGAAACAGCTACGCTAGCAGGATGTTCACGCTATGGAGTAGTTCGTACTTGTCAAAGATGGTCCGAAACAGGTGAGACTTCGAGCCGTCGACAAGGCGTGGGAAAACCACGCCTTATTGATGACAGAGATCAACGCATGCTATCTCGTCTTGTCCGCAGCAACACGGCTGACAATATCCATAATTTCGATTGTGGTGAACGCCCCAGTGTGTTTTAACATACAGGCGTTTTTTTTCCCTTTCTGATTGAGGGTCTATCGACCACCTTGAGAAACTCATTTGGCTATAAGCAGTCGCTCGTCCCTAATTTAGGGTCACTGGTTCCTGGGAAGGGAGAGAGCCAGTGCGTAAGACAAACACAACATCCATGCATGGCCGATGCTCGAACTCAGACCCAACTCGGACGAATGCTCAAAAGCCAGCGCTTAGACCACTGCGCCACCTGGGCGGCAACACACAGTTCATCATACGCTCTTGGTTATGCGTCTCCGCAGCCGTAGACCCATTTGTGTGCCTATGTTCACTGCCGTTCACCGTCGTCAACGTTCGCAGTGGGCACGTAATGTACCACATAAGACTGGAAGACGGTCTCCTGGTTAGCCATGTCGACGGACGAGCTCATGTGCGACGTTTACGCAAGAAAGCCTTATCACCTGGGTGCATTGTGGGACAGATCCAGGCGGCTGGAGAGAGTGTGATGATCTGGTCAATATTTTTTTGGGAAACACTTAGACCCATTATTCCTGTAGTACGAACTCTAACAGCTGTCACGTACCTGAACATTGTGGTTGACCAAGTACATCCCTTTATGGCGAATGTTATTCCCTGGCGGAGATGGCGTCTTTCAACAAGACAATGCTTCATGACATACTGCGAAGAAAGATCAGGAATATTTCCAAGAATATAAAGAGGAATTCCATTTCGTGCCATGATCCCCAAATTCGCCAGGACATGAATCCTATCGAGAATTTGTGGTTTGAGTTGGAGAAACGGGTACGAGGAGCATCATCCCAACCACGTAATTTACGGGAACTGCGGGATCTTCTGTTGCAGTCATGGTACCAAATATCAAGAAACACCTATTAGCATCTCGTTGAATCTATGACTCATCGGATGAGAGCTCTTTTGGCGGCGAGAGGAGGGTTGGTTTTAACGTGTTGGCTGATCAGTGTGTGTGTGTGTATATATATATAAATCGCCAGAGCTATATTGGTAGAAGATTTTGGTTTCATGAGGGGCCTCGCCATCTGCCTGGCCCTCGGCCCCGGGGTATCTTAGTCAGACCTTGTTCAAGAGCATTCTAGAATAAGCAAGAGTGTAGTCGTACTAGACTCATAGCTCCCGGGAAATAAACGCATTTTGGTAAATAACAGATCCCCCATTTGTTTTCTTGCATCAGTCTTTGAGCTGTTCGTCAGGCGCTCCTAATACTGGTTGGTTCATAAGTCTGCTCGTTCTTCTGTATGCAGAGCTCGAAAGTTGTACAAGTCATTTCCGGTGGACCACTTGAAAAATTGTCCACTTTCTAGTATTCCCTTTGTCCATATTTTTTGGAACCAACGAATAATTATTTTGGTGCTTAAGAATAATAATTGTTAGCTTTCTTTGAGCATTATACCTCTGTGAAAAGCTATTTTCTTAAAAGAAAAACAACAACATGTGAAGCTAACTACTGTTAGACGTAGGACGTTGCACTTGGAGCCCAGGGTCATTGGTAGGCCCTACATTCCTTTTGTAATCTTGAAGGACACGCTAGTACAATTTGCGGTGGCCCGTAATCCCGATCCCTTTATTCAAAGGCTGACACATAGCGCAAAACAATTTTCTGGCAGAGATTTTTCCGAAATCTGTGTCCCTCCTACAGTTATCTTGAAAACAGATTTACCAGTACTGGTTCTCGGTTCAAAATGGTGATTTATGGGTCAAACTAATGGGTACACTTAAAAAGGGCGTCTACTCAAGGAGAAGTTACCAATACCATTGCGTAGTAGGTGATCAGTCACCAAATAAAATACCATTGCGTAGTAGGTGATCAGGCACCAAATAAAATACCATTGCGTAGTAGGTGATCAGTCACCAAATAAAATACCATTGCGTAGTAGGTGATCAGTCACCAAATAAAATACCATTGCGTAGTAGGTGATCAGTCACCAAATAAAATACCATTGCGTAATAGGTGATCAGTCACCAAACAAAATACCATTGCGTAGTAGGTGATCAGTCTCCAAATAAAATACTATTGCGTAGTAGGTGATCAGTCCCCAAATAAAATACCATTGCGTAGTAGGTAATCAGTCACCAAATAAAATATCATTGCGTAGTAGGTGATCAGTCACCAAATAAAATATCATTGCGTAGTAGGTGATCAGTCACCAAATAAAATATCATTGCGTAGTAGGTGATCAGTCACCAAATAAAATATCATTGCGTAGTAGGTGATCAGTCACCAAATAAAAGCAAAAAATAATTGCTTTGAAAAATTATTATGTAACACCTGCAGTTTTTTACTTTCAGAACGATCACCATGGGGATTAGTTGGAAATGTGAACTCCTTCAAGAGGTTTGTGATTTTGTCAAAACCATATTTTTCAAGGAAAATAATTTTTTCGATACCCAGGTTTGAGCGTGGTTTGATGTTACGTTCAGTCGTGAGTAGATTTTTAAAATTCTTTAACTCTTAAATTCTTGTAAAAATTTGTTTACTGCCGAATTCGTTTTACAATGCACATTCCAACAGTTCTCTTTCGTCTAAGATCTAACAGAATTTATTTCATAAGATAATTTATGAGGTGTTCCTTTGTAGGTACGCATGGTTTGTAACGAACCCCCAAGACAAATATTCCCGGTCTGATTTCGTCGCCCCAATACGCCGCCCTGCAAGTCACTTTGTTGAATTTCTGTACTTCCACACGTAGGACTGAGGGAAAGTACAAAGCCCACTAAATGAGTCCAAAAGTGTGACAAGGTGGTGGTGCTCAGTGTTCAAAACGTTTGCAGTCAGTATGAAAGTTCATACGTCATTAATGAAACAACAGGATTGAAAGTTGCCCAAGCAACCCCAAAAATTGCACGAAGTTAAAGGTAAAAGGATGATTCCTTTTTGTGCTGCCAAAAATTCGTTCAAGTTCAAAGGCAGTGACACGATCTTCGAAAGTAAGTTTCGATCTGGGCTTCTATATCCTTAAATTGTAACTTTCTGGGCCATGTAGAAGCACTCGCAAGTTACAGGCAATTATATTCCAGCGTCCTCAAAGCATCGGCAAGACAGCCAAAAACTGCCAATGTGTTCCACTGAACAGACAGTTGAAGACGCTAACCATCATATCGAAACCTGCAGGAAACCGCAAGAATCTGAGCGATTTCCATCTCATCGAACGAATTGTTACGTGAGATAAAAGGCGGATGTACTTCAGCCATCTCAAAAGCCAAAAAGCAGTTACTTGATTCCGACCAGCACACACTTCTTATCTGAGAGAGAGGGCTGTTTGAAACGAAGGTAATGTTGTTTGTTCGACGCATTTTTGAGGTGAACTGCACTTTGAATTGGTTCCTGATGGACAAGTCGTAAATGACTGCTTAGCGCAACGGGCACGCTTGCACTTTGTGATGCTCCAAGAAGGATAAGCAGACTGTCAGGTACTATTACAGAAAGTCAACGAAAACCCACACAGCATGGTTTGCACAGAAGGAAAACTTAAACATTTGCCATTTAACCTGCTAACTCATTCAGCATATAGTCCGGATTTAGTTCCATCCTACTACCAACTCTTTTATTCCATGTTTTGCAGACTTTAGGTGTATTATTTAATTAGATTGGTAGACGGATGGAGACGGTGTTAATTTTGTAAACATTTAATGGATCATAGCGTCCCTGAGTGTGCGTGCGTGTGTGTATGCGAGACATTGGATTATTGTAAGTAGCCTTTTATTATAAGTGACATAAATCTAAAAGGAGCGTTTTGTTACCGGGGCCTGTTACCGCGGTATATAAAGCCGAGGCGAAAGTTCCACGGTTCGGTTGGGCCACGGATGGCCTAGTGGTCAACGTTCGTAACTGCTGCGGAGGAATCTCAGGTTCGATCCGAAGCAGGTAAGAACATTCGAACCACTAAATATCCACCGTGTACCGGATGGGGACCTTAAGCCGTAGGACTCCGGGTACTGGACCCCCGGTAATAAATAAGGGCGTCTTCCTCCCCTTTCTACCTCGCTTCAGTGTCACTTTCCTATCAGGCAATCTAGCCCAAATGTCCTAGCTTCCTATTTCTAAGGGTTGTTTAAGATCTGGGGTCAGACACTCCCTTCCAAAATCCTCTAAATGTGATCTGATCCACGGTTCGGTGAAATAAGAACGTTAGTTGGCCAACCACACCAGTCAGGATTTTCACATTTCCATATGTGGGAATTGTCTAGTGCGAAAAGTTTGGAGGAGACTTTATAACGATTTTTGAGAGTATAAGTGACAGTTCAAAGAAATGGATGGAAGATTAAAGCAAGGGTCATTTAGAGGGTTACAGTGATATCTTGAATGTAAGTGTATGTCATTCCTATCTTGAAATTCTAAAGCTTTCTGGTACTAAAATGACAATTGATGAAAGACGGAGCCTGAGCAACAGAATAGAAATTGAACAGCAAAGACAGGGATCTGTCTGGCGTTGTTGATTGGAGAAGGAAGATCTCCAAGAGAACATGACCGGAGTCGGCGAAAGATTTTTACCGACTGAGCTGTCTGTTAGTTAGACAGCGAGAGGGCTGATAAAAACACCTCTCCCTCGTCTGATGCCTGTACCTAAACGCGAGAGGCGATGGTTGCCCACGTTAAAAGCCGAAACTGTCCCGAAGTATCACCAGATATCAGGAACTGGTTGATAGTCCCTCCGTTTGACAGTATGTGTGGTAAACGATCAAGCTTCGAATGCAAACAGTGCGATAACCACGAGTCTTGTGGCTGATGAATCAAAAGCAAGAAATGTTAGCCAGTAGAAAATTACTGTATGAAGGGAGTAATTAATCCTTCCGAGTCACTCAAATTGTCCTCCAGCAGACGTCGTAGCAAATACGGAGAGAAAGAAGCTGAAAGGAGGAAGGAGCAACATATTTCTTCCTAGTATGTGTGCCAAGGGATCAGCTGTCCGCGCGAAAAAGTAGCGGAGAAAAGTGTGTGTCTGTGTGTTGGTGTGTAGCCGGAAGCACGGAGGCGTTCGACACACTCCGTGTATCGCATCGAAAACAGCTTCAGCTTTAAATAAGCGTGTCATCATACACATGACGTGAACAGAACCATAATAAAATGCAACTGAAATTTGTGTATTTGTGTGTGTGTATGCGAGCCATTGGATTATTGTAAGTAGCCTTTTATTATTCGATGCGTGCATTACCTGAGCGGAATAGGACGATTGCTATAAGTGGGGAACCTAAAGATAAGAGTTAAATCTAAACTGCAGGAGTTGTACCGGCCAAGGGGCTTCGCCCCCGACCCCCTCCTCAACCCCCTTCTCAATAAAAATAAATGAAATAATCTATTTCATTTATTTATTTTTTGTTAAAATGCGATTTACATTAGAAAAAAATGCTTTAATTTCATACAAAATCCATTAATTTACATTAGGACAAAAATGCTTTAAATTTTTCTCTTATTTTTTTATAACTTTTATTTTGTCTTAGTGTGTTTCAAAAACTTTAATTTTTTGTCGCTCTCACTCTCCCAAAAATGTTTTTATATACGCCCCTGTTGCCTGATATAGCTATATGAATAGTTTCAGAACTGCGCTCCGAAACTAAGCCAGTGATGGTGAATGGCAAATCATCAGTTGAACGCTTTTCTTTGCTTATTTTGTGTTTATACGAAAAGTGACATTATCAGTATTAATTTGTGTTAATTCAGTGTCTGTTGTCTTGTACCAGTCCTGATGTAGAATTAGTCATTTCTGAGAGCCGGTGGTATTAATTTTTTTTGGGTAATCTTAAAGTCTGCTATCTCAGCTACCTAATGAGATTTCGGTTGATAAAAGAAACCCGTCGATCATAATAAACCCGAATGCTTACTCTAGGCTGTCAGCCAATGAGTGGCATGCTACTCAGTCATTATTTCATAAGGTCACATTACGCATAAGTTTGGAACTGCTCGGAGTGTAACACATGGATCATTTCCTTTGATGTGGGAAGCTTAAAACACGGGAGTAAGAAGGAAACGGGCGTCAGGAGTTTTTCGCCTCCAAGGACGAAGCGTAGTATGGATCATCTTGCCGCCAGATGTCTAAGAAGTATTAGAAAATGATTATTAGAATTTTACTGAGCAAGGTTTGTTATTTATAATGTGATGATTCTTTCTCAAATGTACAAGAGAGCGCGCATAATCAGTCTGGTAACACGACTGAAGGATATACAAATACTCTAACATGTATCTACGAACAAGTCAATGAAAAAAAGGTGAGGAGTTCTTACCGTGAAATATCTTTCCCTTTTGTTTCCTCTTTCTTTCACTAGGATTTCTCTTATTTGCTTGTTTTGGTTCGTGCAGCACCAACGGAGAGTTTAAGGACTATTTCAAAGAAAAATAAGCGACCAATCAGGAACACAAAAACCAGTTGATCCAAAATGAAGATACCGTGACTACACTCCGAAAGGATAGAACATTAGTTCAAAACTCTAATATTCAGTCTCGCTGTATTCTTAGTACTAAGATATACACTGAAGAGCAATTGAATTATAGATACCTGTCTAGCACCGTGTAGCACCACCTTTCGCCCTGATGACGGCGGCAATTCGTCGCAGCATTGACTCGACAAGACACCGGAAACGTTGGGAAGCCATACGGATCTACGACCCCTGAACAAGCTCCCACAGTTCACGAAGATTTGATGGAGGGAGGTCAGAGCCTCGAACATCTTTCTCGATGGCATCCCAGACGTGCTCGATGGGAATGAGGTCAGGTGACCAAACTGGCCAAAGAAGCGAGATCACATCGGTGGAGTGTTCATCCAACCATTCGGATACAATTCGGGAGCGATGGCACGGTGCATTGTCTTGTTGCAGGATGAGGTCCCCAGTGGGATGTTGAAGACGTACAAACGGCAGCAAATGGTCGTCCAAGATATCCCGGTAACGTTGACCTGTGAGAGACGATGCCACACGTACCAGAGGTCCCATTTCAGTCCACGTAAACAGTACTCAGACGAGAATGCCACCCCACCAGCTTGAAGAGTACCCTGCTGGCGAGAAGGATCCATCTCTTCATGTGGTTTGCGCCGTACTCGTATCCTGCCATCCGCATGTACCAACGTGAATCTCGACTCATCAGTCCAGGCAACATTTCCACATGTCTAAGGTCGAGTGGCGATGTTCCCGCGCCCATGCAAATCTTTGCACCCTGTGATGTGCGGTCAGCAGCGGTACCCTCGTGGGACGATGGCTTCTGTACCCTATAGCGAGGAGATGGTTCAGGATGGTGTGGCTACATACACGTTTTTGTGCACGAGCGTTAAATTGCCGAGTGATTTCTTACACTGTGGCCCGTCTATCCGCTGTTACAATGCGAGCAAGCCGACGATGACCCCGCTCATCCACACGCTGTGGTCCACGACAGTTGGCCCTTGCAGGGATGGTTTTGCCGGATTCGATGTACTCACGGTGCACCCGTGACACAGTGGCTCGTGAAAATCCCAGTGCCTGCACGACTTCCGAGATGGAGTGACCCATTCGTCGGGCCCCGACAATTAGCCCACGATCAAATGAGCTTAGATCCTTCGTCTTACCCATACTGCGTCCGACTCTTATTGATTACCGTCGCATCACTCCTTATATTGTCAGATCGCTGCATATGTCATGTCGTTTCCGTTTACAGGGCCGCCCACAGCGCCATATTTGCATAACGCCAGCTGTCTCTAATTCAATTGCTCTTCAGCGTACATTGAGATGCGAATCACTGGTGAAAGTATAGCATGGCTAGTACTTCCGATGGTATTTATGGAAGCGGCTGACATTTAATATCTCCTTGTCAACGAATTCGGAAGGCTGTAGTGCTGGACGTTATTGGGACCCTGTTCTAAGTTCTAATATAAGGAATCTGTTTTTCCAGTGAACAGTACTGAAATAACGATTCGATACTTGACGACAAAATAGCGAAACGATTCCACGAATTGTTCTTAATAGATGTATTAAACGCACCATGTCTAGTAGATATTTTCCGTGGGATCGCACTCTACTTTCAAGGAACGCGGGAGCGCGCGCGCGTAATAGGAAATAATTTGCATACATTACTTCAATGAAGTTGTTGCTATGCATAAAACTAATGATTTCAATATAATGGAAACAAACTGAAGAATGAAGGAAAAGGGAAAAATTATATTGATGAATACAGTGAAAATCCTCTAAATACGTGGCGTCAGTTGAATAAATAAATTCATCGCTCATTCTACATTAAGCAACGCACAGCAACCAAAAAATTGTCATTCGGCCGCCGTCGGGCAACTGAATTCCGAATCTCTCGATATCTAGCCGAGCACGTTAGCCTTACACCACAGCGGCCAACAGTTCACGGCGCTGTGTGTGTTTTTTTCTTTTTCAGTCAGCATCTGACATCATAAATCCGTAAGATGGGCTCAGCTACTGAGACGTCTCCATCTGATGGGTATTAACGGCACTGGCTATATATTAATTATAGCAATTAAATCCAAGGGCGAAATCCAAAGTGAAAATCCTCTAAATACGTGGTGTCAGTTGAATAAATAATCACAAGATCGATGGATTTATTTATTCAACTGACGCCACGTATTTAGAGATTTTCCCTGGGATTTAATTGCTGTAATTAATATATAGCCAGTGCCGTTAATACCCACCAGATTGAGACGTCTCAGTAGCTGAGCCCATCTTACGGATTTATGATGTCAGATGCTGACTGAAAAAGAAAAACGCACATAGCACTGTGAAGTGTTGGCCGCTGTGGTGGAAAGCTAACGCGCTCGGCTAGATATCGAGAGATTCGGGATTCAATTCCCCGACGGCGGCCGAATAACAATTTTTCGGTTGCTGTGCGTTACTTAACGTGGAAAGAGCGATGGATTTATTTATTGATGTATACATTTCTGCATACTATCTATAAGCAATAGAAGACAGAAATCTAGGAAGTAAGTGGTGTCCTTTAATTAAAATGTCATTTTAATTGTTTTTGTGAGTTCAGAGATTTTTTCTCCTTTTTTATTTCAGTCATTATTTGATGTTCAATCATCATTCGTCCACCTGTAACGATGTGGAAGAATTTGAAGTTCTTTACTTTCAGTGGAATCATGAAGAAAGAACATCATAAACAAAACGAAAGAATAATTACAAATAAGGAATATTAGGAAGGTAAAAAAGGAAAGAAAATAAAAAAGTGCGAGAATAAAAAAAGAAGTTGTTTCTAAAGCAGGTATTTTAAGAGCATATGGGACCTTGAATATTCCTCACTCGTATTCAGGACACCCTATTCTCTTCCGTATTGAAGTCGTTTGCAAAGCAGATTCAAACGACTGAATAAAGAAAGGGACATGGAATAAAAAAATCAATAGAAATGTTAAACACGTTTTACTCAAATCGTTTTTCCTGTAAAAGAAGTGCATTCCATGTCTCAAATTCATCATGAAAATTAAACAATAACAGCAGGCGACATTCGCTTTTTCTCACCGTTTGTCAAACTCCAGGACAAAAATTCACTTTTTTAAAGATAATTTTGGAAACGTTCAACTGTGGAAATTTTTTTCTGCGAACTTTCAGTTCAGTTAAAACATAATTCGCACACACATTTCCCCGTCATGTCCTAGCTCTATAACTCGTTTTCCTTTTTGTTCTGTTCGAGATGTTATAAAAATTTGTCTATTGTCATTCTGAACTCTTTTTGTAAATATTGTTAGAAGCGCATTTCATCAAGCGCACAAAATTTGCTTTTTGGGGAACAGTTTTATTACAAATTGCCAAAGAATTTTGTGACATATCTCTCGTGACGTACCTGCCAGCAGGACGCACACGACATAAAGGCAGATAGCAGTCAGAACGAATGTACGGGTAGCTCAATTGGTAGAGTGAATTATTCCGGAATGAGGGAACCCGGGTTCGAGCCTCGGCGTGGACAAAAATGATGGAGAAATTTACTTCGTTATACTCTAAATGACTTTCTTTTTTGAGTGTCTGTTTTCTTATGTAACTTTAGTTTCTTCTTGTTAAACGTTTTTTAACTGAACGACTCATTTTTTGCCAGAAGAGCTCTTTCAATTTGGCAACACTGACAGTGTGTCAGAGCTGGATAAAATGATTAGATTGAATGTATACGGAGACACAGAGTTACTCAGAGAGTTGAGTGCAGAGTGGATGCGATATACACATTATGTTTGATGTGTGGTTGTGGAGAGAGTAATGCACGACAGAATTATTTTGGTTTATACATGCATGGATATCTGTGTACAAAATTTGTTATTGTTGGAGAATTGATGAACGTATGAGTGACCTGACGTTTCAGTGATGAACGAAATAAGGACGTCGAACTGTTCGTAAGTTACCAAGCTGATTCTTTTCCTGTCTGATTGAATATTGTTTTAACAAAGTATGATATACAGTATGTTCACGAAATTCATTACGATCATTAGCAGAGGCACATATTTAAGCATGTAAAACTAAACTTACATCCGTAATTAAGCTTAATCTCCACAAATTTTTTTTTTTGACAAAAATGGGAAATTCCCAATCAGTGAGCAATGATATGGTTTCCTAAGAATTACTTTTAAAATGTGATTAAATCTGAAATACTGATCACGCTTCATGAATTATCACAAATAGATTCTTTCCATTCGTAAATTTGATTTAAGAACTGAAAGATTTTAGACAGTCTCAATGTACTACTTTCTAAGACAGTGAAAATTCTGTTAATTTTTTTATATAAAGTAATGAAAACTTTATAATGTTTGCGAATTTGCGCCCTTAAAATGATGGGAATTTGTAAAAAAAAAAGAAGATAAAAGCTGCGAAGAAAGAAATGAAAAAAAAAGTAATAGATTGTGGTAATTTTCTTCGTCTGCTATGTGACGCATTGATCTCATTGCCAGTAACAGTAATTCATTAATAAAGCAAAAGTACTTGTAGAATTTCCTTTCATAGTCGGGCTCAAATATTTGTAAATGCCGCAGGCACCTTTACCAAATTTTTCCTGAAAAAATTGCTTCATGAAGCGCGCTGTTACTTCGGAAATATTGCAGCGTTTTTAAAACCATTTATTAGAAACTACCGATTATGCATAAAATTATCTGCATCATTTGCTTTGGTACTTTCGTTTGAAGAGCTATAGAGAAAGTGTACTTATGCTTATGAAATGTGATGTGTCCAGTCTAAAGATTATTCAAAACTTCGTATTTCTTTTTATTTCAGGAACAAATTTATTTCAAGTTGCAGCTCACGAGTTCGGTCATTCCTTGGGATTAGCTCATTCCGATAATCAAAAGGCTTTGATGGCTCCATATTACAGAAAGTACGAGCCGTCCTTTCAGCTGCATTCGGATGACATAAAAGCCATTCAGTCTCTTTACGGTAAGAGATACAATGATACAGTCTATTTACATCGTTGGGACTTCTACACTAATAAAATTGCCATGTCACTTTGTTACCTACAGAATGAACTTTTTTCTTTTCAAAAGAGTAGTTGTTCGAAAGGCTTGAAGGGAAACAGTTGGTTTCCTCAGTAACTAAAAAGTAGCAAAAATTTAAGTAAAGTACGCACAATACATACAGATAAAAATAACATGAATGGAATACGGGATTACACCATACAACACAAATTTTGAAGATGTAAATGCGTTTTACATCAAAAAATGGATTCACATCTTCAAAATTTGTATTGCATGATGTAATCCCGTATTCCATTCATGATTTATCTACTACTCCGAGCAATCACGGGACAGATAATTCTCAACCTCCAGATTTGCTAAACGTGAATGCTGGTTGCTTCGATTAGCGAATCCTGTGATGGTTTTATTCAAATTAATCGGAAACTTGAGACTTGGTCGTTCTGGGTGGTGTAGTGGGTAGCATACTCCGGACGCTATCCGAGGGACGCGGGTTCGACTCCCGCTCCAGGACGACGAAATAGAACTTTCCAATAGATCACAGGAAAAATAAAACTTCCCAATACATCACGATGCAAGAAAAATAGAACTTTCCAATATATTACGATGCAAAAAAAATAAAACTTTCCAGTAGATCACGTACGTTAGATTTTCTTTAAAACTGCGGATAAACTCCTCAGACATGGTATATCGTCTACATGTGAAATATGGCCACACGTGTTGATCTCACTGACTTCCGACGAGGTGTTATTATAGAGTGCCGTATGAGCAACCTGTCCGTGATGCTTGCTATTTCAGAACAATTGCAACACCCAAGGTCAACTGTTTAAGACATTATTAGCAAATGGAAACGTGAGGGACTTACGACTGCCAAGAAACATTCAGGAAGACCGAGTAAATTGACGGAAAGGGACAAGAGAATTCTGAAGCGTATCGTCCGCGGGTACCATCATTCCTCTACACAAATTATCACCAAAGAATTTCAGGTTTCAACAGGGGGAGTGTGTGTGCACACCAAGACAGTTCGTAAGGAATTGCACAAGTTAAATTTCCATGGCCGCACTGACGCATACAAGTCGTAAATAACTCGTTAGATGCGAGTAAGCGACTTGCTTGGTGAAAAGCACAACGTCCATGAACCCTAGACCAGTAGAAACGAGTGTTACGGAGTGACGAATCACGATACACTGTGGTGGCAGTGTCATGGTCTGAGGATGTTTCTCGTGATATGGACTCGGACAGTTGGTGGATGGAAACATGAACACTACGAAGTACCGGGACATTGTAGACAACGCCGCACTGCCTACACTTTACCAGTTTTACGGAGACGGGCCATTCTTGTTTCAGCAAGACAACGCATCGGCCATAAAGCACGCTCCATTTCGATATGGTTCGAGGATATTGGTGTACAGAATTTGGAGTTGCCAGCTCAAAACCCTGACTTCAATCCTATAGGGGCCCTTTGGGATGAACTTGAACGTTGGATTCGGACTAGAATGACACGTCCAATTTCTGTGTCTAAAATTACCACTGCTTTGCTGGAGGAATGAAACAATATACCTGCGACTACTTACCAGAATCTCATTGAAAGTGTGCCAAGGAGAGTGCACATTGTAATTGTGGCCAAAGGTGGGCTAATTCCTTATTTATTTTGCCATAAATACTGTATTGTATAAAAAGCACTGGTGTACGGAGACTTTTTTCCGCATAGTGTATATCTAATAGAATAAAACAGGAAGGAGAGGCCACATCTGGAAAAAAATTACTACTACTCTCACTTAAAAGATTAAAACCTAATGTTTTTCATGCACAAACTACAAAATCAGGTAATTGACATTACATTGAATTTCTGCGAAAGAAAGTGTAATTAATATCTGAACACAACACGGGTATTGATTCATCGTTCACACTGTATATTACATAAAGCCCTCCCCCCAAAGGAGATTCCACTTGGATGAATAAGACTTTAATGGCAGCAGTGTGGTTGTCACTGCTCGTAAAAAGCTGGCAGCAGAGAGTCACACTATAGTGTACGTTGGTACTTCATTTGAAGTCTTCCTCGTAAACGAACCAAGAAACGTTCGAATACCGCGTGTTAAGCAACTGGCAGTGGTGGTAAAGGAGTCATGGAACCTAAGGACAAATCAAAGCACTAGACCATATGAATATGCTTAACAAGGATAAATAGGAAAGAACACAGGAAGTGGGAATTAGGAGAGGAAGAATATACAAAAGTTAAATATTCAGTTGTAGAGTGAAAGAGGAAGCGAGAGATGACTTGTAGGAGAGGGGTAGAAGAGCACAGTGAAGAAAGATACGGAAAACACCACCCAAAAGGTGGCAAAAAGGCAAGCGAGAGAAGATTGTATGCTATAGCGGAACGAGATATAGGGTACGGAAAGTCTAACATGAAGAAAACACCACTGGGTGTCGCACTCACGTCCGTAGTGCCAGGTGGCATACGCCTTGATCCTGGGACTGAGGGAAATACACTGCCTGACAGAGAAAATGCCAAACCACGAAGACGTGAGTGCAGCGCCATGCAAATTGCAGGATGGGTGCACACGTATCAGTTATGATTGCATTTGCAGGCCAATAGCATGAACGGCGTGCGGGTTACGCGGACAACCAGACCGTAAGGACATCAAACGAAACGTTGTCACGGCCGCGAGAAGTACGTGTTACTGCTGTAACCGTGTCCGGAGAACGAACAAGGGGTGCCAATGCCGTTAAAAGGTTGTCGTAAGGCGATTTCGTCAAACGGATGAGTTTAAGAGACATGTCATCGTATTCCTTCGTACCGCCGGATGATCCTTGCGTCGTATTGTGAAGAAACACAACCGTCGGTCGCATTTGGAGACAGTGGTCTCAGGAAAGATCTCTGCAACGTCGTAGGATGACCAGAGCACTGAGAAGGAAGTCTGAGCGCACCGATCGTTGCAAACGACGTCATGCCGTAGCGGACCACAACGGGCAACATTTTGCGGAGTGTACAGGGAGGCTTGGATGCTCCGATATCGACGCGAACAGTGTCGCGCCAATTGGCTGCGTCTGGTTTGCTGTCCAGCAGTCCGTTGCGAAGGCAACCTTTAACAGCGAGCCATCGTCGTCACCGCTTGGCGTGGTGTAGCTCCAGATCTGCGTGGGATGCCGAATTGAACAGTGTTCAGCGACGAATCACGGTTCTGTCTCACCATGGATGATCACCGTGTGAGAGTCTGGAGGCGAAGTAGCCAAAAGGCGGATTCCTTCAGCATTGGGGAGCGCCACACGGCCCGGCAACGTGGAATCATGTTGTGGGGTGCTATCAGTGTCAAAAGTCACCCACAGCTGGTACGCATTACGGGCACACTGACGGCACGCCGCTGTGCTGACGAGGTGCTGCGGCCCGTGGCACTACCGTATCTGCAGGGTATCCCAAACGCCGTTTTTCAACAGGATAACTCACGGACGCATACCGCTCGGATCAGCCTGAATGTTTTACACGGTGTGCGGATGCTTCGATGGCCAGCACGATCCCCCGACCTATCGCCCATCGAGCATCTGTGGGACACGATTGGACGTCGGTTGAATACACTCCCACCCCCGCAAAATGAAGATGAACTACTGTGGACTCGGATCAACGCCACATGGTCCACGATACCCCAGGACTCTAATCGGACTCTCATTGCCTCGATGCCACGTCGGATTCAACGCTGTATCGCCCAAAATGGAGGCCACACTCCTTATTGATAATCCTGTAAATTCGGCCACTGGAGGCTAGTCAGTATGCGGCAATTAAATTATTTTTTTAGGACATACTTTGCCACCTGTGTGGGCAGTTTGTCTGTTTTCGAGTATTCCTTCATGGTGTGGCATTTTCTCTGTCAGGCAGTGTAATATGCTAAGTGACAGCCACAGAACACGGAGGAAGATTTTTAAAAGCTGGAAGCAAGGACATTAGGGAGGAACGAAGATAGAAAAGCTGTTGCAATGTAAAGGATAAATGAAGAGACAGAGGGGGAGAGGTTGACACCAGGAGAAAAAAAAGTCCATGAACGTGGATTTGAGAATCGAGTGAAGGTAATGAAGCTTACGGGTATTTGAGGGTATGGGATGAGGAATAGGGGATACTGTTCTACCAATTGTTACTGGTATGTAACATAGGTGACTTCAAGAAGAGAAACTTGATGTCATTCGAGGAAAAACAGTTAAGTCATCGTCTTAGGCAACTGTTATAGTAGAGTGATAGCGGTAGGAACGAGAAGAAGGCTGAATACGATGATCAAAAGCTTGGAGAAGCCGATTCAGAAAGGGCTCAAACGCTAAAGCGAAGAAATGGCACCCCCTGTCTGATGCCTGATGCCAGTGCGGAAGGGAATGGCTGTTGTGGTTAAAGGGTTCCATTTGACGTTGAAATGATCATTGGAATAAAGTTATACTAACGATCTACGGAAGAAAGAGTTGGAAATCCAAAAGCAATTAATACAGCAGCAAGACAGTCATGATCTAGGCTGTCGAACGCACAACGTGTTTCAAGACAAAAACAGCAAGATCTTCGTCATTTTGATAAGTCACGTGAATAATATTTCGAATTCGGTAGATGGTTGTTTCGACGGTCCTTTCGTGTATATTATACGTCTGGTCGAGGTGAATAAAATAAGAAAACAGCTGGATCAGACGGGTAGAAAGAAGTTTAGAAAATAATTTGCAGTCAAAGTTAAATAAGCTGACTGGGAGACAGTTAGAAAGGTTAGATAAGTCTCTCTTTTTTTCGGAAAGAAGCAAATGAAAGCTTCGGTAAAGGTTGTAGGAAAAAGGTGATGAAAGAAGAGAGCATTTAAACAAGGAAGAAGAACTAGTAAGAGAATCAGAAAGAAAGCAACATAGAAGGGGCGGGTTAATCAGTCCTTACCTGGAGCATTCGGAAAAGGGTAATCTTGAGTTCACATGTAGTAAAAGGAGATCCCATCTGCGAGGCCAGATGACTCGTTACAGAAGGGAGATCACGGAAATGCATCGTCAGTGGAGATGAAAGCACTTTGCACATAGAAAAATACTTCGCTGAAAAAGTCGAAAACGTATTATCAGATCTGGAAGGGTGAGAGAAAAAAGTCGAAAACATAGTATCAGATCTGGAAGGGCGAGAGAAAAAAGTAGAAAACATATTATCAGATCTGGAAGTGTGAGAGAAAAAGGTCCGATCACTTCGACGGATGAATGCGATGGACTGAACTAGAAACTCACTCAAACTGTGTGCGTGTGTTTCTTAGTGCTTTTTTTATTAAATGCCATCACTGCGTACGGGACTGCGAATGTGCTACTACGTCTTTAATGCAATAGAACTATATAAATAGTTCTATTGCTTAAAAACAGTGCTTTTACAATGCACCTCTAATTTTGTTCTGTTTGGAGCAATGCATTCCATTTTTCAAATTTTATTGTTCCAGACAAAAGATGGCTCCGCAAGAAAAAAACAAAAACAAAAAGAAACACCACTATGCGAAATTCAACTTTGCAAAAAACTAGTGTGTCAAAAGAAATATCAAGGTCAGAAGGAACACCTTATAACAGAGAACAAAGAAAGCATGTAGTCGGATTTAGAAGGGCTGCGTCAAGAGCTCCAGAATCACACAAGAATATTTCAATTAAATGTTTTCATGCAATGTATCCTATTCATAATTTCAAGAAAACTCAGACAATGCAAATCGATCCATGTATTTTTATTAAATAAATGCAACACACGGCCCCTTTGCTAGTTGTAAATACAAATGTGAAACCTATCAATTTTTACAATAACTAGTGGCTTGGTGGGGCAAAAGCCCCAATCTAATAAGAAGCATTTCGCACACTTTTCAAGAAAGTAAAGTGGTGGTACCATTGCACCGTTTTTCCATGCTTTATGTATTCTGCTGAGGAAATATAGGGACTGTGTAAGTATATTATCAACGAAACGCAGGTCCAGGTTGTGTCCTGCTACTTCATGTTCAATCGCCACAGCTGCAGTCCTGTATGCTTGGGCATAAGGACTGTTAGCTATAATATCTGCCGTGGCTGTCGCTATCTATCGCTTTAATTCTTTATTTTCATTACAATCAATACGTATATCAGTAGCTGCCGAGGAATCTATAAAGTACAAATTTCACCAGTAAGTGGTAATGAATCCAAAATGCACCGGTTAATCTGTCCCTGAATTTTAAAGCAGTACGGACCATTGCCTGGAATCTCCTTTCTTTTTGTAGACGAGGGGGAAGCGAATGACATTCCACTATTATATTTCCGGATGTGTTGGACAAAATTAGGACTGTTCAGAAGTAATTCCTCCAACCCCGTATTTATCTGCAGTTCTGGAAGTGAAATAAGGCCGTTATGACCACAGGAATTAAAATGACCATTAGTTTCCTCATTAGCGAAATGCAAAGCGTGGCAATGGACACACTCAATATTCATCGCACCCAAGCTGTAGTTGTGTATGGCAGTTTTGCCCAATAAAGCTTTTCGGAAAGATGGGTTGCCGCGTGTATTACTGCAATCATTGCGTGTACTTCCAAAGTTCCTTCGCTCGCGTACATCGCGAAAAACACGCCTCGTTTTGGTGGTCTCCTCGAACGCTACGCATAACAGAACCCTGTTCCCATTCTCATTGTAACAAGTTTACAGTTGAATAGCAGTGGAAGCACGTGCAGACAATTTGTCCTTGATAATAGCCAATCAGCTCCTTGCTCGCTGGCTCCGGCTGGCGCCATTTCCCAAGGTCGTACGACCACCCGTCTATTCCGCGTTGCGATTACGAAGTCAGACTGAGTGTTGTGACACGTACAGCAATCAACTGATTAAATTTAGAAGGACATTTTTATTTTCCCCCGATTCTTGGAATCAAGATCCCTAAAATGAGCCATTTCCCAAGTTCGTACGACGTACCTATGTCTCGCAATTTTGTGCCACTCTACGGAAATATATGTTAGATGCTATCAAGTGCAACTACAGTAGAAAGTAGTTATGATATCGTTCACGATTTTTATCATACTATATCTTGTGTGTGCTATGTCATAGGGGCGTTCTTTTAGCTGTTTCGCCATTGTTCCTAAGGAAATTTGGCAACAGAGTTCAATCCTTTATTTATAATTTTTTTCGCTTTCTTCTTTTTTGTGTGTGCTGTTGCTTCTGCTGTTGTTTGACCGCAATGTACAAAAACCGGCCAATTAATAGCGCTCTTTGGCCAAATATGGCCCTTGCCCATAAAAATCAATCAACCAATCGAAACCTTTATACAGATGTACGTAAACGTCACTTACGCAGCGTAGGTATATGAAAAATATGTGATCACGTATTTTGCATATACGTACGCTGTGTGTTGCTGCATATACGAATGTGGTCTGGGCAACTATTTAGGCTGCTGCTCGTCAGTATTCGCCAGTAGTGTTGATAACAATGAGAAAAACAAATGATCTTTCGGAGTTTGAGAAAAGGCTTATTGAGAGTGCCCGTCCGACTGGAGCGACGATTTTGAAAACAGCAGAGCTGATTTGTTTCTCAAAAGGTGAGATATCCCAAATATTTAATCAGCGGAAAAATAACCCACATTGCTTGTCTAAGGGGCGTGACCGTGGCCTGACGACAACGTGTCTGAGAAGGCTTGTACGGAGAAACAGGACTTCCTGTGTGTAGCAATTGACCGAAGCATTCAATAAAGGCTGTTCCCGAACCCTTTCTCAGCGAACTATACACAGGGTATTGAAGAGGATTGGTATTAGCAGTCGCATACCTATACCGAAACCACTGATTCCTGCAAAGAACCGAAAAGTTTGTCCACAGTGGTGACTGGAAAATTGTGACTTGGCACTGGAAAACTGGAAAATAAGTCATGTGATCTGACGAGTTGTGGTACACCCTGTTCTGTGTAGACGGTAGGCAGGGAGTTGGGGGGGGAGGGCATGAAGCGATGGATCCAACTTGTCTTGTAAGCACAACTCAAGGTTCTGGAGATGGTGTCATGTAGTGGGGTACGTTTTGTTGTACGGAACGGGTCCCCTGATATTGCTGGAAGGTTGGGCTTCCTTTAAGGATTATCTCAACATTGTTGCCAACCAAGTCCATCCTGCAATGTTGACCTTTTATCCGGCAAGGGGTGGTTGTTTCATGAAATACAGTGCTACTGTCCATCAAGCAAGAAGGGTTCAGCAGCGGTTCGGCGAGCATGACAGCGATGGAAGTCGCTGTCATACTCGCTGAATCGCGTGGCAACCACAAAGCTAGGATCTGAACCCTCGTTGAGATTGTATGGGACATATTAGAAAAACAGATTCGGGAGCATATTGCTCTTCCGTCAAATCTGAGCCAGTTAAAGAACTGTATGGTGAACGCCTGGTATGCTGTAGATGTAGATGCACCCCAAAACCTTGTGGAATCTTTGCCAAACCGCATACCTGCTGTAACTCGGACTAAAGGAGGTCCAATAAGATACTGAATAAAAGTTTGTCATTCAGTAGCCGGTATATGCACATCTTATTAGAATTTCGTTGGAACTAATTTTGTTTCATCCCTTTCTAGTGTTCTTGTAAAGAGTCTCAATTTGGCCCTGTGCTTATCCTTTCCAGGTTCAGTCGACCAACCAGCAACAGAAGAAAGTGAAGAAGAATCGGGTCCACCTCCAGACGTTAGTGATGCCCCTGATTTGTGTCAAGATGCTGCGATAGATGCCGTCACAAGAACGCAAAATGGAAGCACTTACGTCTTTAAAGGTAACTAGTTGATTTTTCGAGTGTGGCACCGAATAATTATTTAATCAAGTCAGATAACCTAACAGATTACTCAGCATATTAAACTACTGAGAGATTACTGATCTAAGAATTCCGTGATTGTTATTTTCAGGTGCGTTTTATTGGAAAATTCTATCAGAAGGCATTGCGAATGGATATCCCCGAAGAATTACAGAGGATTGGGATGGGCTAGATGGAAATCTTGATGCTGCCCTTACGTGGACCAACGGAAAAACTTTCTTTTTTAGGGTAAAGTCAAACTTCTGTTCTTTATATAAGTACTGATTTCATGTACTTGGTTTTCCAACATAAAATTTACATACACTGACGGAAAAAAATCCCAACACCACGAAAAAATAGTTGTAGAGGAATGAAATGGCGGCAATACATTTGTATAGGTAACATATTTAATCGATTAAGGTTTCAAGATCACAGCTTAATGTAAGCGCGAGAAGAGCCATTTTAAATGTGAAATGCTGGTACACTAATAACCGGTGTAACCGCCATAATGTTGAATGCAAGCACGCAAACGTTCATGCATTGTGTCGTACAGGTGCTGGATGTCAGTTTGTGGGATGGAGTTCCATGCCTGTTGCACTTGGTCGATCAATACAGGAACGGTTAATGCTGGTTGGTGGTGACGCTGGAGTTATCGTCGAATGATGCCCCATACGTGCTCGATTGGAGAAAGATCTGGTGATCTAGCAGGCCACGGCAACATGTCGACACTCTGTAGAGCATGTTGGTTTACAACAGCGGTATGCGGGCGAGCGTTATCCTGTTGGAAAACACCCCCTGGAATGCTGTTCATGAATGGCAGCACAACAGGTTGAATCACCAGACCGACGTACAACTGTGCCGTCAGGGTGCGTGGGATAACCACGAGAGTGCTCCTGCTGTCATAGGAAATTGCTCCCCAGACCATAACTACAGGTGTAGGTCCAGTGTGTCTCGGCAGCAGACAGGTTGGTTGCAGGTGCTCACCTGGCCTCCTTCTAACCAACACACGGCCATCCCTGGCACCCAGGCAGAACCGGCTTTCATCAGAAAACACAACAGATCTCCACTCCGTCCTCCAATGAGCTCTAGCTTGACACCACTGACGTCGCAAACGGCAGTGGGTTTGGAGTAAGTGGAATGCACGCTACATGGCGTCTGGCTCGGAGCTGTCCTTCAAGTAACCGATTTGCAACAGTTTGTTGTGTCACTGTGATGGCAACTGCAGCTCGAATTGCTGCCGCAGACGCGGTACGATGCGCCACGGCCATACGCCGTACACAGCGGTCTTCCCTCTCAGTAGTGCCACGTGGCCTGCCGAAACCCGGTCTTCTTGTGGCAGTACCTTCCCTTGACCACCGCTGCCAACAATCCTGCACAGTGGGTACATTCCTGCCAAGTCCTTCTGCAATATTGCGGAAAGAAAATCCACCTTCTCGTAGCCCTATTACACGACCTCGTTCAAACTCCGTGAGCTGTTGATAATGGCTTCTTCGTCTTCTCAAAGGCATTCTTGAGTAACATCAACACACTACGTCGAATCTCAACGATAACTAACGCTCACGAACGTTACAGCGCGTATTTACAGCAAACCTGCTTTGCATGTTCCGAGGGGCGCTACTAGCGCCACACGTATGCGCCGAGCGCGAAATTTGCATAGACGTCATCTTACAGATGTACTCTCACAGCCTACCAACTGTCGTTTATCTAACACAACCCCTTCTTGGTGTTGGGATTTTTTTTCCGTCCGTGTATATGGGATCAAACGAAAACTATTTTGCACGAGAGCTTTCTAAAATTGTTTGAAGTCCGCCAAACATTTCTATAGCCTTGATCAATATGTTCACACACGTTAAGCGAATGTCAGTGTAACTGTCAAAGCTATTTTAGATTTCCGGGAAACTGTCTCACACACGTACCAGAGGCCACTTGTAGTGCATTAGCTTTCAGCGAAGTAAAAGATGATTGTTCTGCAAGAAGAATGCTGTATGCTGCTACTGAAAAACATGACACACACCGCAGATCAAAATATTATGACCAGAGCGTCTTTGTGCACATCGAAGCGATTGGGGGTGAAGGACGGCGCGTGTGAAGGTAATGAAATGGTGTAAATAACACTTAATACTGTACTCACTCACCAACCCGCTTGGCCAGCGTGGTGAGTTGTGGCAACCCCCCCCCCCCCAATGACTCCACAACTTAAATTTTGCCGCCCCGGTGGCGCAGTGGTCTAAGGCGCTGGCCTCTGATCATTCGTCCGTAAGGGGTCCGGGTTCGAATCCCGGTCAGGCATGGATGTTGTGTTTGTCTTACGGCACTGGCTCTCTCCCTTCCCTGGAACCAGTGACCCTAAATTAGGGACGGGAGACTGCTTATAGCCCGGTGAGTTGCTCACGGTGGTCGTTAAACCTCCAATCAAAAAAAAAAAAAAAACTTAAATTTTGGCCATCAGTATCCGGCAGCTGGAATGTACCTGGCCAAGGCAGCGGCCAGTGCGACATGAAGGCAGAGGGTGCTAAGAATCCCCGGAGGACCGGACTAGGCTGCCATCTGATGCTGACCTTGGCAACGTATAATGGACGCTCCCTATCTTCTGATTCAAGGCTTCTTGAATTGGAAGAGGAACTACAAAGGATCAAGTGGAACATCGTCGGACTAAGTGAGGTAAGGAGAAAATTAGAAGATCTCATTGAACTGAAAAGTGGACATCTCTTCTACTATCGTGGGACAGATACTGGCAGAACTAGTGGTGTTGGATTTATAATAAACAAGAAACTGAAGGATAAAGTTGTAGAAGTTGAAAGTATCTCTGACAGAGCTGCACGACTCGTTATCCAACTCTCGAGAAGATACCAGGCTCAGATTATTCAAACTTATGCACCCACCACAAGTCATCCTGAAGAAGAAATTGAAGAATTTTATGAGGAAATTCGTGATCTAAATAATAAAGGTAAGCAGCACTTGAAGATAATTATGGGAGATTTCAATGCAAAAATAGGGCAACGGCAACAGAATGAAACTTCAGTAGGTAAATTCGGTCACGGCAACAGAAACCAGCGTGGAAATACTCTCGTAAAGTTTGCAGAGGCAGAAGGGTTTATCATCTCGAATTCCTTTTTCAAGAAAAAGCCACACAGGAAATGGACATGGAGACATACAAATGGGACGACAAGTGAAATTGATTTTATTATGTGTAACAAAAAATTCGTCATAGAAGACTGCAGTGTGCTAAACAAGTTTAATACAAGTAGTGACCATAGATTGGTGAGATGTAAGATGCACCTCAACACTAAACTCGAACGTAGCAAGCTCATAAGTCAAACAAAATGTATTGACATAACCAACCTTAAAAACACCATAATACCTTCAAGTTGGAACTGAAGAACAGATTCTCTGCTTTAGAAGGCCTAACATCGGAAGAAGTGGATATTTCTGAAGTTAACAGAAAAGTAACCAAAGCTCTTATGCAAACAGCAACAAAATTAGCTGGGTCTAAGAACAAGTTGCATGTGAACAAATTATCAGGAAAAACCAAAACGTTGATGCAAAAAAGAAGAGACATGATGACAACTAAAGAAGATGAGACTTCCAAAGTGGAATATGTACAGCTGTGCAAGACAGTACGGAAAAATATCACTGAAGACGTAAGGAAATTCAACTGTGAACTAGTAAGGAAAGCAATTGAAAACAACCAAAGCCTAAAGATAGCAAAGGGACATCTCAGTAAGGGAAGAAAACAGATTATGGCACTGAGAAAAGAAGATGGTTCTGTAACAAGAAATAGAGGCGAAATTTTGACAAGAGTGAAAGATTTCTACTCCAAATTATATGAAAGGGATGATACATGTACTCCAGACATCATGAAAGGTACCAGCACTAGAGTTCTTCCAGTCCTCCCAGCAGAAGTTGCACATGCAATCAAGAACATGAAGCGGGGAAAAGCTCCAGGAGATGATGGAATTACTGCAGACATCATACAAGAAGCAAGTGGAAAAATCGAAACAGTACTCGCCCAAATTTTCACTCGATGCCTTAATGAAGGGAAGATTCCTGAGGATTGGAACAACGCTACAATGATCCTGCTACATAAAAAAGGTTATATTGAGGATCTCAGGAACTACAGACCTATCAGCCTCCTATCAGTGGTTTATAAAATCTTCACTAAAGTTCTTTCACACCGCTTGAAGGTGACACTGGACATGGCTCAACCGAGAGAACAAGCTGGATTCAGGAGTGGCTACAGCACAATAGATCATATCCACGTACTGTGAGAACTAATTGAAAGAGCGAGGGAATATGAACTTCCATTGTGCATGGCTTTTATCGATTATGAAAAAGCCATTGATTCGGTGAAACCATCAGCAGTTACAATGGCTCTGAAATCCTGCGGTATTGAAGATGCGTACATTAACATTATTAATAACATTTATGAAAATGGAAGTGCAAAGATTCGGCTGTTTGAAAATACAACACACATAAAAATTGGAAAAGGTGTGAGACAAGGTGACACCATATCTCCGAAGCTCTTTAATGCCATATTGGAAAATGTCTTTCAATCACTGAACTGGGAAAACAAAGGGATAAAAATTAATGGGAGATTTTCTAACCCACCTTCGTTTTGCTGATGACATAGTCATTTTCGCAACTACCCCATCAGAGCTGCAGAGTATGATCCAGGAACTTGCTGACAAGAGTAAAGAAGTGGGATTAAAAATGAACTTTCAGAAGACAAAAGTGATGTTCAATGCTTTTACAAGAATGGAAGATTTATCGATTGATGGAGAAAAGCTGGAGATAACAGATACGTACGTTTATCTTGGACAGCAGATATCAAGTGAGGGTCACATTGGTGAAGAAATTAATCGGCGTACAAAACTTGCCTGGAGAGCTTTTGGATGAAACAGCATAATTTTCAAGAGCAATATGCCATTATGTCTTAAAAGAAAAGTGTTTGATCAATGCATCCTTCCAGTGCTTACGTATGGTGCAGAGACGTGGACCTTAACTAAAAGAGACATACAAAGGCTGCAGACAACTCAAAGAAGCATGCAGAGGTGCGTGCTTAGTGTAACCAGGAGAGATAAGAAGAGGAACTCGTGGTTCCGAAAAATGACAAGAGTGGAAGACATCAAGATCAGAGTTAAATACCTGAAATGGCAATGGGCTGGACGTACTGCCAGAAGAACAGACCATCAATGGACAGCTGAAATTTTAGATTGTATTCCAAGGGACAGGAGAAGACCCAGAAGAAGACCACATGGAAGATGGGTGGATGAAATTCGAAAGTATGCGGGAGTGACGTGGAGGAGACTGGCACAAGACAGACCGTTGTGGAGGAAACTTGGGGAGACCTTCGTCCAGCAGTGGATTGATAATGGTTGACAATGATGATGATGATCATGACTGAACTCTGTCAATCAGTGTTATTCTTGTTCTTCACATGGAAAAGGCCGTGGATTTAAGCGAGTTTCACAAAGGCCAAATTGTAATGGCCAGACGACTGGATCAAAGCATTTCCAAGATGGCAAGGCTTGTGGTATGATCACGGTCAGTCATGGTTGGCCCCTTCAAAAAGTGGTCCAAGGAAGGAACAAGTTAGTAAAATCATGCAATGCACTGATTATGATACGCTTTCCAGCAGACCAGAAATCATCACTCAAGTTATGAGGAAAACGGCTGTGGAATAAATCTCGCTCCTGTGCCCTGACATTTGACCCCATTTCGATTATATTAAACGGAACCAGTTCAGTAAATCTCCGGAACAACATGATGAAGTTTTGTCGCAATCGAAGTATTTCTATGTAAGTTATGAAGCATAAGGGCGATGGAATGAATCCTGCTCCTATGTCCTGACATTGGACCCCATTTCGCCCATTTTTAATAGGTTTCCTAACCAGGTTGTCCCCTACCACATACTAAAATTTCATCGAAATCGAACCATTTTTACGTGAGTTATCATGCGGACGGACGGACAGACAGAAGACCGACCGACAGGCAAACAAAGCTGGAGCATATACGCTACTTCAACCTACGGTTGGAAAGCGTAAAAAAACTGCGAATCGCCGGCAAGGTGTGGGTCGACTATGATTCGCCGATGATAGAGTGAGCGAAGGTTATCCTGTATGGTACGAGATAACAGAAAGGATCAGTGGCGGAAAACTCGCAAGTAATTTGAATGCTGGTGACGAGAGTAATGTGTCACAACACACAGTACATCGAATCCTGCTGGAAATGGGGCTAAATAGCTGCAAGTCGCTCCGAGCGTTCATGCTTATCTCGGTTCACCGTCGAGAGCCCTAAAATTGGCACGCCAGCCTCAGATCTGGACCAGGAATGATTGGAATAAGGTCGTCTGATCCAATGAATCTCATTTCGTGTTGCACCATGTGGATGGTCAGGTACGTGTGTCATATACCTCACCTCGAGAAGTGTTGGCACCAGGACGCACTGTGGAACCAAAACAGGCCGTTGGAGGAAGTGTAGTGATTTCGGCAATGCTCTTGTAGGAAATCCTAGGTCCAGTCATTCATGTACAAGAAACTAAATTTATGACGTCTACCACCTAGCTAAACATCGCTGCAGACCAGGTACAAAATTTCATGGAAACGGTATTCCCCTCTAGTAGTGCGTTCTTTCAGCAGTAAAATGCGTCATGCCACACTGCCCGAATTGTTCGAGAATGTTCGGCAGAACATGAGGAAGACTTTCAGGTGTTGCTTTAGCCTACAAATTCTCCAGAGATCGATCTAATCGAGCTTCTGTGGTTTTGTTGGAACTGAAAATCCGATCTTCTGCATCTCGACCACGTACTTTACAAGAGTTAAGGAATCTACCGGTGACGTATTGATACCAGATACCACAAGACACCTTTAGAAATTTTGTAGCGTCAATGTGTCCAGGCAAGAGCTATTTTGCCGGCACGTAGAGCACCAACATAATTTATTGGCGCGTGGTCATAATGTTTTAGCTCTTCGGTGTATATACACTTATGAAATACCTACCTCAGAAGTGAAACACGTATCAAAACGGCAAGTTGCAGCGATAAGCTCTTGCCCGCGTAGTTCAATTTATAGAATGTCCGACGCCGGAGGAGGACGATGTGGATTTGAATCTTATCGCCAGCAGAAAAGGGCGAATTCGCTATATTGGTGCACAAACGTAAAATGAGACTACTGGCAGTGAGGTTCGGAAAACAAATGCGTGATGCTTCTTTCACACATCATCTGGAATTATTCAGAATTCCTTCTTCTACATAGAGTACTTTTAAACATGGTTTGTCGGCTGACCCGACAGCCTGCGATATCGTGCACCCGCCTTTCTCAAGAGGCGGGAGAGGATACATATGTGACGAACCTACCTCAGAAGTGGCGCACATGTCAAAGCGGTAAGTTTCAGTGATAAGCCCTTGCCAGAGTAGTTTAATTGGCAGAATGACAAATTCGCTGCACAGTGAGATACCAGTTAATTAGACACACCTTCCTTCCTCATATAAATGGCTCACTCCAACACGTAAGACGTCACGTGAGCACATTGCGCGGTGTAAATTAGGCAGGAAAAGTCGTCGAGCATTAGTTAGCCGTCGATTGATGGCCGGAATCAGTAAAAGGGGTGGTCTGAGAGACTTTTAACGTGGAATGATAGTTGCCGGGAGGCGTGCCAGTTCGAGCATCTCCTAAACGACCGTCCTCCTGGGCTTTATGCACACAGCCGTTGAAAGGATCATTGGTGAATGACGTAACACTAAAAAAACTTCCAGCAATTAGCTGGTGAATCAGAGGGTTAATAATTCACGTCGTGGTCCGATATGTGGTATTTTCAGGGATAACCCTCAGCACACCAATGTTCAGTTCCACGGTAATTTGACGTGACGTGGCCCAACTGTTTGCTTGCACGATTCTCGCCAATCTCCTTTGACTCCTGTGATTCATCAACTGTTTTGGTCCACAGGACTGCCGATTGCTGAAAGTTTTTGCGTGTCGCACTATTCGCGGTAAATCCTTTGCGACTGTTTTGCGTGTCGCACTATTCGCGGTAAATCCTTTGCGACTGTTTTGCGTGAAACGTTTAGGAGAATATCCGATTGGGAGATGCTGGAACTGACACACCTGTCGCCAAATATCATGTCACGTTGAAAGTCGCTCAGATCACTCGTTTCTTCAGTTCCGACTCTCAATCGAAGGGTAACCAATGTACAACGAGTTCGTCTGCCTGATTTATAACACGCCACTCTCCAGCACCGTCTTACCTATTGGAGGACCCAGAATATTTGGAAATAAAATTATTACCCCCAAAAGTTGAGCAAGTTTATCACGGTGAAAAAAAAATTGGAAAGTTCTTGAGCTATAGTCTAACAGAAACATTTTGATTAAGATTTTGCGCTCATGCTTTATCAAGTAAAAATTCGTCCAGCACTCATCATTGTTATCAGAACTTAATTTTCAGTGTCTCATGATTGTTATCAGAACTTAATTTTCAGTGTCTCATGATTGTTATCAGAACTTAATTTTCAGTGTCTCATGATTGTTATCAGAATTTACTTTTCAATACCTTATCATTTTCATCAGAAACAAATTATCTGCATCTCATTATTGTCATCCTAAGTGAATTATCGTTGATCATTTTTACCCTCACCATTCAACATAACATTCAAGGAAATGTAAGCGAATACTCTTAAGAAGTTCAGTGTTAGACGCTGTAAAATATTTCTCTTTGGGAAAGAGGTCTAACTATTATTGACACCTTTCCTGAGTTTGTTGTTCACCTTAGAACTTAGATGATGAGTTGAACAGTCGAAAGCAGCTAGGTGCTTAGCATTGATAATGTTGAGAATATTTAAGTTTAGAGGTCAACTTTCCTCTAGGCTCCGATGGTAAAAGCTTCAGGTTGAATTGCAACACTTAAACCGCAAGCTTTACACCATAACGACGAACAGCATGTTTAGTACACAGGAAGACAAGCACTATTTTCTTTATTTCTCAGATACTTTCTTGTGTTGTTTTCCCAGCCAGCGTAGAATTTTGTGTCAGAAAATGTGCTCAAAGAAGTTGTTGCATTGTACAGGAAGCTGTTGGAACTACTAAACAAAACATCTTGCGCCATATCGTTCAGAACAGTTAATGAAGTTGGAAGACACCTATTTACATATCCCTAATCCGCCACCGTAGGTCATCGTAAGTTACTAACTGATCAACCATCGCGCACACACACACGCACACACACACAAATGCATTCATGCATATAAGCATGAACAAGAGATGTTACGAAAGAGCAGAAAACATATATTTGGGACAAATGTTCTATGGTTAAATATACAGAAGCAAAAAGGTCAGTATCAAAACTGTTGGCTCCTCCATCTGAAAATGTCTTCGTTTACTCAGGGTACTTATGAGAAATCTAGAAATGTTCTTAAAGAGCATTTGAATCCTGTTACTGAACCTTCCCGGTGAGCGAGTGGTACGAAATCATTCGTGCGAGATGGGTCCGAGTTCGAATACCAGGTGAGTCATGGATGGGAGGCGTGTTTGACTTATGGTACTGACTCCCTGTCTTCCCTGGCACTATTGGCCCTAAATTACGGATGGGCGACTACTTATATATAGCCCATTGAGTTTCTCACGGTAGTCGTTAACTCTCTCTCTTCTCCCCAAAAAGCTCTGTTACTTAGCAGAATACTGGAATGAGAAGCACAGCAGGCATTGTGCAACTTCACATCAATACCAGCGATGAAGAATGTGAAAATTGAAAGTTTGGAAATTCAAGAAAATTGACTGAATACTTTGCTCGTGTACAAACAGAAGAAAGCTTGTGTAGTTTGGACATACTGCTAGAGGATGGCTTCGTTTTTCAAATCAGTAGTAATGAAAGAGATAATTGAAGTAAAACAGAACCAGTGCGAACTAGTGCAAAAGAACGGACGGAATCGGTGCTTTTCCTCAACACAAGAATAGCTGGCAGCTTGTACTTTTTTTTCTGTCGCTTGTTTTTTTTAGTCAGGGGGCCAAAGCAGTTTTGCTACGAAATTATCGGACAAAAGAGTAAGACGGTGCAATCAGTTCCTCCCTCCCCATCCATACTATCGACATGCATAGATTGAATATTTAACAGATTTTCAAAAAAGTTTCCAAGTGTCTTTATTTGCATTTACTAACACCTTAATTTTGGGTTTACGTTCACACTGATTTTCTGGCCTCTATATAATTCGGTGCTGAGACGGTTCGCTTAAGTACAGAACATGATTTAGAACGAGAAAGGTCAGTCAGACTGAGCAGAGAAATTTTGTTTTTTAAATATGACATGCAATTCTTACCCTTACGATCTCTGTCGGTTTTAACTTATTGTGCTAACACAGATGCAAAGTGTTCTTAAGAATTTTGAGCATTCGTTTTTCATTTAGCTGAATTTGTAACTCTAATATCGCACAGGGTGGAAGGTATTGGCGATTTACCAACAAGGATATGGACACAGGATACCCAAAGTTGATGAGCGTCGGATTCGAGGGCATACCGGATAGAGTTGATGCTGCTTTTGTGTGGAGTGGCAATGGCAAAACGTACTTCTTCAAAGGTAAGTTTCGCGAAGAACGTTTGCATTTTCCATAATTTCTTTACATTTTATTATCCGATTTTTCATGAAGGCTTTGAGTTAGCAGTTCAAGTTAAAAGGCAGTGGAATGCACTTTTAATAAAAGTGGCGAGATTCCTCTAAGTCCCACTAAGTTGTTATTTGTGTTAGTTGCACGATGACAAGAACACAGAAAAAGATGGATACCTTTTTTTCTTCTTTCTTTTCTTTCCTGCAAT
Source organism: Macrothele yani (assembly GCA_039090855.1). Classification (NCBI taxonomy): domain Eukaryota; kingdom Metazoa; phylum Arthropoda; class Arachnida; order Araneae; family Macrothelidae; genus Macrothele; species Macrothele yani. The sequence goes on from CM076995.1 coordinate 104,345,279, forward strand.
TTGCAGCACGATGAGAGCGGAGTAATTGAGAGGTCGAATTTATTTTATTTTAGATGTACTGAAGGGATTGAAGAAATTGCAACCTCGAGACTTAGAACTTACGCAATTTTGTTTGGAATCAAGTAATATTGACGGCTTTAACTTCGGTATTACATGTATACACGCAGAGGAAAAAGTATTTGCCTAGTGAAATAAGTGGTAGAAGAAAGTGTTAAACATATCAAAAGAACCAGTACCAGTATGTCCTCCAACGGTTAATTATTTTGGAATACGAGCTTCTCGCATTCCCAAATAGTAAACCATATGCTTCTGCTACTTTCAATTCCGGGTAAGACATGAATATCGTATTCGCCACTACGGCGCTAACTTTACTCTTATCTAGAACAGGAGGTCTTGAATTGGAGACGAAAAACTACACCCCCCCCAGCCTTGGATGTTCGTGTGATTCGTTAAACTTTTCCACAAGGGAATCATTCTTACATGAAAGTTGCATTCAGACAAATAGCAAATGCAAATGAATGGTGTCTGTTTTAGCAAGAATCCAATAACAAAGCATATAGCACATTGAAAAAATGACTTTCGGATTTTGCATATATATATATATATTTTACTATTTTCATATTTTGATTAAAGGGAACTACAGAAACGTATTCACTCCAATCCAACCGAAATAATCAATAATTGTATCCAAACAAATAAAATTATATAGGTTTGCTATAAATCCTGGCCTATGCATAAATTCAAAGAAACGGAAGTTCGTAAGATCTGGACTCCATATGCAAACTTATTGGATTGGAAAAGATTTTCGTGCTGACTGAAATATATGAGATTTAGAATATCTGAAACTGTGTTTCAAAGTTGCTAGTCATTTGAAGTGGAATGAATTACCAAATTAATTAAATAAGTTTTGGGGGAAAGGGGTATAGTTCGACTCTATCCTCAGCCCCAATTCGACTCTGCAAGCATTGACCGCCAAGAGAAGTCGCAATCTTCCAGAACGCCGGTAGTTATGTAGAAGAGAAATATCGATGTAGCAGATTTATGTGAGGACAAAGGGAAAACTTCATGAACCATGCAACAAGTTAGATTTCTACCAAATCGAGTTACCTACCAACGTACTTGTATTTCGTTCAGGCAATGTACTGATACGAAGCACCGAGTTTTCGTTGCGTCATGACATTATTGTATATGTCTTGAGATCTCATATGCCTTTAATCTGATAAACAAATAATTCCGAATAAATCTAATGGGTTCCCCCCTGCTAAATATTTAGTAATTAAATAATGTTCCATAATTTACATACCATAAAAAGAAATGATGATTGGCATTCAACATAAATCGTGTATACAGTATCTAGTAAATGTTGTGCATCGCTTTTTAATTGTATCCAACAATAACACAGTCCTGTCCAAACAGCACTCCAGCTGTGGTCATTTAGATGTTTTGTGTTTCATTGTTTTTTGCGTTCTTATCGGGATTTAATCTACATTCTTCAGTTAACAGCTATAGGAAAGGAAATATTTTGAACATTTTCAGAAAGAAAAATTCAGTAGTTGACTTCTTGGTGGTTCATGCAATGTTCTGTAGAAATCGCTCATGTTCACTGCGTATGCTGTCCGACGTAAATTCCTATACTACTTAAATTATGCCTTCGTATATCTGACAAATCTGACAAATTAATTATGTCGAACTTATAGGTGATAAAATAAGGTTTATCATATTTTGCGTAAACACACGGTTTTCTAAAATAAATATTATTTTTAAACTTGCTTGTCTATGATAAATATGTCTCTTTTTCAAACACAAAAGAATTCTACTTAACTTTAGAAGAGTTTAAGATGTGTGATGTGACCGCTAAATTTGCATGGAAAGCTTTCTACAAAAGTTTTGAAACAAAAGTTCTGTTCGAGCATTCAGGTACACACACACACACACACACACAAATCTTTTAACACTCTTTTGAGAAATATTTCACTTAATTCACACTTAAAAATAGAACTTGAAGGCATCAACATTCATCATTGTTTTGCCAACAGTTGTATTTCCTTAGTGTTTGGTTTTCTGAGTAAACATAATTCTTCCAATTTCGGTTTTCAGAGTAATTATATTCCATTAGTTACGACTTTTCGTGTTGCAAAAACTGATTACCTTTTTTGCTTCCTATTTTCTGAATGACTGCACTCCACAATTTTGATTCTTGCATGTTCGCACGATATCCTACACTCCTTTTCCCTCATGTTTCGTTGCACTACGTTAACTCTGCGCAGGGGCGTAACTTGGGCGAGGCAGGCGGGGAAGCTGCCTCGGGTGTAGCTCAAGAGGGGCGTAAAAATCATTAATTAAAATCTGATAAAATTTGGAATTGAAATTTTTGCACAGGTTTCTGGTACGGTTTTTTCGTGCTATAGTTTGCCATTTGTCCATTTACAGAATTTGTTTATAATATGGTTAGCCAGTTTCAGTAACCTTGGAAAAATAAAATTTGCATTTCTATCTCAAAATGTTCAGGGGATATTAGTTGCTCACATTAGAAATGAAGGTGTGGCTGTAGATACGTTGCAAGAGTTCACATTGTTGAAGGTTCTCTGGGGTTTATTTGATCATTACTGCGACTGGGTGCCACGACTTCCATCTGCATTGGGTCGTTCTTGATATACTGTAGTACTGAAGGTCCGAAGCAGTTGGGAAAAGTCGTGCAACAAACAGTCAGTTTGATTGTGCTTCCCCATAAATATAACATTAAAGTTTGACGTTAATTTTGTTTTGTTGAGCCATATATATGTATATATATATATATATACAGTAATAATTATTGAGCAGCATCACCAATTGCTTACACTATTCTGAAAATTTGTTTATTGGTCAAGGAATTTGCTTCATTTTCACTGTTGTTCTAAAGCTCCAAAAGGGCTTACAAATAAAAATTAATTTTATTTTTAATTTTAGTTTTATTCTTACATACTATACTGTAATAACTCTCTTGCATGTTGCTTTTTAAAGTCAGAACACATCATCATAGTTTCTTAATAACGTAGGTGACGAATACTGGAGATACGATAGTAACAGTGACCCACCTGTGAGTGACAAATATCCTAAAGCCATCAGCAATTGGAAAGGATTGCCTAATTATATTGATGCTGCTTTTCAGTGGGAAAACCAGCGCATGTATTTCTTCAAAGGAGACAAATATTACAGATTTAATGACCAGACATTTGAGGTAAGTATATTATAGTCCAGTAGACTATCGATGTTACTGAACTGTACAATGTAAATGTAATACTTCCTGCCCTAGTGATGTATCAAATTTAAGCATGATGATTTGTGACGTACTACTGTGGGGTCACACATATCAAGATCACAAATAGTAGTGACAATCTCTTGTCGACGTATCTTAATTGAGAAAGCATTCGGCTCCGAAGCAGAAGGGTGTGTACGAGTCCCTCCACTAACAAATTTGGGTTTCATATTGGCGCCTGAACGTAAAAATGCATCTACTGGCCGTTAGATTTTTCAGAAAATGTGTAATCCTTCTTCCATACATCGTCTGGAAATATTGAGAATTCCTCCTTCTACAGAGAGTTACTTCAAGCATGGTTAACGGCGGACTTGAAACCTGCGATTTCGTGCCCTTGCATCTCTCAGGGGAGATATATGTAACGTACTACAGAGGTGACACACGTGTCAAGACAGCAAGTAGCAGTGGCAGTCCCTTGCCGATGTAGCTTAATTGGGAAAGCATTTGGCTCCGAAGCAGAAGGATGTGGGAATTCCTTCTTTTACAGCGAGTTACTTCAAGCATGGTTTGCGGCGGACTTGAAACCTGCGATTTCGTGCCCTTGCATCTCTCAGAGGAGATACTGTATACGTAACGTACTACAGAGGTGACACACATGTCAAGACAGCAAGTAGCAGTGACAATTCCTTGCCGATGTAGCTTAATTGGGAAAGCATTTGGCTCCGAAGCAGAAGGGTGTGGGTTCGAGTTGAATCACCGGCAAATTTGGGTTTTATAGACTACGTTACATATTGTACAGCCACAGTTAGATATTCAAAACACCGCTGAAGATTACATGATCACCTGTATGATAGGAAATCTCTGCGGCTTCAAATAATTGGAATGCTTTTGGTGTCGTGAACGGAATCATGTCTTCATATCGCTGTCGTCCTTAATTTATACTGAAGTACAAAATTATTAGGAACACCCAACAGCAATTAGACATGTACCATCTTCACTTAAGCACGCAACTATGACGTTGAGCTGGTTTTATAAACAGCTCACCGCAAAAGATTAAAACGTGTACGAAGAGTAGATAGCGACAAAAGGGGAAGGACACGTGCTTCAAGCGACTTTGAAAGAAGCGTGATTATGGGTGATAAGCTGGCAGGTATAAGCATCTAAGAAACGGAAAACCTTCTCGGCTACGCAAGAAGAACCACATAAAGCATGTACAATGAGTGGTGCATAAACAACACAACAAGAAGTCAGCGATCTTCCTATGTGTGGAAACAACTGCTCGATGTTCGACACAACGGCACCTGGAGAGGATTGTACGAGGTAACAGACAAGCTTCATTTATTCAAGTAACCGCGCAGTACAACAGCGGTATCCAGTGGTGAATTTGAACATACACTGAAGCGCCAGAAAAACTGGTACAGACGAGCTTATGCAAACTACATAGCAACGTCGCCTATGCGCGTACTTGGTTGCCTCCGCCAGTGCGCATACACAGTGTATTCAAAAGTTCCAGGCCTCCCGCTCGTAAAAACGTACAGATGGCGCTATTTCTATGAAACCGGTGGGATGACGCAGCAACGACCTTCAGCCACGCGTGTCACGTGATTGCAGTTATTTCTGACTACTTCCGCCTTCCCAGCGTTCATTTGTGTAAAGCGTGTGTGTGAGCCGTTGTCATCGAAAAAAAAATGGAGCAACGAACGAACATCAAATTTTGTTTTAAATTGGGAAAATCGGCCACAGAAACGTACGAAATGATTAAATCTGCGTATGGTGACGATGCTATGAGTCGCTCGCGAGTATTTGAGTGGTTTTCGAGGTTTAAAGCTGGAAGAGACTCGACTGAAGATGATGAGAGATCAGGTCGTTCATGTTCGAGTCGAAATGATGAAAATGTTGAGCGTGTGCAAGCGTTGGTGAGATCCGACCGCCGAATAACGACAGAAATGATTGCACAGTTGTTAAACATTAGTGTGGGATCTGTTTTCACGATCATGACGGATGATTTGAATAAAAGGAAGCTCTGTGCGCACTTTGTGCTGCACACTCTGATTCCTGAACAAAAAGAACACCGAATTTCCTTCTGAAAAGATTTGTCTTTCGTGGCCGATCAGGATCCAACTTTTTTGCAAAACATTGTCGCCGGAGATTAGACTTGGTTTGTGGAGTCCGGAGACAAAACGCCAAAGTGCTGAGTGGACAAGTCCGAAAAAGAGTCGGCCGATGAAAGTTCGCGCTTCGAAATCAAAAACGAAAACGATGCTGATCATCTTTTTTGACAGTCGGGGCATCATTCATCGAGAATTTCATCGTCAAGGTTCCACTGTGACTGGGGCATTCTATAAAGATGTTTTGGATCGGCTTTTGAAACGAATGCGGCGTGTAAGGCCCGATTTGTTGGACAGTGGAAATTGGTGCCTCTTGCACGACAATGCACCGTCTCACAAGTCCATCCTTGTGCAGCAATTTTCGGCGAGAACGCAGGTTGTGTGCATCAACCACCCCCCGTACTCACCAGATCTGCTTCCCCCCCCCATCCGGACTATTTTTTATTTCCCAAGTTGAAATTGAAGAAGAAAGGGAAGCAGTACGAGTCGATAGAGGAGATTGAAGCGACGGTGATATCGGAACTCAATAGTGTTGGAGTGGTGGCGTTCCAAAAAGCGTTTACTGACCTGTACACTCGTTCCAAGCGTTGTATTGAATTGGGAAGAGACTATGTAGAAGCTTAATATCAAATGTAAGTATATCCTCTGTGTTATATGGTCTGTGTATGATCAGTCCTGAAACTTTTTTAATACACTGTGTATAAAGCGATAGACACCCTTGCCAGCTGTCAGAGCTGTTTTCGGCATGAGAATGACAAGTGATAACGATTTAAGCAATTTTCAAGGCGGTGTCATAGCTGGCGCTTGTGAGATGGGCCATAGTATTTCGGAGGTAGAAACGAAGTTCGGATTTTCACGGGCGACCATTGCAAGGGTGTACCGTGACTACAAGAATTCCGGCAAAACCACCAACCTACGATACCAGCGTGGCCGTAAAAAGACATTGAGTGAACGTGACCATCGTCGGCTGTCAAGAATCGTTTCACGCGATAGGGGTGCAACACTCTCGCAGGTATCATTGGAATTCAATGCTGGAGCCTCAACAAGCATCAGCGTCCGGACTGTGCAACGTACCCTGCACGATATGGGCTTTGGGAGCCGACGCCCAACTCGAGTCCCCTTGATGGATGCACGAGACAGAGCTATGCGCCTCACTTGGGCACGGCAACACCGCCACTGGACACTTGATGATGGAAACAAGTAGCCTGATCTGACGAGTCGCGTTTCCAACTGTATTGGGCAGATGGAAGGATTCTTGTGTGGTGCAAACCCCATGAAGCCATGGATCCCGCCTGTCAACAGGGAACTGTACCGGCTGGTGGGGGGTCCGTAATGGTATGGGGTATGTTTAGCTGGACTTCAGTGGGACCCCTGGTACGTCTAGAAACGTCTGTGACCGACCAACGCTATGTGCGCATCCTTTCTGACGAGGTACACCCGTTCATGCCCTGCATTCATGCTGATGGGTTGGGCTTGTTCCAACTGGACAATGCATCTCCACACAAGTGTCAGGACGCCACATTATGGTTAGAGGAGCATTCATCTGAGTTTGGCGTTGCCATCCCACCCAAGTCCCCAGATATGAACGTGATAGAACACATTTGGGATGCCATGCAACGCGCTATCATACACAGGAATCCGAGACCTCGGAATACACCCGAATTGTGGAACGCTCTGTAGGAAGTATGGTGTGCATTGCCTACAGCATATTTCCAGAAGCTAATGGAGTCCATGCTCCGTCGTATTTCTGCAGTCCTGCGCTCCCGTGGGGGACCAACCAAGTATTAGACTGGTGTACCAATTTTTCTGGCACTTCAGTGTACATAGCCCACGTGACATTCGTAGGAATGGGCTATAACAGCATGTACTAGACATTGGAAAGAAGGGGTTATAACAGCATGTACCAGATATTAGAAGGAATGGGTTATAACAGCTATAACGTAATTATCTTTTTCGTGCAGAGATTGCCGTTACGTTATGTCTAAAACATTAGATAAGAATACGATGCAATAGTTCCTAATTAAACTTTTACAGCCAGACGAAACATAGACAGAAGTCAACTTACGGTATTTTTTTCTTTATTCCAACACTATTTCAATAGCACATCACCACATGGCTCTAGGGTTGTTGATTTCACATTTCACTTAACAATCAGCGTCCACCACACACATCCACCCACATCCACACCAGCAACTGTTTTCTCGTCCTTTTATCTATCGTTCTTATCTCATACATTCATACGTCACGTTCACTCTGACCTCAATTGTTGCCAACCTCATTCTCGTTTGAGGGGAAAGATATAACGTTAACTTTGGAAGTATAAGCAGAACAAACTCAAATTTACATAGGAAAAGGAACTGAAAATGAAAGTTAATTAAAAATATACGTCACACAGCATGTAACAGACATTTTTTTTTTTTTTTTTTTTTTTTTTTTTTTTGATTGGAGGTTTAACGACCACCGTGAGCAACTCAATGGGCTATAAGCAGTCGCCCGTCCCTAATTTAGGGTCACTGGTTCCAGGGAAGGGAGAGAGCCAGTGCCGTAAGACAAACACAACATCCATGCCTGACCGGGATTCGAACCCGGACCCCTTACGGACGAATGATCAGAGGCCAACGCCTTAGACCACTGCGCCACCGGGGCGGCATAACAGACATTGGAAGGAATGGGTTATAACAGCATGTACCAGACATTAGAAGGAATGGGTTATAACAGCATGTACCAGACATTGGAAGGAATAGGTTATAACAGCATTTGCCAGACATTGGAAGGAATAGGTTATAACAGCATGTACCAGACATTGGAAGGAATGGGTTATAACAGCTCATCCCCTTCATGTACCACTCGTCTCTGCTAAAAACCGACAAATTCGTCTGCACTTAGAACAGACGCACCAAAACTGGACCCTTGAAAACTTGGAAAATATCGCGTGTTCCGATAAATCATAATTTCAGTGAATCCCATTGACAACCTAATGAACGTGCGTTTAATAACCAGCCAATTCCCACCGAAAGTGACATAAATTGTAGCCATTATGTCTGACGAAGAAGCAATTTCTTCCTCAAAGAGTGTTGTACTGTATTAACCAACTGCGTTATTTTAAAGTTTTTTTCATATTATATACAAAATTTCAGATTTAATTTAAAATGACAAATGTAATTTGGTAAAAGCTGGACTGGTTGTGGATTTTTGAGCATTTCCAGACGAGGCATTTCGCAGTTAATGTACTGATGTAAAGAAAGAGTATATTTTTCCGCTCTGCAATATTACAAGATATTAGTTTAGTATTTGTCAAAAGTGTGAATGAATTTCGTGCTGATAATGAAAAAGCAATTTGGTGCCATGATATCTGAGAATTAAAGTTTTTGCTTCAAAAATGCGCTACTAATGATAAGTTATTTAAGTGAAGAATAATGGTAGGTGCTGTAAATATGCAAGACCAAGCTGCTTCTATACGAGACTAGAGTTCATTTGTAGTTACTGGTGGAGGCGCTTGACGGGAGAATCATTTAGCTATCATGTCCCAGACGTGTTCGACCGGGACACATACGGCGAACGTGCAGGCCGGGAATCTTGTCGGAAGTGCAATAGTAATATCTTTGTAATACATGAATACATACAGCAAAAATATCGGTTATAAGTTCATAACAACTCTTTGTAAACCAGGTTTATCGTCTTTCACTTGATCCTAAAATGCTTATTTTCTCTGCCATTTTTCTTCTTCTGTTTCCATAGTTCCAGCTATAGCTACGAATTTCACCTTTCTGAAGAAACGAAAAGAAAATAAGTTAGTCAAAAACACCCCGTGTAATCTCTTGTAAACCGTAGATAAAATAATTTCCTCAGCTCTATACCGGTACTGAAGCACTGCATACATCTTGAGATCGACATTCATTCGTCGCCAGAAAAACTTCCGACCACCTGTAGAGTAACAAAGACCAAATTCGGAAAGTTATTTTGTTGATGCTCACGTAACAACCACCGGTAGAGTAACAAGGTCAAATTAGGAAAGTTGTTTTGTTGATGCTCAAAATTCCAAAAAAGAGATTTTCTATACTTCTAGAAAATTCCATTTTTGAAATTCTGACTTGAAAACGGCCACCTCATTCCGGAGATCAATGAAAAGAAGATCTGCTGAATTTTTTTGGACTGTCAACAACGATTTCCTGATGAGTTTTGTCTACAACACTCACACACATTCTTTTTTATTACTACAGATTGCACACTCTCAAGCAAAGGGAAATTCATTTGGTCACGCAAATGAAGCCTTATAAATCTGGACAGCTACGTTTAGGACTTCGTTCGGTTGGATTTTAAAAGTTGGGAAATTATCGTTACGTTTTGTTAATTCTATAAAGCGTTTAATTAAATTATCTTTCATAAACTTATTTAACTTTATGATAATACAGTATTAATTCAGACAACTGAAATGTATGATCATTAATAGCATCGCCACAGGGAATGCTCGGGTGGTTTTATTTTGGTTAACGATCACTATGGGCAACTCGAGGGGCTATAAGCAGTCACCCGTTCCTAATTTAGAGCCAATGGTTCCAGGGAAGGGAGAGAGCCAGTGCTGAAAGACAAACAACATCTATGCCTCACCGGGATTCAAACCCATCTCGTACGAAGGGTCAGAAGCCAACGTTTAGACTACTGCTCCACCCGGATAGTAATGCTCAGGTCTTGTGCGATACTTTGTACAAGATATATCCAACACAAACAGTATCCAACAACAACAAAAATAAAAACATTCCTTGTGGATCTGTACTCTTTGACTTTAAGGTAGATGTGTGACTTCAATCAAAGTTTAACTGAAATTTGAGATTAATGATGTCTACTAAATTTAAAGGTTACTGATGTTTCTTTGAATCGAAATTTCATTTTTACCTTACTGTTGTGCTTTAACTTTTATGTGCCTCCCCGGTGGCTCAGTTGTCTAAGCGATGGCTTCATTCATTCGGGATAGGTCGTGATTCGAATCTCGGTGAGGTATGGATCCGATGTTGTGTTTGTCTTACGGCTCTGGCTCTCTCCCATCCCTGGAGTCAGTAGTCCTAAATTAGGGACTGGCAACTGTTTATGTGAGTCGTAGTGAATATTCAGATGATCGGGTACAGATAATACACTTTGAACTTAGCCCAGTTCCAGATACTACATTATGGTCTTAGCCGACAGAGGTAAAAGTGGCATTACTACCAAGGCTGTTACCAAGTACACAAGCTCCAAGTAAGAAAGCTGATTTTGAAAAAAAAGGCCCTTTTTAGGGCCACACACTTTTTTCAAAGAAGAATTTGCCATCTCTGCTTTTTTACACACAATTTGATAATGATAAAACGTAGCTTTTCATAGAATTTTTTTTCGCCCCTAAGTAAGGTAACTGTTTCACATGCCTCATGTAATCTCTCACTTTTTTCTCTGCAAAAATTGTCTGGTCGGGGAAAAGGTGGCAAAGTGAAGGGAAAATCCAAAACCAGGTCAAGCCGTGCTGGTCTGCAATTTCCTGTGGGTCGTATTCACCGTCTGCTGAAGAAGGGAAATTATACAAAGCGTGTGGGAGCTGTTGCACACGTTTACCTCGCCGCTGTCTTGGAGTACTTGGCTGCTGAAGTTCTTGATATAGCTCATTGAGTTGATTTATATTTTTAATTTTTTTTTTTTGATTGCAGGCTTAACGACCACCGTGAGCAACTTAATGGGCTATAAGCAATCGCCCGTCCCTAATTCAGGGTCACGGGCTCCAGGGAAGAGAGAGAGCCAGTGCCGCAAGACAAACACAACATCCACGCCTGACCGGGATTCGAACCTGGACCCCTTACGGACGAATGATCAGAGGCCAGCGCCACCGAGGCGGCCCCTTTGAGTTGCTCACGGTGGTCGTTAAACCTCCAATAAAAAAAACCATGTTAGCGCTGCAATTTCGTAGTTTTATTTTTATGGGTTTTGCTTATTTTTTTTTATGTAATTTCATTTTTTTTGTGTTAGTGGCTTTGGGCCAACAAGGTACTGAAACAGTTACTCCTCATTCATAAGAATATTACTAAAACATCATATTAAGACATTACTTTAGCACTTTGAAATTGAATCTTTGTATTTTTGTTTCAGTTACCCTTGTTCCATAGTTTAAAATGTGGAGATGTGAGCATAATTCCACTGAGCACTCACACAAAGTAATATGCCGATTTCGGTATTTCACGAAAAGTTTGAAAGGTCATATTTTTTAAGTCACCAATGTCTTATAAACTACGATCTGGCATAAACTGAAGTTATGGGATTGAAGCACACATAAATGATCCTCAAACTCAGATCTTGATTTTACACTTAGCATCAGTTACGATTCTTCAAAAAGGTTTTTTCAAGAAATCTAATGAGTGTCAAATGCCAAATTTTGTCATTAAATCGTATCACACCTTCCCCACTTTAAAATCATTTAGTTGAGCAATTTGAAGTCATCGTGGGTTTTAATCCCACGTAAGATACGAACGTTATGTCCATTCTAATTACAGCATTAGTTCTCTCCCTGTTATGGAATTATGGAACCAGTAACTCTGAATTTAGAATGAGTAACTGCTTGTAGCGTTAAATGCTCTTGGGAGCCATTTAAATCACACACACACACACACACACACACACACACACACACACACACACAAGTAACGACGAAATCTCAAAATGAAATCATGTAAACTTCTTCAACACTATCATATTCATTGTTGACAAAACAAATGAAACATTAATGTGTTATTTGCTTTTATTTTATGAAAACATTAAAGTATGGTTTGGTTTTACATTGAATGATGAATTAATGCAACGCTTGTATTCACTTCATTTCAGGTTGATTCTGGTGATCCACCCTATCCTCGTTCTACTTCAATATGGTGGTTTGACTGCCGATCTATATCTCATCAGACAGTTTCACCTGATAGTTCGGAAGATTTTACGAATTCCACTGTTCCAGCAAATTCCACTGTTCCAGCAAATTCTACTGCTTCAGCAAATTACACACAATCTTGAAGAAGAGCCATTCGTTAAAGATGCGAACTTGTCCAACCATATTTATATCCGTTCGAGCACGATACAAAATGTGACAAGAAACACGTTTTAATTTGCAATTCAGCGGACTCTACTCATTCTTGACTCATATTCATCGACAATGAAACTTCATTTCGTGACTTCCGGAAAGAAGAATATGGTCAAAAGTTCCTTTGTGACTTATAAAAGTAGACAAGTTTTATAACAACTGTCTCCGTGAGTGGCACGTTTTGTATATATAGGCTGGCGAATGTAGAATAAACTGTATAACCCCACTGAACTTCAAACATGCGCATGTGTGAAATATTCTGCCCTACAAGGATGCTATTTTTATTATAGAAGTGACAATTTTAGACTTAAATAGGGATCTAAATGTAATTTAGACAAACACTTTTTATTCATCTTCTTCTTCCTCTCTTTTTCTGTCTTTTTGACTATGACCCTCTTTCTGCGATCGCTGGAATACTTCCACGACGTATTTCTGGTATTTTATTCGAGGACTTCCGAAGCACTTTAGATGACAGCTAGGTATGCATCACATCAAAATACCCACTACTAACCTTACTTAGCAGAAGCGCGATCCAGAAGTTTCGAGAAATTCGGGCAATAATAATATATGCAATTGTGGAGCCTTCTTTCCCTAGATGGTGCTCCAGTGTACATTTGAATACAATTTGGCTCATCGTTTGCAGTTTTATGCTGCATTTCTCATTTCTCAGAAGGCGTTGGGTATACTCGCTGAGGTGTACGACTGCGATTTTTTGAATGAGTGCCTTGATGAGCAAAATACTTGCTTTGAGCTTTCTTTTAATCCTGATCTTAAAAAACTCATGGAATATTACAAATTGCTTTTGGAGATGTTGTCTTTTTTATCAAAAAACGCAAAAAAACCAGTGATTTTTATGACTTAAATGGCGCCAAACCTTTGTGAAATACGAAGGACGTTCTGGTAGACCAAAAGTTTTAACAATTTACGAATAGCTTCACTGCTATAGACAAGAGGTTCTTACTGCGAAATTCCAGTAGTTGAAATGACACTTTTGCTTGAAAATTTTAATTGGTTTTCGGCGTTTCTGTGACACATTTTAACTAATAAAGTGAAATAACATTTCCGGCCGTCATTCTGGAGACCCAATAAAAACCGTACGTTTTTTCCGACACAGTCAAAAAGAAGGATTTGTGGCTTTCTTCTAACATTGTCCGAATTACTAGATTGTTTATTGAATTACGAGGAAACTATATTAAAAGGATATGACAATTAATTAGAAAAACTGAGTAAAATCTTGGTTTTCAATATATTCTCGAAGCTTCTGGATGCTGCCTCGTATAGCATCACAGAAAGGATTACATGGAAATTTGTAAGATGAATATTTTAAAGGCAACAGTTTTTTATAAGATAAATAGCACACGAGTGATACAATTTCTTCTGCTTCAATTAAATCCTAGTGAAGACAACTATCCTCTGCTTTCATTTATAGCAAATTAATGACAGTGCCTGACACTTTCTAACTCTCTTGTTCTTTCTTCCTATTCATAAACGAAGAATTACTATTTAGTTCACGTAAAAAGAGATAGTTTAAACTGCAGAGATAATGTTGTGATTAAATTAATTGAAAGTTAGCAAACTTTGTCCGAATAGTTAGCCACTGATTTTCAAATAACAATTCAATGATAATCGTTCTCTTTAAAAAAGACTATTTACTACAAAACTATTGCAGCATAGATTATTTTTAGAGTTCTCGATGAAAGTATTTAAAAAGGTAATTTCACACAGTTTATTTCTTATTTGCTGACCCTGTTTTTCAGTCAAAAGAAAAAACATGCTTTTAAAATGTTTATCTAGCAAGATCTGAATGTAGTCTACCTTTGTGGATGTCGTCAGTACATTTTTTCAAGGTAAAACCAAAAGATCCTGCAGTTTATTGAAAGAGAGAAGAAGATAAGAATTCTGATATCCGCTGTTCTTTTCTAGTGCATCGATGATTTTAGAGTCAGAAACGGTTGCAAAGGGAAGGAAAAATATTACATATTACACAAACTCTTCTGTTTTCATTAGGATAAGAAAATATTTTATGAAATAAAAAACAAACTAACAATATACGCATGCATCTAACGTACGTATTCATGCAGTAATATTATCTGGAAACTTTATGAATGGATGTCTAACATAATTTCTTGCAGAAAACTCAAATGTTTCCAATTTTGAGGATGTTTCAGGGTTATCATTGAAATCACGGGTGTTTTATTGAATTATTTTATGAGTCAGTCAAAAATTGAAAACAACTCCTTACTCTGACGAACCTTTTTCGAAACAGTTGGCAGCTCGGCATATTTCGGAGCATTAAAGACAAGTTCCACACGCAAACGGGTGTAGTAGGTTTTAAAACTGAAACAACCAACAGCATATAAAAAACTGTTTTAGTAACACCTGTTGAAAATTTCAAAACGCCCATGACTTTGAGCCAACAGTGTAGAAAATGTAAAAAAAAAATGGAATCAAATAATGTATGGGTGTGCTTCAAAATTTGTGTGAATTTGAGAATTCTTAGTGCAAAATGTGTGAAGTAAGGGTAAAATACTAAACTGCAAAAATAAATTGTGTGTGGCATAGAAATTGCTTTTGCTCTCAGTGAATAAAAGCTTTTATAAAACCAGTACAAACTTCGGCAGTGTATCTTTTGCTTTTTTCGTACACCTACCTGAAATTTAACAAGAGAATCAGTGTCTTTTTCTTTCCTTTTGATTCTTATGAATGTTGAATACAGTATCAAGAAAATAGACAGAAATAAAAAAAAGAATCTGTACGCTGGGCAGTGGGACGGACAAGCTGACTGCTTCTTGAATCGAATTGTTCATTAAGAAAGATCATTGTTCTTTTCTCATTGCATTTACTTATCTTTCCTTTCTTTTCTATGATACCATTTGTTTAATTTATTCTCCGAACATCATGATCAGAATGAAAATATCGCGTTATCTCTAACTGAATAGATTTACAGATATTTAATTTATCTTATATAAACAGCTTCATAAACATGTCTAAAGGTAAAACTGAAAACAAATGAAAATGTTTTAACGTTGTAGAGCTGAACATATAACGTTGGATATTTTTGATGAAATTTCATGTATCTCCTGATCGTCTGATCATCGAAATTGGATTCAGTACATTCCCCTGAAATATTAAAAAAATGAATTCCCATTATGTTATCAGTGCAACAAGTTGTCAGAAATTCTGGTTTACTGAAACTAATAACGTGAAAGAAATTTATCTGAGCCGAAGTGTTCATTAAAAATTATGATTTGCCATCAGTGTTACTTGTCTACTGTCATTTTTTTACCTTTTGAAACTAAACCAGAATAACTTTTGTAAGGAAATCTGTTTTCCATGATATGTGCAATGAAAGAAAGTTTTTCATGTGATGGAAGGAGGGAATAACTTTTTAATGATAAAAGTGCATTTTTGTAAATTTCAAAGAAAATATATTAGCAGCAGAGCATATTTATCTGCGGTAAAATAAACGTAAACTTTAATCCACAGTAGATCAACGTTGGTTCCCTAATTTCTACTTTATGTGTGTAAACACACCGGACAAAAAAATACGGAATACTGTGAAACATGTACATAAGTACAAAGTTGATGGACGTTACGAGTTGTGTAAATATGGAAAGTGAAACTGTTGAATTATTATTGTGGATATTTGAGGTGTGTGTTTAAAGCATCTATAGCATTCTGCATTTCCTTTTACATGTACAACTATAGGTCGTAAAGATGACGTTACTGAGTGGCAAAAGGGGGCCATTGCTTTTGGAAGAGAACATGGGTATTCCTTGCAAAAGGTGTCTATGTTTGTCGGACTGTCCGAATCGACAGTCAGTAGTGTCCATTTCCAGTGGAAGAAGTACGGTAGCTATCACTGTAGGCAGAGCAACTGTGGCAGCAGCTCTGTGATGACAAATCCGGATCGCAGGCGTTTGGGACAATTAGGAACTGCTGCACGTTTCCAGACGTCAAGAACTGCTTCATTAGTACAATTTTGGACCCAGTAAACTAATCTCAGAATGAACGCTACGGAGATACATCCATGGTTTTTGCATTTTCAGTCATGTTGCCTGGATGTGACAGAAGTTATCAACTGTCCAGAAAAATAATCACCTTGCTTGGGCAAAGCAGCATCGTCACTAGACTATTGAACAGTGGCGACGAATAATCCAGATTGTGCTTATATTCCAATGATGATAGTTCCAGGGTCATGCAGAAGACTGGAGAAGCGTTTCACCCAGAATGTGTCCAAAGAACTGCGCAAAAGGTGATGGAAGTGTCATTATTTGGGGCTGTATTTCAAGCACTGGAGTTGGACCATTCGTTGAGGTGTCCAATCGCATGAAATCTATGGATCATGTGCGACTTCTATATAATGAATTATAGCCATTTGTCAAGTTTTGGGCACAAGAGGGACACATAGTGGATCCTGTGTTTCAAGAGGATAACTCTCGTGCCCATCAAGCTACAATTTTGCTGCATTGTTTTCAAGAACACGAAAAAGACGTTCCACATCTCAACTGGCCTGCAAATTCACCTGATCTAAATATGATTGAAATAATCTGGGACATGTTAGAAAGGGACGTGAAGAATAAAAAAACAGCACTCTGCAAATTTCTCGAAATTAATGGACCTTTTGGGCATGTAGAGGAATAAATTTGATATGCATGTATTACTGAGACATATTGATAGCACGCCAAACAAAATTAAAGCTGCAATTAAAGCAGGTGGTGATATGACTCAAATCCATCTGTTCGATAATCAGTCTCTAATGATCTTTTTTGTAGTTCGATGTATTCCGGTCCATATCGCCTCCGTACTCTAATGACTTGATTATATTCTCCAGTAAGTTTCCTGGAAAGAGGTGACTATTTCATCATAGAAGGAATGGAATTCTGATGCCAGTGGTTCCAGTTCTGGTGCATTTCGGTTCGCCGCCCCTGTGGCGTAGTGGTCTAAGTGCTGGCTTCTGGCTGTTCGTCTGAATGGGCTCGTATTTGAGTCCCGGATGAGCCCTGTGGCACTGGCTCTCTCTGTCTCTCTCTGTCTTTCCTGGACCAGTGGCCCTAAATTAGGGACGGGCGATTGCTCACAGTCTTTAGAGTTGCTCACGTTGGTCGTTAATCCTCCCCTTCAAATCGGTTTACTTAAGATTTTTTAATAGATTTCTTAGAAGGCATACGGAATTGAGTGTGAGTGCTTTTCTTGGAGATTGCCATCGTTATGGCATCCGTCGACTGTTTAAACCATTCGCGATCTTGGATCAACTCACACAGGTTTCAGTTCAGTGCAGCGTCCTGCGCTTTAGAAATCGCAACAATTTAGCCAGCGAATAAGCTTATTTCGGCAACAAAAACAATATGCATAAAAAAATTAAAACGTTACCCAGGAAATATCGCGCATTGATTTTCAAGTCGTCTTATTGCTTCGAGTAATACAAAGTTCTTCATCTTTAAACCATCACTCCCGTATACAAATTTGCACACTGTACAGATCAGTGCGTTGGGAAGCAGCAAAGCTCGACGTATTAGACAAATGAATTAAATAATTGAAGAAACAAAACCTGTAACTAAGTAACTGAAGCAATTTCAGTATATGTGAAAGTGGTAAGTTCCCAAACTACAAAAAAACAGAGTGAATTTATCAAGGACAGAGTCAAATGTCCTTCAACGTCAATATGATTGCAGAAGTGCCTGCAACAATACAACTGTCTTATCAAGATTAACAGTAAAATAAAAATAGCCAATTTGCCTTATATCTCTCTTGCGTTTTGTATAACGATTAGTTTTTTTTTAAAATAAAGACCTCCATTTTAAAGACTATTTTGTTTTCAATTGCAGTGTCATAAAATATCAGATATAATGCTTCATCTTTTACAGAAACACAAAATTTTCCAGCCAATCTACAATGGCGGTTCCATAAAAACTGGGAGTAAATTCACACAAAATGAAGAAATATTGGTACAGAAAAATATATGTTATTTTTTCTCAAAGTATCTTTCCTCGGATGGTATGCAACGGTCCTATCGTTCGGTCCACTTTTCATAACATGTGGCGAAGGCATTTTGTGGAAGCTGCTTTAGCGACCCCTGTACAGCTTGAATAACGTCAGCATCTGCGTTGAATGTTACCCCACGGAACTTCTCCTTTATTGTTGGAAATAACCAGAAATCGCACGGGACGAGATCAGAACTGTAGGCAGACTGTGGCATGATTTCAATACTGCATTTCGTAAGAAAATGTTTAACACAAGCAGCCACATGTGTGCGGACGTTATCATGGTGTAGGGTCCACCTTCCCACCAGTTCCGGTTGCTTAATCGATATGTGTCGTCGCAGACGCTTCAAGACTAAAATATAATACCCAGCATCGACAGTAATTTCTGGAGGAACAGTATGCAGGTAGACAACACCTTTATGATCAAAGAAAATTATCGTCATTACCTTCCCAGCTGATTTGGTTTGGCGGACGTTTTTCGGAGGAGTTTCCAGACACAAGTTCCGCGCTTCGTGAGGGGGTCGAAATAGTGGACCCATGTTTCATCGGCAGTTATTACTGTGTTGAGAAAGTTAGGATCCTTTTCAATCATTTGTTTCCACTCATGACACACCTGAACTCTAGCTAACAATTGTTCTCTCGTCAGGTGACGAGGTACCCATCTGGAACACACACGATGTAGCAGTAATTTTTCGAGGAGAATGCAGAATGCCGACGTTTTTGAAATATTAATTGACGCCGCTGTCTTCACACGTCATTCGTCGATCTTCTTGCAGGACATCCCTAACAACATTTTCAGGTCGATCAGGCCTAGGAGGGAGTTCTGTCGACAAACGCCCTCTTTTGAAATCATGGTGCCATCTAAAAATCGTTGACTCACTCAAACATTTATCTTTGTAAGCTTTTTTCATTAAATCAACTGTTTCTGAATCCGTTTTACCCAAACGATAGCAAAATTTTATCGCACAACGCATGTCACTTCTTAACTCTGAATCACTCACCTCCAAAGCTGTATGGCGAAATGTAGACGTACCTTAAACAACTGCGCATTAACAAAACCAGAATCGTCTGTTTCCTTAAATATACTTCCTTGATTCAGTTAGTCGTCTGCGTGGCTAATTTTCCCCTTCGCACTGTTGCCAACTAAAAAAATTACTCTCAGTTTTTATGGAACGGCCTTTGTATATCTTAGGAGATGAATAATTATTTCTCCAAAGCATAAAGTATGAGGTATAGTAGACATTCAGTCAGCTTTGCGAACAGTCGTCGTCCTGGCGTTGTTTTAAATGAGCTTCTTTTTAAAAAATGTACATGGAAAAAAAGAGAAAATATTGGAACTATCTAAACATAATATTGCGACGGAGCAGATTGTATTAAAAAAGTCGTAAAAAATCTGCTAATTTTTGATGAAAAATATTAGTGTCAATGTAGGCTAGATTTATAATTTTTGAGAATGCAGTGAAAATTCAAATTATCCTCATCTTGCCTGATTGGTTACCATATCCCCCTTTGCCATAGTTCCCTTGATTAACACATTCAACCGCTGAAGGTAGATCCGCTGAGGTGGCTGAGTTGTCAGCTGCGTAGGTTTCTGATCTCTCACTCGAGATGTGCCCGGGTTCGGGATCAGCATAAGGTATGAGTGGTGTGTTTGCTTGATAGTCCTTTCCCTGGTACCAATGTCACTAAATTTGGGACGGCAACTTTACAGTTAGTTGCTCACGATGGTTGTCAAAACTTCAACACACACACACACACACACACACACACACACACACACACAAAAATAACCCAAAAGTCGACATACGTTACAAGTCAAGTATACTTACTAACATTTTATTTGAATTTCCAGAATGTCTATGTGAATCAGTAATTTCCACTCGCTACAATGTAAAACACATTACGCAGTAATCCCAAAAACAATTGAAATAAAATGATTTCCAAGTGACGGTACCATTGGCACTGCTTTTGGAGTTTCAAAACGAAGCCTTTCGATATTGCAGAAAAGTTAAACTATTGATTCGAAATTTTGATGGTCCTTCAGAATGATCTTTGTCTTTTGCGATTTAAATGTTCTTCATCGTACACGTTTATTCTAAAAACCTCTTGGGAAGCTACCGATGCAATATACTAAAAATGAACACATGTTCGTAAAGGCACGATAATATCATCTTGAGCGATAATGGCGTAACATCACCTGTTACGTAACATCAGCCTTCCCGAAACTTTTTGGTTTCACTACGTAATTCAGGGATCAAGTGCTTTTTTAAAAAAGATATGAGTAGGATTTGAACCAAAGCCAAGCATACAATGATATGTAGAGCTGACAAACAACTAAATAGAAAGAACTTTGTGGCTTAAGTTATTGTCCTCTTCTTCTCTTCTGAAAAATCAGAAATGCGTATTTGTGAAAATCAATAGTACACTGCTGGACAATTGCTAAGGACGGATCATAAACGGCTATACAGCGCATTAAAAAGTAAGTGTGGTTGGATGCCATGTGAAATAAAATAATGTCAGAATGCCAGGACATTACAAGAATGACAATTTATTGTGCTCTGAAATCCAGAAGGCTTTGGAACGTGTTCAAGGGACAAACAGGCCATTTTGTGCAGAATACGTAAACGTGAAAAAAATGCAATTACCGTCCGCAGGCGTTCCGGCGTAAGATGTCAATACGGGATATGGCCAACATGGAGGGCGATGCAAGATTCCACACGTCGTGTCATGCTTTGCAAAACATTATCAAGCAGCTGTTGGGGTAATTTATCCCATTCCTCTGTCAGTGCACGGATGAGGGTGTCCTTGTTTATTGGAGGGCATTGGCGACCAGCAAGACTTCTCCCCATAGCATCCCACACATTTTCAATGGGATTCAGATCTGGAGAACGTGCTGGCCATACGAGGCGTTGAATATCCTCGCTCTCAACACACTCCTGGACAGCGACTGTTCGATGACATGTTGCGTTGTCGTCCATGAAAATGAATCTATCACCGACAGCACCACGGAACATGCGAACATGAGGTAGCAGAACATCATTAATGTATCGTTGGCCAGTCATAGTCCCAGTTGGAAGCACATAGAGGAATGTACGGCCATTGATCATGATGCCAGCCCATACCATGACACTACATGTCGGATATCGGTCCCTTTCCTGTATGTTTGCTGGACAATATGCAGTACCACTATCACGCCAGATCAGTTGTCGTCGACAATCAGACGATAGACTGTATCTACTCTCATCTGAAAAGAGGACAGCAGACCAGTCGTTATCAGTCCAATTGCGATGTTGATGGCACCATTGCAAACGGGCGGTACGGTGACGTCTGGACAATGGGATGCACATAACAGGACGGCGGGCGTATAGTCCTCCTTCATGCAAACGTCTGGCGACAGTTTTTCGGGATATCCGCTTGCCAGTAGCAGCCATAAACTGATTTGCTACCTCACTAGCTGTGCTGCGCCGGTGTCTTTTTGTTGATAGCACTATGTACCGATCTTCTGCAGGTGTCGCACTGCGAACACGACCTCCCCCGTGACGTTTGCTACACTCTCCATTTGTTTGAAATGATTTCCAAAGCCTTGAAACAACACTGTGGCTGACGTCGAACTCCCTGGCAACATCTGTTATTTTTCGCCCTTCTTCAATCTTGCCAATAATACGGCCACGCGTAAAATCATCTAGGTGATGTCGGGAAGACATACTGAAAATTGCAAGTTCGTCAATTGATTCTTTCTCCTTTCAACTTTGCGTTTTGAACAACAACGGTCAATACGCGTCAAATCCTTTATATCTCTTTTCAGCGCTATGACGTCACGAACAAGTTCGGCAATCCAAAATTTGCATACGCACAACACGTCTTACTGTATCCCACACTTATGCTAATTTCCACATTTTCCTTCCTTCCATTTTACGGTTGCTATCGTTGCTATTGTCATCCGTCCTTAGCAATTGTCCGGAAGTGTATATTCAGGATGTGACAAAATCAACTCTTTAACCATCAACTAAGAAAACCTTCTGCCGGTCTCTTTTCGTGATTTTCCACAGACATTTTCTGGGTTTGCTGTCGAAACGTTGAAGATAAAGTAGGCCAAATGGACTATAAGTTTTAAGGCAGAATTCATATTCATGAGTGAACAGGACAGCTGTGAAGTAACGCGGATGAATTTATACTTTAAAAATGTGCCAAGCCTAAGAATGTCACAGTTTCAGTAGTTTTTCCCATATTAAAATTCATATATTTTTTTGAAGCGTCGAACTTCATATCATAGTGAGTACGAGTCAAGGCGCTGAGCTTTAAATCCTGCTAGAAATTTGGCAAGTTGGCGATTGAAACTTGTCTGTTTGTGCATATAGCGTTCAAAGATGAAACAATCAAACATTCAGACGTTTCTGAGTGTTACTATGTTTCAGAATGTTTGAGTATCTAACGCTCTGCACGTCCGTCAATCTGCCCAAATGATGAGCAGTCACTCAAGATCTTAAATGACTGGGAAGTGAAATACATATGATTGATTGTTAAAGCAAAAGCACAGGATGTTGGGATTTCTCATACTTCATGTCAAATCATTTTGGTGGGAGATTCGGGAGTGAAACTCATCTCATCCAAGCTCGTTTTATGGCCCCGATAAGCTGAAACAAAGCGTTGTACCAAACTATGAACATGCCGTTTTATACACGATAAAAAATGACGAAAATGGCATTTAAAAACCTTTAATGATAAGTTAAAACCCCTTAACTTATCATTATCATTAAAGGTTTTTAAATGCCATTTTCGTCATTTTTTATCGTGTATAAAACGGCATGTTCATAGTTTGGTAATATCAGCACGATTGGTTTTTGGTGACAAAGCGTTGTGTCTGTGAATTATGTCCTTCCTTTGTGGGCAGGAACCAATCAAAATTACTCAGAAATATGAACAGATGAAAAACAATTCATCCTTTTTGACTGTTGGCTGTTTTTCTAAAATTAAAACCACCTTGAAAAGCAAAACAATTATGATGTGATAAAACATATTCTCAAATGACATTGAGTAGCAGCTAGCAATTCTAGAGACTTTCGCTTATTATTAACTTTTAATGAACGTTGGTAGAAATTGTGGAATTAGTCATATGTATTGAAGAACCTTACTTTTAAAGGAATAAACCTGTTTCGTTAAGTAAAACATCTATAGTCGCTTTTACTTATTCGATCATGACAGATTTGGATCTTCCATCGTTTGATCATTTGTTTGGAGAACCAGAAGGAAAGTTACTCTGCCCAACAGAGAACACGATCACCGTGCACCTACTCATAGAAAAAAGTGATAGTGATTCAGCACCCACTTCTTTTGTAAGCATTCAGTGAAATGCTTAAGTACATTGTGATTATCTTATACTTAATCTTAAAAAAATATTTTGAGAAAATTAATAGCACAATATGAGGTAAATTACTGTTCTTTGCATGCAGATCAAATATCTCCTTCATGTTTTTGGTACAGAACATAATAAAAAATGTGCAGAATTTCATGAAATGAAGAATTGCAAATTTGCTAGATCGTGTAGTCTGCATGTATTTTCGTTGAAAGTAGAAAGGTGGTGAAGTATCTCAAAAAGTCGTAAATTCAGATATTTCGGAATATTTTTCTTTGCTGTCATTACGTGAGGAAATTTCAGTTTCGCAGTATTTCTGAATGTCCACGGACATGATTTTGTTAGAAATTAAGGTTTTCGAAAGTCGAAAATGGAGGCCACAGCTGAACCAAGGCCGTCTAGAAAATACAAGGCCATGACATTAAAGAGATGAGTTCTCTCTTTTAGTGACGTCACGTGGAATTCAAGGCTTCAGATTGGTTTCCTACGCTGTCGTGCATGACGTCAAAAGCAACACAATCGTATTAGTCTGTGTAACATGAGAAGAATGGCACAAACGGAGGGAACTTATCTCTCTAATCTCCCGAATTGGTACTTTCTAGACGGCCTTAGCTGAACCCAATTATTCCATTCGCACTTTACAGAGGAACTATACCGGATTAGATACATACTTACTCTTTTGAGTAGACAGTGAATGACGAAATTATGAACCCAGTGGCGCTGTTGTTCAGCATGCTTTAGAGCTTGCTTACTTTTTATACGATCAAAACACAGAGTGGCAGAAAGATCTGGATGAGTTTCAAAAGTACAGTTGCTAAACTTTAGTCTTAAGAGAGATATATACTTGAAGAGGGTCATGCTGTTTAGGCTAAGCTGTAGACGTTTTTGAGGGGGTGGGGAGTTAACCACCACCGTGACCATCTCTAAGAGTTTAAGCAGTCGTGCGTCTTTAATTTAGAGCCGCTGATACAGGAAAGCGGGAGTTCCGGCGCCATTGGACAAACACACCATCCATGTCTGATCCGGGTTTCGGACCTAGACCCTGCTCTAACGACTAGCCAGAAATCTGCACATCTGACTACTCGGACACTGGAGTGGCGAGCAAATTTCTAGGAATAGCTCTCCAAAAACACAGAAGAAACGTATAAAACTTTTTTAAATTTATAACTGCGCGTGCATCAACCATTTCTCACATTTAATATTCGTGTAACTTGACATAGTTTTGTTAAACATTTAAAGTAATTCATGGAACGAAAGTTACAAAAAAATGTTTCGGTTGTTATTTATTTCTCACTTCTTCTTAGCACATTGAGCTACTACTGAAGGTACGTCAGATGCAAATGTAGAATTTTTTACAGATTCACATCCGTGGCACACATGAAAAAAAATGATTTTAAGTGTGTATTCCTGTTAGTAGAAGATAAATCGGTTTCCTGTTTTGGCATTGCTCTCCTGTCAAGACGTAAGAAAATCGTTCTGATCGTGGATTTGCCGACAGCAATCCGACCAGAGAGAGAAAAAGAGAGATGGAATAATAAAAGCAAGTGAGAAAACAAAGATGTTCTTGCTTTGTAGGGGTGGTTGGATGGTTTTTCGTGTGCTGTTTTCCTATGTGATGTTCGCGTTGTTTTTTCAAGTTGTGCTGAGCAGATTAATTAGAATACTTCTGATTATGGAAAGAAGTCTTGTTTTGTTAGTGAGGTATTACAGTACACTAGTAGCTCTCGTTGGCAATAAGTATGACACAACAGCGCAGACCGTTCCGAATTAGCAAGGAACTCTCCGTCATGATAGTCATGGCTAATAATAATTGAAAATGGCAAATATTCTTCGTCATTGGAAATCCATGGGCAGTGTGAACGAACACTGATTATGAGAAATATGATCGAAACAAACCAGGAAAAATCAAAATCATTGAGGGTATGTTGCACACTATGCAAACGAAATTATTCGGACGCCTCCACATATGCAAATAAATGGGCATTTGCAGAAGCAGATGCGCACGCACGGGATGTTTTGGGAACTGTATATAAAGCTGAACGTTAGTGCTCCTGTCATACCGCACTGGAAGTAACTACGCCACGTAGAGTTGAACTGACGGACTTTGAAAAGGGCATGGTGATTTGATGCCATCTGAGTAAGCAACTAGTGCGTACCGCTGTTGTAAAGTTCCCAAAATCTATTGTCACTGATGTTCTTTATCGATGTAAAACATGGTGCAACTACAGCGAAGCCGCGGCCTAGAAGACAGCACAAACTGAGTGATCGTGCTAAACGAAGCTTACTGAGGAATGTGAAGAAGGCACATCATCTGGCACACACCTGGCCGGGGACGTTGCATATACCACTTGAACAGCTATTTTCACCAGAACAGTCAGTCAGTCAGGAACTGCATGCATACAGTTACTATGCTAAGTCTGCTGCGCAAAAAACCAAACGACGACATCAGTGGTACCTGACTTGCCGTTCGAGGACAACATAAGAGGATCGTGTGGAGTGATGAGTCACTATAATCCCTCTATCGTTAGGATTTTTTCATTGGAGGTTTAACGACCACCGTGAGCAACTCAATGGGCTATAAGCAGTCGCCCGTCCCTAATTTAGGGTCACTGGTTCCAGGAAAGGGAGAGAGCCAGTGCCGTAAGACAAACACAACATCCATGCCTGACCGGGATTCGAACCCGGACCCCTTACGGACGAATGATCATAGGCAAGCTCCTTAGACCACTGCGCCACCGGGGCGGCTCTATCGTTAGGATGGACGCATTTCGGTGTGGCGTTTGACCGGAGAACGTTGTCAAGTGGACTGACTGTATTGTTCTGACAGTCAAGTTAGGAGGGAGATCACTGAGCCGCCCCGGTGGCGCAATGGTCTTAGCGATGGCCTCTGATCATTCGTCCGTAAGGGGTCCGGGTTCAAATCCCGGTCAGGCATGGTGCTGTGTTTGTCTTACGGCACTGGCTCTCTCCCTTCCCTGGAACCAGTGACCCTAAATTAGGGACGGGCGACTGCTTATAGCCCATTGAGTTGCTCACGGTGGTCGTTAAACCTCCAATCAAAAAAAAAAAAAAAAGATCAGTGACGCTGAGGTGGAGTTGTTTCTGCTGGTAAATACTCGATGATTTGTTTGTGGTGCACTCCAATTTAACGGCCGCCAGGTGCGAAGGCATTCTGAACAATTCTTAGGCTGTGGCAGTACTTCGGCACAGATCCCTTGCTATTTCAGCAACATCGAGCACCTTGCTACCATGAAGTCTGTCTATGCCTGATTTGTGAAGCAAGAACATCCAAGTGTTGGATTGCTCGGCCCAAAGTCGTTATCTGAATCCAATGGAATATATGTGGGACAAGCTGTAACGCCGAATATGGTGTCAGAAAACAAGATCTTACTCTGTGGCAGTTCTGGCAGAAGCTTTGCAGGAGGAATGGAGTTAAATTGTGGTATAGACCCACCGGCAACTCGCGGAAAGCACTGAATTGTCGCTGTAGTCATAGCGGCCAATGGTGAGATGACAATGTACTAATGCTCTTGTTTTAGTTCGACCTAGGTGTCAGAATACTCTTGTCTACATAATGTATATTATAAACTAATGAAACGACCGCATGCACTCTAATTCTGTAGGTACCAAATCTGACCGTCTCTGCTGTTTTTGCTCCAAAACGTTTCTTCGTAGTCTTCATATGGTCACTGTGAGTTTTTTCTCTTCTTTGCTTTATTCTAAAAAGAAGCAAGTTCCCTGATAGCGATAAATGCACAGATGGAATTCATATACCATATTCTGTATTTCATGCAATCAGGCTCTTGGGATCTTAGAGAGGACTATGATTTTGGAGGAAATATATTTTTGATTTTCAAAGACAAATCAATTTACAATTTGCCCCCCCCAGTTTCACAGTGGTCTAAACGCTGGCAGCTGGCCATTTGTCAGAGATGGGCTCGGATTCGAATCCTGGTGAGACATGGTTATTGTGTTTGTCTTACGGCAATGACTCTCTCCTTTCCCTGGAACCAGTGGCCCTAAATTAGGGACGGGCAACTGCTTATAGTCTATCGAGTTACTCACGGTTGTCGTTAAGTTTCCAATAAAAAAATAAAAAATCAACTTAAAATGCAAGTACCAATTCATTTAGAAAGTCGAGACTCAAAACAATATGTTGGGCATTTTGAGAGGCACTTGTGAAATGTAGAAATTGACAAGAAATCTTATATAACCCTTTCCGCCCATAAGAATTTTTATAAAATTTTACATGCGCTTTCTTTGTAATAGGCAGCCAAATTAAGGGACTCAGTATGACTCATCAGTTGAATGCAAAATATTTCATGATAACGGACCACTCTGAAAAGATAAATTTCGGAAATATGCGTATATACGGTATACACATCATCCAGCCGCCCCGGTGGCACAATGGTCTAAGATATAGCTTCTGATCATTCGTCCAAGCTGGGTCAGGGTTCAAATCCCGGTAAGGCATGGATGTTGTATTTGTCTTACGGCATTGGCTCTCTTCCTTTCCTGGAACCCGTGACCCTAAATTAGGCATGGGTGACGGCTTATAGCCAATTGAGGTGCTCACAGTGGTCGTTAAACCCGTAATCAATATATACACTATATTGACAAAAGTCACCGGACACCTAGAAGAGAAACACAACATAGCATTTATTCACATACATTAGTACAGTTTCTGCCCACCTTTGGCCTTAATACATGCACTGACCCTTCGAGACATGCTTGCGACAAGGTTTTGGAACACAACGATAAGAATACGCTTCCATTCAGTACATAATGCTGCCGCTAACTGTTGCTTAGTAGTAGGCCTTGGTTCCAAACTTCTTATGCGGCGCTCCAATTCATTCCATGGGTGTTCTATGGGATTAAGATAATGGCTCTGTGCTGGTCAGTTCACACGCGATACGGAATTATCGTCAGACCAAGCCGTAACAGTCCTTGCTTTATGGCTCGGTGCATTATCCTGCTGGTACCAACAAGGCTCGGTTCCATAGTATTGCCACAGAGTTGGTATAGCATAATTGTTCAGAATATCGAGGTACACGTGCTGGTTAACTGGTTTGTCCACGATAACCAATGGTCCGGGACCATACCACGAAAAACACCCCCACACCAGTACACTGCCAGCTCTAAACTTGACCGTAGGAACAGTACATTGTAGTAAAGAGTGTTCTCAATGCTGCCGCCATACACACACCCGCCCATCAGACTGATGGATAGTGTATCTGGATTCATCAGTCCATAGGACCCGTTTCCATTGATCTACAGTCACGATAAATGTTCTTTACACCATGCTAAATGACGAGTCACACTCCCAATGGAAATGAAAGGCTTATGAGTAGCCGCACGACCACGGTAACCTATGGAATGAAGTTCTCTGCGAATGGTACGTGTATATATCGAGGTTCAAGCATTTTAACTCACCTGTACACTGATGTCTTGTGCAGTACTCTGTTGATTAGCTGTAACAGATCTCCTGAGGCTTCGACATCCTCTATCACTGATTTTGTTTGGTCTGCCGGTACGTTTTGCTTCTTCAGGCACGTCATGTGTCTTCCACTTATTCAGTACATTCAAAACAGCTGACTTGGGTATGTTTAAACGCCTCTCTGTTTCTCTTATGGACAACCCACTAACATAACACCCAACAATCTTTCCTTTCTCAAAGTCAGTTCTCTCCCTCCGCGACATTTTCACTCAACCTCGCAGTGCGATATTATCGCGGTCAGCTGAAGGCTTGTTTTTATACCGTTTGCAGCTGCGCCGCTCATCTTAACAACGCAGCGGATTCATTCATTTGCTTTTGAAGGGTTGTCCAGTGACTTTTGTCAATATAGTGTACATATATTAGGTGTGCAACTTAATTCTCAGCCCTTAACCGCAAGCGATCCTAGAACGTCGGCAAATGCAAATAGCTGTGTGTGATAATGGCTAATTGCAGCGCCATCCAACAGCTTTCCAGCCAACCGTAACAGTTCACAGCTGTAGTGACAGAAGGGACGAAAGTGGAAGGTGAAAGCAATGGCGTTTGAGGAGCAACATTTGAGGCACTGCCTCCTGTTCGCGTTTCAGCTGAAACAAAGGGCCGCGGAAGCCCAGCAAATGATCTGTGCTGCTTTGGGTGAGGCTGCTGTGTCCTGCAACACGTGTAAGAAGCGGTTCCAACGATTTAAGCAGATAAATTTCAATCTCCGTGATGCAGAACGTCCGGGACAGCCACAGAAAGTTGACGATGAGGAACTGGAACAACTGTTGGACGCGGATTCCTGTCGCACACAGTCATAGCTCGCCCAGAAACTCGGAGTAACACGGCAAGCCATTGCAAAGCGCCTGCACAAGCTAGGACGGATTCACAAGGAGGGCCGTTAGGTGTCCCACCAACTCACAGCTGCGAACAAGTCTAGGCGCTACAATGTTGCAGTGTCCTTGCTCTCCAGATTCAATAAGAAGGATTTCCTCCACAAGATTTTGACTTGTGATGAGAAGTGGATCCTTTACAATAATCCTAAGCTGCGCAAATCCTGGGTTTATCTAAGTTAGCCTACCACCAGTACCGCCAAACCGAATATCCATGTCAGGAAGTTGTTGCTGTGCATGTAGTGGGATCAGCGCGGTGTCGTACACTATGAGTTGCTCAAAATTGGTGATTGTCAGCAACCCATTCGTGTGAGTGACACAATGGAGGCGAAAAGGCCATGCACCGGCAAGGGCAGAAGGTCGGTCCTGTTGCTTCAAGATAACGCGCGTCCTCACACCGCGAAAACGACTTTAAACACGATGACCGACCTGGGATGGGAGGTTTTCTCCCACCCGGCGTATTCTCCAGACTTCGCTCCGTCGGATTATCACCTCTTTTGCTCCCTGCAACATCACCTGAGTGATGCGCACTTCACTTCTGTTGAGGAGGTCCACACAAGTATTGATGACTTTATCAATTTGAAAAAGCTCTCTTTTTTCCGCAGTGGCATACGGCAGCTCCCTGACCGATGGCTCAAATGTATCCAACGCGACGAGGATTATTTTCCTGATTAAGTACGTATTCGATTTGCTATAATTTGTTGTCAACGTGTCGTGCCTGTGGCCGAGAATTAAGTTGCACATCTAATATATATATACAGTATATAAATGTATACATCTCAGGATTTCAAACTGGAAAAGAAAATTATGTTTAATACAGCGAAAATAATGAAGTTACAATTGTAGATCAATCATATAAACTTGTGATAAACTCTTGTAACAATGTAGTTAACTTCAAACGTAATTAACTATTCCACAAGTTTTAAAAATGATGATAAACATATTCACAACATTAGCTTATCTCATTGATCTCTGTTATCTCGATGATAAGTCCTGTTTATATTCAAGCCTTCTGACTTTACTGACTGCGAATGTTGACCGAAAGAATAAACTCTTGGAAGTTCTGACGTGACGTTTAGTATAGAAAGCATATCGAGAGATAAATGAATTTTTCATAGGAGAAAGTAAACCAAAAACCTTCCGTTTTTGGTTTACAAAGGTGAAACCAAGAAAAAAGGTGAAACACATCACAAAGTATTTGCACCAAGGTTTTGGAAGAATCTGAAACCCTTTTAGACGCAGAGAGACCGAGAATAACCGACATGTCGCTCTTAATAACTGCCATGATGTAATGGGATTTTCTGCGATAGAGCTCATATGACTAATTGGCTTTTTATCTCTGCTACATATTGAGAGGTCACGGAGGTTGGGCATATCCGAATATTGTTTGTTCTAAATGCCTCTCTCCGATGTTTTGCACAAATACTTTACGTGTATATGAGGGGCTCACAACTGACAGAGAAGGTTACTCTGCATCCTGATTTGCTACTCGAAATATCGTACACTAAATAAGTTTTTAAAAAAGAAATACTGAAAGGAATAACTTTCTTTTTCAGTTATAATTTCAGTTGAACCCGCATATAACGAGCTCGCATAAACCGAAGTTTATATAGATCCCTTAAACTTCGTAATATTTACCCTTGTTTTAACCGCATATTACGAACAGTAATTTTTGGAAAACCCGCATATATCGAATAAGTGGCATTTACCCAGTTTTTCTCCTTACAGATGGGTTAGCTCGTGAAACGATGCTAACCCATCTGTTCCAACTTCCTAATGACGCGACCTTTGGTAAAGTCATCCAGATGTCGTCTACTGGATTGCCTGTTGGCCATATCACACAGTGGCAGCAACTCGACGTCGTTCAAACCGATGTACACCATGCAATAGCTTTCACCGAATTGCTGAGCGTACACCGCCCGTGTGCTAAAGCTTCCGGTCCGTTCTGCCTGCTCGTTCCGCTGTTATGCTAATTTCTCCTCTTCGTCCTTAATTTTTGCACACCAGTGTATTATTGATGCCCCTCAGAGCAGGAATTTACGCCCCTAAAATGGCTATTCTAAGAGAATAACCGCACCGTGCAACCCCCACCTCCACCGTAACTACGGCTCTGATGATACGTATGGACATAAGGCAATAAACAAATTTATTTATTTAATTAAACAGGTGGACACCCAGGCACTCGTTGCACTCCCTGTTGTTTTGCGTATGATAGACTGCACGTAGTAAGGTATAATAAAGTTCAGCTCAATAAACTATCAAGGGGTAGTCCACGATCTCCCACCTGTATCAGCATCCGGACCATGCACAGATATGAACACAACTATGAAAAATAAAATCTAAACGCTCTCCTGCAGTAAATGAGAGAATGCTAACAGATGGCAGCACATGTCAATATGAATGCTGAAACACGGATTAATAGGAAACACAGAATATGATTTGGAAATTGCGGCCGGACGTCGAAAATCTGATCAAACGTATCGGCAGACTTGAGACGCTGCGCTAATTTCACACTTTTATCTCGATGAGCAAGCATTTTGTCTCGCCATTGCGTTGATGCAGCGTATGTGAAATTTAGTAACCTTGGAAGTCCAACGTTATGGGACAATTGTCCCTAGCCGCACTCTTTGTTTTATTTATAACATCGGCATCTATCCCCATCAGTCCTGATATAGAAGGAATGGTAAGTTAGGAGTTGACAATATTTCTCAGTGTTTCTTACAACAATAATTTCCGGGGTAGGGTTCTCATACCTGTGAAAATTTTTAAGAATAAACAATATTAAACACATTAAAGTGAGTTTCCCTCAACTGCATATGGAAGTTCGCTAAAGTCCAAGGCGATTTTCTTTTTCTTAAAGGAACTGACTGGGGTAGTACTGCAGAAACAATCCGGGGTAGTGTTATTCGAAGGTATCACCGACTGAAGCTTGAAAGGAATCACATCAGATGCAGCCAAGGGGCAAAATTGGGCAAAAAAATTCTGAACTTTACACTTTGACAGAAATGTGGCTGATATATAGCCAAGGCGCAATAGTGGAAGAAAATTTGACAGCTACTATCATTCAAAATGAGCACTTGTTGAACAGGAACTTCGCTAGACTTCAAAATCATACGGGGCGACGGTGGTAGACATGAGTTCAGGCTAGGTTTCCGAATCCGTCCGAGCCATGTTTCGGCCCGAGCCCGACGTTTCCAAGTGCTGATGCTTTTCTCACTTTTATCCGATTTTTACATGAAACAGGAAGGTGCACGGAATATGATGCTCAGCATTTCCCCGCCTCATTATGAAGGATATAACCTTGAAATTAAATTTATATTTTACAGTTTCACAAAAATTTTGAAGTAGATGATATTTTTTCTTATTTAAGGAAAAGAAACTGTCTTCCTTTTTTGTGCATGGAGAGGAGATGGTTTTCACGCATGTTTTGGCATGACGCAAAAGTCTGCTAGATCCTGAGAAACTTTTATTTTTCAAAATGCATTAGCATTTCTGGCACAGAACGTAATCCAATTTTGCGTTGGTCGTGCAATCAATAATTTGGAAATATGTTTCCACGAGATTGATTTTCCCACTTCATTTTTAACTGTTTTACAATCACCAGTATTTAACTGTTTTCGTATAACTTCAGGAGACGAATCATTCATATTGTAAGGCACAAACGTATAAAAAGAGTAACCCAACTTAAGGGATGAATGTTGAGTGGAGGCGACAGTAACAGCTAACAGACAAAATTCAGGGTGTGCTCCAGCCAACCCTCGCACTCCCTTGGGGACGTCTCTGCTGTCGAAACTACAAAGCTGTGTCAATAATTTACCACATTTCGAAAACTTTGAAATGGATTCAAAATTTTCAAGATTACGTCTCTGAAGAATTTAATGGAAAAATGAAACTTTTTGAGAAAACCTTGAGGAGGTGAATGTATTTCGGAGAGAACATACTGAGATACATTTCTGTTGAAACGTTTAAAGGCTGGCAAAAGAATTTCATTTACGGTGAACGGCTGAGTTTATTGGCGACAGTGAAGTAACCTGAAAAGAGGAAGGCATCTTCGCAATTAACGAATCTTGAAGCTTTCTCTGTCGAAACCATCCTTTTTTTATTTTTCTGACATTCGTTTGGTAGATTTTCCTAAATTTTGGTTCTTTGCTGGATCTTCCTTCAGCAGTTTAGGAATGATTTAATCGTAATTCAAAGAAAGTTAATCGCAATTTAAACAAAGTTGATAGTAATTCAAACAAAGTTAATCGCAATTCAAACAAAGTTGATCGTAATTCAAACAAAGTAACTGTGCCGCCCCGGTGGCGCTGGATTATGACCATTCATCTGAGAAAGATCCAGGTTCGAATCCCGGTGAGGTATGCTATGCTTGCCTAACAGCACGAGCATTTTCCCTTCCCTGGAATCAGTGGTCCTAAGTTAGAGAAGGTGTAACGTACCAGGAGATGTGACGTACATGCCAGAAGGACGCACACGACATAAAGGCAGATAGGAATCAGAATAAAACGTCCGCGTAGCTCAATTGGTAGAGCAACTTATTCCGGAATGAGGGGACCCGGGTTCGAATCCTGGCGCGGATAAAAATGACGGAGAAATTTACTTCGTTATAATGGCGCCCGAACTATCCGGATGACCCGACCGTTCAAAATCTCGCAATTATGTGATGTTATTTCCACACCACGAGATAGGAAAAATAAGAGAATCCCTTCTCCAGCACTTCGAAAAAAAAAAGTAAAAAAAAAAAAGGGGGGGGGGGAGATGATGTAACGTACCAGGAGATGTGACGTACCTGCCAGAAGGACGCACACGACATAAAGGCAGATAGGAATCAGAATAAAACGTCCGCGTAGCTCAATTGGTAGAGCAACTTATTCCGGAATGAGGGGACCCGGGTTCGAATCCTGGCGCGGATAAAAATGACGGAGCAATTTACTTCGTTATTAAGGGCGATTGCTAATATCCCATTGAGTTGCTCACGGTGGTCGTTAAGCCTTCAAACAAAGAAAAAAGCAGTGTTGCCAGATAGTTCACAAAAATCCAGCCCCATTGCTCCAAAAATAGGCCAATAATTATAATTTCAGCATATCTTAAAGGTAACCTTGAGTTTAACGACTGTTATTCATATGATTTTGAACAGCATTGGAAATTGGATTTCATGTCTCCACAAACTGCTCATATAGATGGAATTGTAGGTGTTTAGATGCCTCTTAGTGATTTAAACATGTATTGTGCATTGCTATCTTACGA
This sequence comes from Macrothele yani, assembly GCA_039090855.1. Lineage (NCBI taxonomy): Eukaryota > Metazoa > Arthropoda > Arachnida > Araneae > Macrothelidae > Macrothele > Macrothele yani. The sequence continues at coordinate 104,380,656 of CM076995.1, forward strand.
CTCCTTAATTGTGATACTGCTTTTTCTGATTTTTTTTTAATTTTCTTCAAGTAGAAATTAATTTTAAAAATTTAGTAACAACATACTATATAATTAGGAGTCAGTAGTCAATATTAGTATATAAATTAAATTCGGATTAATGTGAAGTCTTTAGAATATGTCTGCATATGAATTGGATTCTGCGACGAAATGCTGAAATATCTGAAGAATTTTTAGAATTATGAGAAAACAAAGAATTTTAAACAAATAATTCAAAATGTATTAATCATGTTATACATATCAAAGCACCTGATTGTTGGTTTGCTGTAACCTAGCTATTCTGCTTATAAAAAGATGGCATGCTTTCACTATGATCGCGAGGAGGTGTGCTGTAGATGTGGAAAAGTGGAATGTTCTGCATGTTAAGAAAAAAACTATTAACAACACTACTTTTCAGTGATGACCAATTTCTCTCTCGCAGCCATCTTTGTGTACATAGTAGGTCAAAATATTTAAATAATTGCTTAATATAACATGCACAAAACATGAAGTCCACCAGTAAAATTAAGTAAACTAAAACCATCTGAAGAGCAAACGAAAACTGAAGTAGCTCCAAAACCCGCAACCAGCACAAATCATCAAAAAATTTCCCCCACCTCCCACAGAAAACCAGCCCAATTGGGTAAGAAAACCGAGGAATTGGCAACACTGCTCAAAATTTCTCTCCTTAACTCAGGATGCTAGCTCCCGACGAAACCTAATTCCCGTTGGTCGGGAGGGGGAGAGTCAGTTTTCTAATTTCATTTGTTCTTGAATGACTATTGCTTTAACACACCCTCGCTCCACAAAATTCTAAAAAAAAAAAAGAAACATAAAAGAACATGAGTATGCTAATTTGAAGAGGTTTTAGACAACCGTCCTTCATTATATTCTTAAAAGTTACTATCATTGAAGTTTTCGAGATACGACGTTTTTCCAGCAATCCTAGATGACTGAAAAGTTCATTCCCCGATGTGTTCTCTCTTGTTGAACGCGCGTCAGTGAGGCAGCGCACGTCCCCACAACCCCGCGGTGTTTCACAGGGGCCTTCATATTTCTGTAGTTTCATTCCTTAATATTCATTGCAATTTCAAAGAAATATAGAACTTTTATTGCGTAGCAATTAAAGTAATATTCCGTGAGGGGGGGGGGGCACGTTAACTTAAAGCAGGCTCCACGATTAATCTTTTTATATATCCGCTATATATATAGATGAAAGCCCGTCAATAATGAGGGGAAATATAAAATTTATGATACAGAAGTTTTTAAGTTCCACGTCAATAGATATCGACGTTGGCTCACAGCTTTCTGAAAATTTCCCGAGCAGTCGGTTATGGAATTTGATACGACGGGCTATCTGTTTGTTATGTGTTTTGCAGTTTTGTAAAACCTTTAGTCCCTATTTAGTCAACACTTCCTTATGCGCATTTTTCGTATAGACTGACTGTGAACCCTGTATCAATTTCCCCTGTTCTTTTCCGTGAACTATTTTTATCTTGACGTCGTTAAATCGTCGTACTCTTGACGTTCCCACATACAGATGGTTAAACACCGGTTCAGGTAGTGAACCAAAATTCCTGATGTAAAGTTTTCGTATCTCTAAAGAGTTGACTGTGTGATGTAACGCATCTCTGATGTCATGTGAGAATGATTTGGATTAAGTGACGTCACACCGGCAGCTGTGTTCTTTGTTGCTATGACAGCAGAACAAAGTGATATACGCGTGGACTGTGCGCGTGTAGGTGATGACGTCATGAAAAGCTAAGCGTGGCGTCACAGACATTTGTTTCTCGGTTGTTGCTATGACGACTTAAAAAGTGGCACGGAGGAGGAGGAGAGCTCTAGCGAATTATATATTAGGATTACTCATGACAGGCTGAACAGGATTTGCATGGTTACTTTTAAACTCAGATAGAGGAAAAGGGTTTTGTTGCCACGAACCTGATCTTGATTAGTGTTTCGATTGTTTTTCCCACATGGCTGAACATCTTAGGCCTGGAAAACTGAGACTCTATCTAAACTATTTCTAAATTGGGTGCCAGTAAAGATTTTCTTTCGGTCATTTGGTCCGTCATCTAAAACACGCCGCTTGAGCTGGTGCTTGGACTTGTAGATAACTGCTATGTCTGTTGGAAAAATAAAATTATAAGTAGTATGCACGAAATAAACAGCCATAACCATTACCTTTTAAATATCCTATCTCGTCTCTGTGCGTTCAAATAGATATAGGGAATTTCACGCTGCATTTGCATCTTCCTTATAATGCGGGAAATTTTCGGATGTTGCACGAGACAATCCTGAGCTCTTTGTTTGTTTGGGAGTTTAAAGACCATGTGACTAGCCTGCACCGCAGGACGCACATGACATAAAGGCAGATAGCTGCGAGAGCATACGTCCTCGTAGCTCAGTTGGGAGAGCGACTTATTCCGGAGTGAGGGGACCCGAGTTCGATGCCCGGCGTGGACAAAAATGACAAAGAAATTACGTTATAACCACCGTGAGCAACTCCATGGGGTGTAAACAGTCTCGCGTGCCTAAATTAGGTCCACTGATTCTAGGCCAGGGAGAGAGTCAGTGGCGTAAGACAAAGACAACATCTATGCCCCACCGGGATTCGAAACCTGCCCCATCTCGGACGAATGGTCAGAAGGTAAACAATTGCTCCACTGGGGCGGCCATCCTGATAGCATTACGACGTTCACAGTTCGCGTGTCAGCAGAACATTTTAATGTTCTGCGCATACAGAAACGAATAAGCATCCAGGCTATTTCTCATTTCTTTATTTCTTTAATCCCCAATGGTGTCATTATCGTTATTATCTTTTGGTGGTGGTGGGGGAGGGCGCGTGGCAAGCGACATTGTTACAGGGTTAGAACAATATAATTACTCATCACTACATTTCTACTGACTTCCTTTTCCAAATAAATCTTCTAGAATATGGTAATGGCAGTGTGTGTGTGCAACTTGCAGGATATTACTCAGCTACAGAACACAAAATAATTGCGTTCGTCATCCATACAGATGCAAGAACTTGCATAAATTCTGCCCTCGGATTCTGAAATTATAAAAATTTCATTTTGTCCATTTCTACACTGCTGGCCACCCAAAATGCAACACCAAGTAGGACACGAGATAGCAAAGCCAGATTTATTGGACACATAACAACAGATACAAAGATGAAACGATTGAACTCACAGGCCCGTGCGACTTGCGGAACACGCAGACATCAATAGTTCGTGTGGCCCCAATGGCTGGCAATAACGGCAGCTACACGTCGCGGCATCGAACGAAAGACGCTTTGGATGTGGGCTTGGGGTATGTCTGTCCAGGCTGCTTCCACACGTTGCCGCAGTTCATCAGGCGTAGCCGCGGGTGGTGTTTGCCGGACCACTCGGTTGCCAATCAGCGACCAGACGTGTTCGATGGGCAACATATCGGGAGAAAAGTCGGGCCACTGCAGTAGTGACAGTTGGTGGGACGTAAAGAATTGTTGCACGATGCGTGTCACGTGCGGGCGCGCATTGTCCTGTTAAAACGTGGCCGCTGGCAGGTCCTGCAGGTAAGGGAGGATTACAGGCTCCAAAACGTTGGAGATGTAGCGGTGGCTATTGAGTGTACCGGCGATACGTACCAGAGGGCTGATGGTGTCATATCCAATTGCGCCCCAAACCATAACGCCAGGCGGCGCACCGGTATAGCGATGCATAATGCAGGCGTCATACAGTCTGTCGCCGCGTTGCCGCCACGCGAGATCCGACCATCGTGGTGTTGCAGGCAGAAGCAGGATTCGTAGGAGAAGACAATGTCGTGCCATTTCGTAGTCCAGGTGCGGCGTTCAATGGCCGACTGCTGCCGCACTCGCCTGTGGTGTAATGTCAATGGTAATCGGAGCAATGGGCGCCCGTGCGACAAGTCCTCGCATCTGCAGACGACGTCGAACGGTACGTGCTGACACAGATTGTTGCGCAACACGCCTTAATTCCTGCGCTAACGTTCGTGATGTGGCGGTGAGAGTCGTCAATGCCCGCCGCACAACATGTCGGTCCTCTCGTCCGGTGGTGTGCCGCGGCTGCGGCAATGGCTCACGTCTCTCCTGCACCCACCGAATCCATACTCGCCTCACTGCGGTTGGATGTCGTCCCACACGGGCGCCGATGTCTCGGTACGATAAATCGCTGTCGCGATAAGCCACTATTCGTCCTCTGTCGAACTCCGAAACGTGCTCGAATGACTGCCGTATTCTGCGACGAGGCATCAGGAAGCTTTCCACACACAGGCCCAGCAGCACAACACACTTCCACTACTTACACCCCGCCTTCTGTGCACCTTTCTTATAGTGCTTCACGGTGGCGTGCCGGGCGCACATGATTTGCATATGCTCTGCAATGCTAATCGTTTGCATGTCCTTTCGCAGGCGACGCATGCTGCGAATTTCCGGCCAATCGGATGCTTCCTTCGTGGTGTTGCATTTCGGGTGGCCAGCAGTGTATTTGCTTACTAAATGAATATGTACCGATGAGCCATTACATTATGACTACCCCCAACCTAGAGAAATGATGGTGCCTGGAGACCAAGCGGTGGCGCAGGTAAAGTTCACAGATCAGTGTATATACAACCCGAGGACCGGCTTTCGGTTAGTAGAGTGTTCGGAGTCAGAATGGGAAAAGCTGTCAATTTATCGGAGTTTGATGAAGGGCAAATTTTGATGGCACGGCGCCTCTGTACTACGATCTCGGAAACGGCGCGGATTGAGTGTTGTTCACGTGCCTCTGCAGTGAGTACGTATCAAAAGTGGTGCGCAGATGGCCAAACGACGAACCGTCGTCCAGCCGTGTGCCGTCCTCAGCTTGATGCCAGAGGGGAGCGGAGATTGTCAAGCATTGTTCACAGCGACGGCAGGACTACAGTGCGGCAAATCACGCGCAGCTGCAACAGTGGTGATCAGGGCAATGTGTCACAGCACGCAGTTAATCGAAGCCTTCTGCGCATGGGGCTGAGTAGCCGAAGACACAGCCGGGGCCCCCATGCTCACTGCACGTCATCGCCAGCAACACGTGAAATAGGCCCAAGATAATCGAGATTGGACCGTGAATGATTCGAAGAAAGTGGCCTGGTCGGACAGATCAAGATTCCTGGTGCATCACGTAGACGGCCGAGCGCTGATACGCCGATTACCAACGGAGGCAATGGCACCTGGATGCACTATTGGGCTGAAACAGGCCAGCGGCGGCGGTGTTATTCTGTGGGCGATGTTTTCCTGGGACACTTTGGGCCCCATTGTCCCAAAAGCACAACCCCTGACAGCTGTCGGGTATCTGAACATCGTTGCGGACCAAGTTCAACCATTCATGACAACTGTGTTCTCTTCTGGTGATGGTCATTACCAATAGGATAATGCGCCATGCCACACTGCTAAAATCGTCAAAGAGTGGTTTGAGGAACATGCTGGTGACTTTCTGTTAATGCACTGGCCTCCAAATTCACCTGACATGAGTCCAGTGGAACATTTGTGGTTCGACTTGGAAAAGCAGGTTCGCGCTAAATCACCACCACCCCGAAATGTACGGGAACTGGTGGACCTGCGGTTGACATTATTTACCAGATACCCCATGTGGAATCGATGCCTCGTCGAGTGGTCGCTGTTTTGCGGGCTAAAGGGGTCCTACAGCGTATTAGGTAGGTTGTCATAATGTAATGGCTCATGGGTGTATATCGAAGCAGCAAATTATTTGGTTATTTGGAACAACCAATAGCCATCAGACACGTGCCATCCTCCCTTGCGTACGTTTTTATGATGCTGAGATGCTTTATAAACTGTTCACTGTAAAGGACCTAGACATTTACCAAGTGTTGATAGCAGCAATATGGGGAAAACTCGTGATTTAAGGGACTTTGAAAGAAGCATGGTAGTGGACACTAGGCAAGCAGCTGCAAGCACTTCGCAAACGGCAAACCTTCCCGGTTACGCAAAAGCAACTATGCCACTTCAGCTTGACTCAATGAGTGATATAAAATATAAGAAAAGCAGACAGTAGTCTTCCTGTGGGCGAAAACGACTTGCCGATATTCGAGGACAACAGCCACTGAGGGAGGGGGTGGATATATGAGCTAATAACAGATGAGCTCCTCAACTTCTCTCCACTAAGAAGTGACAAATTCGTCTGCAGTTGGCACAGCAGCACCAAAACTTAACCTTTGAGGTCTAGAAAAACGTCGTCTGGCTCAATGAATTAAGTTTTCATTCCAGAATATGGGTGAGCAGCACGAATCGATAGATCCCAGCTGCTTAGCGTAATCTGTACAAGCTCGTTGAGGCGATGCAATGGTCTGGGGTCTGTTTACTTTGCTGAAACATTGGGGTTTTTAATACCTCTGGAACAACATTTGTATGTCACGAGGAATATTAACATCACTGAAGCTATACACATCCGTACATGTGCATGGGGTTTCTCGATGAAGATAGACACTTTCAGAAGTATAATGCGCCATGCCACAAGCTCTGATTATCATACTGAGGTGGCTTCAAAGTGCTAAAGTGGCTCCACAATACCCAGAACTTTACCCAATTGATCACCTGTGCGATGAGATTGAGAGAGCCATTCGTAACAGAGCTTCTCCTATAGCGAACATTTGGCAATTGATTGACATCACATCCGCTTGGCTGAATGTATCTATAAAATGATATCGGCACCTCTTTAAATCCATGCTACATCAAATGGAGGCTGTTTTGAAAGCCAAAAACGTATTAACACGTTACTACATAGGTGTTTCCACTAAATTGCTACTTCAGTGTAGTTTCGTGATGTCTTGGAAGACATGTTTAGGAGCTGACGTTTTGTTGCTTTCTTAATTTGTCAATGGTTCTTCGATATCAATTTTCGTGTATTTTCTGTAGCGGATGAACTGTTTTTTTATGCTTTAATTCAACTCTTAGTAAAGCAGCTAAATTTCCACTTTTGAGTTGTAGATTGTAAATCTTTTGAATACAGAATCGCGGAGTTGAGCCGCGTCAACTTTGCGAAGAGAATTCTCGAAGGCGAAAAATAATGAGCCACATAACTGCATATTGAAGGAAAGCAATGTTAACCGTCATGCTTTACGAGTCGCGAAACACTTTTGCTTGCAGAGGATTGCAGAGTTAAAAGGGCCACTGATCTTTCTCCGTTCTTCGAACAGTGAGCGTTTGTTTACAGTACAGTAAAACCTCGATTTAACGAACTTCAAGGGACCAACAGTCTTGTACGTAATATCGCGGAAATTCGCTAAATCGAGAAAGCCTTTCGAATGAAACATTCAAATTAAGTTAGTGTTCATAATAGAATACGTAAGCAGCCAAGTTCCCTTTCATTGTGATATTTAAATTATGTATGGTACTTTTAATTAGGAAATTGATTATCAAACATGTTATAGTACATACTCATTTACTTTGCATATTAAATACATAATTCGGAGATACATATTAGACTTCAATATGTAGCTTCAAGGTTTAAGCTTACTTTACAATTGAAGGAAAAATACGATAGTCGATCTTTTTCCGAGCATTTAGCTTCTTATAACGATTTCAGTATAGTAAGCTGCATGAAACAGAACATCAGTTAGTACTAATTAACTTGTAAAAACAGAATATGTGTTGATTACCTTTTTAAACTGTGGAAAAGAAATGCCTTAGACAAGATTGCTTATTTTTTCTGAACCATTAGCTATATAAATTGCAGGTTCAACTTTATGAAGTACATGAAAAATGTCGTCAGTAATATCGAAGCGCATCAAGTAGTTTTTAGCATATTCTATACCATTAGCAGCATCACTAAAGCTGCTAACGTTCATTTGTACTTCGTTTTCTTCATCAGAATTTGATGCACTTAGTCCAATCTGTTCTTCCAAAACATCATCAAGGGATTGCACTTAGCAGGTATGTCCATTTATACGTCACACTCAACATAATGGAAAAACACAATGCTTGATGAGACGATTTCATTCCGTTCTGCAAGATTGTCATCCGCAAAATTATCTGCAGCATTTTTGGTATTGGACCCACTTTCTTGTTGTTCACAACGTGAAAAGTCTGCTTTGTTAAAGGAGTTTTTAATGGTATCTGTCGTAACCGCATTCCACGACTGTCGCACGAAATGCATTGCATCGAGAATGTTAATTTTAACTTTAGATGCATCATCCTTTGCATCCATAACAGAAAGTACTTTTCACATGAGAAGCTTTCGATAATGGGCTTTAAAAGACCTAATGACACCCAGATCCAGCAGTTGCAATTCACTAGTACAATTTTCTGGGGGAAAAAATTGCTTGAACATTTTTCAGATTTTTTACCTCAGGATGGGCAGTACACTGATCAATGAATAAGACGACTCTTCTCTCTTTTACCTGCACCTGAGCATCAAAGGCTTCTACATAATTTTTGAATAAAGAATCCACAACTTTTTATTTGCTTCGTACTTGGTGGGCAAAGATTTCAAATTTTTGAAGCAACGTGGTGTAGCAAATTTGCCTGTAACTAATGGCTGTAATTTTTCTTACCCGTCTTCATCGGCAGATAGTAAAAAACAATGATTCTGTCTTTTGACTTCTTTCCTCCGTGGCAATTATCATTTCGAAAACATAGTGTTTTATCTGGCTGCAGGTTATAAAACAGCCCAGTTTTATCAGGATTAAAACTGTCACACGGCATGTATCCGTCAATAATCTGTGGCAGCTGTTCAATTTTTCACTTTTGTGCCGTCACGGGATCAACACTTTTGCTTTTGCCGAACAGAGCTCTATACACTATGTTATATCTTTGCTTAAAAATATCATTCCATACATTTAATGCGGTGAATTCCTTTATTTGTAGTAGCTGGGTAAGATAAACTGCTTCCTCCTTCAGAAGTGATCCACTAATAGGCAAATTTTTAGCCCGTGTCTGTTGGAACCAAGTGATAAGAGCGTTTTCCAACTCACTCAGTGGCGATGACTTCATAGATTTCCTCTTACTCGAAAATTGCGCACTTTGATGCACAGCGTTCAATATCCTTTCTAGTTTTCGCTATGGTACACATTACACAACGTTGACTTGGAAATTCCGAGTTTCTCTGCTACAACAGTCTGTGATCCTGAGTTAGCATCAAGCTACGACAAAATATCCATTTTTTCACTCATTGAAAATCTTTTCTGCTCTTTTTTTTTTTGCTGTAGTCATTCATTTTTTAAATGCTCTCGCAAAATGCGCATTTGCAAACTACAATGATCAGTGAATTTCACCTCTAACTTTGCTAGTGCTATCTATGGTCATCAAAACTTTATCTGTAAACAAGCTAGCTATGTTGTTTAATGTGACGTCTAGATTTAACACTGAGAAGAAAAAGAGAAACGCAATTTAGGGAAGAATTCCGGATATTCAGGAATGGTTACGTACTGTTAGAGGACGCGGCGCGTGTAACGTCAAAAACGCAAGAAACTTGTAAGAAAAACTTTCCTACGTCAACACTCTCGGAGAAAAAACTCTGCGCGCGGATCAGCGTCTAGAGAAAAACACCTGTGACTCACTTATGTGAATCGGAGTTTTCTCAGCTTTGCTCTTCTTGTAAAAATGCGTGTGTATGCGGTCGTAATATGAACGAAGAGAAACAATATCGCAACAAGCCGAGTAAAGCTGTTGCCTTTTACCACTGTTTTGATAAATGTACCATGTAAAGTGTTATAATTTTTTCAACGGAGCAATTAATACCAGGATTTACACTCACCACGTATGTCATCATTGTACTTACTTCTGCTATAACGCAGGCTTGAAAAAAATAAAAAATGGTTTGAAAAAAATAAAAAATGTTCGCTAAATTGAGGAAACGTGTTCGTTAAATCGAGAAACGCCAAGCATTAATTTCAATGTGGTTCCGTCCGGACCATAGAAAATGTACGTAAAACCGCGGAATTCGTTATATCGCAGTCCGTTAAATAGGGGTTTGACTGTATATGTCGCAAATCACCTCAACAAGTGACAATTTTTCCAACGCGCACTTTTGCGCTTTGAAGGGAGATTTTTAGTTCACACAACTATCCCATCTCTGTTTGGAAGAGAGTGCATCTGCAAATTGCTCTTCGTTAGTGAAATTTTTTGAAACCATTCCTTGCGAATAATACAAAACCGTATTGTTATCGTCCACATCTATTTCTACATTAACATCATTATTTCGTGGCACGTCTTAGTGTACATTTTTATCGGACCATTTTTTTGAGGGGGAGGTAATATTGGATACGACTTCTGAGCAATCAAGATATGTCACGTTAAGCTTTATTTCTTTCTCCTTTTGCCCGATGTGATGACATTATGACGAATTAATGTTTTACCTTTCTACTGCGCTTTTTGCTCACAACCTGCATTGGTGGTATCGCTATTGTCCAACAGGTATATCGTGTGCAAAGTTGATATCAACAAAACACAAATCCAGTCATGTGACAGTCGGAATCAGCAAAACATTAGTCAATAAATCAGATACACAGAGGATGGCCTGTAAATTCAAATGCACTAAGAGTTACGATAGAGAAAGGCGAAATGTTGTTAATAATTTTTCAGATGTAGTACTGCCACAGAAAAAAAGGTATGCATATCATAAATGATGGCATATCTGTGAAAGGGAAAAGAATGTTCGAAACCTGTTCCAAAATATTACAATACTACATAATAAGTTGTAGACGTCGCTTAAAGGTATGAGCAAGGCTCTACCCTATTCAGTGTCATAAAGAGTTCTTCTAGAGGCAGCACTATTTTTTAATTACTAGTAGGTTAATTGCGGCCCACTGTAAAAATTTGACTCTAAATTTTACGGTTTTAAACCGTTTTCCAGGGTGCCAACACAAAACTGTAAAATCTACAGTTTTATACAGTGTTGGAGAAAAGCCATAGCTTTGCTCCAACACAATCAACACATTCGTTCCAGCAAAATTTTTGTGATTTCGTGATTATTTGGACTGTGATTCGTTCCAGCCAAATTATGTGTTGTTTTCTTCATTAAATGCAGTGTTGGAGCACTGCATGAAACTGTAGATTTTATGGTTTTGTGTTGGCACCCTGGAAAACGGTTTAAAACCGTAAAATCTACAGTCAACTGTTTACAGTGCTTCAGCATCGAAGGCTTGAAAGAATCCTTTATAAATTTACTGGATCAGGGAGGAGAGAGACGACGAAGGCGAAATCCTCTCCAGAAAACTACAGGGGTTGTCCAAAATAATGGACACACCTTGAAACAATAGGTGTTACGCACCTAATATGGTGTGGAAGCACCGTTGGCATTTAAAACTGCTTGAATCCTCCTTGGAATGGACGCATACAAGTCCTGGATGATGATAAGTGGTGTATTGTACCATTCTTCCTGCAAAAACTGCTCTAATTCCTTGAGAGACGCCGGAGAAGGATAACGGGATCGCACTGTTTTCCAACACAGACCACAGAGGCTCAATGAGTTTAAGTCCGGTGATTGTTCTGGCCAGGGAAGGTGCGCAACTTCAACCTCATGGTCCTCAAACCATGATTGAACAGTTCGAATTCTGTGAATCGGGGCATTATCATCTTGAAAGGTGCAATCCCCTGATGAGAAAACAATGTCTGCGCCATTTAATGCACATCGTCGGCCAAAAGAGTGACATGGTCACCGCTAGTGATCCGTCCGTGTAAGGTGATAATGGGACCTGCTGCAAACCACGAGATCATGGCTCAAACCATTACCGAACCGCCCCCATGCTTCACTGTAGGAAGGAGACAGTCTGGGTTGTAGGCTTCTGAGGGGGTTCTCCACATGTAAACCCGTCCTATGGTGGGGAATAGTGAGAAGCTTGATTCGTCGGAAAACAAGATACGTTTCCATTGATCCGCAGTCCACGTTTTATGTTCCTGGCACCACTGTAGTCTCCGTTTCATATTCACCTGCGACATCAAGAATTTAGCAATCGCAGCTCTGCCGTAAATATTGTGCTTATGTAATTCCCTTTCGCACGGTATGTGTCTACACTGGGTTTTGGAGACTTGCATTAAGCTCAACAGTCACTTTCGTTGCCGTGATCTTCCTCCTTTCGGTCACAATCCTCTTTAATGTCCTCCTGTCTCTCGCAGTGAATTAGGTTTTCCTTCCACAGTTGTGTCTCGCAGATGATGTTGTGCCGTGAATATTGTATTCTGTCATGACCTTCGACACGGTACCTCTCGATACCCCCAATACCTGTGCTACTGTGGTTACCGACGCACCAACCAGACGGGCTCCTACAATCTGCCCTCTTTGGAACTCTGACAGGTCACTCATTGTGCCTTCACCTGGAATGAAATTATGGAAACACCGATTTACAACGCAATCACACAGGCCTTTGAGACTACACTGGCGTGCAAAAATTAAGGACGAGACGGTTTTTCGAATGTAACGTCGTGCAGAAGTGCTCCACATCGACTCAAATCATACCATAAGATCCCCAAGATGTACGAATATGGGACAAGTGAGCAAAACCGTCCAAACAAGGAATCCAAAAGATACAAATGCACTTTATTGAAAAGGTAGCTTCGAGCACAACTGGACAGAAGACAGAAACGTCCATGTGACAGGCGGCTGCCAAGAAAAATCCAGTCTTTGGTAGGGGATATGATCACCCCTGACTGCGTTGTAGGATTTACAACGTCTGTCCATGCTGAGAACGAGGTTGTCAAGGAGCTGTTGAGGCATCGCGGCCCATTCCTCTTGTAGCACCAATCGCAGTTGCGGAATTGTTGCTGGCAGCTGGTAACGTGCTGCCAAGCGTCTCCCGAGAAGGTCCCACACGTGTTCGATTGGATTTAGGTACGGGGACCTTGCGGGCCAATCCATGCGTTGAATATCTTCACTCTCCAACAGCTCTGCGACAGCCACTGTACGATGAGGTGTAGCGTTGTCGTCCATGAAGAAGAACTTAGGACCCACAGCACCTCTAAACAGACGCACGTGAGGCAGGGGAAGCTCGGTACGATAGCGGACACCAGTGACTGAACATTCTTGGAAGATGTGGAGGTCAGTACGGCTATCAAGCATGATACCTCCCCAAACGAGAACTCCGCCACTTCCAAACCGGTCCCTTTCGATGATGTTGGAGGTGTGATTGCGTGTTCCCTGCTCTCTCCAGATGTGTATACGTCCAGAATCGCTCGTCAGACTAAATCGGCTCTCATCCGTAAAGAGAACTCGACCCCATTGCTGATGTGTCCTGTTCTTGTGTTCATGACACCAGAGAAACCGCCGTTTCCGATGAGCATGCGTTAATGGCACACGCCGTGCTGGTTGTCGTGAAAATAGACCACCTTTGTGCAGCCTCCTGGCCGCGGTAAAACGCGATAACGGACGTCCAGTTGTCTGTGGCACGTGCATTGCGATTTCTCTCGCTGTCTTCCGTCTGTCTCTTCTCGCCTGTAGGACAATATACCGGTCGTCCGTCGCCGTGGTTGCTCGTGGGTGACCACTGCTAAACTCTCGGACTGCTGTTCCTGTAGTTTGAAATGCTCTAAAAGCCGTGAAACGATGCTGTGAGCGATCCCAAATTCTTTGGTCACACTAGTCACACTTCGACCTTCTTCCAACTTCCCAATGACGCGGCCTCGGGTAAAGTCATCCAGATGTCGTCTACGGGATTGCCTGTTGGCCATATCACACGGTGGCAGCAACTCGACGTCGTTCAAACCGATGTATACCGTGCAATAGCTTTCACCGAATAGCTGAGCGTACACCGCCCGTGTGCTTTATACCCTTCCGACACTCCCCTTTCTACGTCATGCTGCATATATGCGTACCGGACCCTAGTCTATCTCCTGAGTGTTCTTTCGGTACGTTCTGCCTGCTCGTTCCGCTGTTATGCTAATTTCTCCTCTTCGTCCTTAATTTTTGCACACCAGTGTATAAGCAACACTTTTTTACAAGAAACATTGTAGCTGCATGTTCGTTTTACTCAAAAAGCAGCGCATATCAAAGTCACTGTTTTCAGCGAGGTGTTTCTATTATTTTGGTCAACCCCTGTAACATGCAATGATATGGTCTCTACTGAACTACCAATGGTATGGCATGCGTTAATAAATGATGGAAACACATCGCGGCGCACCGTAAAATTGCGTGATAAAAACTCATGTAATATGCTTGTGATGTTACCCACGTTACTTAAAAAAATCATCTTTGTTTCTTACGTGTTCTAATTCCATGCATTTTTATGTCTACCATTGCCTTGAAAAAGCCGCCAGTGGAATGCGAAAGCTTGGCGAATCTTTGTGTTTATTAAACCACAAAAATAAACGGATTTAATATTACGCTATATGCATTTCTTGAGTATTAAATCCCCTTCCCCCAACAAAACTGTGACTCACCATCGCTGCTCTACTAACTTCAAGGTAGGACTCGTAAATTTTTTTTGCGCTAAATAGAATCCGAAATTCCTGATCTGTGGCGGTTTCTGTCTACAGAATCAGTAGAAAGCTCTCTACATGTGCATCGTCAAAACTACACATGTGAAACTTATTGCTGATGCTTTTGAGAGAAGCTGTCGTTCCGCTACAATACCGGTGCTGAAATGAAGTTCAGAGAGTGTTACTTGGCCATTGATCTTTTAACCAGTCCTCATTAACACGAAAATGTTTGGCTAATGGGAAGTCCAGAAACAAATATTTGGTTCACTGATCCTATCTTCTGAATGCGGCAGAGTTGCGAACTTTATACCATTAATTATATCCTTCTGAGATCACTGTGCTTATAGTGGCACTTCTCTGATACTTTTCCAATGAATGGAATAATGGCATCCTTCTGAAATGCTTATAGGGAGGATTTGTAGTTACTTGAAATCGGTAAGGGGATACCAATTTTTTGTAAATACCCCTTAAAAGTAAAAATTATCGTGTGCTTATCGGGGTTATTTATTACTGCAATAGTGCATCACATTCCGATATTTTCATGTGACAGAGTTGAAAGGGACAAAAAATACATCGTGATAAGAAAAATTCAAGTTATAAAAAAGATGTGATATTGATGTTTACTTAATTCTGTGGAAAACGTTCCTTCCCATTATTTTTACTATACTTAACTCAATAAAATTGATTGTTCGGATTTTCCCCCAACTGAAAACCCCCGTTCAATTTTTGTTTTGCAGCCGCAAATGCGCTTTATTGCAGAAAAGTGGAATGTTTTGGAAATTTGCCATGTTAGTAAATTTCTAAAAAGTGAACGCAACAAAATTCATTAACGCTAGTATTTGTCCTTTTCCATAGCAATAAGGCAAAACCATGCTACTAGTCCCCCGTCTGTCGGTCCACCCGTCAATCTCTGATATGGAGTCTCAATTGAAATTTATGAACCGATTCTGGTAAAACCCAGCATGCGGGACTTCTACATAAGTCGCAGATTTACTTAGCTATTCTTAACTGCACAGAGTCCCAGATTTCGGTCTTCGAACTGGGCAGAAACTTGCCACTAATAAAAGTGACAAAAAGCAACAAAAACCACTCACTTCTCCCACTATGTGGACAGGTTGTCAGTTTTGGAACTCAAATATTCCTATTATACGGTTGATAGGCAACATATCAGCAGGCGATGAATGTTGCGATGTCAGGAGGCGATGAATGTCAGGAGGAGATGAATGTCAACATATCAGGAGGCGATGAATGTCAGGAGGCAATGAATGTTGCGATGCCTTGTTAGACTCAGGCAACGTGGTCACCTTCACGTAAGATATTAAAAAAAAATTTTATCGCAAGGAGCTTCAGGTCCTGCAGCCATAAGGCACTAATACGCTGCCTCACGGGAACGAAAACAATGAGACAACTGTGGAAATCTCAGTTCTTGAGGCTAGTATTCCGCATAAATCTTATGCAGTGGAATCAGAGCTGCAACGGTCGCATCTTCTAGCAAATGGAGTTTGAAAAATGATAGTGCGACCTAACTTATAGTTGCACAGAGCGTGCGATATACAGAAAACCTAGCAACTTCACTTCTCGAAATTACAGAGCTGCACGAAGTAAAACAAAAATATATTTTGACAAGACAGCAGCACCTCTACAGCTTCGTTTGAGATGGGATTGGGCTTGAATCCCGGTGGGGCTTGGATGTGGTATTGGATTTACGGCCCTGGCTCTCTGCCTAGAGAGCTAGGGCCGTAAGGCAGATATTACACTGCTGGCCACCCGAAATGCAACACCAAGAAAGACACTAGATAGCAAAGCCACATTTACTGGACACATAACAACAGATACAAAGATGAAACGATTGGGCTTACAGGCCCGTGCGACTTGCGGAACACGCAGATATCAATAGTTCGTGTGGCCCCCATGGCTGGCAATAACGGCTGCTACACGCCGCGGCATCGAACGAAAGAGGCTTTGGATGTGTACTTGGGGTATGTCGGTCCAGGCTGTTTCCACACGTTGCCACAGTTCATCAGGCGTAGCCGCGGGTGGTGCTTTCCGGGCCACTCGGTTGCCGATCAGCGACCAGACGTGTTCGATGGGCTACATATCGAAAGATCAGGCGGGCCATGGCAGCAAGGACAGCTGGTGGGCCGTGAAGAATTGTTGCACGGTGAGTGCCACGTGCAGGCGCGCATTGTCCTGCTGAAACGTGGCCGCTAGCAGGTCCTGCAGGTAAGGGAGGACTACAGGCTCCAAAACGTTGGAGATGTAGCGGTGGCTGTTGAGTATACCGGCGATGCGTATAAGAGGGGTGCGGGTGTCAAATCCAATTCGGCCCCAAACCATAACGATAGGCGACGGACCGATGGTCGGATCCGCGGTGCCGCAACACGCTGATCCGACCATCGTGGTTTTGCAGGCAGAAGCGGGATTCGTCGGAGAAGACAATGTCGTGCCTTTCCGTAGTCCAGGTGCGGCGTTCAACTGTCCATGCCGCTGCACTCGCCGGTAGTGTAACGTCAATGATAATCGGGGCAATGTGCTCCGTGCGACAAGTCCCCGCTCCTGCAGACGACGTCGAACGGTACGTGCGGACACAGGTTGTTGCACATTACACCCTAATTCCTGCGCTAACGTTCGTGATGTGGCGGTGCGAGCCGTCAATGCCCGCCGCACAACATGCCGGTCCTCTCGTTTTTGGTGTGCCGCGGCTGCGGAAATCACTCACGTTCGGCCCGCCCGTCCCTCCTGCACCCTCCGAATCCATACTCGCCTCATTGTGGCTGGATGTCATCCCACACGGACGCCGATGTCTCGGTACGATAAACCGCTGTCGCGATAAGCCACTATTCGTCCTCTGTCGAACTCCGAAACGTGCTGGAATGACTGCCGTATTCTGCGACGAGGCATCAGGAAGCTTCCCACGCACAAGTCCGGCAGCACAACACACTTGCACTACTTACACCCCGCCTTCTGTGCACCCTTCTTATAGTGTTTCTCGGTGGCGTGCGGGGCGCACATGATTTGCATATGCCCTGCAATGCTAATCGTTTGCATGTCCTCTCGCAGGAGACACATGCTGCGAATTTCAGGCCAATCGGATGCTTCCTTCTTGGTGTTGCATTTTGGGTGGCCAGCAGTGTATATGGTGAACCTGATATTATATGGAGAAACTGGAAAGGCCGACAGGTTATAGACCATCAGGTTGCTCACAATGATCGTTAATGCCCCCTACCCCCCAATCTCTGCAGCTTCATGGTACAAGCCATACTGAGTGCTTAATACTTCTAGTTTGTGAAAATTGCAACACCAAGAAAGAATAGCGCTATTCAAATGAAATTTAAATCACAAATTCTTCATGTTACAGGCAATAAGTAATTTCATTTGTAAAGTATACAAGATTTTTTCGCATCAAAACTCAGTATCGTGTGAAGCCATCTCGAGCAACAATAACACCCTTTACACGGCGTGGCATTCAATGGAAGAAGTTTTTCAAACCGCCTAGGAAATAGCCTGTCAGGCGGCTTCTATCGAAACCCAAGTTCATTTGTTGTGACTGGAGGAGGCGCTTGACGGACCAGTCGCTTAGCTACAATGTCCCAGACATGTTCGATCGGGAACATATACGGTGAACGTGCAGGGTAGGGAAGAAGTGGTATCCGCCATGCATGAAAGAAGTTTGGACATGCTGGGAACATATGGCTGATCATTATCCTGCAGGAATTCAGGACTAGGACACAACTCTGAAGGAAGGGGACCACCTCTGCCTCTAAAACATCTCTGATATATCGTGACTGTTTAGATTTCCCTCAATTCGTATCAGACGTGATCGGGAATTGAACCCAGTAGCGCTCCAAATCATGACACTTCTCGATGGGCCAGTATGACGCTGCAAGGTGTCATTCACCACGATGTCTTTGAATGCATATGAGACCATCATGGCGCATCAAGTTGAATCATGACTCGTCAGAAAACACAACCTTGTCCAATCAGTGCGCTAGTGTCTGAATTCGCAGCAATGGGCTGCTAGCGACCAGTTCTCTATTAAGCAGACGACGTCGAACTGTGCTGAAAGACAAAGCCTGACTTTTGACAGTGCTCCACTGCTGCGCTAACACCGTGGATGTCGCTGCGCGATCAATCACTCCCATGCGGTAAAAAGTGTCTGTCTTCTCGTGCAGTCGTGCAATTTTGCGATCCATTCCCCGGATTTCTGTGAGTCCGAGCCTCATCTGTCCACTGACACTACATTCGCATCACTGTACTGGCTTTCCGTCCCGTACGAGGTACAATTTTGAGGTGGAAAATCCAGCTTCTCGTATTACAACAATCCTTCCTCGCTCAAAGTACATCAGGCGTTCATAATGCGACCTTTTTCGGTGACGGGGCATATGGAGACACAAGAAACACCCTTTCGACTCAATATTGGCTCTAGCCGCCCCGGTGGCGCAGTGGTCTAAGGCGCTGGCCTCTGATCGTTCGTCCATAAGGGGTCCGGGTTCGAATCCCGGTGAGGCATGGATGTTGTGTTTGTCTTACGGCACTGGCTCTCTCCCTTCCCTGGAACCAGTGACCCCAAATTAGGGACGGGCGACTGCTTATAGCCCATTGAGTTGCTCACGGTGGTCGTTAAACCTCCAATCAAAAAAAAAAAAAAAATATTGGCTCTTCACTGATTGCAACATCTTGTTTGAGCCAGTTCTTTATACCCAAGACTGGACAGTTCAGAGGACGCTTCTCCGAAATTACATGCGCATTTCACTAACATTTTAACTATTTGCATGTCCCAATCTGTTGTACATATCATGTAAGTTTCAAGATAATACCAGCAGTCCTTCTTGGTGTTGCAAGTTTCACAAACAGTAATGTTGTTTGGCTGTATCCGTAGATAAAGAATGTTTGCAGTTTTAGTTCCCATAGACAGATATTTATCATGGCAATGGCAAAATCCCGTCAACAGTAGAATTCTCACTGATTACTGAAAAGAACTAAAAAGGAACATGAATTGTCGCAGAGTTAAGTAAGAGCGTCTCTTAGCAGTACGCAATAGCCAAGTTGGCCGGATTTTGATGAAAGCACCGATCATGTAAGAAACTCGAAAAAGAAACTTGATTCAAGCGCTGAACAAACGACTGAAACACTCGGTTCAGCTTCGCAAAAGCACAGCATGTCAGCTGAACTCGTTTGAATGTGCTTTGTCGTTTTATATATTACGTATCGAAATTGGATAAAAATATTTTGAAAAAGTCACTTTAGTTTAAAAACCAGATAAAAAGGAGATGCAGTATCAAAGAGAAGCAGCAAAACATATCAAAGCAGCAAATACGTTGTTGTTACTAACAGAGTGGAAGAGAAAAAAGTCAGAAAACAAGAAAAAGTAATTGTATAACAGGAAACTTCATCATAGGTTATTGGAAATATGTATATGGATACACAAAACCGGAAAAGTTGATATCAGCCATGGCTCACAACAAAACAATTGAGAGAGTACCCTGGTACTCTTTGTTGATAATTTATGCTAGGCATCTTTCGCAATACAAGCTCTTTATATGTGTGAAATAAAACCAGTAATTCGAGAGAATACATTTATTTACGTACAAGACATCGCATTTATTCGCATCACTCACGACCACACCGAGCCACAATCCGGTACATACTAAGTGGAATTAAATCATAACAACAAACAATAAGGTTTATTAATTCCAGATGTTAAGCGATACTTACACAGTTGTATTAGAATAATATGACGGTCTATATAATAATGGGAATAATCACCCTTGTTCCGGCTGACAGCGGCAAGACGGCGTGGCATGGAAGCAATGAGGCCCTGGAAGGTTGCCCGAGGCACACGCGCCCATTCGGACTGCAGCAGAGCACGAAGGTCACAGAGATGACGTGGTTGTGGGTCGGCAAATCAAACCTGCCTATCCAAGTGGTCCCACAAGTGTTCTATGGGATTGAGGTCGGGCGATTTCGCCGGCTAAGGGAGAATGAAGCCATCGCTGTCGTGTCTCTGGAAACATCCACGCATTCCCTTAGCGATGTGGCACGGCACATTGTCCTGTATGGTGTCTATCAACGGGACACCACCACCATCAGAGTAAACTTCCAAAATGAAGGGACGCGTGTGGTCAGCCAGGATGGACAGGTAGGCATTGTCGTTCAGGGACCCATTCAGTGGTACTAGCGGTCGCAAGTCATACAAGAGAAACATCTCCCAGACATGCACACGGTCACCGCTGGTCTGAACTTGACCGTCAAGCGTGTCCGGGTATTGGTTCTCGTGTGTCTGACGACGTATCCGCTCATCACTTCTGTGGAGTAGAAACCTCGATTCGTCGGAGAAGGCAATCTTTTCCCACTCTTCCACTGTCCAATGATGGTAGTCCCATGCGAACTGCAGGCGTCGTTGCCTATGTACCTGGGTTAGCATGGACACCTTCACGCAGCGTCGACTCCGGAGACCCATGCGTAACAGGGTTCGCTCGCTCCACTGTTATCGGGGACATGTACCTGGGTGCCCCAGCGTTCATTTGCGTGGTCAATTGCTGTACTGTTGCACGTCGATGGCCCTTTACCAGTCGACGGTGACGACGTTCTCCTCCTGGGGACAATGGACTTTTGGCTACACAGTTGTGACGTTGGGAGGTACTCAGTGTTCCAGTCTATTTTTGGTACACCCTTACTACAGCACCTCGCGAACAGTCCGCGAAGTCTGCTGTTTCTGAGATGCTTCCACCCTTGGCGCGGTAGCCTATGACCATTCCTTTTTGAACTTCCGTCAAATCACTAACTGTGCCCATTGCGCTCATGTAACGCACTATGGCTCATCTGTCCTGCCCAGCCGCTTATATCTTCGTGTGGTCGGCCTTGTCACGTGCACTCTGTGATTCCTGGGGTGGTCGTATTATTCTGATAAGACCGTGTAGGTAATGGTATTAATGAATGTTATTTTCGGAATACCAATGAAAGAAGCTATGTGAGTAATAAAAGTAAAGATTTACTGAACTATGGCAGCGGCAATAATAAGTATTTCGGCTGTATTCAGATTTAGACGAACGTAAGAAACGACCCTGACACCTATGAAATGTGATGTACCTACCAAATTCCATCTCGCATCCGCAAGCTGAATCTCAAGTGTGTTTGTGAGGAGGTATTAGTAACTTTTGGTCTAGGATATCTGCAGATTACACTCCATCATGTTTTACATCATTTTAAATCTCAAAGAATTTTAAATCTCTCGTCAACAGCAGGTGACTTCGCCACATCCTTGGGAAGGTTGAGAGGAAGCAACTTTAATACTATCAGGAAACATGCATAACATCAAAATGCATTTTTGCAATGGCTTTTATCACATTTCGCATCAGGTTCTCGTAATTTGCGCAGATGGCAATCAGATATTGTTACGTTTTTGTACATTGTGAAGAAATAATGTTCGGCGATAGTTTAGTAAGTATATTGTTGATTAACAATGAAATTAACTATTGTTGCGTCACTTCATGGATCAGCATGTGGCACGATCAGATTTCACCAATGGTTTTGACAACGACGCACTGTTACCCTTTTCCGTTACATCAAAATTTTTTACTTGGGATTTACTTTACTACTGTCGGGAAAGATGCATATCATTGAAAAAAGAGAGTTATAATGGAAGCAAAACGGTCTCAACAGTTTTCTGAGCATATCATTATATTTATGAAATTTGTAAGTGTATGTTACCTTTGTCCTTAATGCCACTTCTTTATTGAGAGAGATTTACTGTATCTTTTTAGTTATTCCTGAATAAGTATGGTTACCTGTCTGAATCAGCAAGGCACAAATTAAGTGGTGCAACGCTTGTATCCGAAGATACATTTCAAGAAGCTCTTGCAGAATTTCAAAGATTTGCAGGTCTCAAGCAGACAGGTAAGTTTCGAGAAGACTCTCAGTGTAAGTTGTTCGACGGCTTTGTCTTCCGCCTTTTCGAAGTTAAGACGGACAGAGCATGTGCTTGTTAACTACGTGTGATTTTATTCGTGGTCTCCTTTCTTGTGTTTCGGCTAAGAAACTTGGCGTTAGAGATGTGAGCTTCACCTTGCAGACAGATAGCCAGAAACGGATTTCCAAATAGGCCAAATAGACCTAGGCCTAGAGTGGCAAATTTTAGGGGTGGCAAATTTGTGGTAGTAAAAATTAATAATACGTTAAAAGCCCACAAAAATAATGAAAGAAAACTTTAAAATTAAAATAAAAGTGCAAACTAACATTTAGTCCGAAAACTGCTGTATAAAAAATTTTGTTTCCGAATTCACTCTTGACTCGAGAAACCAGAGATAAACATATACAGGGTGCATGGGAAAGTCCCTTTAAGCCTGAAATAACTTGCGAATGGAGATAGGTACAGTTATGCAAGTGAGATAACAGTATAGTAAAGCGACTACGCCCGATCGAATACAACCAATAGCAGCGCCCCTAGCAGCGAAATGCGGAAGTTTGCCATTGCAAATCGAAAACGAAAAGAGATAGAGCAACATTTCCAATTACAAAGTTGTACAACATCAATTAATTAGTACAAAACGACATTTGTTTCACACGGATAAGATAAATTGTCACCCGAATACCCTAAAATGTTCGAAATCGATGCGCGACCTTTTGTGTGAACGTTTGAAGGGAACAGGCATAGGTATGAGCAAATACACACAATTTATTGCATAAATGCGTACTTATGTCAAAACAGTTTGATGACGTCAGACGAAACAAAAACAAAAAATTCAAACTGGCGCACAGCGATGAAAAGTTAATGTCGAGTATTTTTGAAGAGTTCGCCATTGCCCACGATACACATTTGTATTCGTGAAAGTAACTCTGCATGCACATTCCTCAGCATGGAAGGTGTCACACTATTGCAAGCATCTGTAACACGACGACGTAGATCCAGCAAACTTGTAGGCGCTGTTGCATACACCTGATTTTTTACGTAACCCCAGAGGAAGAAATCCAACGGAGTGAGGTCCGGCGATCGTGGAGGCCATTCAACAGCATCACCATACCCGATGATTCGTTGCCCAAAACAATCTGTGAGAAAGCGTCGCACTGCTGCTGGCTGGTGTGCAGGGTCACCGTCATGATGGAACCACAAGGAACGTAATGCGGACAGGGGAATGTCATCTAAAAAGTTAGGTGTTCTATCCTGTAATAGTTGGAGGTATCTCTGTCCGTTGGCATTCGCCGTAAATAAGCACCATCTCGCAATATTGGGAGTGAGTGAAGCTCGCCATTCTCACACAGCCTACGTAGACCTAAACTTCTAATCAGGGTAGATCCTGCTACTGGTTTTTATATCGAAGGTACGGTACAACGTCACAATCTGCATTTGCATACGGCTACATTTGCTAAATGTGAATATGCAGATTCGAATCGTCGCGCATCGATTTCGGACATTTTAGGGCATTCAGGCGACAATTTATCTTATCCGTGTAAAAAAAATGTTGTTTTGTACTAATTAATTGATGCTCTACAACTTTGTAATTGGAAATGTTGCTCTATCTCTTTTCGTTTTCGATTTGCAATGGCTAACTTCCGCATTTCGCCACTTGGGGCGCTGCTATTGGTTGCATTCGATCGGGCGTAGTTGCTTTACTATACCGTTATCTCACTTGCATAACTGTACCTCTCTTCGTTCGCAAGTTATTTCAGGCTAAAGGGACTTTCCTATGCACCCTGTATATATCTGTTTGATTATGCTTAAGAACTGAAATGAATACGGATAGGAGAAGAAGGAGAGGCAAGTGGGGTGTTAACGTTGCTATTTGGATCACAATTCTTTGACTATAAATCTAGCTATATCTCTGGAGCCCTATGAGTGTCTTCTGGCCTAGATAAAGGAAGAGTGCTTTGGGCTTTAAAGGGGGAAATTTGCAGGATGTTCTCGCAAAGCTATCCCATCTCCCCTCAGAATGAATACAATGGTAGGTAAGGGGCAGCGGGAAGTTTTGCACCATCAGCTATTTCGTTTCGCCCACACTGACCTCAGTGAAGGAGACTTTGACCGCTTCGCTTTTCTTGTGTGCAAGCATTTCATTAGAAGTTGCAGGTACCTCCTAGAAATTCCGAGAAAAGTTTAGGGGTTGGCGAAGAAATACTTGATTGGCTCATCATGCCCTCCTTACAATGACAATCGCAGCATCCAAAGCTTCCGATACTGTTTTCTGACGGTCTTCCTGATTCCCGCTATTGATGTATTGAGGATGTTTACCGTAAAAGAAAACGATCACTTTCTTTTCTCAAGACTAATCTAACTATGAGTGATGGAAGGAAGAGACAGAGTGCGGAGCTCAGTACAAAGAATAATTACTGCTAAAAACGTAAAAACTGCTGAAGAATTACTAAAATGTCAAAAAACTGATAAACATTTCACTGTTAAATGCGTTAGATCAACTACAGCGACCAACAAAGAAACCAAAGAAACCACTTCAGTTGATGTTGATGCCTTCAATGCTACTACACTGCTGGCCACCCAAAATGCAACACCAAGAAGGAAGCATCCGATTGGCCTGAAATTCGCAGCATGCGTCGCCCGCGAGAGGACATACAAACGATTAGCATTGCAGGGCATATACAAATCATGTGCGCCCGGCACGCCACCGAGAAACACTATAAGAAGGGTGCACAGAAGGCGGAGTGAAAGTAGTGGAAGTGTGTTGTGCTGCCGGACCTGTGCGTGGGAAGCTTCCTGATGCTTCATCGCAGAATATGGCAGTCATTCCAGCACATTTCGGAGTTCGACAGAGGACGAATAGTGGCTTATCGCGACAGCGGTTTATCGTACCGAGACATCGGCGTCCGTGTGGGACAAAATCCAGCCACAATGAGGCGAGTATGGATTCTGTGGGTGCAGGAGGGACGGACGGACCAGACGTGAGCGATTGCCGCAGCCACGGCACACCACCGATCGAGAGAACCGGCATGTTGTGCGGCGGCATTGACAGCTCGCACCGCCACATCACGAACGTTAGCGCAGGAATTAGGGTGTGTTGCGCAACAACCTGTGTCAGCACCTACCATTCGACGTCGTCTGCAGGAGCTGGGACTCGTCGCACGGCGTCTATTGCTCCGATTACCATTGACGTTACACCACCGGCGAGTGAGGCGACAGTGGGCCGTTGAACGCCGCACCTGGACTACGGAATGGCACGACATTGTCTTCTCCGACGAATCCCGCTTCTGCCTGCAATACCACGATGGTCGGTTCCGCGAGTGGCGGCGCACCGCGGCGAGAGACTGTATGACGCCTGCATTATGCATCGCCATACCGGTCCGTCACCTGGCGTTATGGTTTGAGGCGCAATTGGATATGACACCCGCACCCGTCTGGTACGCATCGCCGGTACACTCAACAGCCACCGCTACATCTCCGACGTTTTGGAGCCTGTAGTCCTCCCTTACCTGCAGGACCTGCCAGCGGCCACGTTTCAGCAGGGCAATGCGCGCCCGCACGTGGCACGCATCGTGCAACAATTCTTTACGGCCCACCAGGTGTCACTGCTGCCGTGGCCCGCCAGTTCTCCCGATATGTCGCCCATCGAACACGTCTGGTCGCTGATC
This sequence comes from Macrothele yani, assembly GCA_039090855.1. NCBI lineage: Eukaryota > Metazoa > Arthropoda > Arachnida > Araneae > Macrothelidae > Macrothele > Macrothele yani. The sequence continues at coordinate 104,406,637 of CM076995.1, forward strand.
GGCAACCGAGTGGCCCGGCAAGCACCACCCGCGGCTACGCCTGATGAACTGTGGCAACGTGTGGAAGCAGCCTGGACCGACATAACCCAAGCCTACATCCAAAGCATCTTTCGTTCAATGCGGCGGCGTGTAGCGTCCGTTATTTTCAGCCATGGGGGGACACACGAACTATTGATGTCTGCTTGTTCCGCAAGTCGCACGGGCCTGTAAGCTCAATCGTTTCATCTTTGTATCTGTTGTTATGTGTCCAGTAAATCTGGCTTTGCTATCTCATGTCTTTCTTGGTGTTGCATTTTGGGTGGCCAGCAGTGTATAATGTACTTGAAAAAAAATTGAGCAAAATGCGTGTTCAATTTTAGATCACGATGCAGAGCAAGCAACCTTCTGACAGTACTTGTGTAAGTGCTTATCCCGCAGAATGGAAGATAAATGACCGTACATCTGATTCTTTACTTTCTCAAAGAATAAAACAAAACAAGGATAATGACTTCTCAACTTTTAAAATGATTTATAGTGAAAAGCTACGTCATTTTACAAGTAGTTTATTTAAACGTACATTAATGAACGATGAAGCGGTTGAAAGGACACATCTAGTTTATTCTTCAAAAAATGGATGTCTTTTGCGCTCCATGTCACCTTTTTGGAGGAACTACAAATCTAGCTATAGGTTGATATACAGACTGCAAAAATGCAAACGCTTGTTTTTCGCATCATGAAAATTTCAAAGAACATAATGCGTATGTGATGCAGATGTTAGCTAGAAGTAATTCGTTGGGTAGAGTTGGTTCTCACCTAAAAAGAGAAATCGGAAAGGATGTAATTTAATGGAGACATGTATTGTACAGGGTAGTTGCAGTAATTAAAATACTCGGCAACCGCGGTTTGGCTTTCAGAGGTAGAGATGAACAATTTGGTTCGGCACATAATGGAAACTACATGATGGCTCTCGAACTAATAGCAGAGTTTGACCCCTTTCTTAAAGACCATATTGCCCGTTATGGATCCATAGGTTCGGGAAAAACATCGTATTTGTCATCAACGATCTGTAATGAATTGATTCGTCTAATGGCAAAAGATGTCATCAACGATCTGTAATGAATTGATTCGTCTAATGGCAAAACATGTCATCAACGATCTGTAATGAATTGATTCGTTTAATGGCAAAACATGTCATCAACGATCTGTAATGAATTGATTCGTCTAATGGCAAAACATGTCATCAACGATCTGTAACGAATTGATTCGTCTAATGGCAAAACATGTCATCAACGATCTGTAATGAATTGATTCGTCTAATGGCAAAACATGTCATCAACGATCTGTAATGAATTGATTCGTCTAATGGCAAAACATGTCATCAACGATCTGTAATGAATTGATTCGTCTAATGGCAAAACATGTCATCAACGATCTGTAACGAATTGATTCGTCTAATGGCAAAACATGTCATCAACGATCTGTAATGAATTGATTCGTCTAATGGCAAAACATGTCATCAACGATCTGTAACGAATTGATTCGTCTAATGGCAAAACATGTCATCAACGATCTGTAACGAATTAATTCGTCTAATGGCAAAACATGTCATCAACGATCTGTAATGAATTGATTCGTCTAATGGCAAAACATGTCATCACCATAATTGTTCGTGAAGTTAAAAATGCAAAATATTTTTCCATCAGGGTAGATTCAACCCTAGATATTTCGCACTGTGATCAGTTATCGATCGTTTTACGATACCTAACGGAAACGGGAGAGTTTACGTTGAACGTTTTTTATGTTTTCTAAAAAATGGTGGTCACAAGGCAGAAGACATTGAAAATGCTGTAATTGAAACTCTGAACTTGCATGATATTGGCTTGAAAAACTGTCGAGGCCAAACGTACGGCAACGCAAACAACATATCTGGGTCATATAATGACTTGCAAGCAAGACTCAAAAAACTAAACGGACTTGCGGAGTACGTACCATGCTGGGACCATTCACTGAACTTGGTAGGTGTACGTGCTGCAGAAAGCTGTCAAGAAGCTAGCTTTTTTTCACTACAGTTGATCATTTATATAACTTTTTTCTGCTTCCATACATCTTTAGGAATTGTTGATACAAGCCATTAACTCAGATGGTAAAACATTAAAAAAGTCTGATACTCGCTGGGCCTCTCGTCGTGACGCATGCCTTTGCTTTGCGCAAGAATTGGATTCAAGTGTTGAAAGTATTATCAGAAACAGAAGACAGTAATACAGAGAAACATACAACTATAGAAGTGAAGTAGCTGGGCAGCGACAAAATTTAGAATCCCTAGAGTGCGTTTACATGGTCATACTATGGAATGCGATTCTAGAACGATTTAATGTGACAAGTATAAAATTACAGAGCCAAAAATCGACCTTGCGACATTTGTCCAACTTTATCACTCACTCTCAAGTTTTATCCATTCGCTGAGAGATATGTTCGGTATGTTTGAAGAAAAAGCTTTGTAACTTTCCGATGAGACAGAATACAAACGCGATCTGCGAAGAAAAAAATAGGAATGCTTTTTCAATCATGACTGTAGAGATCAAGTTGCTGATTTCATTGACCTTTAGGCAGCTCGTCGAAGCATTTGCAACAGAAAAATCAAGACGAAAACGGTTGTAAGGAAGATATATTGTTTTGTTTTAGAACTTTCTTCAAACTTTCGATACTGTTAAAATTTTAAATACACTCACTGTCATAAAAATTCGCGCACCAAACAAAAAAACAAAAAAACTGTGCGATTAACGCGAAACTCGACGAATAGCTACGGGGAAGACATACATACAAATGATTAAAGTTTCATGCATGCGATTCCGAATGCCCGCGCGTCCAGGACCGGCGCTGCAATTGCATTCCTTGGGGACTTATAAGGCGCCTTTCAGGGGACTCCACATTCTTGTCGAAGTGCACGGTAAGAGCCAGGTGAGATCCCTGAGCGATAGATAAGCCGAAGAGCCACCGTAGGTGTGAGTACGGGCAACTAACGGAGTTTGAATGAGCTGTATCGTAAGGATGAGAGAGTCAGGGTCGCCGGTGAGCCGAATCGGCACCCATTTGGGCCGGTCGGACAGTGCGGTGCGAACGTGTTGGGAGCCATGAACACGGGAAGGCATCCAGACACGGCGGACTGGCTCTGGACGACCCAGAGACACCACCAGTAGAGAGGACGTGGGATCGAGAGAGCGGCACGCACAGATGCAACGACGTCCTTGTCCAATATCCAAAAACATGTGGCAGCTCTACAAGAGACTCCTGTGTCCGCCAGAACCATTTCCAGACTCCTGACAGAGGCGAATATGCACTCTCGGCGGCCCTTCCGTTTTCTGTCATTGACACCAGATCATCGTCGGCGTCGATTGCAGTGGTGTCAGCAGTGAGCAGCATGGAAGTCTACGCATTGGGGACTTATAGTGTTCAGGGACGAATCCTGCTTCTGTATGGGAACGGATGAGCACCGTGTCAGAGTGTAGAGAACCGCAGGTGAGCGCTACAATCCTAACCTCATTGTACAGCGGCACACGTCCTGAATTGCAGGCGTGATGGTCTGGGGAGCCATCGCGTATGACAGCCGGACTTCTCTCGCAGTGATCTGAGGGACGTTGACAGTCCAGCGCTACGTACAGGATATCCTGCGGTCCCGAGCCATTTTCCAACAAGATAATGCCCGTCCGCACACGTAGCATGCCAGATCTCCTGATCTCTCGCCCATCGAGGACGTGTGGGACCAGATGGGACGCCAGCTTCCTCCATGTCCCAGTGTTCGTGATTTAGAGCGTCAGTTGCAAGAAGTGTGGGCCAATCTGTCCCATGATAATATACGGCGTCTCTTTGACACCATGCCTGACCGTCTCACCGCATGTATCCGAGCACGAGGTGGTCCGACGCTGTACTTAAGCTGACCGGAATGTGTACCGTATGTCCGCGGGAAATCGTCCTGCTGCTGTGATATTGTAATCACTTCTGTCCTTGGTATGTACCATCTCACTACTAAAATCTCATTTCAATCCGACGCCTCCTTCTTGGTGCGCGGATTGTTATGACAATGTGTGTAATATAGCACTTGTGCAGGAATTCTAAAATTCGCTTTTATTTCAAATTCAAAATTTGAATTTGCTTTTTTTCAACTGAAATTTATTTATTACTTTATTGCATTAAAAGAAACATGACACAACGGATTATACGTACTAAAATTGCAAACAAAATCAGTGTTCAAGAAATAAAGCGCCAATTAGTTTTCAGCCAATTCGATGTCCTTAGGTGACAAGCGAAAAGTATGGCTATAAGTATACGTCCTATTGTCTTGCTTAAAAGGCTTTGAGCTGCCATGTAACAAAATATTAAAAATTTCTATAAAATAATAAAAAAAAAAAAAGAAAGGAAAGAAAGAAAACCGAAACTTCTACTAAAGCAATTAATTATTGATCACAAACATTTAATCAGCTTAGGAATTGATGGCAAAAGTTAAAAGTAAGGAGTTTTTGTCAACGAGAGACGAAATTTTGTTTTTAATTGTTATAAGAAAAATTATTGTTTGTAGTTTCACCATATTTAAGCTAAAAAATTATTATTTTTATTCGTACTTAGCTTTGAATAGGCCACATTCCTCTCCCACCTCCCCCTAACATTTCGTTTTCCACCTGGATCGAATCCGAATGAGATACATGAAATTGTATCCATCAAATTCTTTATTTTAAAGGGGAGAAGGGGCTGCAAAACCCTAAAGCCGTTTCTGCAGATGGCTGCAACTTCCAGAATTTTCTTAAGGTATATATTGTATTATATCAGAGCCGGATTAAGGGAGTGTCTATGGGAGATATAGCCTTGGGGCCCATCATTACCAAGGGCTCAGAAGACATGCCTGGGCAAGTAATAGATAGATGGAGTGAGAGAGAGGTTTATAATATAGTTTTACTTTTGTCTCGTATGATTTCCACTTGTTCAGAAACAGAGGCTGGAAGACAAATAGATTTCAAGGCAGTGATTCGCCAATAGTAAAGGTTTTATGTCGCTGTGTACAATGGAGTCGTCGAGACAGTTTCAATTTTTTTACTACCATCCACCCACATCTCTCAATTTGCACTTGGAATTGTTAATGGTCGAAGCCTTCACATTGCATAACAAAAACGATGCACTCAGAAAAGAATGCAATGCTAAATCATTAGAAACTCCAAGACAAAATCTAGGAATCTTAAGCTTTAACTTATATTCTCATAAGAACAATGGAAAATGCATTGACTTATTGTGAAAACTCTGCAGATAATTTATTTGTTTGAAAACTGCACTACGCATTAATTATCACAAGCATATTTTTACAGTTTCGTGTTTTAACGGACTTCATAATGATTCACAACCATAAGTTCTTTGGGGCCTCACTCAGAGGTCTTAGCCCTCAAAGTCATTAATCACGACCTGAATTATATTATATTATATTATATTATATTATATTATATTATATTATATTATATTATATTATATTATATTATATTATATTACATTATATTGGGTTGATGCATAAGTTGATGCCGTTTTATTTCACGATTGTTTCCCAGGTCAGTAGTGACGGTGCAGATGGCCTGTTGTATATCAAAATGTAGCCAGTAATATCGTGTATCTAAATCATATTGCGTTGTGTGATTGTGGCTAAATAATATCGTGTATCTAAATCGTATTGCGTTGTGTGATTTTGGTTTTTAGGTCCGAAAGTATGGAGTGTCAAGTAGAGAGGAATGAACATTTCCGACATCTGCTCCTCTACGAGTTTAACAAGGGATCCACAGACGCCGAAGCCACTCGATAAATTTGTGCTGTGTATGGGGAGGATGCTATTGCTCCGAAGACAACCCGCAAATGGTTTGAGCGGTTCCGAGGTGGCAATTTTGACCTCAACGACTCTCCACGATCAGGTCGTCTATCTCACTTTGATGAAGATCGTTTGAGCCATCTCATCAACATGGATCCTCGTCACACCACACGCGAATTGGCCACTGAGATGGACTGTGATCAGGCCACCGCGGTGCGACACCTGGAACACATATGGGAAAGGTCCAGAAATTGGTGTCTTGGGTGTTTCACACTCTCACCGAGGACAACAAGATCATCGTGTTGCCATATGTGGTTCCTTGCTCGCCCGTTATCGCGAATGTTCTCAGCAACACAAATTCTTTCTGTCATGTTTGTTACTGGGGATGAAAAGTGGTGCCTGTACGTGAATTTCAGGCATTAGTGGGAATGGTTAAGCCCAAACAAAACGCCCACATCACATCCAAAACATGACCTTCATCCTGCGAAGATCATGTTGTGTGTCTGGTGATACATGGAAGGTATTATTCACTGGGAAATGCTGCCGAGGAATTGGACCATCAACGCTGCAGTCTATTGTGAGAAACTCCGTCGTATGGAGGGAGCAGTTCAGCAGATACAGTCACATCAGCGCCGTGGTGTCCTTCACCAACATGATAACGCACGCCCTCACAGTGCAAACATGACCAAAATTGCCATTCAGGACATGAAATGGAAGAACCTTCCACATCCAGCCTATTCCCCAGATGTCGCCCCTTCAGACTATCACCTGTTCCGATCTCTGTCGAATGCACTCCGTGGCAGAACGTTCAACAATGATGTTGTTCTCCAGAATTTCCTTGATGATTTCTTCGCAGCAAAACCTGCACGTTTTTCCAGAATGGCATTGAAGAATTATCCAGACGTTGAGACATCATCGTAAACAATGGGGGGTGCATATTTGATTGATTCCGTTTTCTCTTCTGATGTAATATATTCCTGTAGTGTGGTGAAAAAAACGATGTGAATTATGCATCAACCCAATATATATTAGGTGAAAACGTGATTAAGATATCTGCAAGAAATACATACTCTAGTATCTGGTAAATCTAAGTTATGGTATTTCAAATGACTTGGAAGCGTCTTCTGCTTTAATTCCTTTCCTATTATATCCAGTAGATACTAAAGTATAGGCAAGGATGAAATAGGAAAGAAGTATTACATATATATATAGTTCTCCTGGCAATATATCCAGCCCATTGACATTTCAGGAATTTTACTCTGATCGTGATCTACATCGCCGCCTCCTTGTTCCTTAAATCTTACATCGGACGACGCTTGTTTTCTCCACAATGCGCCTACTGTAATGTTCCGGCAGACATTGAACATGTCTATTGGTTTTCTCCTGTCTTGCTACCTGCATTTAATCTCATGTTCCGTATTGCACACCATCTTTGCCCAGGAAATATGGATGCTGTCTCATATTACACTCTACTACAGAATCTTCATCGTGCTTCTCCTCTCCCACCTGTGTGTATTATCGCGCTTGTAAAAATTGTAATTTACCTCCATCATCTGACGCATCCAAAAACCTCCACTGTACCTACTCTTACAGAGACAAGCGAAATGCTTGTTCATCACTTCACAGCTTGACTAAAGTTTCGTTTACAGTTAGCGCATGATCACGCTGTTCATACAGAAACTCTTCCCAACTTCCACAAATTATGAAATCCATTCCTCAGCTGGTTCCAGATTAATGGCCTGAGAGTCTCCCTCACAGTTTGAACTGATTTGAACGCTCTGTCCTCTTAATTTGACATTCACTTTATTGTTCACCTGTCATTCTCTCGTTCTACCTTACGCTTTGGTAAGTGTATATAGTTTTAAATTCACTGCCTAATTGTTCGGTGCTCATTTGAATATAATCATTTCATGATTCATTTCTCATTCTGTACTCCGAGTGTTGAATAAATGCATATGTAACACTTAGCATCTTCTGCCTTCCTGTCGTACTGGCCGCTGGAGAACCGAAATTTTGGACTGGATCCCAAGGGACAGGAAATGACCCATAAGGAGACCACGTAGAGGGTGGGTGGATGTGAAAAAAAAAAAAAAAAAAAAAAAAAAAAAAGCACCCAAGACGAGAAATTCATTCGATCCTGATGAAAATCCATATGCAAGTACCTCAGGTCCGAGTATGCAAACACTTAAAAAAAACGACCAATGACTGAGTAGTAGCCCACCCCAGCGCATGGGAACAGCAGATCGAGGGAGGTATATCAAGAGTTCAAGGCTTCTTGAATTGGAAGAGGAACTACAAAGGATCAAGTGGGACATCGTGGGGCTAAGTGAGGTAAGGAGAAAAGGAGAAGATCTCATCGAACTGAAAAGTGGACATCTCTTCTACTATCGTGGGACAGATACTGGCAGAACTAGTAGTGTTGGATTTATAATAAACAAGAAACTGAAGGATAAAGTTGTAGAAGTTGAAAGTTCCTCTGACAGAGCTGCACGACTTGTTATCCAACTCTCGAAAAGATACCAGGCTCAGATTATTCAAACTTATGCACCCACCACAAGTCATCCTGAAGAAGAAATTGAAGAATTTTATGAGGAAATTCGTCATCTAAATAATAAAGGTAAGCAGCACTTGAAAATAATTATGGGAGATTTCAATGCAAAAATAGGGCAACGGCAACAGAATGAAACTTCAGTAGGTAAATTCGGTCACGGCAACAGAAACCAGCGTGGAAATACTCTCGTTGAGTTTCCAAAGGCAGAAGGGTTTTTCATCTTGAACTCCTTCTTCAAGAAAAAGCCACACAGGAAATGGACATGGAGACATCCAAATGGGACGACAAGTGAAATTGATTTTATTATGTGTAACAAAAAATTCGTCATAGAAGACTGCAGTGTGCTAAACAAGTTCAACACAGGTAGTGACCATAGATTGGTGAGATGTAAGATGCACCTCAACACTAAACTTGAACGTGGCAAGCTCATAAGACAAACAAAATCTATTGACATAACCAACCTTAAAAAACACCATAATACCTTCAAGTTGGAACTGAAGAACAGGTTCTCTGCTTTAGAAGGCCTAACATCGGAAGAAGTGGACATCTCTGAAGTTAACAGAAAAGTAACCAAAGCTCTTATGGAAACAGCAACAAAATTAGCTGGGTCTAAGAACAAGTTGCACGTAAACAAATTATCAGGAAAAACGAAAATGTTGATGCAAAAAAGAAAAGAGATGAGGACAACTAAAGAAGATGTGACTTCCAAAGTGGAATATATAGAGCTATGCAAGACAGTAAGAAAAAGTATCACTGAAGACGTAAGAAAATTCAACTGTGAACTAGTGAGGAAAGCAATTGAAAACAACCAAAGCCTAAAGATAGCAAAGGGACGTCTCAGTAAGGGAAGAAAACAGATTATGGCACTGAGAAAAGAAGATGGTTCTGTAACAAGAAATAGAGGCGAAATTTTGACAAGAGTGAAAGATTTCTACTCCAAATTATATGAAAGGGATGATACATGCACTCCAGACATCATGAAAGATACCAGTACCAGAGTTCCTCCAGTCCTTCCAGCAGAAGTTGCACATGCAATCAAGAACATGAAGCGGGGAAAAGCTCCAGGAGAAGATGGAATTACTGTAGACATCATACAAGAAGCAAGTGGAGAAATCGAAACAGTACTCGCCCAAATTTTCACTCGATGCCTTAATGAAGGAAAAATTCCTGAGGATTGGAACAACGCTACAATGATCCTGCTACATAAGAAAGGTGACATTGAGGATCTCGGAAACTACAGACCTATCAGCCTCCTATCAGTAGTTTATAAAATCTTCACTAAAGTTCTTTCACACCGCTTGAAGGTAACACTGGACATATCTCAACCGAGAGAACAAGCTGCATTCAGGAGTGGCTACAGCACAATAGATCATATCCACGTACTGAGAGAACTAATTGAAAGAGCGAGGGAATATGAACTTCCATTGTGCATGGCTTTTATCGATTATGAAAAAGCCTTTGATTCGGTGAAACCATCAGCAGTTACAATGGCTCTGAAAACCTGTGGTATTGAAGATGCATACATTAATATTATTAATAACATCTATGAAAATGCAAGTGCAAAGATTCGGCTGTTTGAAAATACAACACACGTAAAAATTGGAGAGGGAGTGAGACAAGGTGACACCATATCTCCGAAGCTCTTTAATGCCACATTGGAGGGTGTTTTTCAGTCGCTGAGCTGGGAAAACAAGGGGATAAAGATTAATGGAGATTATCTAACCCACCTTCGTTTTGCTGATGACGTAGTCATTTTTGCAACTACCCCATCAGAGCTGCAGAGTATGATCCAGGAACTTGCTGACAAGAGTAAAGAAGTGGGATTAAAAATGAACTTTCAGAAGACAAAAGTGATGTTCAATGCTTTTACAAGAAATGAAGATTTATGTATTGATGGAGAAAAACTGGAGATAACAGACACGTACGTTTATCTTGGACAGCAGATATCAAGTGAGGGTCACATTGATGAAGAAATTAATCGGCGTACAAAACTTGCCTGGAGAGCTTTTGGAAGAAACAGCATAATTTTCAAGAGCAATATGCCATTATGTCTTAAAAGAAAAGTATTTGATCAATGCATCCTTCCAGTGCTTACGTATGGTGCAGAGACGTGGACCTTAACTAAAAGAGACATACAAAGGCTGCAGACAACTCAAAAAAGCATGGTAAGGTGCATGCTTGGTATAACCAGGAGAGATAAGAAGAGGAACTCGTGGATCCGAAAAATGACGGGAGTGGAAGATATCATGATCAGAGTTAAATCCCTGAAATGGCAATGGGCTGGACATACTGCCAGAAGGACAGACCATCGATGGACAGCCGAAATTTTAGATTGGATTCCAAGGGACAGGAAAAGACCCAGAAGAAGACCACATGGGAGATGGGTGGATGAAATTCGAAAGTATGCGGGGGTGACATGGAGGAGACTGGCGCAGGACAGACAGTTGTGGAGGAAACTTGGGGAGGCCTTCGTCCAGCAGTGGATTGATAATGGTTGACAATGATGATATCAAGAGTAAAACTCTCACGCTGGGACAATTGTGACAGCGGACTTGCATTAACCTCCACGGACTGTGAGGATGCCTCGACGTCGGATCCGTGCACACTACGAGCAGCTGAGCAAGTTTGAGAGAGGACGTATAATTGAGCTGAGAGAGGCCGGTTGATCAAGTCACTGACCGCCAGACATTTGGGTTAGAGAGACGCGGCAATCGAACGATGTTGGCGCCAATGGATCGAAAAGGGCACAACCCAGCGTCACGTGGGCAACGACAGAACCCGAAGATCGAGCGATTATGAGAGCTTCAAGAACAGAACCGAATTCGTTGCTCTCAACCATTCGTCGCCATGTTGCGTCGTTTACAGCGACGGAAAATGGCCACCAGGACCTTTTCCAGAGGACATGCGTCACAGGGACTACATTCGAGGAGGCCACTTCATCGCCTACCATTGATCAACGATCATCGCCAGCCCCGGTCTCAGTGGTTTCGAGCCCAATCAACGAGGGATAGTGTCCATTGGCGTCGTGTTGTCCTCAGTGATGAGTCACGGTTTGCACTTGGAGCGTATAAGTATCTGGAGACGAGCCGGCCAGCGCACGGATCCAGCCTTTACCGTGTAACGGCACGTGGCTCGCACACCGGGAGTGACTGTATGGGGAGCTATTTCCTACGATAGCCGGACACCCTTATTAGTCTTATTCTATCCTCCGTACCACCCTCACGGCTCCACGGTACGTCGACGACATTCTACGGCTTGTTGTGTTGCCATCCGTGTCACAGCCTCACCGAGCAATTTTTCAATAGGATAACGTCCTCCACACTCGGCACGACTCTCTAAGGCTTGCCCCCGTAATGTCGACACTCTTCCATGGTCAGTCTGGTCGCCTGAACTCCCATCGATCGAACACGTTTGTGACATGATGGGACGCCATGAACCCCCATCCCAGAATGTCGGCGAACTGACTCGCAATTTGGACACCATCTGGCATGCTATACCTTAAGGTCAGCATTCGTGAACTGTATGAGTCTGTGCCATGCTGGGTAAACGTTTGTATCCGAGCCAGAGGTGGCGCTACAATTTACTGACTTGCTCTCCTCCTGTAGTTGTTTTGTCAGAATAAATGGTCCAACTACCTTGGAATTGCAATCATTTCCTTTCCTATACATGCAAATGTTGCACATACCAATTTTTATCTCGATTGGTTGATTCCTTCTGGGTGCATTTTTTTTTTTTTTTGCAAAGGGTGTGTTTACGATTTAGAAAGAAGTTTTCACACTAGGGAGGGGAATATCAGTGAATGGTATTTCCTGTAACACGTCAGTTGGATTTTCATCATATCTCCCAGTACATCCGTCCTAAACCCAGATACTGGTAGAAGTTCATGTTACACAGTGCAGAATCAAAAACCATAATACATAAATACAGTTTCTCTTTCAGTTCTTCGCATCTGTTAGTTCGGTACCATGATCTTATGGATGCACTGATCCTGCATACATATAAATATTATGCCAATTTGTGAGACCGTCCCGGTGGCACATTAGTCCAAGCGCTGGTTTGTGACCATTTATCCGAGATAGGTCCGGGCTCTAATCCCAGTGAATCATGAATGCCACGTTTATCGTACGACACTGGCTCTCTCCCTTTTCTGGAACCAGTGCCCCCAAATTTGGGACTGGCGAATGCTTACACCATTGACTTGCTGACGATGGTCGTTAGACCCCAAAAAACAAACAAGAAAGTTGACACCGAATTTTCGGGTGTAATAAGCACGTCTTTTGAATCCGTTCTGACGGAAATTAAATTTATCAAAACTATTCAAAGTCAATGGAACCGGTATGGAAAACAATAGTATCTGACGGAAGAAAGAAGTTTTTCAATCGGGTCTTTAATCCCTCAGATATTGCTGTAAACGGAATCGTGAGCTTACGAATTCTTAGAAACAGAGTTATCGACAAAAATAAGATGTGACTTTACGTCCCTTGGTGGGAAAACCACGCATTATTTTAGGAAGAAAGTATTCACAAAAGGTTTATCCGTATAAGCGGTATCAGTCGAAAAGAAAAAAATTATTCGAGTTTTCAGGAGCCCAGATTTTGCAACAAATACTTCAGAAGCCGAAATTAACATACATGACCCCTGGTGGCTAAACCATTCTTTACCAAACATTAGAAATTATGTGAAAAATATTTTCCATCAGGTCTTGTATGCTATACAGGAAGAATTTTTCAAATCAGAGCTTTAGCAGCAGAAATAACGCAGAAAACGCAATTTACTTTTGTGCCCCCTAGCGGAAAGTGTATGATTTACTTGAAAATTTTAAATTTATAGGAAAAACATTTCGCATCGGAAACACTATCCAACAAAGAAGGAATTTTTCAAATCGTACTCTTAGAAGTAGAGATATTGACAAAATAAGATATACATCTACGCCCCCTGGCGCAGAAACCATGCATTTTTTCAAGAAGAAAAATTTCCTAAAAGGTTTGTCGATATGAGTAGTATCGGTCAACAAACGAAGTTTTTTTCAATCGAGAATTTAGAAGTTCATATTTTGCTGCAAATACAACAGAAGCGGAAATTCAGATTTACGCCCCCTGGTGGTCAAACTATTTTTTTTTTCAAAAACTAGAAATTATGCGCGAGCGATTTCCCATCAGGAGCTGTATCCAGTGCAGAAAGAATTTTTCAAATCGGAGATTTAGAAGCAGAGATATAAGGGGAAACGCAATTTACCGCTACGCCCCTTGCGGAAAGTCTATGAATTATTTGAAAATTTTGAAATTATATGAAAAACATGTCACACGGAAAACACTATCCAACAAAGAAGGAATTTTTCAAATCGGACTCCTAGAACTAGAGATATTTCTTGTCAAAAATAAGATGTTCATCTACGCCCCTGGCGTAGAAACCATGCACTATTTTTTAAAAAAAATGTTTCTAAAAGGTTTGTCGACATGAGTAGTATCGGTCAACAGACGACGTTTTTTTCAATCGAGAATTTAGAAGCTCATATTTTGCTGCAAATACAACAGAGGCGGAAATTAAGATTTACGCCCCCTGGTGGCCAAACTTTTTTTTTTTTTCAAAAATTAGAAATTATGTGCAAACGATTTCCCATCAGGAGCCGTGTCCGGTGCAGAAAGAATTTTTCAAATCGGTGATTTAGAAGCAGAGATATAGAGGGAAACGCAATTTACCGTTACGCCTCCTAGCGGAAAGTCTATGAATTACTTGAAAATTTTGAAATTATATGAAAAACATATCACATGGAAAACACTATCCAACAAAGAAGGAACTTTTCAAATCGGGCTCCTAGAAGTAGAGATATTGACAAAAATAAGACGTAAGTCTACGCCTCCTGGCGGAGAAACTGTGGAATATTTTAAGAAGAAAATATTCCGAAAAGGTTTATCGAAGTAAGTGGCATCAGTCCACGAAATAATTTTTTAATCGATCTTTTAGAAGCTACGATTTTATGGCAAATACACCAGAAGCAAAAATTAACACTTACGCCCCCTGGTGGCCAAAGTATTCTTTACCAAAAATTTGAAATTATATGCAAAAGATTTTTCATCAGGAGATGTATCCGCTGAAGAAAACAATTTTCAAATCGGAGTTTTAGAAGAAGAGTTATCGGGGAAAATGTAATTTAATTTTACTCCCACTAGCGGAAAATCTATGCGTAATTTGAAAAAGTAACTACATCTAAAATACTCTTCGACATAAATGGAATCGAAAGATGTAATTTTTTTTTCAATCGGTTGTTTAGAAGCAAATATGTGGAATAAAACGTGTTTTTGAATTCGACATCATCTGCATTTACGCCCTCTACCGGCAAAATTGTACATAATAAAAAAAAACGAAATAAAGGATCATCATTAGCATATTTCAAGCTTCCCAATGCAAAAAGAATTTTTTGAATTGGACTAATGGTTACGGAGATATCGTGGATACAGACGGACGGACGGACGGACTGACGGACATACCGATAACAGAAGCACGATCTTTTTTTACAAAAGACGTGCTAAAAACTGAGAGATTTGAAGATCTGAAAAGAAAACCCTTGCATCAATAAATGGATAAAAATATTTTCGTGTGTTTCATTTCTGTTTTGTGAATCCTCAGCAAAGTGAAAATAAGCATAATTCTGCTTGTTAATTTTGTAGTTTAAGCTTTATAGTTAAGTAGTATTTTGGTCGCAATAAACTTAACTCAGAAGTTCAACTCTATTTCAGGCAAACTGGACAAAGAGACTCTGGCAAAGATGCATGAACCAAGGTGTGGTGACAAAGATATAATTGGCCCTTCCAGTTCAGCTAGAAGGAAGCGGTATGCTTTACAGGGTAAGATTTATTTGTCGCGTATCTGATCGTTCATGGAAGTGTTTAACACAAGGTCTGTAAATTTCATTCAATACAAATTCTTTACTGTTCATGATCAAGATAGACTTCTAGAACATGTATTTAAAGTGATTTTTTTGAAAAGGAGAAAATAAACGGAAAAAAAAGTGCATTTTCACTCCTGCGAATCATTTAAAATACACAATATTCTGATTGTTTATTATAATGATTGTTACTGAATACAAAAATGATTTTTTTCAGTTGGATTCCTAGAATCTGTAAAAAATTTACAAGCACTAATAGCAGTATGCACTCACCAGCAACAGAAAGGTACTTTACAAAAAATCACAAACTCTACGCAAAATCGTCCTCATGGAGGAAGATTTCCCAAGCAAAAGCAATTTCTCAAATTGAACAATTAGAAGCAGAGATATATAGTAAAACGTAATGTAACTTTAAGCGCTGAGATGAAGAATTCGTTATTTTAAAAGGAAAATGGGCTCGAAATATATTTCATAGTGAAGAGTACCATACCAAAAATAGAGATATTGTTTCATCGGTTTTCAGAATCAGAAATACTCTTACAAATAAAAAACATAAATTGATGACCTTAGCAGCAAAAATATAGAAGATATATGCAAAATATTCTTCATAGATGAGCTATGTGTAGGAAAGGAATTTTTCCAAATCGACGTGTAGAAGAAAAGATAGCAAGAAAACAGCTTACACGTGTACCTCCCATATCGGAAAAACTTTACGTTATTTGAAATGGTTAATGTTTAAATTCTTATCATAGCGCATGGCGTACAGTACAGTAAGAATTTCTTCAATCGGATTTTTAGAAATACCGATACAGTTCCAAATGAAAATGCATAATTATGACACCTAGCGTCAGAACTGTGTATTGCGAAAAGTTCATAAAGATATGAATAGTATTTCCCGAGATGAATGGTATGTTATTGAAAAATGATTTTTCAAATCTGACTTTTAGAAGCAGTGAAATCGTGATAAATAAAATATGCGCATACGCCCTTAGCGGGAAAATCGGGCGTTATTTTTGGTAGGAAATACGAAAAAAATATATTTCCCATAGTAAGCGCGGTATCTGTCTAATTTCTTTCTCTCAATGGGTTTCTAGACACGGTTGAAAATATATTGGAAACGGAAATATGCCTTTACGCCCTTCCGTGGAAAATCTTGAAATTACTGTGGACCCTCGATTAACAAAAGGGTTAGCTAACGATTTATCTCCCGTAAGACTTTCAGTTTTGTTAACGAACACAAATCATGTTAACGACAGCTTTACAAGCCCTTGTTGCTGCTCGCGTATCAACTGACTGGCTTCCCTGCCACACTCAATCAGGTAATGACCTCGCGCCAATACGTAATCGGTTCTCGGTTTAGCTTTGTTCCCAGTGGAGTAAACATCGAGCAAGTTGAGCTCTTTAATTGGGTATTTTTGTATATTTACATTAAAATTATAAGTAATTCTTAAATGATCAAGCTTTAGTCCAAAGAGATCTCCGAAGGTCATTTCAGTTCAAGTGACACAAGAAATTGTTAAGAAATCCGAAGAAGGCATTAGAACTAATGGATTCTGCAAAGCACATAGTACGTCATTATCCACTATGCATACGATTATTTCACGGAAAGACAAGATTAAAATAGGGACAGTGAAAGATAAATGTGTCTGTTTGTTTAAAGGTAAATTGCTAATCGCAAAAACAAAGAAGTTACTTCTTATTTGGATTGAAGAAGCGCATACTGTAGCGATTTTACTGAATTCATTTGTCAACGAGATAGGGAAATTAATGAACGTATGAAGAAAACAGCAGCCTAGGTTTATTTCCTGTCAGTGTCCCCAAAACCAAACCAAACCGCAGGCTTACCTTGTCACCAAACATGAGAACTGGATGAAAAAAGTACTAGGCATTGCATGGAAGTCTTGGACACAAAAAGTAAAATCAAATTGCCAAAAAACAAATTCAGTGTAATCCCCCCCCCACACACACACACACACCCTCATCAGCATATGGGTCCCACACATTTTTAAAATGTCATTTTTTATAATGTAAGAGTCTCGACTCTCAGCCCAGGAATTACACAATTTAAGGAAAGTTCTGTAAGTTGGAACTAATTATCCGATATCCCATCAAAATAGTGAAGTCACTTAACGTGAGACTCACTCTGTGGGACTACTCGTTCTCCTTAATAAAGGTGCTCTAAAATCGCAAAATATTGCTCATCTTGAATGTTATCCGTGTCAAAAAGAATGTTTGAAATCGGATTTCTAGAAGCAGAGATATTCGGGAAAATGCAATATACATTTACACCCCAAGTGCAGAATCCGATGATCTGCGGAATTCGTGCAAGGAAGGTTCTTATGCGTGGTGGTGCACATGTGCATCTGTACACTTCTACAACTCCACACTTACAAGTAATTCTCTTATCCTGCAGTCTCGATGAACAGCAAAATGCAAAGCACCTCTCCTCTACCCGAGTGGTCAGACGCGCAGGTTTCTGGATAGTCTTCCAAACTATCCAGGTACCGGATGAGTCATGGGCAGCGCACCTACCCTGTGAAGCAGGACCTTCCTTCCTCCGTGGAACTAGAGACACCAAATTGAGAACTGGGGATTGCTTACAGCTCAGAGAGTAGCTCATGGTGGTCTTTAGATTCCAGAACTAAACAATTATGTATGCAAAAATTCTTGACGATCTACAAGACCAATCAGTTGCATGAGTCACACAAACACACACACAAAAGGCTCAAGAAGCACGCACACAAGGAAATATATCTTTTTCTAGTTTACAGAAAGTTGTAAGAAATCACAACTTGTTCTTAGCAGTCAAAGAATTGAGGGATCCATATAGCGCATCTTTTACAGAATTACACTCGGTTTCGCTCATTCGTGGGACGAAATCAAATAAACGTAAAATATACTGTTCTTCTTTTCTCCCTTTTCTTTTCTTTTTTTATTGTTGCCATTTAGACATGAAGCTTATTTTCCTATTTATAGTTACATAAATTGCCAACTATAGGTTGTGGTTAATAGAAAATCCATATATTTTACATGAAAATACATTGTACTTGCATCCGTGAAAAACAGCAGTGTGGCGCGACCTAACCAATCGTAGTTCGGTTGGCTACTTTATTTTGCATTCTGAGAATACTGATGATGGTGAAGTACAGTACAGTACAACATCATAACCCCGTTCATTTCGCTCGTAGAAAGGGTGAACGTCATTTCTGGTTGCAGTTAACTTCGCTCAATGAAAGGGTGAACGTCATTTCTGGTTGCAGTTCACTTCGCTCAATGAAAGGGTGAACGTCATTTCTGGTTGCAGTTCACTTCGCTCGATGAAAGGATGAACGACATTTCTGGTTGAAGTTCACTTCGCTCGATGAAAGGATGAACGTCATTTCTGGTTGCACTTCACTTCACTCGTAGAAAGGGTGAACGTCATTTCTGGTTGCAGTTCACTTCGCTCGTAGAAAGGGTGAACGTCATTTCTGGTTGCAGTTAACTTCGTTCAATGAAAAGGTGAACGTCATTTCTGGTTGCAGTTCACTTCGCTCGTAGAAAGGGTGAACGTCATTTCTGGTTGCAGTTCACTTCACTCGATGAAAGGGTGAACGTCATTTCTGGTTGCAGTTCACTTCGCTCGTAGAAAGGGTGAACATCATTTCTGGTTGCAGGAAGGGTGGACGTCATTTCTGGTTGTCATATGACATATACTGTAAAAAAAAATCCGAAATTCGAGAGCCATTTTCCTTTATTCCTATGGTGAGTTAACGAAGCATATTTCTCATACAACCTTTTCCGTGAAATGATGAAAACAAACCCGAATTTCAAAATTTTTTCGTACTCCAGGAAAATTCTGAAATCTCAGAAACCTTTCCGCAACTTTTTTCTTGCATTGATGGTAAAATGCGGTTTCTAAGATGTGTTAACGGAAAATTTTGAATTTTTAGAAACCTTTCCGCAACTCCATTTGTATAATAACGGAAAAACTCTGTTTTCACTTTTTCAGTACCCATACGACAGAAAATTTCCGGTAATAGGAGCGATTCATGGAAATATTTGAAGATTGATTACCTGTTAAATTTCAGTCGTCCGTCGGAGGAACTGATTTTGAAGTTCTGTTGCGAGATCGGATATTGCGGATAGCATTTCGCATGAAATTTAGTTGTTGTGGCCCCGGATATTCCTTCTCCTCTCCTCCATTTTGTGCACCAATATTGTGAATTGTGTTACCGTAAGATATCGGGTACTTACATTATTGCACAGGTGATTTAATGATGCATATGTATCATTCTGTGGACCCAATAAGACAAAAGCTATTACAGCTATCAAGAGTAAATTTCACATTTTGGAGTTTTGTGAAATAATGACATAAAGCAGTACATTTCACCTTTTCGAAAAGATTATTGAAAGTCATGGTCAGTTTAAAAAGATCTCAAGTTTGCCAAGCATTTTGCTTCGAAAAATCACTATGAAAAAAATAATTGTGAAAGTCCACCTGTAGAAAAAAATAAAATTATTACAAGCCTATTAAAAAAATAATATGCTCCAACAAAAAATAAAATGACTAATTCACTCGCATTAATGACCAGAAAAAAAGCCATCATTGCGCAGTTAAAGTTCTGCCTTGAACGTGAGTGTGCTTCCTATGTCTTTCTAGCTCAATAGTAAGACCCGCAGCTTCTGTTGATCCAACCCAAACGACTTCGGATTGAATCCCACCAACTGGAAAGGAATCTATAGTGCAAGGGCTGAAAAATTAAGGTTCTTCGATTTTGCGAAATTTCTGAATAAATGCGAAAAAAAAAAACACGAAATGGACTTTATTGAAATAAGCGAAATTACTGACTACGGAAAAAACTGTCAGAATACTGAAGCAAAAAGAAAGAAAAGCTTTTAAAAAGCGGGTATTTCGTTAAAAGACGGACGCATACGAGCAACATTACAACGTTATTTTCAGAAATTTTCCTTAAATTCACACTACTTATTTTTTCAGTATGTTCTCGAGAAACTTTGGCCTTCCTGAGACAATATATTTGGGCATTGCCATTATTTCTAAGATTCGAGGCTCTAAAAATCATATGATTTCTTGATTTCCCTTGATTTCTTTTCCTGGGACCACCACAAATGAGCGGTGTGTAAAACAAACCCATTCACACTTTAGAAACTTAGGCTTAAAGCGAAGCTGCACTTGCCAACATTGCAATCGTATGTCTGCAAAGAGTGTTATCAAACGTTCGTGAATACGGACCCATTTTGAATATCTGATCTATCAAGTAGTAAATGTATTCTGTAAATTACTTTATCTGAAAAATATAATTGAACTTTTTGTCATCAAACGTAGCGTATCATTTGCGTAAGAGGAACTTCTGAATCACACTGTATATCCTAAACCTTTTACTGAAACCATTCTGTGTTTGAGAGTTTTCGCGATAAAACAGTCAGAATACAAAATGCTTTCGCGAGGAAACTAAGTTTTTTAACAGCCAGAAAAACTAACAGTATTCCTGGAATTGCTTGCAACTGTCCTTATCTTTGATGGAGGAAGTTCGTTCATTATCAGGATAGCGTAAGATTCGAGAAGGTGGTTTCCTTTCTGTAGCGACGGATGTTTCTGTTCCTCTTCCTTTCTTTTATCTCTCTGTCTTACTAGATATAGATGCTTCACCCAAAGTGGATGAATTTTCACAATTCCATGTGGCGCGGAAATTTAGCACATCACTTGCTATAAAAAAATATGAATCACTTTTATTACAAAGGTTTTGCTCTGACATTCTGGTCCCAGCTGCCAGCCAAATATTTTAAGCGTTTTATGAAATCTCATAGTTATTATAACGTTTTCATTTTTTTATTAATTGTTTGTATCTGACATCACTCATTGTACAAAGACGGTTTTTGAAAGTATACCAGCGAGTATTTACTTCCTTGTGTATACTGTCGGCTTAGACGTGCACAGTAACCAAAGTTATAATAAAAATTCGCTGGTGAGTTCCTTTCAACACAATCCATTGAATCTGACTTACAGCACTCACGCACGTGTGCAGTCCTTTCATAGGATATTTTATTCCGAATTCCTCGCCAATTCATTGGAGAGTTGTATCCTAACCGCGTGGACAGTCTATTCATCTATTACTCTAATTTGCCTTATCTTGGAGCTTTATAGCCAGATTTGACCTTTTCGCAATAAGTACTCCCTCTCCCCGCCTTTCAAAAAAAAAAGGTAGAGAGAGAGAGAGAGAGAGAAATAGAGACACAATTACCAGCAAAACTACTTACTTCATCACTTTTCGTTGTTTTCAGGCAGCCGATGGGAGAAAACACTTCTTACGTATAGAATCAGCAAATATTCAAGCCGGCTGAAAAATCAGGAGAAGACTAAGAATGAAATAGCTAGAGCGTTTCAGGTAAGCAGGACATCCTCAATAAAATTATATTTCTCATTTTCAACTCTTACACAGTGCGTCAAAGAATTTTTAAGACTGGCGCTAGATTTCAGCCTACGGTGGCGTCAGCAGTGTAATCGCGAATGCGTTATAAACTGTGACCATCTCCTTGCTTTCTGCCAAAATTACTGCGCAATTGTTAAAATAACTCAAACGAAACGGGCGTTCATTAGAGAAGTAAAATTTTGTTCGTGTTGAATTATTAAGATAGAACAAAGGGCTGTTATTAAATTTAACGCAAAACTTGGTAACAGTGCCTCGGAAACGTACCAAATGATGAAACAAGTTTATAGTGAGTTTTGTTTAAGTAGATCAAATGTTTTCCTGTGGCACAAACGTTTTCTGGACGAAAGAGAGACGATAGAAGATGATAAGCATACCGGAATACCAAGTTCATCTAGGACACCTGAGATTATTGAAAAAGTGCGTGATTTCGTGACAAACAATCGATGTGCGTCACTAAGAATGATGGAAGAGTCTTTAAACATCAACAAAGAAACGATTCGAACCATCCTGCTTGAAGATTTGGGCAAAACAAAAGTCTGTGCTAAATTTGTTCCATACACGTTAACCAATGAAAAAAATCAAGGAGAAGTGCACATTGCAGAGACATCATTTCAGCCGCTGAAAATGGTCCAAACTTCTTAAAATCGATTGGTACTGGTGATGAAACATGGTGTGTTCAATATGTTTCCAAAACAAAGCGACAAAGTGCGGAATGGAAGTCAAAAAACGCATCACAAGCCAAAAAAACAAGAAAAGTTCCATCGAAAATCAAAACAATGCTCATTACATTCTTTGATAGTAAGGGTATTATCCACAAAGAATTTGTTCCAAGTGGACAAACAATTGCTGGTGAGTTTTATTTAAATGTTTTGAGGCGTTTGATGGGCAGAATTCGTCGCATTCGTCCAGAATATCGAGATGAAAACAGTTGGTGTTGTTGCACGATAATGCACCCAGTCACACCTCACTTCTTGTTCGTAGATTTTTGGCAAAAAATAACGTCTGTGTGTTGAATCATCCACCGTATTCTCCTGATTTAGCACCCTGTGACTTTTCTTTGTTCCCAAAACTTAAAATGACGTTAAAAGGGTGTTATTTTGATGATATTTTGACCATACGAACAGCTTCAACGCATGCTTTGGAGGCAATTCCGCAAAGTGAACTGGAACAGGCATTCGAATCATTATTAAATCGCTGTAACAAGTGTATTGAAGCCGGAGGGACTTATTTTGAATAACAAACCACAACAAATTATTATTTCTTGTTTCTATTTCATTTTACAGACCCAGTCTGAAAAATTATTTGACGCATTGTGTATGTGTGTTTTTCTTGTTATATGTCCCACACTTTTGACTCTGAACTCCAAATGGCGTATCTGCCTCGGTGGCGTAATTACCTAAGCACTGGCTTCTGACCATTCGTTTAAGGTGGGTTCTGGCTCGAATCTCAGGTGGAGCATGGATGGCGAGTTTGCTTACGCCACTGGCTGTCTCCCTTCCCTGGAACGAGTGGCCGCCGCATCGGTGGTGCAGTGATCTAAGCGCTAGCTCCTGACCATTCTTCTGAGATGGGATGGGTTCTAATCCCGATGAGGCATGGATGCGTCACTGGCTCTCTCCCTTCCCTAGAACGAGTGGCCCTGAAATTCGGACGGGCGAGTGCTTATAGCCCACCGATTTGCTCACGGTGGTCGTTAAACCCCAATCAAAAGAAAAGAAAAGAGAAAACAGTGGACCCGAATTAGGGAAGGGAGACTGCTTATATCCCACTGAGTAGCTCACGGTACTTATTACGAAAGAAAAATGGCGTAGCGTCATCGTGTTGTGTAACATACGTGACAGAACACGAAAGTTCGCAGATATAGCAACCGAAAATAAATAAATTGGCTTTGTTACTATCTTATAAAATTGCTCTAACTAACAAGTTTTAATGAAGTTAATATTTATCTTATTTTGGTGTATTTACTGATCATGCTTTTTGTGTTATAGTTATACTGATTACAAATATATCAATGGTTTGTACAAGGCGACAACTAAAATCATTTAAAGGTAATTGTATATTTATTTTTATAGAACATTATGCTAATATATGCAGCATGTTATAATTCACGTACATGAAACTGCCAAACCGTTGCATAATCATGTAGATGAAGAAGAATACATGCTTGGCTATTCTTGCACATAAACTAATCATCAAGGCCTGATTCAAAAGTGAACATTTGAATTATTTGCAATTTGTGACTGGATTCATCTTGTTGAAGTACGTCGTTAGCCTTAACCCTTTAAAGACCAGGTTCTTGAAATATTGTGCCAACGCCTACTTTATACCAATGATTGATTTACTTATTTATTTAGCGGCAGCAACTCTAATTAATTTTTATTAACAGTGGTGACTGATTGTTACTTCTGCGAAACCCTTAGAGGCCGTGCAAATTCAAAGAACAGGTAGAGATAGGAAATCCTGCTCACTCCAGACGGTCGTTTAGGGCTGTCGTGGTAGTTTAGGTGTTAGGGCGTTTTGTGCGCCATGGTCGTTAAAGGGTTAAATGAAGTGAGTCTACCCATTTGTAAGTCAGTCGAAGTAAATTAGCCTCATCGATGTCGTATCCCATCATCCTGTATTTTGGTTTCAATATCCTGGTAAAAGGCTTCACCGTGTTCTTAACTCATATTACCGAAATCTGATCTGCAGAAGTCTAGGTGTGCGTGCAAAAAGTGCATTTTTACAGGCATATGACAACGCATTAGGCGATGCTGCTCAAGCAAATTTTCCACAAGTTCTTTCTAACTCTCACTCTTATTGCTTCCCAGAAAACCAACTTGCAGAAAAGCCGTGTAAGCATTTCTTTCTGTAACAGTCATTTTGTTTTCCAGAGAGTGTAGCATCCTTCGCATTCGTGGTCCAGTGAATATGCCACTTTTGCTTCAGATGGAAAATGTGAGAGAATATGGAACATGTTTACTGAAACGCATCTGATATATCATTCAAATATATTATTTATATCTGATTCCAACTTCTTCACAAGCCTCAACTTAGTGTAAAGTTGTGGAAGCAAGATCTTATCAGTTGAAAAGAGCTTCATGAATAACATCGTTCTTGGCGTTAATTTTCTACTGGCGGGCCATTCCCTTTTCGCATAATACTGGCTTGATGATCTACTATTTCAGAGTCAGACGAAGCAAGAATACTTGGTATAACCACCTTGTAGACCCAGTAGAAATAATAAAATATTAATACTTAAGACCTCACAAACAACCCAAGTTTAACGTTTACGGGGTTTTCCCGACAGTTTCTCGGCATTCTCAAAAAACATTTTGACATTTTCTGGATGCGCTCCCGAAACGGAAGGAAATTGATGTCCTTGTGTAGCAAAATAGCCTTCCGACTTCTGGGATGAGTTGTCAATGAATAGGAGCCAATTCTGTGATACTTGAGGTAAACTAACGGATTAAAAAGACCATCGACATCAACGCAGCATCACTAACTTTCTGCCAAAACATAGAAGAGTGCAAATTTCGCATACCTTTTCCAATATGTTGATATCTTGCAGGTCGGATCCAACAAATCCCACTGTCTTAGACGGGATGTTAATAGCTCTGCATTTGATTCAATGAGGCCAAAATCCCTAACCAGATCATCAAATTTTGTTTGATTATGAAAATACGGATTTTTGCTGCCACTTGCCCCGCAAAAGTCTTTATCGTTACTAGCAGTTGAGCTTACACTTTCCTGACAACAAAACACTGGTGGATTTGGGACTGGCAAGTCTTCTCCGTGAAACTGGAGCAATAGATGAGGATGTGATGAATATGTCACATTTCTTTGATATCTTACTTTTATGTAGTTCGTTATGTCCACCATTTAAAGGCAGAAGTAAGCGTGGTGCTTAGCACGCTGTTTCCCAGTTTGGGGAACTGACATACATTTCCATCTTTCTAATGCGCCGTAGTTAGGCAGCTACGGCGTCACACATGAAGGGCTCATGATTGGTCTTGACCACTGGTTGGAACTCCAAAGTACGCTTCATACGCACTCCAAAACTTTGAACCAGTTACAGTCTGGTGCCTGTCCTGTTTAGGACTAATATAATATCTGTAAATGTCGTAGTACAAGTATATTGACAGTTTTGCGATTCGACTACGGCTATTTCATTTGCTGAAATAGGAAAAGAGAGTTATTATAAATGATTGCTAACATTTCATGTGTTTTATATTTAATTTATGATAGCTGTAAATTTTACTGCATATGGATTTGATGCACATATATGTATTTACATAATGAAATACGGATTGATATTTACGTACATAATAATTTTAGGGGCCATATGGAGACAAAACACATATAACAAGCACACGATGCTGAATTTCATGAAAAAAGTTTTTGTGCATGTTTGCGAATATTAAGAGTAGATAAAAACCAGTAATATGTTAGGACTTGCATGCAGCAGCCCTCATTTATCTATGAATCACGCAGAAAATAATGTAAACGATTTTACGCTACATCATGTTATTAATTTTATGCATTAATTCGATATAAATGTGTGCATAAGTTAAAATAAAATTATTTCAGTCTTGTTTAAGATTTAAATTCCGTGATAAAAGAGACCGAAGAAAACGTATGTATCATTATTCTCATGGTTAGCACTTTAAGGTCCGGAAAGGTTTTTTCTCATTAGTCTCATACATGTGGAAACCCTTTCTTTACAGGTGAATGGCCAGACTTACCAAATGATGTTATTCCCACACGCCAGCTTTTGATATAACAGCATCTCAAAAACTGCAGAATGAAGTAAACAGAACGCTGTGCGTTTGTAAATCAGCCTTCCTGAACGAAGCTCGACAAATTAATCAATATGTATTTCACTGTCCAATATTTGTACTAGAAGCAAAAATGTATTACCTACTTATTTCACTTATTTGCAGCCATATACGCTTAAATCTGAATAGTAATACGACGTAATTTCCGGTAGATGTTGAAAAGTTTATTTTAATCAAAAATACATATATATGTATACACTAAAGAGCAATTGAATTAGAGACAGCTGGCGTGCTGCAAATATGGCTCTGTGGGCGGCCCTGTAAACGGAAACGACATGACGTATGCAGAGATCCGACAATATAAGGAGTGATGCGACGAGAATCAGTAAGAGTCGGACGCAGTATGGGTAAGACGAAGAATCTAAGCGCATTTTATCGTGGGAAAATTGTCGGGGCCCAACGAATGGGTCACTCCATCTCGGAAGTCGTGCAAGCACTGGGAGTTTCACGAGCTACTATGTCACGGGTGCACCGTGAGTACATCGAATCCGGTAAAACCATCCCTGCAAGGGCCAACTGCCGTGGACAACAGCGTGTGGATGAGCGGGGTCATCGTCGGCTACCTCGCATTGTAACAGCAAATAGACGGGCCACAGTGCAAGAAATCACTCGGTATTTTAACGCTGGTGCACAAAAACGTGTAAGCAGCCACACCATCCAGAACCATCTCCTCGCTATGGGGTACAGAAGCCATCGTCCCACAAGGGTACCGCTGCTGACCGCACATCACAGGGGTCAAAGATTAGCATGGGTGCGGGAACATCGCCACTGGACCTTAGACATGTGGAAAAATGTTGTTTGGAGTGATGAGTTGAGATTCACGTTGGTACATGAGGATGGCAGGACACGAGTACAGCGCAAACCACATGAAGCGATGTATCCTTCTTGCCAGCAGGGTACTCTTCAAGCTGGTGGGGGCGGCATTCTCGTCTGGGGACTGCTTACGTGGAATGAAATGGGACCTCTGGTACGTGTGACATCGTCCCTCACAGGTCAACGTTACCGGGATATCCTGGACGACTATTTGCTCCCGTTTGTGCGACTTCAACATCCCATTGGGGGCCTCATCCTGCAACAAGACAATGCACCGTGCCATCCATCCCGAGTTGTATCCGAATGGTTGGATGAACACTCCACTGACGTGCCCTCGCTTCCTTGGCCAGCTAAGTCCCCTGACCTCAACCTCATCGAGCACATCTGGGATGCCATCGAGAGAGATGTTCGAGGCTCTGACCCCCTCCATCAAATCTTCGTTAACTGTGGGAGCTTGTTCAGCGGGCGTGGATCCGTATGGCTTCCCAACGCTTCCAGTGTCTTGTCGAGTCCATGCCGAGACGAATCGCCGCCGTCATCAGAGCGAAAGGTGGTGCTACACGTTACTAGACAGGTATCTCTAATTCAATTGCTCTTCAGTGTACACCGAAGTGCCAGAAAAACTAATACACACGAGCTTATGCGAAACACATAGCAACGTCACGTATGCATGAACTCGGTTGCTTCCGCCAGTGCGTATATAAAACGATAGACATCCTTGCCAGCTGTCGGAGCTGTTTTCGGCATGAGAATCACAAGTAATAACTATTTAAGCGATTTTCAATGCGGTGTCATAGTTGGCGCTCGTGAGATGGGCCATAGTATTTCGGAGGTAGAAACGAAGTTTGGATTTTCACGGACGACCATTCCAAGGGTGTACCGTGACTACAAGAATTCCGGCAAAACCTCCAACCTACAATACCAGTGTGGCCGTAAAAAGACATCGGGTGAACGTGACCATCGTCGTCTGTCAAGAATCATCTCACGCGATAGGCGTGCAACACTTTTGCAGGTATAATCGGAATTCAATGCTGCAGCCTCAACAAGCATCAGCGACCGGACTGTGCAACGCACCCTGCACGATATGGGCTTTGGGAGCCGACGCCCAACTCGAGTCCCCTTGATGGGCGCACGACACAGGACTATGCGCCTCGCTTGGGCACGGTAACACCGCCACTGGACACTTGATGACTGGATACAAGTAGCCTGGTCTGACGAGTCGCGTTTCGAACTGTATCGGGCAGATGGAAGGATTCGTGTGTGGCGCAAACCCCATGAAGCCATGGATCCCGCCTGTCAACAGGGAACTGTGCCGGCTGGTGGAGGGTCTGTAATGGTATGGGGTGTGTTTAGCTGGACTTCGCTGGAACTTTTGGTACGTCTACAAACGTCTGTGACCGGCCAACGCTACGTGCGCATCCTTTCTGACGAGGTACACCCGTTCATGTACTGCATTCGTTCTGATGTGTGGGCCCTGTTCCAACAGGACAATGCACCTCCACACCAGTATCGGGACACCACATTATGTTTAGAGGAGCATTCATCTGAGTTTGGGGTGTTGCCATTCCGACCCAAGTCCCCAGATCTGAACGTGATAGAACACATTTGGGATGCCATGCAACGCGCTATCGTCAGGAATCCGAGACCTCGGAATACACCCGAATTGTGGAACGCTCTGCAGAAAGTATGGTGTGCATTGCCTACATAATATTTCCAGAAGCTAGTGGAGTCCATGCCCCGTCGTATTTCTGCAGTCCTGCGCTCCCGTGGGGGACCTACCAAGTATTAGACTGGTGTACCAGTTTTTCTGGCACTTCAGTATATATATATATATCACGGCTGAATTATCAACGACGATGACTTTGATGCTTATAGTTAATTTTGGAATGTTTTACTGGATGCACTGAAAATTAGAAAGCTGAAAATTTTCAGAGAAAAATATGTTTTAGATGGATTTCCAATAACATTCAAGGAGTTCGAGAAAACGCCTCTGCACTACAAAACATTACATCTTTGAATTCAGCGGAGAACCATTATTATCACACCTGAAATATATATATATATATATATATGTCCGGATCTTATAAATAGCACGTACATTCTCAATCCAAAATCTTATGTCCAGAAGGCATTGATGAGCACATTTGAGTTATAATTTGACCTCTGTGGGGCTTGTCCTTTACAAACAACCATCGCAAGATGTTCGTCGGTGTCTAGTAGGGTGACCCTGTAGAGCATCATATGGAACAACCACTTCCAACTTTATTTTTTATAGTTCTTTCAGGTAACTTCCCAGACCAGTGCGGGGGTGCTCCGTGTTGTTGGAAGACGGCTTGGTTTCACTTCTCTCACTGGCGGGACTGAGTACGAAATTGTACTGAAGTAAAGTATCGAAGTAAATAGTAAACCTATATCTGTATTTGGATGAATAGTTGTTCACACTACGAGGAAACATCGGGTTGCTTCGACTAGCACAAATCTGAAGGTATTCAGATTTCAAAGCTACATTTGCTTAACTTTAGTTACTTGAAACTTCGTTGCCCTGGATGGTGAAAGGCTATTTGCTTGAACGGAAATTGGAACGTGCGTTACGACTCCCGCTCTAGGGCGATGAAATTTTCAAGTTTTCTGAAGAGATAGCTACATGGGAAACAGTGAGAATAAGGAACCTCTGGAAGTGTTTGTGTCTCTTACGGGAAAAGAAAGATCCAGTTAATTGGTCGTAGACT
Organism: Macrothele yani; assembly: GCA_039090855.1. Classification (NCBI taxonomy): domain Eukaryota; kingdom Metazoa; phylum Arthropoda; class Arachnida; order Araneae; family Macrothelidae; genus Macrothele; species Macrothele yani. Next base: position 104,436,679 of record CM076995.1, read on the forward strand.
GCGACACCCCATATTCTCATCCTGGTTTACCTTTCTCCTATTTCATAACAACGTCTGAAACTTCGAAAATCTGAGCGCACAAATCATGTCTATTTCAATTTCCAGAAGCATGAAGTGTTTCGCCAGAAATTCCTAAGTTCATCAAGCAATCAACGTCACTCTCCATGCTGCGCATGACACGAAAGCAATTTCTTCACTTGCAACGCACTCAGTTGCTGTTTGAAATCTTGCAATTTACTATACGAGATTTTAATCATCTGTATCGCACGCCAATGCCATTGATCGAGAGAAAATGCCTTTCTTTTCCCTTTGATTATTGAGAGCTTTTAGAAGCATTCCTTACGTCTTTCACTTTTCCTGGAGTAGCTGACTGAGGATCAGGACTCTTCTTGACACTATTGGTTGTTCTGAACTGTTCGAGCAGCACTTTTTCAATTGAAGATAATTTTCACATCTCGACGGAAACTTTCGTCGAACGCATATAAGTAATTTTGTCGCCATACACAAAATCCACACATCCTTCTACTGAACGGTCAACATTTCAGTTAAAATTGGAAATACGCCAATCTCTCTGCGTGTGACGTTTACTCGAATTTAACTTTCCGTTTTAGTTACTTTCTCTATGAAAATTTGAGTTCATTCTCCTTAGCATTTTTCGAAATTAACATTATATCTTCTCTCTCGCAAAAGTATGTTTGGCAATACCTTGAGATCGTAACATATGACGTGTGTATGGGAACTGGAAGATACACAGTTGAGTCACATTATTGTGATCACCTCCTACTTTTGACGTCCACAGCGCGTAGCCAATGAAAGAAGGCAGGTGTCGTGGGCCTGCTTGGAGTGTATTCAAGGTGTGCTGCAGGTATTTTGAAAACATATCACTCGTTGCTGCCATAGATACAAGGAGCGATTTATCAGATTTGCAAGAAGGGATGATTACCGGCTTTCGAGCCAAGGGTGGTAGCATTTCTGAAACAGCGTAGTTTGTGAACTGTTCGCTTGCTGCTGTGGTTAAAGTGTATCGTGATTGGAGAAATGACACCATTGCGAATAAGCGAAGTGGAAACTGAGGCACCACGTGCCATTGATGTGAGAGGTGAACGTTGGCTTCGAAGGTAAGTGAGGGCCGATCGACACGCTACAGTGGAGCAACTCACTGGCCGAATGGACCAGGGGACTACCGGAAGTTTGTCTAAAACGACAGTTCAACTAACCCTGCTGCGTATGGGGCTCTGATGCAGACTGATGGTCACTGCACCTATGCTAATGAAGGTGCATCGGCAGAAAAGGCTTACATTTGCACGGAAGTATCGGAATTAGATCTACGCGGATTGGCAAAGGATTACCTTCTCCGATGAGTCACGTTTTCTGCTTCATCGAACGGATGGACATTGGCATATAAGGCAAGAAACATCGGAGAACAAACACTCTTCAACAATTGCTGGGAGAACACAAGCTGGTGGGTGCAGAGTTATGGTCTTTGGAATGTTATCGTGGCATTTTCTGGGTCCACTCATACCTGTGGAAGGCATTATGGATCCAATTCGTTATGAATCCATCCTTGCAGACCACGTACACCCATACATGTTGATTGTCTTCCCTGGGGCTGATGGGATCTTCCAGCACGACAATGCGACGTGTCACACAGCTAGAAATGTCCGAGATTGGTTGGAAGAGCACGATGAAGACTTCAAAGTACTTTCCTATCCACCTAATTCCCCAGACTTAAACCCAATTGAACATCTGTGGGACCTCGTCGATCGTGTTTTTCACTCTATGGATACTCCATCACGCACCCTCCAGCAGCTGTCAGATGCACTGCAGTCAGTATGACTCTACATACCTGTGAACCCCTTTCAGCACTTTACTGAGTCCCTCCCAGCCCGTCTAGCTGCTGTCCGCGCTGCACACGGCGGTTACTCTGGATATTAGCTGGTGGTCACAATAATGTGACCAGACCGTGTATATAATGTTTGAGCAGCAGTAGTAAGTGTAGACGGTAGTATGATGATGTAAGAGTAGTTGCGGAAATTGAGTTACTTGTAGTTGTGATTTCTTGACGTCTGCTTATTATATATTTAGTATTGGTGTTTTGTTTTTAGTTAAACGTTCTGTCACAAGTAATTAGCATTACTTCACCAACGTTGTTGAAGACTGAGTTGTGCTAAAGGAGTCTCGACGCTTACTTGAATGACTCCTGCTTTACTGTAGGTGACGTGTTTTGAGAACTGATTTGTGTAGTGTTCAGTCAGATATACTTACACGAACATTACATGCGTTGGCTAGTCGTCACGAGCATGCGCAACATGAACCAAAGCTTTCAGAATTCCAGTTTCGTGCGATGCTCCGTAAGAAAAACCTTTACGAAATTTGGAGTAACCTATCAACTGAGCTGTGATAGAACAGCGTTACGAATGCGAGCCCTTTTCAAGGCGCTAGGCATACTACTGTCGGAACGATCTGTTAAATTTTACTCTCTTATCCATTAGCTTGGCCTATTAGAGGAGTTTATGTAAGAATTCCTGCATTTTACTTGCAACATGTTTTATACCTCAGCTTATACTGTATAAGTCACGATACTACAGTATTATTAACACAGTCACAGCTCCTTGGGGGACGAACGAACACTCATATGAATATTTCACCTGAAAATGTTTTCCCCTGACTACCGACTGCTGCCTCCGTAATGTTTTTAGTCATCGGACAATGTAACTAACCATGGTCTGGTAGCAGTAAATTGTAGTTCATTTGCACATGTCTGTGCTTTAACTGATATTTGGGATATTCTTTGAGATTTCTTAAATGCATGCGTATGAAAAGTTCAAGTGGTTTATTTTGGCAGCTATTTGATACACATGAAACGCTTTAGCATATACGTGTTAGTATTCGCATGAACACTAGGCACGTACCAAAGGCGGTACAAAATTTTAAAATAAAGCAAAATACACAGAAGTGCATGAACATGTTATCAGGTATAAAAGCATTAATTTTGCATTACATCATGTCTGGAAAATATAAATAAAAATTTCTGTTCTGCCTTGAAGTTCAGGTGAACGAGATAGATGGGCTGAATTGTTTCTATAAGAAGTTGCTCTCATCGCTATTGCAGAGTTTTAAACAGTAACTCCTCGGCTTGTCAGCCATTAATATCTCTTCCTTAAGGGTTCTAACCCCCCCCCCCCCCCCCCCATGTTTTTCTATTCTAGAAGGAAAACTTTTGAAACCGAAAATATAAGGGTAGGAAAATTAAAAATATTTCAGGTAACAAAAATATTTTTGAGCTGATTGAAGAAGCCCCTTAAAGGTCATTTCAACGATTTGAATTTTCTTGCTGCAGCACCCACAACAGTAAATTTACAGTGGAAATGAAAATTTAATGTTTTTAAAGATTTCAGTTTTATTTTTTCAAGTGCATTCTGTAAAGAAAGAGTTTTCACTACAAAGCAGCCATTAAACATGAAGTTTTAGTCGCTTCTAGTGAAACTTTTGAGGGAAAAAGATTGCCTATAGAGAAAATGGAAAACAGAGAATTTTCATTTTCATAACTCAAATTCCCTGTTTTTCATTTAACAGGGAATTTGAGTTATAAAAATTTACCGTTTTCCTCGTGGTTTATCAAACGAAAAACAATCTTTGTTTTAACTAAAATAATCTCTTCGCAACATCACTTCAAACATTTCAAAATTTTGACAATCGTGTTGGAAAACTGGGAATTGAATTAAAAATAAAAGTAAAGCAAATTTTAGAAACACTTGAACTGTTTTCTGGTGTCATGCCAGGAACGAAAAGAATTTTTGAAAACCCTGAAGAAAACGAAACGACAAAAATTTGATCTGCGCAGACAGAACCTGTCTCACTGAAGAACGGACAAAGAAAATCACACTTTCTTTTTTGTTTCTCAAAATGTTCCAAAATGGGAGTTATCAATCAATTGCCAATACTTGTGAAACAAATTGTATAGGCGGTTTTAATTTTTAATGAAACAGATTTGAAATGAAGAAATGGAATAATGATGTAGATGGAGAACTGCTACTGAATTGGTGAATACGACGGCAAAAAAGAAATGTCTCTAAATTTAATCTCGATTTTATTTCTTATATTTATGTAGGACTTTATTATTCAGTCTATTTCAGCTTTAATTTGTTTCATTTAACATGATGTACTCTTGTGAGGTACTGAAGAATTTATTTTCGCTTTAACATGCTTGATTTAATACGGAGTACTCCAGAATTATCTTAGCTTTAACCTCTTTCGCTTAACACCGCGTACTCGTGGGGGTACCAAAGGATTTATTTTTAAGGTAGAGTATTTATTCGGGGTATTTCAGCTTCATTTTGGCTTACACGTTAAAGATAAAATAAACATCAATTCATTTTACTTAAAATGGTATGCTCGTGTAGGATACTGAGGAATTTCTTTTTGTTTTCAATACATTTAACCATGTTCATTTCATGAAAAGCATTAAAAAACTTGTCTTACCATTGTTTGTCCTTTCCTTTTCCTATGTAAATTTCGTTAATCTGCTTAATACGAAAGCTTTCGGTTGCACAGCAATACCGGAGCTTTGTTTTGAGCAGAAAACTCTATTTTTGCTTACGTAACTTTGTTTTAGATGTGGAGTGAAGTTGCCCAGCTGAATTTCGAAGAAAAAAAGCGAGGTAAAGCTGATATAGACATTCGTTTCGTAGAGAGAGAGCATGGTGACGGCGATCCCTTTGATGGACCGGATGAAACACTTGCACACGCTTTCTTCCCAGAGTTCGGTGGTGATGTACATTTCGATGAAGAAGAAAAATGGGTTCTTAATAAAAAAGCTGGTAAGGTCAACGTAGTTTCATATCATTTAGCTTAATGTTCGTACATAATGTGGTACGCGACTTTTGCCTGGACAGAGAGATGTTTATGGAGAGGTTGCCTGGACACCTCTCCATAAACATCTGTTCTGCTTTTAGGCTCCTAAAAGCGAGAAGATGAAGGGCTGCACTTCATATGGGAGAAAATATTGGAATTCCTTTTGGCAACCATGAAATGTCCAGAAAGACTACTGTACAGTTCGAAACGGATTCAAACCTAACTCTTCAGTCCACGATTTCTCCTGTTGAAGCTCAATGTGATGTCAGTGCTGCTCTCACTGAAGCTAACTTCGAAAACACTCTGACCCTCCTAATTTGTCTCAATCATTGGTAACCTCTTTGATGCCTTACTTGCAGTTAAGAACTGTAGTTGATGTCTCTGGTCAGTCTGCGTAGCTTATGAAACAATTACTTCAGTTTAAGCATCTGAGTGACTAATAACAGAACTACGTACTTGAAATCAGTGTTCGTTACTCATATGTTTCACATTCTGTAGCTGTTCCGCAAGTTAAATGGATGAATTAGTGTGATCAACTTGCAGTTTCTCATTGGAATATTAGACTTTTAGCCCAAGATGAAGTAAACCATGCGGTCCTATCTAATCCTGGATTACCTGAAAAAAACATTATCTGGAAACAAGGATAATATAACGGTTTTAATTTACTAACACAATATTGCGTTTTATGGTTCCATTACTTTCTAAAATTTCCTTATTTTTCCGAATGTACTTTTTGTTCAAATCTAAATTGCACCACACTTCCAGAAAATTCCGTTATAATCAGTTCTATTGTTCATAACTAAACAATGTCCCATCCCTGTTTGTGATGATAAGCTTTTAGGACTGAACGCTGGTGAGTGAATGTCAAGTAATTACTCGAAATTCCCTTCTTATGAGAAGAAAATGGTGATACGAAGAGAGCGTGACTCATTGTGTTTAATATTTTTCAGCGAGGCGAGAATCCGAAAGATATTGGACAGCGCATTCTTAATTTACTGGATTTGATCGTACTATATTGGAACAGTGGCCTCTAGCATTCTTAAGTACTTTAGTCATCGACAATGTGCATTAAACGAAAGTAGCTGTACTCATAATAAACCATGTATATAGGAAAGCAACTCTACTATTTCATTCTTATTTCAAAATCGCAGTGGTCTAAGCGCTGGTTGCTGACCATTTGTCCAAGATGGGTCAGGGTTCAAATCCCTATTAGGCATGGATGTGGTGTTTGCCTTATGGCATTAGCTTCTTTCTCTTTCCCGGAACCAGTGTCCCCAAATTTGGGACAGGAGACTGCTTATAGCCCGTTGAGTTACCAAGGATGGTCGTTAAACCATTAAACTCTCAAACAAACAAACAAAAAACAGTGTGCTGCCTTAGAACAGCAGGCGGGCTTTATCTTCTACGATAAGCAGCGTGCGAACATGCAGCTCTCAGGTACGAGGTATATAAGAATTGAACCGAAATTATGCTATTAAAATCTGCAAAAAATTGTCCAAAGTAAAAACTTATTCAGACTATTTTTTGCTAGAAACTCTACAGAAATATTTTTTTAGAGCTGAAACTACATGAGTCAAATTATTTCTCAAAAATGTGCTTCCCCCTTATTTAGTATTCCGTTCTTTTTCCGTATATTTCAGAAGTATTGAACCAACAGTAACCTGTTTGGTGTCGTTCGACAGCTTATTCCTTGGCGACCGCGCCACAAGTTGCTCTTGTAATCCAACTTTCTCCTGCGTCTTCATGTGCCGTCTCCGTAAACGAAATATCCTAAGCGTTTGCTAGCTTTCTTGTAAAGACAAATTTATCCTCCAAGAAGAGTCAATGATCATTTGTATTTATCATGTCTCTGATATCCTGCAAGCCCAATTGCAAAAAACTTTTCTTGCATAGGGGAAAGGTTTAGTACACTCATTGTCGTAAATATCCGCGCACCAAGAAGGAGGCGTCCGATTGAAATGATATTTTAGTAGTGAAATGGTACATACCAAGGACAGAAGTGATTGCAATATCACGGCAGCAGGACGATTTCCTCCGAACATACGGTCCACATTATGGATAGCGTTAGTACCGCGTCAGACCGCCTTGTGCGGTGATACATGCGGTGAGACGGTCTGACATGGAGTCAAAGAGACGCCGTATGTTATCCTGGGACATATTGGTCCACATTTCTTGCATCTTACGCTCTAAATCACAGACACTGGGATATGGAGAAAGCTGGCGTCCCATTTGGTCCTGCACGTACTAGATGGGCGAGAGATTATGCGATCTGGCAGGCTACTGAAGCGTCGAAGCATGATGCAGACAGTCCTGGGAAACCCGAGCCGTGTGCGGACAGGCGTTATCTTGCTGCAAAATGGCTCCGGGCCGCCCCGCCAGGAGAGGCAGCACATCTGGCCGCAGGATCTTCTGTTCATAGAGCTGAGCTGTCAACGTCCCTTGGATCACTGCGAGGGAAGTCCGGCTGTCATACGCGATGGCTTCCCAGACCATCACACCGGTAGTTCGGGACGTGTGCCGCTGTACAGTGAGGTTGGAATTCTAATGCTCCCTTGCTGTCATCCACAGTTTGACTCGATGGTCGTCCGTTCCCATACAGAAGCACACAGAAGCAGAATTCGTCGCTGAACACTGTGTGTCGCCAGTCCGTAGCATTTCACGTTGCTCGCTGCTGACACCATTGCAATTGACGCCGACGATGGTCAGGTGTTAATGACATAAAACGTAAAGGCCGTCGAGAGTGTATATTCGCCTCTGCCAGGCGTCTGGAAATGGTTCTGGTGAACACAGGAATCTCTTGTAGAGCCGACACATGTCTCTGGATATTGGACAAGGACGTCGTTGCATCTGTGTGTGCCGCTCTCACAATCCCACGTTCCTTTCTGCTGATGGTATGTCTATGTCGTCCAGAGCCAGTCCGTTGTGTCTGGGTGCCTTCCCGTGTACATTGCTCCCAAGATAATCGCACCGTACTGTCCGACCGGCTCTAATGGCTGCCGATTCGGCACACCGACCACCCTGCCTCTCCTATCCCGACGATACGGTCTCGTTCAAACTCCATTAGTTGGCCGAACGCTCATCTACGGGGGCTCATTGGCATGTCTATCGCTCAGGTATCGCACCAGACTCTTACCGTGCACTTCGGTACAAATGCGGAGTCCCCTGCGCGACGCATTATAAGCCCCAATGATTGTGATTGCAGCGCCGGTCTTGGATGCGTGGGCATGCGGACTCGCACGAAGCTTTAGACATTTGCATGTCTGCCCTCCCTGTAGCTATCCGCCGAGTTTCGCGTTAATCACACGGTTTTTTTCTTAATGCGCGGATTTTATGACAGTGAGTGTATTATAGCATATTGTCTAATTTTCTTGTCACAATTTTCCTGGTAACTCGCTTATCTACACTACTGTTTGTGAAAATTGCAGCACCAAAAACAAATCGCGCTATAATGAAATTTATGTCACAGATTCCTCATTTTACAGGCGATAACTGATTACATTTGTGGAGGTGTACAAGATTTTTTCGCTTCAAAACTGAGTATCGGGTAAAGCCACCTAGAGCAACAATAAGAGCCTCTACATGGCGTGGTAATGAATGGAAGAGGTTTTTTATATCGTCCTGGGGAATAACTTACCACGCGGCTTCTATGCGAGACCAGAGTTCATTTGTGGTGATTGGCAGAGGCGCTGGAAGGGCCAGTCACTTAGGCACCATGTCCCAGACGTGTTCAATCGGGGACATATCCGGCGAAAGTGCAGGCCAGGGCAGAAGCGGTATCTACTGTGCATGTAGGAGGTCTTGGACATTCCGGGCCACATGTGACAGAGCATTGTTCTGCTGGAATATAGCGCCAGGACAATTTTGAAGGAAGGGTATCACCTCTGCCTGTAACACATCCCTGATGTGTCGTTGGCTATTGAGTATTCCCTCAATTCATATCAGCTGAGATTGCGAATTGAACCCAATGGTTCTCCATACCATGACGCTTGGTGTTGGGCCGGTATGACGTTGCAAAAAGCACTCTGCAAGGTGCCGTTCACCACGATGTCTTCGAACACGTATGCAACCATTATGGTACTTCACGTTGAATCGTGACTCGTCAGAAAACATGACTTATTGCCAATCAGCCAGCCATTGTCAGTTTTTGAGACCCAATTGCAGCCTGAGGTGTCTGTAGATGAAGGTCAAAGGAGTGCTCAGCAATGGGTTGCTAGTGACCAATCCTCTGTTAAGCAGACTCCATCGAACTGTACTGGAGGACAAAGACTGACCTTTGACAGTGCTCCACTGCTGCGCTAAAACCGTCGATGTGGATGTGCGATCGGTCATTGCCATGCGGTAGAGATGTCTTTCATCCTGTGCAGTCGTGCGATTTTGCCGTCCATTCCCGAATTTCTACGCATCCGAGCCTCATCTGTCCACTGACACCACGTTCACATCACTCTTACTGATGTTTCGTGCATCGGAATTTCCATGCATCCGAGCCTCATCTGTCCACTGACACTACGGTCGCATCACTGTTACTGATGTTTCGTGCATCCGAATTTCTATGCATCCGAGCCTCATCTGTCCACTGACACTACGGTCGCATCACTGTTACTGATGTTTCGTGCATCCGAATTTCTATGCATCCGAGCCTCATCTGTCCACTGACACCGCATTCGCATCACTGTTACTGATGTTTCGTGCATCCGAATTTCTATGCATCCGAGCCTCATCTGTCCACTGACACCACGGTGGCATCACTGTTACTGATGTTTCGTGCATCCGAATTTCTATGCATCCGAGCCTCATCTGTCCACCGACACCGCACGTTCGCATCACTGTTACTGATGTTTCGTGCATCCGAATTTCTATGCATCCGAGCCTCATCTGTCCACTGACACCACGGTGGTATCACTGTTACTGATGTTTCGTGCATCCGAATTTCTATGCATCCGAGCCTCATCTGTCCACCGACACCACGTTCGCATCACTGTTACTGATGTTTCGTGCATCCGAATTTCTATGCATCCGAGCCTCATCTGTCCACTGACACCACGGTCGCATCACTGTTACTGATGTTTCGTGCATCCGAATTTCTATGCATCCGAGCCTCAACTGTCCACTGACACCACGTTCACATAGCTGTTACTGATGTTTCGTTCCGTACAAGTGGCAATTTCGAGGGTAGAAAAATCCAGCTTCCCTCATCGCAACAATCCTTCCCCGCTCAAAGTCCATCAAGTGTTCATAATGCGACATTCTTCTGCTACGGGGCATAGTAATACACAAGAAACACCCTTTCAATTCAATGTCGGCTCTTCACTGATTGCAACATCTCGTTTGAGCCAGTCCCTTACACCTAAGACCGGACAGTTCAAAGGTTGCTGCTCCGAAACCGCACGCACATTTTCACTGGCATTTTAATAGTTTGCCTGTATTAACCAGTTGTACACCGAAGAGCAATTGAATTAGAGAAACCTGTCTAGTAACGTGTAGCACTACCTTTCGCCCTGATGACGGCGGCGATTCGTCTCGGTATGAACTCGACAAGACACCGGAAGCGTTGGGAAGCCATAGGGATCCACGACCCCTGAACAAGCTCCCACAGTTCACGAAGATTTGATGGAAGGGGAACATCTCTCTCGATGGCATCCCAGATGTGCTCGATGGGATTAAGGTCAGGTGACCTAGCTAGCCAAGGAAGCGAGGTCACGTCGGTGGAGTGTTCATCCAACCATTCGGATACAATTCGGGAGCTGCATTGTCTTGTTGCAGGATGAGGTCTCCAGTGGGATGTTGAAGACGCACAAACGGGAGCAAACGGTCATCCAGGATATCCCGGTAACGTTGACCTGTGAGGGACGATGTCACACGTACCAGGGGTCCCATTTTAGTCCAAGCAAACAGTCCCCAGACGAGAATGCTACCCCCACCAGCTCGAAGAGTACCCTGCTGGCAAGAAGGATCCATCGCTTCATGTGGTTTGCGCCGCACTCGTATCCTGCCATCCGCATGTACCAACGTGAATCTGGACTCATCAGTCCAAACAACATTTTCCCACATGTCTAAGGTCCAGTGGCGATATTCCCGCGCCCATGCTAATCTTTACCCCCTGTGATGTGCGGTCAGCAGCGGTACCCTTGTGGGACGATGGCTTCTGTACCCCACAGCAAGGAGATGGTTCTGGATGGTGTGGCTGCTTACACGGTTTTGTGCACCAGCGTTAAATTGCAGAGTGATTTCTTGCACTGTGGCCCGTCTATTCGCTGTTACAATGCGAGCTAGCAGACGATGACCCAGCTCATCCACACGCTGTTGCCCACGGCAGTTGGCTCTTGCAGGGATGGTTTTACCGGATTCGATGTACTCACGGTGCACCCGTGACACAGTGGCTCGTGAAAATCCCAGTGCCTGCATGACTTCCGAGATGGAGTGACCCATTCGTCGGGCCCCGACGATTTTCCCACGATCAAATGCGCTTAGATTCTTCGTCTTACCCATACTGCGTCCGACTCTTACTGATTCCCGTCGCATCACTCCTTATATTGTCGGATCACACGGCATTACGTTTCCGTTTACAGGGCCGCTCACAGCGCCATATTTGCATAACGCCAGCTGTCTCTAATTCAATTGCTCTCAGTGTACATATCCTGCAAATTTCAAGCTAATACCCGCAGTCCTTAATGGTGTTGAAATTTTCATAAACAGTAGTGTAGTTGTCTGACCATCAGGTTTGCGCTTTGAGTAGACGGACAGGAACATTTTATTTTTGCATCGGAAGGATACAGTCATAGTCCAGATTGTTAGCATATTTTACGTTTCTCTTTATACACGATTTTGTTTCAAAGTGATGTCTTTCTAAACATGTTCTGATTACATCCGGTACAATCGGTGGAATTTTGTCTACTCTTTACGACAAATTGGAGAATTACTCTTATTTAAACTTTGTATCTAAAGAAGACGGTCTGAGATTCCAAGAGAGCAGTGCAGATGTTACTCATGTACCCAAAGTCACATTCTTTTACATCAGCATTTCAAAACACGCATTGCTTTGGTGCGTTCCATTGAACAAAATTATGTGCATGCGAATCCTTTTAACAAAAATTGCGTTTAACCAAGCTTTCTATGTTTTTCTTCTTTTTTTAACTTTCACAGGAACAAATTTATTCCAAATTGCAACCCACGAGTTTGGCCACTCCTTGGGTTTAAGTCATTCCGATAACAAAGATGCTCTGATGAATCCTTACCCTCCATGGAAATATGATCCATCATTTAAACTTCATGAAGATGATATAAGAGCCATTCAAAAGATTTACGGTAAGAAATGTATAATCGGAAATTTTTCGTTGTTATATGATTTGTTTGGTGTCTTAAATGTTCAAATCAGTAAATCCAGGAATTTGTGCTTTAACACTGATCACTACAGAAGTCATACTTTTTATTTTTTTTATTTCAAAGCAAAGATGGATAATTATTTGGCATTTCCTCTGTACTTCGTCCTTCCGTTGATTGCCATTTAAGCACATTGAACAAATTATGACAGTTACTAATGTTTGTTTGACTGTGTTTTAAATTAAACATATTTAATTCAGTGCAGTGGCTTTTTTTTAATGTGCTCTAATGTAAAGGAGCAAAGAATTTTTGCATATTTACTTCACAGCTCGGAAAACACAAAGTTATTCGAAATTCACGCAACACAGATAAGAATATTGTTGTTCTTATTACACTAATTATTCACTACAGTATCACAATTTCTTAACTTATTTAACCATAGTTGTTAAATGATGCTCAAAGTGAAATTATCTGATTTTTAAAGGAAGCCAAAATCTGTTTTGATCATATTTGTAGCAAAATGTATCTACCACATATTTAGACCCTTAGAGCCACAAATATTATAACAAGTTAGTAAAATCATGCAATGCATTGATTATGATACGCTTTTCAACATACCAGAAATCACGCGCAGACAAACCCTCCTCCCTACCCTGACTCTTGATTCGTTCATTATACCTCCGGAACAACATACTAAAGTTTTGTCGCAATAGAAGCATTTTTACTCAAGTTATGAGGATAATGGCTGTGGAATAAATCTCGCTCCTGTGCCCTAACATTTGACCCCATTTCGATTATATTAAACAGATTTGGTTCAGTATACCTCCGGAAAAACAAACTAAAGTTTTGTCGCAATAGAAGCATTATAGTCAAGATATGAGGATAATGGCTGTGGAATAAATCTCGCTGCTGTGCCCTGTCCCCATTTCGATGATATTCAACAGAACCGGTTCAGTATACCCCCGGAACAACATGATAAAGTTTCGTCGCAATCGAAGCATTTTTACGTAAGTTATGACGCATAAGGGCGATGGAATGGATCCCGCTCCAATGTCCTGACCTTTAACACCATTTTGCCCCTTTTCAATAGGGTTTGTCCCTAGGTAGTCCTTTACCACATACTAAAATCTCATCGAAATCGAACCATTTTTACGCGAGTTATCGTGCGAACAGACAGACGGACAAAGCTGGAGCGTATACGCTTCTTCAACCTATACGGTTGGAAAGCGTAAAAAGGTATGATAAGCATATTAGGTATTTTAAATGCGTGTGGATTGTCCTGTACATCACTCCGTAGCCATAGAAAAAGTAGACAGACAATTCTGGAGATCTTGGGACCTTAAAATCCTCGTAAGACGGGAGATCGCGAAACTTCGGAGAGAAGGTCAAGACTGCATCAGACGTATCGCTTGTAGTCATCTTTGGCGAAGCCATAAACTCCACTCATCCACTTCAATTCGCTTGAAATGAACTGTATGATGATATCTCAGTTCAGTATACCCAGGAACGGACTGGTCCGCCGGGATACGGATAAAATTCCGGGTGGTTCGCCATATTTTGGGCCGGTAGACCGTGTGCTAACTCAAGAAAAAAGTATATACATATATACTTGTACTTCAATATTCGTGTAAGTTTGATGAGTCATAATCCTGTACCGCCAAAATGCTGGCTGCACAGGGTTTAACGGATCTCACTTGGCGCATTTACCAACGGTAAACGCTACGGTAATAATCCCGATCAAAGGACCGCAGATTCAGACTCAATCAACGTGAAATAATTTTCAATGTGTACTTGAATCCATGCTTTGTAAAACTACGGATTGTGGATTATAGGCTTCGGCCCAAAGAAAAATTGACGCGTGGCGAACCGATATTCCAGAGGTGTCTCAATAGAATACACGGTCCATCGTGTACGACCTCCCAATATTCGTGTAGAATGAAACCAAGTTTTACTAAAAAGTTTGTTTACCACTTTGACGACTTCAGAAAAAAAACCGCTACATCACAATCTATACATTCTATTGAGCCAAACACTGTTTTGACACACCGCCTTCTCCTTTCTCGACTTTCAAATTTAAGCGCCGCGCCGTCCCTTTGGGCTGATATCCTCTACCTCAGTCAGCTGTTGCCGATCGCAGTTGCAGTTGAATAATCAACATAATCTAATTACATAGGCTGTCAATAGTCTGGGATAGAAACTCGAAATCCATTGTGTATGTTAATGCATTAAAGTTCACCTACGGTAAAATTTTTGAATTGCTGCTTTTCTTTCCTTCTTTAATTTTTTGTTCGTTTGTTTGGAACGAGTTCTACATCTGATTTTCTACACTCTGGGCCTTAAAGTTAAACACATTCTTGAACTGTAGTTCTAAAAAATCTATTTCAGTTACATCAAAAATAATTTTTCAATTTGAAAATAAATAAATAAAAGTTTATTTTGTATCCCTTAAGTTCTTTCACTTTATAAATTTGCACTGAAATTCTTGCATTTTCGGACATTTTTAGTTTTGTCAAGAGATTTTTTTACAATTTATTTGTTAATGATAGATGTCATGAAAAAGAAATTAATTTTTGGCGCATATAAATTTCCGTTCTCACTAAAAGCCAGGAAACTATTACAAATTTTGAATTCAGTTATCGCAATAAAATTCATAAGAATGCACTAAAGTTTTCAACAGTTTCTCTCAGAAAACGTAGGCCCCCCTACCTTATCACTTGGTTCTCAGCAACGAAAGTAATTTCGTTCCTACATTAAATTGTAACGAAGGATCTGCGGTCAAGGAAAATGGGATGAAATGTTAATTATGGCCTCAATATAAAAAACTGCCGTGATTGGTAGATTTGCGTTGAAAAGATGTTTAAACGTTAAACGGTGATGCGGACGTACCGGTTTTTTTAGGGATGAGGCACCTCGGTAAGTCTTCCCAAAAGTGGGCCGCACAAGATGGATTCCAGGACCGTTTATAGATCGCCCGTCCGCCACTGGGTATACCTGACTATCAAATCAAAGCCTATAAGGTCCATCACACGCCACGATGACAGAACACACCATACTCTAAGTTTGCAGTGTGCAAAGATACTACGTGGAAAAAATTAGGATTTCCTTTGCATTAAATCCTACCAGGTGAAACCTTGTATTTTCAATTGAGAAAATCAATAAATCAATATCTATAAAGTCAATCCCATTTCTGAGCGAATGTACAAAACCACCTGTAATACCAAAAACGTTTTGCTTTTTCCAGTTTCTTTAGATTGCGGTCTACATGAATATACGATACAGTAGTAGGCATATTATCTCTACGTTTAGAGCAGAATGTACGCACTTGCTATGCAAGTTTGATTATGCATTTCCTAGTAACTGGTAGGATAACAGGAAAGGCCATCCCCTCCGTTTCCTGATATTTACACATCTTGTTCCACGACAAAGTTTAATCAATGGTAAAATCGTCTTATGAGAGGGTGGGGAAGCATCAGGATACGTCCCCTAATGATCTCCTTGATCTACGCGTATAACTAAATTGCGAAATAATGTTAAATAATTATGAACCCTTGTTGCGGCTGGCTAAATTATATTATTCTTTTTTGTGCAGAGAAAGCATTGCTTTTCTTGAATGGGGTATTATAGGACATGAATGTGAGTCATCGCAGTATACAGGTGAGAAACGTTTCAACTTGTTGTTGCTGATTACCATACATTTAAAGGCTGGCTTACGTGATATTTGGATCATCTTTACAAAATGAAATAGCTAAGATTTTTGCAGATTTAAAGCTTTTAAAATGATACTTTTTAAATACGTATGTGCACTTGAAAGCAAGCTCTTCACAAAGAATCAAAGTTTGATTGCAATATACTGTACATCATGCAGTATGTTTCTTCTGGATAGATTTTGTCAAAATATGGTCCCATTCAAGTGTTTAATTTGAAAAAGATATATCTTTTGCCTATAAATTGGTTGCAGAGACTACACAGTATACAAATTTCAGAAGCGTCAGGTACAAGAAGGCATACATTTCTGAGAATTTTCCCAAAATTGAATTGATTGGTCCACCGATGTTATTAAACGTGAAATTCCCCTGCACAAAGTGATTATGTTAGAATCAAAATTCAAAATATCAAATTTAGAGGAAAGCATATTTAAAGCGCTGCCGCTTTTAAAATATTTTCGTGAAAATTTTGCAGTGAGCACAAATTATGTAACTTAAACACATCTGTCAAAAGAACTAATTTCAAATGATTTTGTCATTTAATTAGAAAACTTTAGATCTTCAAAATTTGAGACAATGTCTTCAAATAAACTTCGGGATATTCCCTGAAGTTTATTTCAGCCGAGAAATAAACTTCAGGTTTATTTCAGCTCCTTATGATGTTTATTTCAGCCGAGAAATAAACATCATAAGGAGCAGCAATAATTGTTGAATTTCTCTTTACTTTTTTATTTCAATTGAATTTTGTCAGTTTGTAGGGATGCCGGGATTTTATATATCCGATCTCATTACTTCAAGCTTTCGTACTGTTTAAGTACGATGATGAAAATATGTTAACTTGGATATGTACAATAGGGTTTTGTAGCGAATATTTAGTATAGATTCTTCATGCCTGGAGTCGCAAAAATTAGTGCATTCTGAGTATGTTAACCGATTAATTTTCATTCTCCACGAAAATTCACCTCTTATTAGTTCTTAAGTCTTCTGGTATTCAGTTAAATTTTTCTGTTATGTGTGCTGTAAAACCCGATTTCATAACAGAGAGAGAGAGAGAGAGAGAGAAAGAGAACACAGCCCGAATTTTGTGCGTGTTTGGTCCAGCGAATTTTTGCGCATGATAATTGTATTTAAAGTTTCCGTTTCTCTTCTCCTGAAAACAAGGATGTGGAAGCCCAATGGCGATAGGTCCTCTCTAACATATCCTGATGTTGATGATCTGATAACTGATAATTAGGAGCTGTAGCGTTTACGAAATCGCTGGTGTCTTACGCATTTTATGCAAAGATTTTCTTGTGTGGTCCCACTGCATGTTAGACTATCACCCCCGAAATTCGTGAAATACTTATAAGCACAAACTTGGAAATTTCGAAATCTAAATTCCTAAGTTTGTTCTCTATCACAAATTCGTGAAATACACTAGCGGAAAGTGAAAAAAGAACACCAAGAAGGAATTGGCGGATGATCATGAAATTTACATATGTTAATGGGGTCGAGTTTACGTAGGTGTGATGTTAATTTTCGGGACCAACCGGTGAGCGCTTACGCCACAGCACGGTATAATATGCAAATTATCGTTGGTGGTATTTAAGGAGTACGGCGAAGTGAATGTTATCAGTCGTCGGCGAACGGACAACGTGCGAAGACCCTGAAGAAGCTGCAATGCCTGGACATGGAAGACGTGTACGATTTCAGCAGTTATCAGACTTTGAGCAAGGTCGTCTAGTCGGACTCCGCGAGACCGGGTGGTCACATCGTCGTATTGCGGAGCGAATTGGACGGGAAGTATCGGTGGTGGTGCGATGGTGGCGTAAATGGTCAGAGGAACATTCCCACACGAGAAGACGTGGAACCGGGAGTCACAGACGGACTGATGAGCGGACCGATCGACGCATAAGAAGAGCGGCGTTGTCAAACAGAACATCCACTGCGACGCGAATCCGAGCTGACATTGCACCTGAGGTGACTGTGCGAACAATCCGCAACCGTCTACTGGATGCAGGACTACGTGCACGTGTGCCTCTGGCATGTGTACCTCTGACTCCAGCCCACCGTCAGGAACGGCTGCAGTGGTATCGCCAACGTCTGCACTGGAGAACACAATGGCGATCTGTCGTGTTCAGCGATGAAAGCAGATTCTGCTTGGGAGCTTCCGATGGTCGTATGCGTGTTCGCAGACGCACAGGGGAGCGTCTCCACCCTTCTTGCATCTGCCAACGATACACAGGGCCTACACCTGGCCTCCTGGTGTGGGGAGCGATCAGCTATCACTCCCATACACAACTAGTGTTTGTACCGGGTACGTTAAACAGCACTTCCTACATCAACAACATCACCACGATGGTCGGATCCGCGTGTGGCGGCACCGCGTCGAGAGACTGTATGCCGCCTGCACTATGCATCGCCATACCGGTCCGTCGCCTGGCCTTATGGTTTGGGGCGCAATTGGATATGACACCCGCACCCCTCTGGTACGCATCGTCGGTACCCTCAACAGCCACCGCTACATCTCCGACGTTTTGGAGCCTGTAGTCCTCCCTTACCTGCAGGACCTGCCAGCGGCCGCGTTTCAACAGGACAATGCGCGCCCGCACGTGGCACGCATCATGCAACAACATCTGTCACCGCTGCCGTGGCCCACCTGTTCTCCCGATATGTCGCCTATCGAACACGTCTGGTCGCTGATCGGCAACTGAGTGGCCCGGCAAGCACGGTTATACGTCAATTCGTCGTGTGCGTCAATTCGTCGACTGCGTCAATTCGTCGCGTGCGTCAATTCGTCGACTGCGTCAATTCGTCGACTGCGACAATTCGTCGCGCGTCAATTCGTCGCGGGCAAATTCGTCGACTACCTCAGTTCGTCGACTACATCAATTCGTCGCGTTTACAGATTTTGGTTACATACAAAACGAATGCAGGAAAACGTACGATTTCGAACGTCTTCCTCCCTGATCAAATTTATAAAGTTTGGACACTCAGACAGGATAGGAATATTACGCTTTTTTCTTTGGCACTAAAAATATTAGACGGTAGACGGTTTTTGGAAGGGGTCAGGGCCCGGTTGGTCAGAGCCCCCGATATACAAAATTTTTGTAAAATCTACAGTTTTCAATTCAGAACCACCAAATCAGGTATACTATCTCATGGTACCCTAACTTAGACGGTTGTCGGTTTTTGGAACGGGTTAAGTCCCGGAGAGGGTCACAGCCCCCCACCCCACACATACATACAAAATTTTCGTGAAATCTAGTTTTCATTTCAGAACCATCAAATTGGTATCATGAAACTTTAACTTAGACGCTAGACGGTTTTTGGAAGGGGTTGGAGCCCGGGGTCGGAGCCCCCCCCCCTTATAAAAATTTCGTAAAAACTACAGTTTTCATTTTAGAACCACAAAATTTGGTATACAATCTCATGATACTCTAACTTAGACGGTACACCGCTTTTGGAACGGGTAAAGGCCCGGGGGGTCAGAGCCCCCCATACAATTTTTTTAAAAAACTACAGTTTTCAATTCAGAACCACCAATTCTGGATACTATCTCATGATACTCTAAATTAGACGCTAGACGATTTTTTGAAGGGGTTGCGGCCGGGGGGGGGGGGGTAAGGGCCCCCTCATAAAAAAAATTCGCAAAATCTACAGTTTTCAATTTAGGAACCACCTAATTCGGTATACTATCTCATGGTACTCTAACTTAGACGCTAGACGGTTTTTGGAAGGGGTTGGAGCCCGGGGGTAAGAGCTCCCCCCCCCCTCCCCCGTCATAAAAAATGCCGTAAAATCTACAGTATTCAATTTAGAACTGCCAAATTTGGTATACTATCTCATGGTACTCTAACTAAGACGGTAGACCGTTTCTGGAACGGGTCAAGGACCGAGGGTCAGAGCCCCCCCCCCTCCCCATAATATTTTTGTAAAATCTACAGTTTTCAAGTCAGAACCATTAAGTATGGTATCATGAAACTCTCACTTAGACGCTAGACGCTTTTTGAAAGGGGTTAGATCCCGGGGGTGAAATCCCCCTCATAAAATTTCGTAAAATCTACAGTTTTCAATTTAGAACCACCAAATTTGGTATATTATCTCATGGTACTCTAACTTAGACGGTAGACCGTTTTTGGAACGGGTCAAGGCCCTGGGGGTCGGAGCTCCCTCATAAAAAAATTCGTAAAATCTACAGTTTTTGCTTTAGAACCACCAAATTTGGTATACTATCTCATGGTACTCTAACTTAGACGGTAGACCGTTTTTGGATCGGGTCAAAGCCCGGGGGTCAGAACCCCCGCCCCATAATTTTTTTTCGTAAAATCTACAGTTTTCAATTCAGAACCATCAAATATGGTATCATGAAACTCTAACTTAGACGCTAGCCGGTTTTTGGAAGGAGTTGGAGTCCGGTGGTGAGAGCCCCTCCCCCCCCCCCCACACACACACATAAAAATTTCGTAAAATCTACGGTTTTCAATTTAGAACTACCAAATTTGGTATACTATCTCATGGTTATCTAACTTAGACGGTAGATGGTTTTTTGGAAGGGGTCGGGGCCCTGGTCAAGGGAGCCCCATACAAAATTTTCGTAAAAAGTTCCGTTTTTTACTCTTAAGAATACCCTATCTACGTTCTAAGGCGCTCTTTGGCCCTTTGAGGGCCTTGCACCATAAACCATCAACCAACCAACTAACCAACCTACGGTCTAAGTTAGAGACTGTAGATAACAATAAAGTGCAAAAATATGCGCTTAATGGTGTATTAAAAACACAAATCAATATAGTTTAGCTTTCACTACCAGCGAACGGCTTATCAGGAAGAAATACAAAGTAATGTAAATAGAGAGTTCCATATATGCAAAATTCAAAACGGTAAGAAAAAGATGATCAATGCCAATGTGAAGTCGAACGCAATCTACATCACATAGGTACATTGCATTTCTTTGTTGCGGGATTCACAGAAGCACACGCCAGATGTACTGCAGTTCTATAGATGTCTCCTAGAAGGTAAGTATTCCCATCTCTTTTTCTTTCTTTTTTGTTTCGCAAAATTAAATTAACTAAATCAAAAAATTTAAAATAAGTTTACTGGAAAATTACAGGAATATCTTTTTCATTCATTAACTTTCACCCGTTGAACTTGGTGATTCCACAAATAGTAATATGTAACTGGCAAATAACTGGTATCCCTGCTACTACAAATTATATTAATGATTTATTTGCGTTCAGTTATCTAGTATGTCCGTAAGAGCGTTTGGGGCGGTATGAAAAATACATTTCAACGTGGGCCGCTACGGCGGCGGAGCAATCTAAGGGCTGGCTTCTAACCACTTGTCAAGAAGAATTTTGTATGTGGAGGCACTTGCCCTCCGGGCCATGACCCGTTCCAAAAAACCGTCTACCGTTTAAGTTAGAGCACCATGAGATAGTATACCAAATTTGGTGGTTCTAAATTGAAAACTGTAGATTTTACAAAACTTTTTATGAGGTGGGCTCTGACCCAGTGCCCGTCCCGTTCCAAAAACCGTCTGCCGTCTAAGTTAGACTACCATGAAATAGTATACCAAATTTGGTGGTTCTAAATTGAAAATTGCAGATTTCACAAAAAAATTGGGGGGGATGAAACCCCGTGCCTCGACCCGTTCCGAAAACCGTCTAAGTTAGATTACCATGATATAGTATACCAAATTTGGTGGTTCTAAATTGAAAACTATAGATTTTACGAAATTTGTGTGTGTGTGTGGGGGGGGGGGGGGGTTCTAACCACCCGTGCCCCGACCCGTTCTGAAAACCGTCTACCGTCTAAGTTAGAGTACATGATGTAGTATACCAAATTTGGTGGTTCTAAATTGAAAACTCTAGATTTCACGAAATTTTTTATGGGGGGGGGGGGGCTCTGAACCCCGAGCTCCAACCCATTCCAAAAAACCATCTACAGTCGAAGTTAAAACACCATGAGACAGTATATCAAGTTTGGTGGTTCTAAATTGAAAACGGCATATTCTAAGAAAATTTTGTACGGGGGAGGGCTCTGACCCACCGGGCCCCGACCCGTTCCAAAAACCGGCTCCCGTCTGAGTTAGAGTTTCATGATACCAAATTTGGTGGTTCTAAATTGAAAACTAAATATTTTACGAAAATTTCGTATGTGGGGGCTCTTACCCCCCCGCGCCTTAACCTATTCCAAAAACCGTCTACCGTCTAAGTTAGAGTACCATGAGATAGTACACCAAATTTGGCGGTTCTAAATTGAAAATTGTAGATTTTACGAAAATTTCTGTATGGAAAGGGGTGGCTCTGACCCCTGGCTCCAACCGCTTCCAAAAACCGTCTACAGTCTACGTTAGAGTTTCGTGAGATAGTATACCAAACTTGGTGGTTCTAAATTGAAAACTGTAGTTTTTACGAAAATTTTTATGAGGGGGGCTCTGACCCCGTGCTCGACCTGTTTCAAAAACCATCTACCGTATAAGTTAGAGTACCATGAGATAGTATACCAAATTTGGTGGTTCTAAATTGAAAACTGTAGATTCTATGAAAATTTTGTACGGGGGGAGCTCTGACCCCCGGGCCCCGACCCGTTCCAAAACCGTCTCCCGCTAAGTTAGAATTTCATGACACCAAATTTGGTGGTTCTGAAATAGATTTTAAGAAAATTTTGTATGGAGGAGGGCTCCTACCCCCGTGCCTTGACCGGTCTACCGTTTAAGTTAGAGTACCATGAGATAGTATACCAAATTTGGTGGTTCTAAATTGAAAACGGTACATTTTACGAAAATATTGTACGTGGGGGGAGGGGGTGCTGACCTACCGCGCCAGGACCCGTTCCAAATACCGTCTCCCGTCTAAGTTAGAGTTTCATGATACCAAATTTGGTGGTTCTAAATTGTAAACTATTGATTTTACCAAAATTTTGTATGTGGAAGGCTCTTCCCCCTGGCTCCAACCGCTTCCAAAACCATCTACAGTCTAAGTTAGAGTTTCGTGAGATAGTATACCAAATTTGGTGGTTCTAAATTGAAAACTATACATTTTACGAAAAAGTTTTATGAGGGAGGGGGGGGCTCTGACCCTGTGCTCGACCTGTTTCAAAAACCATCTACCGTCTAAGTTAGAGTACCATGAGATAGTATACCAAATTTGGTGGTTCTAAATTGAAGACTGTAGATTTTACGATAATTTTGTACCGGGAGTGGGGGAGTTCTGACATCCCGGCCTCCGATCCGTTCCAAAAACGGTCTTCCGCTAAGTTAGAGTTTCATGACACCAAATTTGGTGGTTCTAAATTGAAAACTAGATTTTACGGCAATTTTGTAGGGGGGGGGCTCTAACCCCGCGGGCTCCAACCGCTTCCAAAAACCGTCTACAGTCTAAGTTAGAATACCACGAGATAGTATACCAGATTTGGTGGTTCTGAATTGAAAACTAGATTTTGCGATTTTTTTTATGAAGGGGGCCCTTAGCCCCCGGGCTGCAATCCCTTCCAAAAACGGTCTACCGTCTAAGTTAGAGTACCATGAGATAGTATACCAAATTTGGTGGCTCTAAATTGAAAACTGTAGATCTTACGAAATTTTTATGAAAGGGGCTTTCACCCCCGGGCTCTAACCCCTTCCAAAACGCGTCTAGCGTCTAAGTTAGAGTTTCATAATACCATACTTAATGGTTCTGAATTGAAAACTGTAGATCTTACGAAATTTTTATGAGGGGGCTTTCACCCCCGGGCTCTAACCACTTCCATGAAGCGTCTAGCGTCTAAGTTAGAGTTTCATGATACCATACTTAATGGTTCTGAATTGAAAACTGTAGATTTTACAAAAAAGTTATGGGGGGATTCTAACCCCCGGGCCTTGACCCATTCCAAAAACGGTCTACCGTCTAAGTTAGAGTACCATGAGATAGTGCACCAAATTTGGTGGTTCTAAATTGAATACTGTAGATTTTACGGCATTTTTTATGACGGGGGGGGGCTCTTACCCCCGGGCTCCAGCCCCTTCCAAAAACTGTCTAGCGTTAGAGTATCATGAGATAGTATACCAGATTTGGTTAGAGTATAAGTTAGAGTATCATGAGATAGTATACCAGATTTGGTGGTTCTGCATTGAAAACTGTAGTTTTTAAGAAAATTTTGTATGTGGGGGGCTCTGACCCCCGGGCCTTGACCCGTTCCAAAAAAGGTCTGCCGTC
This sequence comes from Macrothele yani, assembly GCA_039090855.1. Taxonomy (NCBI): domain Eukaryota; kingdom Metazoa; phylum Arthropoda; class Arachnida; order Araneae; family Macrothelidae; genus Macrothele; species Macrothele yani. The sequence continues at coordinate 104,460,728 of CM076995.1, forward strand.
TGAGATAGTATACCAAATTTGGTGGTTCTAAATTGATTACTGTAGATTTTACGGTATTTTTTATGACGGGGGCTATTACCACGGGCTCCAACCCCTTCCAAAACCGTCTAGCGTCTAAGTTAGAGTACCATGAGATAGTATACCAAATTTGGTGGTTCTAAATTGAAAACTGTATTCCATTGTCATGTACATAGAAATGTTATTTTACTGAAGAATAAAGGCAATTTTGAAATGTAGATTTTGCGAATTTTTTTATGAGGGGGCCCTTACCCGCCGGGCTGCAACCCCTTCAAAAAAATCGTCTAGCGTCTAAGTTAGAGTAGCATGAGATAGTATACCAGAATTGGTGGTTCTGAATTGAAAACTATAGGTTTTAAGAAAATTTTGTATGTGGGGTCTCTGACCCCCGGGCCTTGACCCGTTCCAAAAACGGTGTACCGTCTAAGTTAGAGTACCATGAGATAGTATACCAAATTTTGTGGTTCTAAAATGAAAACTGTAGATTTTACGAAATTTTTTATGAGGTGGGGGCTCTGACCCGCGAGCTCCAACCCCTTCCAAAAACCGTCTAGCGTCTAAGTTAGAGTTTCATGATACCAAATTTAATGGTTCTGAAATGAAAACTAGATTTCACGAAAATGTTAAATCGTACGTTTTCCTGCATTCGTTTTGTATGTAACCAAAACCTGTAAACGCGACGAATTGACGTAGTCGACGAATTGAGGTAGTCGACGAATTTGTCCGCGACGAATTGACGCTCGACGAATTGTCGTGGTCGACGAATTGACGTGCGACGAACTGACGCAGGCAACGAATTGACGCGCGACGAATTGTCGTAGTCGAAGAATTCACGCGCGACGAATTCACGCGCGACGAATCGTCGCAGTCGACGAATTGACGCAGTCGACGAATTGACGCACGCGACGAATTGACGTGACACCGGCAAGCACCACCCGCGGCTACGCCTGATGAACTGTGGCAACGTGTGGAAGCAGCCTGGACCAACATACCCCAAGCCCACATCCAAAGCCTCTTAACTTCGATGCCGTGGCGTGTAGCGGCCGTTATTGCCAGCCATGGGGGCCACACGAACTATTGATGTCTGCGTGTTCCGCAAATCGCACGCGCCTGTAAGCTCAATCGTTTCATCTTTGTATCTGTTGTTATGTGCCCAGTAAATCTGGCTTTGCTATCTCGTGTCCTTCTTGGTGTTGCATTTTGGGTGGCCAGCAGTGTATATACACATATCGAGTCAAGTATGTTATGCACTCTAGGAAGTCAATTTTTCGTGCTGAAGGATATTAAGAACACAGTTTGCCATCTTTACACGATTTTAAAAAATTACGGTTAAAATGATATATACATTAGAACATGAGCACTTTCAAGTCCACTGTGGACCCGTCATCAGATGGTGTGCTTGCATTATGCCCTGGGAGGGTATGTGTTATGTAGTATGCACACCGACGAAACAGTATGCTTTGGCATGCGCATGCTCACTACACAATCATGTCGTTTCATTAGAGCAGCCGGTATTGTCTCTTTCGCTGTAATAGTTACAAAGTAGTTTCCATGGCAACGGTATAATGATAGGGGTATCGTCGTTACAGCATTCTGCCCTATGTTTATGTATCAATAGGCTTTCTAACAGGAGGATAGATGAACAGGTAGTCGGCGTATGTAACATAGTAACATCGTCCCAGATAGGTTGGTGTTGATCCTTCAGGCATAGTCTTGAAAGGGCGGTGGAGGTGGAGCATGCTCTAACATTATATCTATGTTCAGAGACACGTAAATTAATATTGCGACGGGTCGAACCTATGTATATCTGGTCGGTTACATCAGCATTCATAGCTTTTAGTGGGATTGCGTACACACCGAATTTGGAATCATGGGGAATCTGATCCCTGTCATTTTTAATATGGGCAAGAATGTTGCACGTTTTTATGCCAAAATCAAATTTAAATGGACGACATGCGTTTTTTAGGATATTTGTGACAGCAGGGATGTATGGTAGTTTGCCGACGTATGAAGTGCTTGGTCTCGTTCTTGGTAATGTTGAGTATGATGCATTAAAGACACGGCGCATTATGGAATTAACTGTGGTAGATGGATAATTATATAATGCTGCAATATCCATAATTTTTGCAACTTCTAGGTCTCTTTGATCGGTTGAGGATGAATGTGTAACTGCTCGGTGAAACATAAAGTGAAGGGCTGAGAGTTTTTGCCTGAGTGTGTAGTAGGAGTTATAAAGAATCATAGATATTGTTGCAGTTGGTTTTCTATAAACAGAGTGAGTTACTTCGTTCGTATTAGGGTTTCTTTCCAACAAGATGTCCAGATAGGGTAATGCATAATTGGTCTCGAATTCTGTAGAATTTTTTTTTTTTTATATAACTGTATTTTGTAGACAACAAGCTGGTGAACTCGGTAAGGCTTTCTAGGGTGGACTGCCAAAACAAAAGCACATCATCTCAGGTATAAAATAGGTTTCACATGAAAGTTTGCGAGGACTTCGTTTTCCAGGTCTTGTAACAACAACTCAGATAGAACTGCTGAGAGGGGTGACCCCATAGGGGCCCCTTCCCGTTGACGGTAAATAGTTTCATTAAATCGAAAAAATGTTCTGTTGTACACTAGGTCTTAAGGCATTAACAATGCCTTGAATTTCATTATGGGTATAAGTTCCGTGGGCTGACAACATTTCTTCGATGATACGGTGGACAGCAGGTACAGGTACGTTAGGGTATAAGGAAATGATATCGAGTGAGACCATTATGAACTGCGAGCTAGATGGTGTAACAGAATGTATTTTATTTAATGCCTGAGCGGAACTGGACACCGAGAATATGGATGAAGTGGTTAATGGAACTAGACATTTTGCCAATGCTCCCTCGAGGGGCCTAGTTGGACTTGCATAGGCCGAAACGAGGGGGCGTACGGGATTACCTGTTTTATGGGTTTTAAGTTTTCCAAATAATTCGGGAACACGGGGTCCAGGTGGTGGGTGCATAGCTTTAGTGATATTTGTAGGAAGTAGACCTGAAGATTTTAACCTGGAGAGGGCCGAAACGGTAGCATTAGTGGGATCACGGGTGCAGATGGTATGTGGAATGTTTGCAATTGCCTGGTTCATTTTGTCAATGTAATCAGTTATGTTCATTATAATAACTTGGGAGGTCTTGTCCGCACTGATTATGGAGATATCGGGGTTTTGACGCAGCTGTCTAAGTTGGTTCAGTTCATATTTGAGTTTCTTATGTGCAGGATTATTACTAGATTGGTTATGAGTAGTCTTGATGGCTCTAGCTACTTGATGTCTAGCGGAGTCTGGAATAGTATAAGGAAGCGCTTTAACAATTTGTTCAATCTGTGAAATAAGCTGAATATCATTGACAACATTGATAGGGTAGGCATACTTAAGTCCTCTATCGAGCGCACTTTGCTGAACTGGGTGCAGTTGGATACCACTGAGGTTGATGTAGGATGTTGAGTTCAGGCACTGCAGATTAGGTAGTGTTCCACGTTTCACAACTCTATTGTCAACTTCTTGTGCGACCAGTTGTCGGAGCTTTTTAATATGTGTTTCCCGTGTTTTAGCGTCCTCAGATAGGCAAATGGCATTGGTAATTGTCAGGATTCTGTCCAGGACAACAGGGTGTGTCCATTTAGCTAAGTTTAAGTGGGCATCATATTAATTTACGTGTCTCTAAACATAGATATAATGTTAAAACATGCTCCACCTCCACCGCCCTTTCAAGACTATGCCTGAAGGATCAACACCAACCTATCTGGGACGATGTTACTATGTTACATACGCCGACTACCCGTTCATCTATCCTCCTGTTAGAAAGCCTTTTGATACATAAACATAGGGCAGAATGCTGTAACGACGATACCCCTATCATTATACCGTTGCCATGGAAACTACTTTGTAACTATTATAGCGAAAGAGACAATACCGGCTGCTCTAATGAAACGACATGATTGTGTAGTGAGCATGCGCATGCCAAAACATACTGTTTCGTCGGTGTGCATACTACATAACACATACCCTCCCAGGGCATAATGCAAGCACACCATCTGATGACGGGTCCACAGTGGACTTGAAAGTGCTCATGTTCTAATGTATATATCATTTTAACCGTAATTTTTTAAAATCGTGTAAAGACGGCAAACTGTGTTCTTAATAATGTTATGTACTCGTTAAAGAATGCTCAGAAATATTAGAATATATTAAATTTTATTACTTGACGAGCTATGGAATACTAATTTTTGCACCACAACAGGCACGAACCAACTGAGTCTCTTGGTTTGAACAACAAACCTTTTCTTTATAGTCACAATTTAAGGTTTCTTATTCTGCATCTCCCTCCCTTTAAAATTAAACTTCAAAGGGGAGGGTGCTCTCCCTCTCCTAGTTACATATGTACTTCCAAGAATTGTCTCTGAAGCGCTGGGAATGATTTCTGAAACACTTTGAATGTACTTCCGTTAGTTGTTTTTCTGTCCGGGTCCAGTGTTTTTTGTTTTTCTGTTCGGGTCCGTGAGTTGTTTTCTGTCCGGGTCCAGAAGTCTCCAAAATCAAGGTCATCTTTCATTGTCTTAAAGTATCCAATAGTCGGAATGAGATGCTTTCCGTTGCGACAAAATTTCCGTTTCTATTCATACAACATAGGATCTAGGAGTCTCGGCTTTTTTCTCAACATTCCCAGTCCTCTATTTATTTGTAATCAAGGCACTATATCCTGGATGAAGATCGCTGAGATAGCGAATTCCATGAGATCTATCAAAAGAATTTCTTTCTGAATTTTTTTTTTTTTGATTGGAGGTTTAACGACAACCGTGAGCAACTCAATGGGCTATAAGCAGTCGCCCGTCCCTAATTTTGGATCACTGGTTCTAGGGAAGGGAAAGAGCCAGTGCCGTAAGACAAACACAACATCCATGCCTCACCGGGATTCGAACCCGGACCCCTTTCGGACGAATGATCAGAGGCCATCGCCTTAGACCACTGCGCCACCGGGGCGGCCTGAATTTATTCTCTTTTCTTTCTTGTGCTGGAGCATAGTCTTATTAATTAGGAAAGACTCCAGTTGTGACTTCGCAATAAGCACAGTCGTTTTTATTTTTTCGATTCATCAAGAGTTTTCTCAGGCTGTAACCATTTTGTAAAGGTACCTCGATTCGGCATTAAGGCTAAGATTTAAATGAGTGTGACTCAAAAATTTCCTGCTAATTTAGTTTTCTTTTTTTTATTATTATTATTCTGTTCTGGGTATATGGCCGGTCACGATATAGCCTCGTTTTTTCCTGCTTACTAGTCTTTTTTGTTTTGTTTTTTTCTCGGATATGAGCATTTTTTAATTACAAGTTGACCTAGAAAGTTCTCGGGTCGTACGCGAACATTATTTCTACGTAATTTCTGCAGTATATTATGAATTGAATCAAACATTCTTGTGTTTTCCAATAGGCATCTGTTCACTGCCAAATTCCTCTCCCGTCCCTCTAATCATAGATGGCGCTGCACGTTCAATTGGTCTCCGTCGTTTCAGAACCGCTCGCATTACGTTTGCCAGTCTATGCTACTCCAGTGTCTTTAGTAGTGCGGCCTCGATTTTCGGGAAAGCTAGCTCCTACGACTTTATGTTGAGTTCTGCGTCTTGGACAAAGGAATTCCCATTCTCTTTACACTGGAACTCTTACTATTCGAGAGCCGCACAACTCTATGATTCACTGATTAGTCTCATCTCTGCAACACACACTCGTTTGTGATGTGAGTCAAGGCTGTATAAAAAATACAAGTCCATGACTTCAGAAAGAAGAGTTCCCTATTTCAGTGACGTCACGCGAAAACAAAGGCTTCCGATTGGTTTCCAACGCTGTTGTGTATGACGTCATATACAACACCGGCGTATCAGGGCATGAACGTGAGTGACGTCACAAAAGAAGGAAGTTCGTCTCTCTAATGTCATAGCTTATACTTTCCAGACGACTTTGTGTGAGTACACTTGCATGTGAAATAGTATTCTCTATATCTGCATTTTTGATCATCTTAAAAAAATTCGTTTCCCTGACTTCTCTTGCCATCTAACCGCGAAAAATGTTTTAGTTATGTTAAGTCTAGAGAAAAGAAAGGGCAGTAGCGTGTCTAAGAACCTTTTATTTACTTTTTTTTATTCGGGGTTTAACCACCACCGTGAGCAATTCGATGGGCTATAAGCAGTCGCCCGTCCCTAATTTAGGGAAACTGGTTCCGTGGAAGGGAGAGAGCTAGTGCCATAAGACCAGCACAAAATACGTGCTTCACGAGGTTCTAACACGGACACATCTCGGGCGAATGATCAGTAGCCAGTGCTTAGACCACTGCGCCACCTTTACACAAAGACATTAGAGAAGAATAGACTGGCAAAGAGTATGCGAGTGCCAGTATGCACTAGTATACTCCTTGCCGAGTATGTTGTTTTCAAAATTTGTCGGGGGATGCTTCCGACATACACTGAAGAGCCAGAAAAACTGGTACAGACGAGCTTATGCAAAATACATAGCAACGTCACCTATGCGCGTTCTCGGTTGCGTCCACCAGTGCGTATATAAAGCGATAGACATCCTTGCCAGCTGTCAGAGCTGATTTCGGCATGAGAATGACAAGTAATAACGATTTAAGCGATTTTCAACGCGGTGTCATAGTTGGCGCTCCTGAGATGGGCCATAGTATTTCGGAGATAGAAACGAAGTTCGGATTTTCACGGACGACCGTTGCAAGGGTGTACCGTGACTACAAGAATTCCGGCAAAACCTCCAACCTACGATACTAGTGTGGCCGTAAAAAGACATTGGGTGAACGTGACCATCCGCGGCTGTCAAGAATTGTTTCACGCGTTGTACGTGCAACACTATCGAAGGTATCATCGGAATTCAATGCTGGAGCCTCAACAAGCATCAGCGTCTGGACTGTGCAACATACCCTGCACGATATTGGGTTTGGGAGCCGAGCAACGACGCCAACTCGAGTCACCTTGATGGGTGCACGGCACACAGCTATGCGCCTCGCTTGGGCACGGCAACATCACCACTGGACAATTGATGACTGGAAGCAAGTACCCTGGTCTGACGAGCCGCGTTTCCAACTGTATCGGGCAGATGGAGGGATTCGTGTGTGGCGCAAACCCCATGAAGCCATGGATCCCGCATGTCAACAGGGAACTGTACCGGCGGGTGGAGGGTCCGTAATGGTATGGGGTGTGTTTAGCTGGACTTAAATGGGAACCCTGGTACGTCTACAAAACTCTGTGACCGGTCAACGCTATGTGCGCATCCTTTCTGACGAGAAACACCCGTTCCTGTCCTGCATTCATGCTGATGAGTTGGGCCTGTTTCAGGGCAATGGACCTCCAGACAAGTGTCGGGACGCCACATTATGGTTAGAGGAGCATTCATCTGAGTTTGGGGTGTTGCCATCCCACCCAAGTCCCCAGATCTGAACGTGATAGAACACATTTGGGATGTCATGCAACGCGCTATGGAACACAGGTATCCGAGTCCTCGGAATACACCCGAATTGTGGAATGCTTTGCAGGAAGTATGGTGTGCATTGCCTACAGCATACTTCCAGAAGCTAGTGGAGTCCATGCCCCGTCGTATTTCTGCAGTCTTGCGCTCCCGTGGGGTCCTACGAAGTATTAGACTGGTGTACCACTTTTTCTGGCACTTCAGTGTATATTGAAAACAGCCATTTCGGAGAGAAGCATATAGTGTGTTGAAGTGTTTGCGCGCGAATATTTGTGTTCAAAATCTTTAAGATTTTAATGTTTAAAGTAGTAGCTTTCAAGGTGAAATGGTGGATTATTTATTAGTATTTTTTTTATTTTTTTTATTGTTTCCTTTTTTTTTTTTTTTTTTTTTTTTTTTTTTTCCATACCAAACATACCGGACTGGTGTTTTCCTGCTCACTAACTTTGTTTTGTTTTTTCTCATACATATGAAAACAAGCTAATTACAATATTATCTAGAAAGTTATCGGTTCGTACGGGAACATTCTTTATACGCAATGTCTGCAGTAGATTACGAATAGAATCCTACACTTTTGCTTTCCAGTAGGCATCTGTTCACTACCATCCCCTGGCATTCACAGATGAGCCTGCATATTTAACTGACTCCCGTCGTTTCAGAACCGCTAGCATTATGCTTGCCAGTCTATGCTCCGTTTTCGCTTTTACAATACTGGTCATCATGAAAATTTAAATATAATTTATTCGATTTCCATTGTTCCCACAGGTCCTAGAAAGAAGAAACCAAAACAGAAGATGCAAAATGTTAAAGAACAACTTGCCCAGATAAATGAGATTCATGATGCCCCAGATTTATGTGTAGATCCATCGATAGATACTGTGACAAGAACGAAAGATGGCAACAGCTACGTCTTTAAAGGTAATTCACCGATTGGTCGGTTGCAGAATTCATATGATAAAGGTCATAAGTTTGAATAATAAAGAATTTCCTGATTTGATTGTTGAACATATTTTATACTTTAGGTATCTATTACTGGAAATTAGAAACCGATGAAATCGCAGATGGGTACCCAAGAAGGATACCAGACGACTGGGATGGTATGCCTGGAAATCTTGACGCTTCCTTGACAAAGTCAAATGGAAAAACCTTCTTCTTTAAAGTAAGTGATCAGTGAGACGTCACATAATGCATGCTAAATAAATTCTATAAGTTAAAGTGAAAAGCAGTAATTACGCAATATGCAACGCATTCTAACACAATGTTCTGCTAATTTATACGTATTAAATACCATTTTTGTTTGTTTGTTTCGGAGTTCATGAAGAAGACCATCAGCAACCTGAAAGGCTATTGGATGCCGTGCGCCTCTAATTTGGGGCCACTGGTAGCATGAAGGGGGAAGAACCAGAGCCGTGAAGCGAATGCACCGTCCAAGCCACATCCGAGACTCAGGCGTGCACCTCTCTCGTATGATTACGCAGAGACCTACGCCACTGACCACTCAGCCACCGGAAGGGAAATAAATCGGTTTTAATAGGTTTAATTTAACAAAACATTATTTAATATCAGAAGAAACATTTTTTGTTTTTGTTTTGGAAGTTTGAGGCTCGTGTGAACACCTAAGACCTAGAAAAGTCTCCTATTTCTATTTTATAGTCACTGGTTTCAGGGAAGAGAAATACAGCTAATGTCATAAGACTGAACCCAACGTTCATATCTTACCTGAGCTTTAAGCCCAAACCCAGTAGCCTGCACTCTTAATTACGCTATCGAAAGAAAAAAATTCTCTACCAAAGGCTCTGGAGAATTTCGAGACCGCTGTGGTGCAGTGAAAGCATGTCCGACGCGTAACTGGAAGACCCTGGATTCGATTTCCGGTGGCGGCAGATGAGAATTTTTCCGTGACTCACTTATAAACGTGGAAAGAGTGATGACTTCTATTTGATGTTCCTAATCCACATCCACTGTGTATTTACTATTCATTCGTCTTCTAGTATTTGTTCAGTTGCTGGTGCTCATCTTTGGTGAATCCCCAGCATTGTGCGGGGCTCCAAAGAAGCAACCTGCCAGGTGGTTTGGCAGTTTGTCGTATGTGAGTCTGGAGAATTTCGAGGCCGCTGTGGTGCAGTGGAAGCATGTCCGGCGCGTAACTGGAAGACCCTGGGTTCGATTCCAGGTGGCGGCCGATGAGAATTTTTCCGTGACTCACTTATAAACGTGGAAAGAGCGATGACTTCTATTTGATCTACCAAAGGCAGTTTTTTTGCATAAGTTACTACGATCAAGCGATGTTCAATAGAACATTAATTCGTTACTCTGTAGGCTAGATGTCTTATAAAAAAAAAGGGGGCATCATTTCTGTGTAGTGACATTAAACAGAAAATGTTTTTGTAAACGACAATCTTTTTTTTTTTATAATTTCAACACTCAGGTGCTGTAAGGAAAGATTTTTTCCTGTTCCAAGGTGAAATAAGCACCTGAATAAAAATTACAAATTAAGTATGAAGTTACTTGTCCATTTTCATAAAAGGGAATACCTGTTTGAGTGTGTGTGTGTGTGTGTGTGTGTGTGTGTGTGGGACAGAGAGAGAGAGAGAGAGAGAGAGAGAGAGAGAGAGAGAGAGATATAGCTTATCTGGAAATCGTTGTTGACACTTCAATATCTGTCAGATTGTTTTTCGTTAGTTTCCGGGTTGTGTGTGCCGGTTTCAAGACGAAATCTCAGAAGGTGATATTTCTATAAAAATATTTCTATATAAATACGTACCATGCTATTTCTACGCGATCGAGAAATTTGCAAACGAGACAACTGAGAATGGATATGTGCTCTTGAACCCACCGATGTATGTGTGTTGCAATTTGCGCCAGAATGAGAATGTTCATGTCACGTGTATACCAGGAGAAGCAAAACAGCTTTCCTTATTTGAACGCCGTTATTCCAGCGATGGTCGCAATGTTTCGTGGGGACGAATCTATGTTACTGTCCTGATGCAGTGTTACGTTACAGGTCCTTCATATATTTCTTTGAGTTTGATCAATTATTTCACGTTCGGTTCATAATGGATTATACAGGATGTTTTACCAATAAATTTTCTATTCCGTTTTGCAAATGCAAATATAAATACTGTTTAAATGGAGTCCGTTAATATAGGATTGAGGAACACAATCATTTACTGCAGTAGAAATATCAGTATATACAGATTGCATCTTAAAAGTTATCCCCGGCGAAGCCGGTTAATTCAGCTAGTGGTAAATAAGTAATCGATGTAGTTTAACCAAAGAATTTAGGGTTGATGTGTTATGCATGATCACCAGTAATAATGTCAATATACCTTGTAAGATTTTTCACTGTCTTAATGTACTGAGAACGTTTTTCGATAGAGATTTGTCTGGTCCAACAAGCCTTGCTCTTTGCAGCATTTCCTGAATTTCTCTCTTAATTGATATAAACGCGCATTTGTACTTTGCCACGATGACTCTGTTTCTAAAATTGATGTCTGAATTATTCTTTGCTGTTCTTTCTTTAGGTTGTAGATAAAGCATAATTAAGATGTCCCAGAAATTTCCCATTAATGAGTATTTTTATAATATTATATGGGGAGAGTTAATGGCCGCTAGGAGCAACTCTAAGGGTTATAAAAAGTTGCTGGTGCTTAGTTTGGAACCACTGGTAATAGGGTGGTGAGAGCGAGAGCCAGAGCCGTAAGGCTATGCCTCATCCGAGACTCCAACTTGGTCCCATCTCGTACAACTAGCCAGAAAGCAGGGCTTCTGACCGCGCGGTCACCGGAGTGGCTGTAATACAGTTATTAAAAAAGCGATACTATCCTTCTGTGGATGCCAAATGCTCATTTGTTTTTCATTAAACTTACAACTATGAATTCTGCTTCCTTTGCCTTTAGATATTGATATATTTTGCTTGTATTGATAAGCCCTGCTAGATTTCCTTCAGTTGTTCTTAATATTTTCAGAACGGGAAATATTGGAGATTTACAAACATGGATATGGACCCTGGATATCCAAAGTTATTGAGTGAAAAGTTTAAAGGGATACCGGAAAAACTCGATGCTGCTCTAGATTGGAACGGTAACGACAAAATATACTTCTTCAAAGGTGAGTATTGGAAAATGTATTCCGACAGAGGTAGTAGAGTTGAGCGATATACCATATTTTTCGTAATATAAGAGCCACCCTTTTTTTTATTATTTTGAGAGAGAAATTTAAGAAAAAATAAAATGGCGTTTTAAATATTTTTATTAAGAAAAAAAATTCTGCGTAAAAACAGTAGCTTATAAATCATCGAATCCTTGCAATTTGAAAATTAGCAATGTGTGATACCGCTGATTAAAACAACGTAAAGAAACGCCACTCAGTCTGTCAGCCAAAGGCGTACGTGCGTCGCAGGATTTGCCCTTAATGTCCCACCTTCGTGCATTCCATGGCCTTCATTATTGTTTCGGATGGTCATCCTCGCCGCATGGCTGATGAATCGGGAACAAAGAATTACTTTGTTTTGTTTTTATCTTAAGCTTGCCGGGAATCATTTGAAATAAAAAATATCGTCAAAGAAGTGAAGGGGCAAATCCCTACACATTATGAAGATAACGATCCGATTTATTGGTGTCATGTGAGAAAAACACGAATTTCACTCAGCAAGCTTTCCCCGTCAACGGACGGCTTCTTCATGGGGTTACATAGGGAAAACAGAATCCGACAGTTTTCTAACTTCAAAAAAAAAAAAAAAATCCTTGTTCCCTTGAACTGTTTGTATGATACAGAGTTCCGACAGACTTCGACCGAGGACATCTTACTTCGACTCATCAGCCATGCGGCGAGGATGACCATCCGAAACCGAAGGTCATTGACTGTACGAAGGTGTGACATTAAGGGCAAATCCTGCAACGCATGTACGCCATTGGCTGATAGACTGAGTTCGACTGTTTTCGCTATGTAACCGCCTGATGAAGCCGTCCGTTGACGGAGAAAGCTTGCGGAGTGAAATTCGTGTATTTCTTACTTGACACCAATAAATCGGATCATTATCTTTATAATTAGTTTCTGGTGTTAGCGTCCCACAATTTATATATAGTCCCTACACATTTTTGGCGAACAGCAAGGAAGCGAGACTGTCAGATGTAACATTTTCCTTTCCAAACTGCAAATAAAGGTACGTTCCTCCCAGTTAAAATTTCAGAAAAATGTGCACGTTTCACGAAAAGATTTTCCCAAAACTTACTTCAAAATTACGACTCCACAGTATTTATGTGACTATTAATGAATAAGAGTTTTGCGTTTTGGCCACAAAGCTCTGCGTAAACCGAAGAATTTGCTGTAATAACAATGCAGCTGGTACTAATGCGTTCGCACCCCAGTATGCTAGTGGATGACTTAAGCGCCTGTTGTGATGCTTCGTCTTGAGAAGCTGTTCTTTTTTTTTTTTTTCATCACTTTGCTTTTTAAAAGAATTATTCTAGTCCTTTTATGTCCATTTCAGATCGCTATGTACAACATATGAGGTATGTGCTTAAACTGTATTTTACATCACTAACTCACGAACGCACGGGTATGCACACGGGTACAAATACGCATCTAGTATGATAGCATACCCGGCTTATAAAAATCACACACGCGTAGTTAACAACGGATAAACATAAAGGTTCCCTACGGGGACAAAAGTGATTAGACACCCCCACGCAGGTGCGACGGTGTGCTACCGCAGCAGACACGTGGTCGATAAGGTAACGGCAATGGGAGTACGTTGAGATCAATCGCTGATAAACTGGCTAGCAGGAGAGAGCTCTCCGAGTTTGTAAAGGGCGTTATACTGTAATGGGCTGCTCAATTGAAGGTATGAGGATAAGAAGAATTACTGATGTCAGACAAGTCGCTAAATCATTTGTGACCTTTGTCATCAACAAGTGGAAGAAGACAGAACATTGTAGGAATTTACCTGGTCCTGGATGACCCACGAAACTGCAACCCAGGAGCAGGAAGGTGCTGCAGAAGGAGATCCGAAAAACCAGATCCCGACCAATGCACGCCATAGCACATGAGTTCCAGATGTCCACAGAAGTTATGGTCTCCACCAAGACACTTCGAAGAGAGGCCCATGCACTTGTGCATTATGGCCAAGCAGCCACCCATAAACCTCTCATCACAAAAACCAATGAAGCCACGCGGCTACGATGTTGTCAACAACACAAAAATTGGCCATTGGAGCAATGACGACAGGTATTATGGAGCGGCGAGTCCCGCTTGACATTATTTCGATCGGACGGACGTGTCTGGGTTTCGCTGTTACCTGGAGAACGTCTGCTTCCTGAGTGTACAGTGCCGACTGTGAAGCACGGAGACGGTGGAGTTATGGTATGGGACTGTTTCAGCTAGTACAGTGTGGGTCCACTGGTTGTTATTCATGGCAACATGAACTCTGTGCTGTATAGAGATATCCTGGATAACTCAATGCTCCCAGTGTGGAGGCGGTTCTACGGACACGATGACTGTTTCTTTCGGGACAACAAGGTCACTTGTCGTGTTTCCAGGGCTACAAATGGTATGAGGAAATTCAGGTCTCGCAAATGGACTGGCCAGCTCAGAGCCCGGACCTCAGTCCCATTGAACACCTATGGGATGAACTTGAACAACAGGCGAGGTCTACACTAGCACGACCTTCTTCACTGACAGAGTTGGTCGATGTACTCAAGGCAGAATGGAGGAACATCCCGGTATTCGTACTCCATGGACTTGTGGGCAGTTTACTTCGACTGGTGTCTGCTGTAATCTCTACAAAAGAATGCCTACCCACTACTGGTGCAAATGCAATAATGTTTTTCTGTTTATTTACAGTGTCCAATCACTTTTGTCTACATAGTGTATATAGTGTATTCAAGCATTCAAAATACAATGACATTGTAGAAAAAGTGCAAAAGAATATCAGTTACTATACCTAAGATAAAGCGATAACATTTTCAACTCATTTTCCAGTCTTTATTGCAGCATGCATGCATGCATATACATCCATGGTGATAATAATGACCATTGGTATACTGTATAAGACGCAGGAGGATTTTAACACCAATTTTTTTGGAAAAATAGTGCGTCTTATATTATGAAAAATACGGTAAGTAATATTTAAATCTAAAACTGCTGTTGCCTTCAGATTAAATAAGCAGTACATCATCAACAATTATCAATTCACTGCTGGATGAGGTACTCCCCAAGTCTCTTCCACAACTCTTTAGCTTGAGACACTCTCTTCTGCGTCACTCTAACATGTTTCGGAATTTCATCCACCTATCTCTCACGTGGTCTTTTTTTTTTTTTTTTTTTTTTGTCTTTTCCTGTCCCTTGGTATCCAGTTTGTTATAGGATCGTGCAAGAGAATGAAGCAATCAAACATTTTCACGTGGAATTTTTTATTAACTGAAATTTTCAACATCAAAGTTCCTACACTATTAGTAGCACACTGGGGAAGGGATTCATTCTTTATGACTTTTACTGAAGTTGCGAACTGAAAGAAGACAAGTGAATCGTTCAGTTTATTGGAATCTTTGTACATTGTCATGCGAAAGGTTTTTGATGTAGGCTACTTGAAAGACCTGCCAGATATTTATTAAGACAACAGAATAACAGCTGTCTCATATAATTTTTGTCTGCCTTTGTCTTTCATCATGTGTGTGACACCAAAAATGAAGATTTAAGGCATTTTTTATTTCGAGTCATGTTCCAATCCTGAGGAATATGATAAAGATTTGGACACATTTGTCCCCAGTACAATACAGCGAGAAGAAGTTTCGAAAAATTTCTATTATATTATATTGTATGACATCATTACGGAAGTCCTATTCTCTTTATCTGTAACTTTCTTGACATCGGGTAACTTTGTCTAAGGGCTACATCACCTTGTGTAGCCGGTCTTGTTAATGCTTCTGACCAAAAACCTTTGCTTAAATTCCCCAACAAAGTTCAAGTCCATAAATGCATATACACTCACGGACAATGAAATTTGCGCACCAAGAAGGAAGCGTCGGATTGAACTGAAATTTTATGAACGTAATGATACAGATGAATGATACACATGATGGCAAAAACAGAGCTGCAGGACAATTACAAAGGGATCTGTGGCATGAAGTCTGATCATTTTCAACAGCGCGTCGCACCTCCTCGTGCGGCGATACATGCTGCAAAACGGTCCGGCATGGAGGGCGAACGGACGCCTGATGTCCTGTAGAAGACTGGCCCACACGTGTTGAACGGTGTGCTCCAAATCCCGGATAGTGCGGCACGGCGGCAGCCGGCGTTTCAACTGCTCCCACACATGCTCGATAGGGGGCATTTCCGTGGAGGGGGCATGCCATGGAAGTGTCTGGACATGACGTAGGCAGTCCTGGTAAACCCAAGACGTGTGCGGGCAGGCATTATCCTGCTGGTATAGTGCACCTGGAATCCCGGCCAGGAATGGGAGCACATGGGGCCGTAGAATCTCATCCACCTACCAATGGTCCTCGTACCACTACTACAGCTGATCGGCTATCGTAGGCAATGGCTCCCCAGACCATAATGCCTGCAGTGGGGGAGGTGTGGCGCTCGATAGCGAGGTTGGGATTGTGCCGTTGACTCGGGGACCTCCACACCCGGACACGATGATCATCTGTCCCCAAAACGAAGTGGCACTCATCGCTAAACACCACATGTCACCAGTCTGTGGCATTCCACGTCACTCTGGCCTGGCACGACTGCACACAGGGCCGGCGATGTTCCTGTGTTAATGGCAGCACACGTTTGGGGCGCTGGGATTGCAGATTCGCTTCCGCGTGGCGTCGGGAAATGGTTCGTGGGCACACAGGAGCCGCTACATCTGCTTGTATAGTGGACTTGGGTCCCCGTGGGATCCGTTCATGACCCGTCACGTGTCCACTGCTTCCAACACAGTTGGACAGTATGGTCAGAACGATCCACGTGGGGGGCTGGCTATACGGGGGCCCGACCACCCTGTGGTTTTCAGCCCGATGATCCGGCCTTTCTCAAAGTTCGTACGTTGCGTAAATCGACGTCTCTGGATTTTAAATGGCATTCTTGTCACTCCGTACACTTGCTTGCGCAGGCCGGTGCTTTTCGCTTTCATGCGGCATCGACAATACGCCGGATTATAAGACTGCCGGTTCGTGCCTTCAGCGCCACCACAGAGTGTGCGGTAATGCGCACTCGCACCAAACGTGGATCGTTTGCATACCAGCACGCACTCTAGCTATTTTCAAAGTTTCACGGTTGTAGAATGTTTTCTTCTTGGTGCGCAAATTTCATTGTCCGTGAGTGTACATAGTGACTATCTCTGAATTACTTGGTGAAAATTCTCCAAATACGTGGCGTCGGTAAATAAATCAGTACATCGCTTTTTCCACGTTCCAGAAACACATAGCAACCGAAAAATTATTAAGCTGAGCCCATCTTACGGATTTATGATGTCAGAAGCTGACTTAAAAATACACATAGCACCGTGGATTGTTGGCCACAGTGGTGCAAAGCTAACGCGTTCGGCTAGATATATTCAATTCCCCGGCGGCGGCTGAAAACAATTTTTCGGTTGCTATGTGCTTCTGGAAAGTGGAAAAAGCGATGTATTTATTTATCTGAATTACTTCTCTGTATGCACAAACTTCCTTACATCATGGATGTTGACAGGAAGCTTGATATGCTGTTCCAACAAGATGATGCTTTGCCATAGTTCCCGAAGGATACCCACGAATTCCTCGACAGCCACTACCTTGGTAAATGAATCAGTCGAAGTGGTCCTATTCTGTAGCCTCCAAGGTTACCGGAATTAAACCTCTGAATTTCGTTTTAAGGGTGTTAAGGTTGTCATCTCTGTTCTCCGATGCCTAACAGTATTACTTAGCTGAAAACCAGGATTTCAGAAGCCATGTTGCAAGTGAACAAATCAGTGCTGCAGAGGGTCTCGTAGGAACTGGATTATCGCCGAGATAAACGCCGGGTTACAAAGTGAGTGCATATTGAACACATGTAAAAAATGAGTATGTACTTCAATATACAATTACACGTGTTTCATCTAATAAAAAGTTTGACATCAGCTGTGAATTTTTAAATTTGTTTGCAGCAGTTTGTAATTGCTCTGTAGATCCTATAATTTTGTGCAGTTGAACACACGTAGTTATATTAGGAAGTAGCGTGAAATCACAATCATGGGTGAGCATGCGACATCGAGACTTTGGAATTCCGTACTTCGTTGAACTTTCTTTGAAAATCACGTCTTTCAGCTATTTGAATCAGGGACTCATAAATTACCACTGAGCATTTCCATCAAATGGGAAATCAAGGTACATCATCTTGATATGCACTGTACGTCTTCCTTTCACTGTCAGTTTTTCATAAGAAATGTAATAAACAATAATAAACGGACGAGTTTGCTTGGTGAATTTATATTTTTGTCTTAATACATGTTTGAAGAAAATTAATTGCTTTGAAAAGAAGAAATATCTATCGATGTTTACGAAACTCTAAAGTGCATGTCTTTCAAAAAAGAAAAAAAGAAAGGAAAGAAAAGAAAAACTTTAGAACACTATACAATCACCTAGAACCTTCTAAGAAAACCAAATGCAACAGAAATGTGTCTGACGACAGAATTTTTTTTACCTCAACTACGAGTATGCCCTTCTAAGCAAAATTCTTTCTTAAGAAAAACTGTAAAATATTGATCATGCTTACCTCGTCCGCCACAAATAAAAGTTTCCAGTTCCATCTCTTAGAAACGTAGATGTTGATGTCGTGGCAAACATAAAAATTAATTTGTGTAACCTGCCAGGATAATCTGTACTCTGGAAAGATGGGCAAGACAGCTATGGGAAAACTGTGACTGGTGTCTACAGGTAGGCAGACGTATAGTCACTTGAACAAATCGAAAGCAAAAATCGTGCAATGCAGGAAGATTTTTTCAAATCAACTTCTCAAATTATGAATGGAGTGCTTAGGTACAGACGTCAACTTCTCAAATTATGATGGAGTGTTTAGGTACAGACATGAACTTCTCAAATTATGAATGGAGTGTTTAGGTACAGACATAGCGCTATTACAGGCACTTCATTATTTGAAGTGTATGTCAAAAGGCCCTCTCCTAAAAAGATTGTGCCCCATTTCATTTTCTAACCTTTTAATATCTCAAAATTCCTCGCAGACAATGTCCATTCAGACATCGCCGTGGCTCTGATGTAAATGTCGATTAAAACCAGGGATGCAGTCGGGGTTGTGTACGGTAGGACGCCACTCCGGCACTTTTTCTGAAATGCGGTGTGTGGTAGGGATTAGACTGATAACTCGTCGAGCATGAGTTAGCTGTTTATTGAGAATCGGAATAAGCAAAACGAGTAGTTGGGGCAACTTTGAATCTATCATGATAGTTGAAACTAGGCGTGCCGGTAAAGTACCTCCTGAACGACTATCTTCTGGACTTTTCACGCACAATCGTAACAAGGGGGTACCTAGGATGGTACGCCATGTCAAAAAATTCAAGCAATCGGCGATTCAGCTGACGAACACACCTAATGAATTAGAGGAGTCAAAGATTATGGACATGGTCGTCGAATCTTCGACGTGGTTTGATGCGGCGTGAACTCGCAGATGATCCTCGTCACACCACTGTTGAATTCTGCAGGAATTTGCCAGGTTATTGCCTGTCTGTACACTTGCACAATTCTCCTTAGTCTCCTTTGACTCCTCTGATGAACCAGATGTTTTTGTATACAGGACAACCGATGGCTGGAAGTGTTTTGCATGTCGCGCCAGTCACGGTACATCCCTGCGATGATTATGCGTGAAATGCCCAGGAGGACGGCCGTTTGTGAGATGCTTAAACCGCACGCCTGGCGCCAAGTACTATGAAACGGTTTGCACTCACAAGGGAAACTATCGGACCTCCCGACGACCATCGTCACGGAACGTTCTGTGGTGGACAAGCATGACACCAAAGTAACAGGTGTGAAGTACGGCATTTCGCAATCGCCCACAACCGGTAGAACATGGCTTATAAAAGTGGAACGCCCGCCTGTAATGTATGCAGCCATAAAATGTCAAACAACATTTACCTGTTAGATGTGAGGCGCCGCCTAAATGTCGAGAGAGACCACACGTACACCACCATTAAGTTGCAAATGTCATATACATACCTCACTCCACGTCATGGTAATGTGTTCAGAGAAGGCAGTGCTGAAAGCAAAGGTGAATCTCTCACCACGAACAGATAATGGCGGCACTGGAATCACAGTCAGGAGCGCTGCACATGTCGCGCACAGCAAAATTGATGCCCAGCACATTAGGGAACGGAGAGGCGTTTCGTGTTTCAAGTATCCAGACGCCTTCCACGCATAGCGAAGCATAAGTTGGTACTGTGGTGCACACAATTGGTTGTATATAAATGAATGCAACTTGAAAATGAAGATACTGCCATGCAGGTTGACGCCATGCACCTTATCAGAACGTATGCACTCTTCCATGTGTCGTGTAAACAGTCTGTATTGTCGAAATAAATGCACATCAAGGGGCTGGCAGTATTTGGTGGCTTTAGGTGGTATGATTTTTGTGTGCAAATTGACATCCCTGTCACCAAAGGCTTTGGCTGGCACACTAGTGTCGGTTTGACCAGTCCACGAATCCACTAAGAAAAGGAAAGGTCCTGTTAGCCCTGGTTCCAGTACTTTACGCATCCAGGACAGAACGAGAGTTGTGGACATCTTACCACGGGTGCTGCAGTCACATTCTATATTTGGAGGTTGATTACGTCGTACTGTTTCGGAAACAGGTTTGCCAAACTTACCACCCTCTTCCTGAAAACAGATGTACAGTTTCTTTGCAAGGCGTCCTGACATGGACATAAGCACTTGAATGGTATAGGAGTGGGTACTTGATGCAACGGATTGCACAACAGCTTCATTTGTCTTTTTTTTTTTTTTTTTTTTTGATTGGAGGTTTAACGACCACCGTGAGCAACTCAATGGGCTATAAGCAGTCGCCCGTCCCTAATTTAGGGTCACTGGTTCCAGGGAAGGAGAGAGCCAGTGCCGTAAGACAAACACAACATCCATGCCTCACCGGGATTCGAACCCGGACCCCGTTCGGACGAACGATCAGAGGCCATCGCTTAGACCACTGCGCCACCGGGGCGGCTTCATTTGTCTTCTCCCCAGTCAGTGATAGCGTCTTGTTTGACGTGAGTTCGTACTCAGATCGAGTTAGGTTTGCATTGAACACCATGTCGGCATCAATTGCATTGGCAGTAATGTAGTCTGTAACATCTCGTACAAACTCCAATGCGCTGTTCTTTACGGGAGTGTCAAGGGTAACATCCCGCCTGGCAACGAATATCGTGATCTTGCGTGATGAGAGTTTATAGCGGCGTTTGAATTTGTGCAGGAAATATGTGCTGGCTTTAAAATTGGGGATACCCATTGTGTTAGCTGCTTCCTTCGCCCATGTCTTTAAATGCCAGTAGTGAATTGAGAGTTCCATGTTACGCGCATCTTGGAATTTGGTGTACATATGCTGGCGAATGCGTGCAGTTTTGTGTTCCATCGTACCACCACTATCAACAGCCGTTACTATTTGCCGCACTTTTTCTGGTGATATCTTGTATTTACGAGCAGTTGCTGCAACGGTTTACTTTGCGACCTTCACATTATCATAGACACTCTGCATGGTTTGTCCGGAAAATTGTTCATGAGTGCTTTTCAGTTTCTCTTTGGAGGGTGATGGTTAATAGGGACTCGAACTGCTTGTCACGTTGTGTGCTGGAGTACCCGGTGTATCACTATGTCAGATAACGTGTCCGACGTTTCATCACTATCACGCCTCAATGTCTTTCCTTCAAATATGTCAGCGTCTCCAATGACATGTTTGCTCCAAAACACTATACAACTGCCTTGTATTTGGCCTGTTGATGTACGTTGGAGCCGTGTCGTCAGCTTGGTATTTCTGCGTCACCTCGTTCACCAGTATCTGTACTACAGCATGAGGATTACAAGCCATTTTCTTAAAACACACAACACAATATTTGTATGCGTAAGAACAGGCCCATGCGCTGTCTCACACTATCTACTTTTAACAGTCACTGACGTACACAACGCAGGATACCTTCCAGGCATGCGCAGTATCACTCAATCACATCACACCCACATTTACATGTTGTTTGACACTTTATTGCTGCACACATTACAGGCGGGCGTCTTACTTTTATAAGCCATGTTCTAGGGGTTGCGGGCGATTGCAAAATGCCGTACTTCACACCGGTTACTTTGGTGTCATGCTTGTCCACCATAGAACGTTCCGTGACGATGGTCGTCGGGAGGTCCGATAGTTTCCCTTGTCAGTAGAAAACTGGCTGAAGCTCGACGATCTGGTCAATCTGATATATACCACACACTGTATTATACGCCATGTTACGTATTGGAGCAAACCATTTATGTAACGAGGACAGGTGTACCTAATAAAATGGCATCTCAGCGTATATGTAACATTGAAAGTTTATTAGACGTGTAAAAAATCTGCATTCCAATGTCATGTCTGCCCCAGTGGAGGGAGGGTTCCCTTCTGTCACAATTGCTCACACTTACCGCCTCACTCTTTTCCCGATAGGAGTGCAGCACTAACTAAAACTGTATTTGTTATATGTAATAGAACTGAAGTAGTCATTGTTCGTAAATATTAAACAATACTACTAAAATAATCATTTTTCATAAAGAGTAAATAAGAAACAGTAATTATTCGCCTGCAATGTGTGTGTAGAATTTCACCTGATGAGTTCAGTAACAAACTAGTCCTTCATGCTGATTGCTTTTTTTTGAACTTGATGTAGGTAACAGTTACTGGCGCTATGACAACGCTGACCCTCCTGTGAGTAAACAGTTTCCTCAGTCCATCAGGAATTGGAAAGGACTTCCGAATCGAATTGATGCCGCCTTTACTTGGGAAAATGGACACACCTACTTCTTCAGTGGTGACAAGTACTATCGCTTCGATGACCAGACCTTTGAAGTAAGTGTGTAATATTTTAGTGACGCATGAAAGAGTTCCAAACTGAAGTTACTTTTGATACATTGAAACCGTAAGAGCTGTACCGGCCCATATGAGTAGTGTGACCAATTTTTTTTTTTTTTTTTCGGAGGAGGACACGGAATGTAAACTGGTGTTTTTGGGAGGAGGGACGCTTTCTTAGAAACATTACTCTGTAAATGTCATAAATTATGGCTCTTTTACATGAGTAACAAAAGCAAAACTACGAGGCATGCCAGGCATGTCCTCCTAATGAAGATTAAAAGAAGGAATGCTCTTCAAAGCACCTCATCCACTTATTTGAAGTTGAATAAATGATTGGAACTAAATAATTACTTACATGCGAATAATGTACTGCTAGCATTCCTAGCTTCATCATGCATCGCATTTTAGGGAGAGGGGGAGTATTGATGACCACCATGAGCAGCTCTGAAGTCTTGAAACAGATGCCCTTCCACAATTTAAAGCAACTGGTTGCATGGAAGGAATCAGACAAACTCACCACCCATGCTTCATCCCTGGACTCGATCCCGGACCCGTCTCAGACGATTGGTAATAGGCCACCGCCTCAGACTACTCGGCCACCGCGGCAGCACTTAGATGCTTACAGTTCATTTTCAATGCAGAGTGCAATTAATCTTTCACCATTATCATTCACACCAGGATCATAAAACTTACCCAGAACGTTACCAGAAATTTCATTCTGAATATCTACTCTAGCATTGAAATCCCCTATTATGATAATTTTCTCTTTAGCACCATATTGGTTCAAAACAGCTTTTAGCTCATTCCAAAAAGTTTTCTTCCTGTGAGAGAGATCTGAATCACAAGGAGCATACACTCCATCAATGAAGTTTCACTTTCAAACGAATCCAGAGAATTCTTTTATTTATGCAGCTGTAATGAATCAAGTTGTTCTTCATCTTTTCACTTAAAGTGACACCTACAGCAACCTATCCTATCACATTATCTAACACTCCAGACACCACACTCACTGTTCCATTCGTTTCTTCTATCCCAATTTCTTTCTTTTTAGTTTCACTTACGCACAGCACAACCAATCTATTCTTATTTATTTCCTGAATCACCTCATTTATCTTTCCATTTATACCTCTAGTATTAAATCTTACACTCACTCCCCCGAGATCTCTTTCTCATACGCCATTTAGAAATTCCAGGTCGATTCCGTGGTGGACCATCCTTCTCAATGTAGTAGGTCCACCATATCCCACACTTGAGTCATAAAAATTCTTTCTTTGGGTCTTCGAAATCCTAAAAGTACATCAGTGTGGGTGATCAACCCACGCTAACTGCCCCAGTTGATCATTCCACCTAAGGATTCTAGAACAAAACCCAGTGAGTTAGAGTCTTTTCGCCAATACCGCACAGAACCAGCTGGTACCTCTCCAACATTCGTGGAGGCTCTTGTTGCTGTTGTGTGTGACTTTACGTGTTGTTGTTTTTTGTTCAATTTATGTAATCACGTTTTGAAAATTTATAGAGTACCAGACTTGTGAAGATGATACACTTATTTCTGTGTTGTAACTCTGAAAAACTGGTCTGAAATCAGTTTTCTTTTTTAAATTTTGAAGACCAACTCCCTTGAGTCAGGAGTTATGTTAAGGTTGAGATATAGAAGGTTGTGGGCAGGCACGGACTGGGCCGCCGGGACCCCGGGAGAATTTCCAGTGGGCCACCATATTCTGGGCCGGTAGACATTATGCTAACGCAAGAAAAGAGAAATATTTATATACTGTAGAGCGTCGAAAATCCGAACGTCAAAAATCCGAACAAGCTCCCCCTCCTCTTTTTTTTTTTTTTTTTTTTTTTTTGTTATGGTGGTGAAAAGTTTAAGTATAGTCCGTTCATTTTAACTTGGCAGTTGATGATAATAGGATAATAGAATCGCCAAATTTTTAGGGTGAAAACTTTTTGGGGGCTACGTGTCGAAGGTGGAGGTGACTTCTGATACTCAGAGACAAAAAGCGAAAGATTTTCCAGCCACTTGTTCCCTGCGGGGCTAAGATTTTAAGACCCATTACCACGGCAGTACCACCCCTTGTTTCTACACTCAGCATAAAACACAGGTTTACTCATGCTGAAGCATTCACTGCATTGGAGGGCTTGGTTTGGACAACAAACTGAGTGCTGTTCAACTCAACTTCTCTTATTGAAAAGAATGAGTTATTTAGCGGCAGAAAAGGGAAGTTCGAAAACGGTACAACAAAAAATTAGTGATTATTTTTTCTAAAATAAAAAACAGTACGGCATGAACTTTTTTTCAGCACTTATTTTTTGTCCACTGTAAATATGCTCTACAAATGTGTTGTGATTGGTAAGTTTTGGAATTTTGTACTTTATGTTTAAAAAATTTCATAGCAGTAGTAAAAATGGCAAACTTGTTTCGTATTGCAAAATAACAAAAACAATCTTTGTCTTATGCAATTTTTTTTTATACAATGGCTTATTTTGGTACATGTATTTGGATAATATAATGTAGAAATGTTAACGTATTTGTATTGCTTTACATACTCGATAATCCGAACTACCAGCGGTCTCCATTAGTTCGGATTTTCGACTCTCTACTGTACTTGTACTTTAATATCCTTGTAGAAGAAAACCAAGTTATACTAAAATGGAAAAGTTTGTTTACCACTTTGACGGCTACTAAAAAAAGGCACGTAGCACAAGTTCTGTTGAGCTAAACACTGTTTTTGATTCATCCTTTCCATTTCTCGACTTTCAAATTTAGGCCCAGTCCCATTGGGCTGATATCCTCGACCTTAGTCCGCTTTTTCCAATTGCATTTACAGTTTAATGATAATCAATACGTATAATCCAATTACTAGATATATGCTGTCTAACGTACGATCAACACAAACCGCGTCTCCAACTGCAGATTAAAACACATTTATTTACAATTAAAAACACTATTTTAAATTACAAAGGCAATTACTTTCAGGGCTCCCTTTTCCCCATCATCAGTCCTAAGTGCCACGAATCATGAGGAGCCATCTCATATATATATATACAGCCACAAGGTATTCCCTTCACAAGTCTTTTTTACATTCCTGTGTTGCTAACATTAGAACATAAACTCTAATGTTCAAAAAATAATTATACAAATCAAAGGTAGTTCTAGATTTCACTCTTGATGGAAGAGAGTCACCAACCGTCTCCATGAGTTTGGTATATAGGCAGGCATGTCAATGTTACAACAAGTGTTACCATATGAAATGATATGCAAACTTTCGGACAAAAATATTGTACTTCTGGTTACATTTGAACAGAGAATTTTTGCGTTATCCCAGTCAGGGGAGTAACTTCCCTGCCCAACTGCAGTAGTAAGTGCTGTGAAAATAGTCCCCGTTCGTAGTGCATATTTATGTTCACTCAATCTTTTATCCAATGTCCGAAGTGTAGAACCTATATAGAATTTATTATCAGTATTAGGGTCTTCATGTATAAGTGGGATACAATAAACACCTGGTTTACAAAAATTTGAAACCTTATCACGGTCATTCCTAATTAGTGAAAAGATATTTCGAGTGCAGACACCAAATTTTAAACCATGTTTCCGGCATGCCTTTTTGAGGGTAAACACAATTGGGGGAAAGTATTCTACCCTGCCAACATACCTAAAAATCCCGACCTCCGTAGACAATGTCGTGAATCTCAAATTCGTGAAGTCTCTCAACCATTTATAGAAATCCCGCTCTGCGAATCCAAAAGACCGAGCCATAGTCTTAACAGTAGAAAGTTCCTTATTTCTGGCTCTGCAGGTAGATGAATGAGTGAAAGCTCGTCTTATCAGAAAACGAAGGGCTGAGACCTTTTGTTCAGTGGGGTATGAAGAAGCAAAAGGGATAATGCATGGTGTAAACGTTGGTTTTCTATAAACAGAATATTTGACCTGGTGTGAAGATGGATCCCTTGACAACATAAAATCCAAAAAAGGTAGTTTTCCGTCTTGTTCCAATTCTCGAGTAAATTTGATAGTGGGAAATTGTGAGGAGAGGTGTTCCGTAAATTTGTCCAGGAGTGTAATAGAATGAGGCCAAAAAACCAACATATCGTCCACATCTAACAACGAGAGCAGGTTGGAAAGGGAAATTCGGTAGAGCACGGTCTTCCAGTGACTGGAGCAAAATCTCTGCTAAAAGGGGGATAATGGGGACCCCATGGGTGCACCTTCTCGTTGTTGAAAAAATTTCCCGTCGAATTTCAAATACGACCTCCTGGCTACCAACTTAAGAGCGGAGTGGATAGCCTCTGCTTCAAGTGGAGGAATGGAAGAATCAGCTTGTAATTTGTCAGCAATAATGGAATTGCTGAATTGCTAACAATTTTCCTTTTTTCAAGAGATATTTTCTCATAATTATTTTATTAATTGTATGTAAGTCTTGAAACAGAAATTAATTTTTGGCACATTTAGATTCCTGTTTCGACTAAAAGCTGAGAAAATTTTGCAGATTCTGAATTCAGTTATTGGAATAAAATTCCTAAGAATGTAATTTCTTCTTAATTTTCTTTTTCTTTTTTTTTTTTTTTTTTTTTTTTGATTGAGGGTTTAACGACCGTTGCGAGGCTATAACCAGTCGCCCGTCTCAAATTTACGGCCACTGGCTCCAGGCAAGACAGAGAAACAGTGCCGTAAGACAAACACAACATCCATGCTTCACTGGGATTCAAACTCGGATCCATCTCGGATGAACGGTCGTATGTCAGCGGTTAGACCACTGCGCCACCGGGACTGCACAAAGTCTTCGACGGCTTCTCTCAGAGAACATACCTGGTCTGTTGCTTCTCGGCAACGGAAGTAATTTTGCTTTTGTTTTCTAGGGATGGAATACCTTGATAATTTTTCCCTTAATTGGGCCGCACAAAATGGCTTCTAGGGCCGTTTATGGATCACCAGTCCGCCACTGGTTGCGGGTGGAATATATAATCATATGCTGTAATGTAGCACCTTTTACTTCTCGGGTACAATCAAGGGAACTTTTTCCTAATTTGTAACATAGTTTTGTTCATTTCTTTTTGTTTAGGGATTTAACAACCACTGTGAGCCTCTTTTAGGGTTATGAGCAGTCGCCTATGCATGCTTTGGGAAAGCTGCTTCTGAGGGAGTGGGAAAGGAGCCTGGCTCCGTGGGGCTGGTGCGCCACCAGTGCCTCGTCCAACCGGCTTGTATGACTGGCCAGAGGCTAGCGCCGGTAAAACTTCGGGCAACGAGGTGGCTTCCCATCTCATCTCAACCTGTAGTTAATTCAAAGTTTTTAATGGACTAATGTGACACCACTACACATATTTTTTCGAATATAGTTTTCTTTCTGCTACGTTCCAAAAAATATATTTAGTAGTGTTAAAGAATATTGGCACATTTTTTAAAATGCTTAACAGTTTGCTGTGTGCAGCTCTTGCATATTGCAGCACGAATTATCGTCGTAGCACGCCCTGTGGTTGCCGTTTTTCGCATGTTTGACCGCTGAAATTGGAGTCCGTCAACCATTAAGAACATCCCATTAGAAAACTTCTATTTAAATTGAACACAAAATATCGAAAGTGTATTCAAAGGTTTTGCCGATGAGTAGGTTTCGTGAAAGCTTCTCTGTGGAAATTAAACTTTGTAGCAAGAGATTTCTAGGATCATCTACATACTGCATGTTATGCATCTACATACTTCTATAATTTTCCAGTAGACTGAAGGCACCTTCACTTTACCAGTGAACTGAAGACATTTCCAAGCTGTAATGGCTGCTGCTTCTGAGCGGTCTCTCTCTCTCTCTCTTTTTTTTTTTTTTTTTTTGGTTTGGCTTTTGTTTGTGAGAGTTAACGACCACGGAGAGCAACTTGATGGGCTATAAGCAGTTGTCCGCCTCGAATTTAGGGCAACTCGTTCCAGGAAAGGGAGACAACTAGTGCCGTAAGACAAATACAACATCCGTGCCTCACCGGAATTCGAATCCGGACCCATCTCGGACGAATGGACACAAGCCAGCGCTTAGACAATTGCGCCACCGGAGCGACCTCACATTTGGTTGAATTCCAGGATACGCTTACTCCATTGACCTTATTCACCTCCATCTCATCACGGGAAGGAAGTACGGTGGTTGCAGATCAGCGGTAGTTTGCTTACCTTAATTTCGCCATGGCTTAACAAGGATTTAAGTTGAATGAGTTAAGAAAATTTGCGATTTTGCGTACTTTTATTTATGGCAAGCTAGCGTTTGCTTACCGTATGGTTATGCAAACGAATCCTGATATTTAAAATGTATAAAGGAATTGATATCTTTCCGTAAATTTCCACTGAAAAAGCTGGAACTGTTAAAGGAATGAACCTTATTCACCTCGCATTGCATCATGGGAAAACTTTTCAATGTTTGCGGACCAGCAATAGTTTGCTTACATGCGTTTTCCCATTGCTTAACAAGGCGTTACGTTGCAGGGGTTCAGGAAAACCACGATTTTCGTAAATTTATTAACGTCAGGCCTAACTTTTTCTCATAGTATGGTTGTGCTAATAAATCCTATCACGTAATATACGCACAAAAGGAATGACTAATTTTCCTTTAAAAAGGCCGAAACTGTTAAAGGAATGGCTGTGTAAAATGACACGCTATGATTTCTATCCCAATGTGCATTCTCGAATATGTTCTGAGAAAGATTTTGAATATTATGGCACTGATAATAGAAGGCGGTTAAAATCTTATCAGTGCCATAATATTCAAAATCTTTCTCACTTCAATGAGAAAGATTTTGAATATTATGGCACTGATAATAGAAGGCAGTTAAAATCCGGTAGTATTTCTTCGATATTTAATTTCCGAAACAAATGTGAAAAGGGGAAAGCGAATTACATATCTAGATTGGTAAGATGCGAATATTTAACTTGTACGTTCTTTCCCCAAAGAACGAAACATGTATACAATTTTTCTTTAACTTAATTTTGCACATTAACTTTATTTTTAAGAAGATTGCCTAGCGGACGACGTTATTTTTTTAACCCCATATTGTTTCCATATTACGTATTTGTCTGGACTTCTAAATATTTCGTTTTGCAAAAACAAATTCCGGGTTTATGTTTCAGATGTTTCGCCCAGTGATGTAGATCTGAATAAAAAAAAGTGCCTTAGCGGTGGACGGACTAGGAAAAAAATACCCTCAAAATTTGATTCGTTGCTTTTAATATTATATTTTTTTAATTTTCATTACTAATTACCAATGTCAGTTTATATTAAAACTACTTAAAACTGTGTAACCTCAGCAATTTTAAATAACAGGAAGAATGTAACGTAAGAGACATGTTAAGATTATAAAATGTTTGTTCAAATAAGGCTCTGTGGCGTCCTATACGAGTTTAAATATGCAATAGTATTGGGAATATTTGTGAACTAACAGAGCAACATCAATTCAATATGACTAATGGGCCATTTCTACTAAGATTATGTGGTACATGTGGAAGATTTTTGTATTGCCTGTAAGGAGTCAGAGAGTGAACTCAGTGGATTACTTTTATTGGAGTCGATACCAGCGGTAAGTTGTTTAATACAAATGTCTATCACTACCGTTTTCTCTCTGAGCAGAGCAAACTTAACCCTACGGAGTAGCCATCTCCTACAAATTAATTTTGACTGTCTAGACAAAGGAGTTCACATTCTCTTTGTGCTAGAATCTTATGATTTGTGAGACACCCCATTGCGTTATCCAGCTATGTAGATCAATCTACACAGTATTTCTTTGTTTGTTTGTTTCTGTGTTTAGCAACTACCGTGGGTAACTCGTAAGCCCATAAGCAGTCGCCTGTCCCTAGTTTCGGGTCACTTGTTCCAGGAAAGAGAAAGACCCAGTCGTGGGTGGAAGACGGAGTCCCACCCACGAGTCATTCGGGGTTGGGACTCCGTCTCAGCTCGGAAGAATGGCCAAAAGCCTGCGCCTCAGACCACTCTACCACCATTTCTGTAGTATGAACATTCGATTTAGATATGAGTATGTTTGCATACAGAACACAGTTGTCCCTATTTTTGCATACATGATCATTTAAAAAAGTTCTTTAGCCCCCATTCTATTACCATGTAACCACGAAAAGTGCCTTAGCGCCGCTAAGGCGCGCTAGGCCTCTTCTACATCACTGCTTTCGCCAATATCTGAAAATAAGAACGCGAAATTTAATATACCGTGTCTGAGAAATGCTTCATTGAGGATTTGACAATGTTAGTAATCTTATTAAGGTTGGGGTGGTGATTGCACTTTAGTTGATCTTTGAGGGTAAAGCTTTACTTGTTTATTCATTATAATTGTTAATAGAATAAAAGGGCATAAAGTACTAAAGGGCGGGGGTGAGTAAGGCTTAAAACTCGGCGATGTTGTCCTGCATCATGCGAAATAAACACTGAACAAAAATTGTCTTGGTATATTTTTGCAATCTTGATTCGTACTTCTATGAAACAAATTTCATCTTCTTCGCCCTGTAGCTCTATTAATTCGTTGGCATACTCCAAAACGCTAAAATTATAAAAATTGGCCAACAGTAAGTGGTAATCTAATGGACTTTATTCACCTCGCATTGCATCATGGGAAAGATTTTCCGTGGCCGCGGACGAACAATAATTTGTTTACATGCGTTTTCCCATTGCTTAACAAGGCATTACGTTGCGCGGATTCAGGAAAATCCCGATTTTCGTAAATTTATTAACGACATGCCTAACTTTTGCTCATCGTATGGTTGTGCTAATAAATACTGCCACCTAAATTGCATAGAGTAAGGAAAAGCTTTCCATAATTTTCCTCTGAAATTGCCAAAATTGTTAAAGGAATGGCTGAATAAAATGAAAATCCCAATGTGCGTTCCCAAATACGTTCTGCCCGATTTAACGTAAAAGATTTTGGTTATTATAACAGTACGAATCAAAGGCATTTGAAACCTGCAGCGTTCCTTAGAAGAAAAAAAATGTAGGAGACAACTGAGGGCATATTTGGATCGGTAAGTTACGAATTAAGTTCTACGTTTTTTACCCAAAGAACGAAACAAGCCTATCTATAATTTTTCTTTTATTTAATGTTCCGCATTCATTTAATTTCTAAGCAGATTGTCTAGCGTGATATACTGGGAAGTTTTTAGTTGTTGTTTCTTTAAACTTGGTTTGTTTCCATATTACGCATTTGTCTGGATTTCTAAACGTTTTGTTTTGTAAAAAAAAATTCCCAAGTTTATGTTTCAGAGTTTCGCCAATGTTGGACAATAAGAACGTGAAAATTTAATATACCGCGTTTGAGAAATGCTTCATTAAAAACTTAATGACGACTAATGGCGATGTTCTCCTGCATCATGCGAAATAAACATCTAACACAAAATTGTCTTGGTATATTTCTGCAAACCTCGATTTGCTCTTCTAAGAAATTAAGAAATTAATTTCTCCTTCTTCGTCCTGTAATTCTATTAATTCGTTGGAATATAACGTTAATATATCCACGACTTTAATATTGTAAAAATTGGCCAACAGTGATTGGTGGTAATCAAATAGCGACAACACTGAATCAGCAGAACCATGTTGGTCTACATAAATCCACTTCTGACGTCACATGAATAAGGATCTTAGCAACAACATTGAATCAGCAGCCATGGTAGTCCCCTGATATCCACTTTTGTCGTCACATGAATAAGTTCCATAGCTGAATAAAACGAAACGTGATTATTTCTGCTCGGATGCGTATTCTCGATTATGTTCTGCCAATTTCAACGTAGTTATTTCCAAAACATTATTATTAGGTAAACTGATCACCGTCTTTGTCGACAGCCTTATTTGTGTATATGGTAATTAATGCATATCTCGCCTGAGCCCTTGAAAAATGAATGGTTGATCATTTCTACTATTAGGATTTTTTTTTCTATATGACAGAGGGGTTTCCCTGCACAGCACGAAAATCAGTCTCATCCTCTACACTCTCCCACAATATGTGACAAATTTCGTTTTATTTTCGCTTTTATAATGCTGACGATTATCACTAGAATTCGTTTGACATCAGATAATTCATAAAACTTCGACGTTCTGACCGTAGACTTCTGTGAGAAATATGTTAATGTTTTAAATCACGTGTTTACTACACTTCTCCTAAGTTCACATTGAAACTCACATGAAGAATAAACGAAATAAAAGGCTTTTCAAACGAATCCACAGAATATCAGAGTATCAGGGAACCTGTCTTTACTATTCCAGGGCTAACTCGGTGAACTTCTATTAAACTCGAATCTGTACTGAGAAGCTAGGTGTACATACTCGAACAATACATCCTTTCACACACACACATACACACACAAGGCAAGGAAACCTTCACTTTTCCTCTTACAAATGTTTCACTAAGTTGTATGATAGAATCTGCATTCCTGAACTTTAGAAATACTGAAATTTATATAGGCCAAGAATTCTTCAGATCCACTGCAGCAGAGACTGTATAACGCAGCAAGTTTCAGGTTACGCATTACGTGCTCGCTTTTCCAGTTACTCAGAGAGCAAATTTTGAAAGGATTATGGCCTCCATGCTGATCGGATTTGTAACTCTTGTAGCTTTTGTGCGGGATTACCTCATAGACATGATACGCAGCAATAATCGATGCATAAATTAAGAAGTAATACCCGATCCCATTAGGGCTGGCCTTTTGCATAGGAAAGCAAGGTCACTGCTTAAGGCCTCCATTTCTAGGGGCCACGGATTTGAATCATACCTTGATTTTTTTTATCATCGTACAATTTTTTATCTGCATTATCTTTAAAAAATAAATATGTGAAATCACTGAAAAGCTAAATAGTTCATATATTCAATATTTTATATGCAATTCTTTAAATTCTGGTTACCTGCTGTCTTGGAAAGAAACATATTACTCTATTATGATTGAGAAATGATATTTTAATGATTAGTGATGAAATTAGAGAGAGCCCCCGAAGTTCTAATGCCAGCGCTGGATCCCTTCCTCGAAGATGTTGCGGCTGGCATCGTGTTAGCTGTTAATATGCAAACTCCATGCTAGCTGGTAGACACGTTCAAAGTTATTTTAGTAGTTAATGATGACAACAACACGTACATGGCTCATAAATATCACACATCTGTGATGTACAACTGAGATTTCTCAAGGAAGGGGGATATATGTATGTAATGTACATGTCAAGACGGCAAATAGCAGTGATAATCACTTGGCGGTGTAGCTTAATTGAGAAAACATTCGGCTCCGGAGCAGCATGATGTGTTCTTACAGTTCCGTCACCAGCAAAATTGTGTTTTCACACGTCCAGCCTTACTTTGCGGGAATTTCTTCATATTTTCTTGAGTTTTTGTTTAAAAGAGTCTCCCTGTGTAATAAATCATTTTAATGTTGTTTTATTTCTCAAGCTTTAACAGAATTTTTGCACACACACACAAAACTAAAAATCTAAGCGCCTGAAATTAAAATTTCTCACAACTGAGATTTATCAAGGGAGGGGGATATGTGTGGCCGGAAATTAAAATTTCTTCGAAGCTTGAAACAATGTCCTCGAGTACAACAGAATATTTCTTTCCAAATATTTTTTACGTAATTTTTAAAGTTACTTTAGATGGATACCAAATTTTATTTTTTTACTATCAGATCTGAACAGTTTTTAATGTTTTATATATATATATATTGATTGGAGGTTTAACGACCACCGTGAGCAACTCAATGGGCTATAAGCAGTCGCCCGTCCCTAATTTAGGGTCCCTGGTTCTAGGGAAGGGAGAGAGCCAGTGCCGTAAGACAAACAAAACATCCATGCCTCACCGGGATTCGAATCCGGACCCCTTACGGACGAATGATCAGAGGCCATCGCTTAGACCACTGCTCCACCGGGGCGGCATTTTATATTACCAGGATAGGTGTTTAATAAATTCCGTTTCTGCTGCAATTTCTTTTCCTTGTTTATTTTTTTCCTTTTGTTTAAAGGTTGATTCTGGTGATCCTCCATACCCACGCTCGACGTCAGTTTGGTGGTTTGGCTGCTGATACAAGGCACACCTCTCAAGTACAAATGGAAACGGCGAAGACCAAAGGGACATCATAACTGACTGTGCGACTGTACCGACAGGAAATCTGCTCATTCAAACTTCAGATTTTTTTGTCAAATATGTATTTATGTTGTTTTAAAAAAATAATAAACTTAAGTCAAGCAGCAACAGTCTGCTTGATAATTTTGTATTACCAATATTCACTCTATTATTATGAACTTCGTTTACAGATTGTGAGTGGGCGATTTTTTCTGTCGTGTTTAAACTCACACAAGATAAACAATTAAAGAAATGCATACGAATAATTTTATGCGTAGCTTATTGCCATCAGAATTAAAGTTTTTGCTCAGTAATTACTTTCAACGAATACTACATGTGGTTTCATATCTACTAGAGTTTACAGATGTAAAGACTAAAGAAACATCGAAAAAATTCTGCCCTATGTTGTTCCTACGATCGATCACTTTGGATGTCAGCATGCTTGATACATGATTTTAATTTAATCACTGATGATAACATCTGTGTAGAAGAGAACATTTAAATTTATTACACAATGGGATATTTTACAGGACGGCATTTACAACTTTCCGATGCTGGAAAAAGTACTGATTTTAAGCTTATTGAATCAGCGAAATTCTGAAGGAGAAGTGTAAGCAGGACTGTTTATTGTTTTGGATGGTTTAACGACCACCGTGAGCAACTGTGTGTGCTATAAGATGTTACCCGCCCCTGATTTACTAACTTAGGGCCACTGGCTCAAGGGAGGGAGAGACACAGTGCCGTAAGACAAACACAACATCCATGCCTCATCCGGATTTGAACCAGAACCTATCTCGAACGAATGAACAGAAACCAGCGCTTAGGCCACTGCGCCACCGGAAACTAGACTGTCATGTAACCCATGGAGTACAGCAAAACTGTGGGAGAGCAGGAGACCACTCTCGCAAAACATGATTTTGGGGCCTCTGGCCATGTTTCCTGGTTTAACGACCAACGACCATCATGCAGGCCGATGGCCGAGTGGTACGAAGCGTTGTCATATTGTCTTTCGTCCAAGATAGGTTCGTGTTCGAATCCCTCGTGAGGCATGGATGTTGTGTTTGTCTTACGGCACTGACTGTCTCCCTTCCCTACAACCAGTGGCCGTAAATTAGGGACGGGCGACTGCTTATAGCCCATCGAGTTGCTCACAGTGGTCGTTAAACCTCCAAAAAAACCCCCTCCGCGAAAATAAAAAGGAAAAAAACAGTCGCCTGTCCTAGATTTGGGTCATATGAGAGTTCCAGGGGCATCCGACAATCACATCAATCATTCCTAGTTTGGAACTAGAACCCGGGCCAACCTTTTGTTAATTATTATTTTGTGTCAGGGTTTAACGGCCAACAATAATTCCCTAATTCGAGGCTTGAATCTCTTCCTTCCTTGGAAGCAGTGGCCCTAAATTAGGGACAGGTGGCAGCTTATAGCACATGAGTTGGTCATGGCGATCGAAACCCTTCCCTCCAAAAACATTGAGGCCACTGGTTCCAGAGTAGGAACAGAGATAACGCCATCAGACAAATGCACTACCCATGACACACCTGGGATTCGGACTCGAGCCCATCTTGGGCTAATGATCGGATACCAGTGTCTCAGTTCACTCAACCCCTGGGCGACAATTACACTTTTTCAAATTTCTGTTATTTCGGATAGATACTGACAACTTTTTATCAACCATAAACAATACATTTCAGCATATTAAATTTTTATATAAGATATAAATCATATCATTATAATATAGAAGGACGGCCAACATGTTATACGGGCACGCGCAGGATTTTCAAGAAGCTGAACGAAATGCATTTTTGACTTTGGTCAGAACTTAGGGCACTTCTCAGAACAGCATTGTTGTAGCCACATGCTCCCTCCCATGTACCGTTTCCAGTCAAGAAGGACTAAGATTTAACGCTCCAACTGAACTGTTTGCGCAGCCCCGGTGGCGCAGTGGTCTAAGGCGATGACCTCTGATCATTCGTCCGAAAGGGGTCCGGGTTCGAGTCCCGGTGAGGCATGGATGTTGTGTTTGTCTTACGGCACTGGTTCTCTCCCTTCCCTGGAACCAGTGACCCTAAATTAGGGACGGGCGACTGCTTATAGCCCGTTGAGTTGCTCACGGCAGTCGTTAAACCTCCAACCATAAAAAAAAATACTGTTTGCCTTTGGTTCCTACTTATGGTTATGACGTCTTCAGTGATGTCATGCTCGGGTCTTTGGAGGACCGAAGGGCATTCTTTTTTTTTTTTTTTGATTGGAGGTTTAACGACCACCGTGAGCAACTCAATGGGCTATAAACAGTCGCCCGTCCCTAATTTAGGGTCACTGGTTCCAGGGAAGGGAGAGAGCCAGTGCCGTAAGACAAACACAACATCCATGCCTCACCGGGATTCGAACCCGGACCCCTTTCGGACGAATGATCAGAGGCCAACGCCTTAGACCACTGCGCCACCGGGGCGGCCCGAAGGGCATTCATCATATAGTAACGAGATCTATTTCTGCTTCAGAGTGAAAGAAAAAAAGCAAAAACCAGATTTTTCTTTTTCTTTTGTTCAACAGCGTAATGGATGGAACGATTATGATGTTAGTAAAACTTCAGTTGCGTAGACGGAAGGATTTTTTTTTTTTTTTGATTGGAGATTTAACGACCACCAAGAGCAGCTCAATGGGCTATAAGAAGTCGCCTGTCCCTAATTTAGGGTCACTGGCTCCAGGGAAGGGAGAGAGCCAGTGCCGTAAGACACACACAACATCCATGCCTCACCGGGATTCGAACCCGGACCCCTTTTGAACGAATGATCAGAGGCCATCGCTTAGATCACTGCGCCACCGAGGCAGCCGGAAGGATTTCAAAACGTGCTCTTGGGCAAAACAGTTATGCGTTGTTCGCCGTATATTTCGTGTTTTAGCCAACTACCATAAGGATTTATAGCTTCACCTCAATGTACAAATGCAGCAGTTGTTCTTAATGGTATAGGAACCCAAATTTAAAGATAACTCGAACCGCTTATAAAAAATCGCATCCTCCAAATTTGAATATATGCTCTGAATTCAAGGGAAGGGGGGAAAGAATCTTCATCTAAAGTTGTCAGGTACTTGCAGTGGATCAAGTAACCAAAGATTACGACCAAATATTGATTTGTGAGAAGCATTGACGGATTGTGACCAAATATTGATTTGTGACCAAATATTGATTTGTGACCAAATATTGATTTATGAGAAGAATTGACGCACTGTTGAAACTATTCTTTCCCGTGTAAAATCTTTCTGCGCTGGTTTGTTTTCCGTTCTGCATTTCTGCGGAGTGTTGTGTTGTCGGCGTTCACATAACGTTTACGCTTTACTTGGTATTTACAACCTGTGGTTCTTGGGTATTTATTTAGTTTTTACATTTTGAATAAAATTGTGTCAAAAACCTGAAATGCGATTCTTGAACAATTGTAATACTTCCCTATAACGGCGGTGTGTGAAAAAGTAAAAACCACGTATTATGTGAATGGAACTCGAATTGGTGTAATTTTGTACTCGAAGGGGTGTAATTTTGAACTCGAAGGGGTGTAATTTTGAACTCGAAGGAGCGTAATTTCAAGTCTCGCCCTCCCAGATAACAAAAGCTTGCTACGGTCCTGATTTCAAACCTATATGCGCAAAATCGAATTACTCTTTTTGAAATAAAAATTTCCCTTTTATTTGAATTTTTTTCAGCTCTGAATGAAAATTTAAAATTTAAAACCATCATATTCTGGAGGACTCCACTCTCGAAATAGCTGATGATATCAACTCTGAATATAATGCCGCTGACCCACGTCAGATTTTCTCACCAAATCTAAGCGGACTGAACTCCACACTACTGCTTCTGCTCCAAAAAACAAAAAACAAAAAAACGCATTACAATTCCTCATCTACAGTAGCACATGCTTTCTCCTCACAGGTCTCTTCGGGTTCCTTGGATGCTTCAGGTGTCATTATAGCTTCCAGTGATGATCCTGAACTGGCTGGTAATATGGAAGTTCAAACTGTCTGCCATGATGAAGATACTCATTTTACTGATGTTGATATGGATTTTTTCTCTGGCCCCTTATGTGGATTACTTTATCTCAATTATGGAAATGCCGTCGTACAATCGTATCCTCCTTTTTCCTTGTATTCAACGCAATAACGACAACCACTCCGGGGTGATTTCCTAACTTAAAGAATTTGCCATCACGACTCAAGGTCAATCCTACTCTGCTGAATTTCACTCAGTCCGAAATAGTCTAATGATACTCTTCACCATCACGAGGATATTGAGAGGTTGTCGCCTTCAGATTATGTCCAAAAATGGCGAACTCACTAACTTTTGAAGACATCACTACTACGAGTGCCGACTTCGTCCTACTTCAGGAGACTCGGTGTCCACTTACCACATATTTTCGTCTTTGGCAATAGTAGCTGTTTCAGCTTTTTCAGTTTCTCTACTCTTAGGCTTTCTGGTCTTGCCATTGCTGTTGACACTGATAGCCTTCTATACGCGCGTGATATTCATGATCCCTCAACTCAATTACGGCATTATCAACACCTACAATATACCATTTTCGATGAAGTTTTTCATTTATTCAATGTACATATATGCAATGACAATGTGCCAGCAATCAATGATTTTCTCCAACTGCACGCAGAATGTTCGACTATCCTTGAGGAAGAGATCATTATTGGTGGTGATTTTAACTCTTCTATCTTGCCGCCACTTGATCGCATTCACTCCACTCCACGTGGGCTTGTGTCCGTTCTGAACTTATAATTTTCGTCTCAGATTGCAACCTACATGATGCTTTTAGATATCTTCATCCTACACTTCAACAGTTTTCCTCGTTTCTCCCCTTTATTCTTTCCTGGTTGGTGCTCGCCTTGACTCATTCCATCTTTTTTCTTCTCTTCTCCCTTAACTTTCTTCTGCCTCTTCTGACAACTCCCTTACTCTTCTTTCTCTCCAACTTTTACCGCCTATTTCTCCCCCTCCCCCGACTTTTCTGATCGTTGACCCTTTCTGGTCGTTTCCTGTCTTTACCTGAGTTTCGTAATGCTGTCTCTGCAATTCTTCAAACTGCTCTCACCCTTCTTCCGACAGTTCCTGAGCAGGTTACTCACTGGTTAAGTACAAAAAATGCTGTAGGTTAAATGAGCGCTACTCATTTAACCTAAAAATCCATCAAGACATTAATATCTCCTCTATAGGTTCAGCTCAGCAATCTCTACCTTCTGATGCACCTGATGTTCCAGCGGAACTACTTCTCTGCAAAAAATACTGATATTCTTCAACGTTTAAAACTTAATGATCTTGAGGCTTATGAAAATAATTTTGCACACTTTCTCCAGATTGAGTCTCGGAGGGAAAATGTTCCCAGTATCACTCATCACCAAGACGCTGCTGGCATTATTATCTCCGATCACTCGCACCCCTGTTTTCTCACTAAACAATATTTTACTGCATGTTTCAGTCATTCGATTCCTCCACCGCCCTTAAGTTCTACGATTCCTCAAAATCTTAAATTGCAAATCTTTCTCCGGATTTGATGGCCTCCCTATTACCTTTTACTGTGCCTCCTTTTTAGCACGTCTTTTGTAAAAAAAAGATCGTGCTTATGTTACCGGTTTGTCCGTTCGTCCGTCCGTCCGTCTCTACCAACAATATCTCTGCAACTATTAGTCCGATCTGAAAAATTCTTTTTGCATTGGGAAGCCTGAAATATGCGAATGATGATCATTCATTTCGTTCTTTTTTACGATGCACAATTTCCCGCTAGAGGGCGTAAATGCAGATGATGTCGAATTCAAAAATACGTTTTATTCCACATATTTGCTTCTAAACATCCGATTGAAAAATTTCTTTTATCTTTCGATTCCATTTATCTCGAAGAGTATTTTAGATATAGTTACTTTTTTCAAATTACGCATATATTTCCGCTAGGGGGCGTAAAAGTAAATGACATGTTTCCCGATAACTCTTCTTCTAAAGCTCCGATTTGAAAAACATTTTCTTCAGCAGATACACCGCCTGATGGAAAATCTTTTGCACATAATTTCTAATTTTTGGTAAAAATACTTTAGCCACCAGGGGGCGTAAGTGTTAATTTTTGCTTCTGATGTGTTTGCCATAAAATCTGAGCTCCTAAAATATCGATTGAAAAAGTTCTTTCATGGACTGATGCCACTCACATTGATAAACCTTTTCGGAATATTTTCTTCTTAAAATATCCCACAGTTTCTCCGCCAGGGGGCGTAAATGTATATCTTATTTTTGTCAATATCTCTACTTCTAGGAGTCCGATTTGAAAAATTCCTTCTTTGTTAGATAGTGTTTTCAGTGTGACATGTTTTTCATATAATTTCAAAATTTTCAAGTAATTCATAGACTTTCCGCTAGGGGGCGTAGTGGTAAATTGCGTTCCCCCCTATATCTCTGCTTCTAAATCTCCGATTTGAAAAATTCTTTCTGCACAGGATACAGCTTCTGATGGGGAATCCTTTGCACATAATTTCTATTTTTTGTAAAAAATGGTTTGGCCACCAGGTGGCGTAAGTCTTAATTTCCGCTTCTGATGTATTTGCAGCAAAATATGAGCTTCTAAAATCTAGATTGAAAAAAATTTCGTTTGTTGACCGATACTACTGATGTCGACAAACCTTTTAGGAACAT
Source organism: Macrothele yani (assembly GCA_039090855.1). Classification (NCBI taxonomy): domain Eukaryota; kingdom Metazoa; phylum Arthropoda; class Arachnida; order Araneae; family Macrothelidae; genus Macrothele; species Macrothele yani. The sequence continues at coordinate 104,502,012 of CM076995.1, forward strand.
TTTCTTCTTGAAATAATGCATGGTTTCTACGCCAGGGGGCGTAGATGTATATTTTATTTTTGTCAATATCTCTACTTCTAAGAGTCCGATTTGAAGAATTCCTCCTTTGTTGGATAGTGTTTCCGATGCGAAATGTTTTTCCTATAAATTTAAAATTGTAAAGTAAATCATAGACTTTCCGCTAGGAACACAAAGGTAAATTGCGTTTTCTGCGTCATTTCTGCTCCTAAAACTCTGATTTGAAAAATTCTTCCTGTAACGCATACAAGACCTGATGGAAAATATTTTTCGCATAATTTCTAATGTTTGGTAAACAATGGTTTAGCTACCAGGGGACATAAGTTTTAATATCTGCTTCTGATGTTTTTGTAGCAAAATCTGGGATCCTGTAAACTCGACTAAATTTTTTTTTCTTGGACCGATACGGCTCATATGGATAAACCTTTTGCGAATACTTTCTTCCTAAAAGAATGCATGGTTTTCCCAACAGGGGACGTAAAGTCACATCTTATTTTTTTCGATGTCTCTGTTTCTAAGAGTCCGATTTGAAAAATTATTTCTGTGTTGGAAAGCGTTTCCGGTGCGAAATGTTTCTCATATAAATTCATGTTTTTCTTAACACACAAGTCTGCAACTTGAGGGCGTAAGCTCACGATTCCGTTTACAGCAATATCTGAGAGATTAAAAACCCGATTGAAAAACTTCTTTCTTCCGTCAGATACTATTGTTTTCCATACCGGTTCCATTGACTTTGAATAGCTTTGATAAATTTAATTTGCGTCAAAACGGATACAAAAGACGTGCTTATTACACCCGAAAATTCGGTGTCATCTTTCTTGTTTTCTACTGCTTCCCTTGTAAACAGTTGCCTTTAATCACCCCTTCCTGCCTAATACTATCCTTTCAGATTTCACTATCGATTTAATCCGTCTTTTCCCGAAAAAAGGTAATCCCTTTTCACTTGACAACTGGCGCCCCATCTGTAATCTGAATATAAACTCTTCACAAAACTCTTATCTCTCCGACTTAATTTTTTTCTTCCTGCTATCATCCACCCTGACCAAACTCATGCTGTTGCCAATCGCGCCCTTCAGCAAAACCTTTTACTTCGACGTAATCTCATTTCACATGCTAACACATTTAATGAACCCCTTGCTCTTTCCCCTCCTCGATCAACGCCATGCGTTCCATCGCATTATTATATTTACCTCTCTGACGTTTTCACTTAGTTTACTTTTTCCACTCTCTATCATTCTACCTTTCTCAATATCTACACAACTTTCTTTACGTGTCACATCTGCTATTCCTTTCACTAATGGCATCAGACAGGGCTGTTCCCTCTCTGGGGCAACTTTTCTCCCTTGCTACTGAACCTTTTCGAATCACTCCTCAAGTAGCACAGCCTTGCAATTTTACGTAGCCCCAACGCAGAGCCACTGCATTTTTAGGAATACAAGACGGTGGCTCAGTGTTGGGACTACATTAATTCGCAGTACTGTGATACCTGGGTCTTCTCCGCCGTCGTCTCTCCAGTCTCCCTCCCACCCTCCCTTCAACTCGCCATCAGGTCCAGGTTCTCTCAGCATATACAGATAATGTCACAATTCTCCTACGTTCAGATACTGCGTCCAACATTCTGCACCTCACGTTCGAAGAATATACCTCGCTATCTGAAGCAGCCCTCAATTCACAAAAGTTTTAGATTTATTTACTGGTTCTTAGTCCTCTAGGACTGATCAGCTCAACCGCCCAGACCTGACATCTGACAATTGCTCATCTCAGATCTGCTGCCATTCACCTCTCCTTCGCTTCCATTTTCCAGCAAAGCTGCCGCAATCAAGACAACATCTACCAAATATCAACCATAACATATCCTTGGACTATTCACGTTTTCTCAAAGTTCTTCTTTGCAAATGTCTGACAAAGCATGCTTAAATTTTTCTGGAAAAGGCGGCATTTAATAAAATCTTCTATATTGTCTTTCCCGCCTGAATTTGGAGGTGTGAATTTACCAGCTCTTGAATTCAGGTTTTATGCCATGAGTTTGCAATGTTTCATTCAGCAAGTCATTTCAACTAATCAGATCATAACAAAAATGTTGATGAATCTCTTCATCTCCTGTAAAAATCCTTATTTGACCATGCAGTTATTTCTAAAAAAGGACTTACACCCTATTATAACATGCCGTCTTCCCGCTCCATACCTTAAAAGCTTGCATTTAAGGAAAGAGCCCAAAGCCGTTTGTCTTGCTTCTTTCGCAACTCCGGAACTTTTTGATGAGCCACCTTTTTTAATACCTCGCTCCTCTGTCCTTCCACTTCCATATATTTTTTTCACTTTTCCACGAATGCTCCATGGCATCGTTAAAGTCGCTCAACTGGTAAGCACTGACCTAATCTGGAAACTCCTGCTTGACATTCATCAACATCTGCCTCTCACATCTGACAACGTCGCCAAACTTCAATCTCTGCAAAGAGCGCCTCTACATCGTTTCCCTCAGACTGTGTAACAACAATTGGTCTACTTTTTGTATCAGCTGCTTCATTACCTCTGCCGTTCTCAGTTACTATCAATGGTGTTCCAACTCTCCTACACACAGTTTCACAAAGACATATTTACAAGCACTTCCTTCTTGGGCATGCTTCTCCAACTCCGATTGCCTGTTTTCCGATTTCCATACTTATCCGAATCTGGTCTGCAACCCGTCACACAATTAACAGCCAACTCAGTAGGGATATTCAATGGTTATTCCTTCATGCTCGCCTTTCAACTCCTGCTCTTTTCTACAGGTTCCATTGCCAGCCTCCCTCTGATTTTTTTTATTGGAGGTTTAACGACCACCGTGAGTAACTCAATGAGGTATAAGCAATCGCCCGTCCCTAATTCGGGGCTACTGGTTCCAGGGAAGTGAGAGAGACAATGCCGTAAGACAAACTCAACATTCATGCCTCACCGGGATTCGAACCCGAACCCCTTACGAACGAATGATCAGAAGCCATCGCTTAGACCACTTCGCCACCGGAGTGGCACCTTCTGATTGAAAGTTCTGTTCTAATGTACCTTGGGAGACCTTCATTACATGTACTCTCAGTGTATTATCCTACAGCCTCTACTTACACTCATTTTTCGAATTGCTCAAGTTGAATGCTTTACTTCGCACTCAGATTAGGATGACGTTTATCTTACACCCCATAATTCTTCAGCAACACGACCTGTTCTTTTGTTTTTGTCCTCATAAAATATGTCGTCCACTTATTCAACCTCAACTATGCAGAAAATTTTGCTCCAACTGACATTTCACAAGAGCAATGACAGGTTTGTCTACTTTTCAAGATTCTTCCTCTTTCACGGCTTCAACTTGAATATGCACCTTCAAAGCATTCATTCCCTGAGAAACATTTCAATGCACGACGGGCGGCTAATCAAATATGGTTTACGGTTCTTCATGACAAAATTTAGCTGTTGCTCTAACATTTCTGCCTTATGCAATGTCTTAACTTCTACTCAGGGTTACCACATTGGCTTTTTTGACGCCAAATTCCTGAAATCTGGCTTTTTTCAGTTTAGTTGACATCAAATAATTTATTTGGCTTGTTTGGCTTTTCCCTGATTTGTTTCGCTAGTTGCACGAAAACTACATGTCATCCTCTTTTAAAATAATTTTCCTTTATAAAAGTTTCTTTTTTTTTTTTTTGCTCCAAAATGGCAGAATAAAGAAGAAGTGGCCAGATATCGGAATCTACGTAGTTTAAACTTTGACATTAATTCGAGGTTCCAGGTTGTGTTTAACTTTTTCATGAATTGGGAAGTGCTTATTTCATTAGTGCTTAATTAGCCCAATCAAAGTTTGACTCAAAATTCAAAGCAAGAGTGTTAAAGGAAATTATGTTAGACTTACAAAAATTACTTGTTCTTTCTGTTTTGTGGCACCTGTAATTCCTATTGACAAGAATTTGAAAGACTGAACAGACTTTTTCAGCAAACCAAAGCTGATCCCCATGAACTGTACCAACAATTATTCTTACATCAGAAAAGTCTTCAGAGACGGCTCAGCGGTCTAAGCGATGGCCTATGAGCATTTGTCCAAAAGGGGTCCGGGTTCGAACCCCGTGAGGCATGGATATAGTGTTTGTCTTACGGCACTGGCTCTCTCCCTTCCCTGGTCCAGGAATTTTGTTTGGGGGTCCGAGTCCGAGCAAAAACTAAGAATATTTTTTTATATATAGCAGATGTAGGTGGCACGTTGTATTGACAATACATGTATGCTGTACTAACCTGTCGCATGCAAAATGTACATTTTACTGTGCCACGTCTCTTGGTCCGGGAGGGAGGGGAAACCCTGAGATTACAGAGACAAATTCAACTCATATCATCATCATCATCATTGTCAACCATTATCAATCCACTGCTGGACGAAGGTCTCCCCAAGTTTCCTCCACAACGGTCTGTCTTGTGCCAGTCTCCTCCATGTCACTCCCGCATATTTACGAATTTCATCCACCCATCTCCCATGTGGTCTTTTTCTGGGTCTTTTCCTGTCCCTTGGAATCCAATCTAAAATTTCGGCTGTCCATCTATGGTCTGTCCTTCTGGCAGTATGTCCAGCCCATTGCCATTTCAGGGATTTAACTCTGATCATGATGTCTTCCACTCTCGTCATTTTTCGGATCCACGAGTTCCTCTTCTTATCTCTCCTGGTTATACCAAGCATGCACCTCTCCATGCTTCTTTGAGTTGTCTGCAGCCTTTGTATGTCTCTTTTAGTTAAGGTCCACGTCTCTGCACCATACGTAAGCACTGGAAGGATGCATTGATCAAACACTTTTCTTTTAAGACATAATGGCATATTGCTCTTGAAAATTATGCTGTTTCTTCCAAAAGCTCTCCAGGCAAGTTTTGTACGCCGATTAATTTCTTCATCAATGTGACCCTCACTTGATATCTGCTGTCCAAGATAAACATACGTATCTGTTATCTCCAGTTTTTCTCCATCAATCGATAAATCTTTATTTCTTGTAAAAGCATTGAACATCACTTTTGTCTTCTGAAAGTTCATTTTTAATCCCACTTCTTTACTCTTGTCAGCAAGTTCCTGGATCATACTCTGCAGCTCTGATGGGGTAGTTGCAAAAATGACTACGTCATCAGCAAAACGAAGGTGGGTTAGATAATCTCCATTAATCTTTATCCCTTTGTTTTCCCAGTTCAGTGATTGAAAGACATTTTCCAATGTGGCATTAAAGAGCTTTGGAGATATGGTGTCACCTTGTCTCACTCCCTTTCCAATTTTTATGTGTGTTGTATTTTCAAACAGCCGAATCTTTGCACTTGCATTTTCATAGATGTTATTAATAATATTAATGTATGCATCTTCAATACCGCAGGATTTCAGAGCCGTGGTAACTGCTGATGGTTTCACCGAATCAAAGGCTTTTTCATAATCGATAAAAGCCATGCACAATGGAAGTTCATATTCCCTCGCTCTTTCAATTAGTTCTCTCAGTACGTGGATATGATCTATTGTGCTGTAGCCACTCCTGAATCCAGCTTGTTCTCTCGGTTGAGCCATGTCCAGTGTTACCTTCAAGCGGTGTGAAAGAACTTTAGTGAAGATTTTATAAACCACTGATAGGAGGCTGATAGGTCTGTAGTTCCTGAGATCGTCAATGTCACCTTTTTTATCTAGCAGGATCATTGTAGCATTGTTCCAATCCTCAGGAATCTTCCCTTCATTAAGGCATCGAGTGAAAATTTGGGCGAGTACTGTTTCAATTTCTCCACTTGCTTCTTGTATGATGTCTATAGTAATTCCATCTTCTCCTGGAGCTTTCCCCGCTTCATGTTCTTGATTGCATGAGCAACTTCTGCTGGGAGGACTGGAAGAACTCTGGTACCTTTCATGATGTCTGGAGTACATGTATCATCCCTTTCATATAATTTGGAGTAGAAATCTTTCACTCTTGTCAAAATTTCGCCTCTATTTCTTGTTATAGAACCATCTTCTTTTCTCAGAGCCATAATCTGTTTTCTTCCCTTACTGAGATGTCCCTTTGCTATCTTTAGGCTTTGGTTGTTTTCAATTGCTTTCCTCACTAGCTCACAGTTGAATTTCCTTACGTCTTCAGTGATACTTTTTCGTGCTGTCTTGCATAGCTCTATATATTCCACTTTGGAAGTCGCATCTTCTTTAGTTGTCCTCATCTCTCTTCTTTTTGCATCAACATTTTGGTTTTTCCTGATAATTTGTTTACATGCAACTTGTTCTTAGACCCAGCTAATTTTGTTGCTGTTTCCATAAGAGCTTTAGTTACTTTTCTGTTAACTTCCGAAATATCCACTTCTTCCGATGTTAGGCCTTCTAAAGCAGAGAATCTGTTCTTCAGTTCCAACTTGAAAGTATTATGGTGTTTTTTAAGGTTGGTTATGTCAATACATTTTGTTTGTCTTATGAGCTTGCCACGTTCCAGTTTAGTGTTGAGGTGCATCTTACATCTCACCAATCTATGGTCACTACCTGTGTTGAACTTGTTTAGCACACTGCAGTCTTCGATGACGAATTTTTTGTTACACATAATAAAATCAATTTCACTTGTCGTCCCAATTGGATGTCTCTATGTCCATTTCCTGTGTGGCTTTTTCTTGAAAAAGGAATTCAAGATGAAAAATCCTTCTGCCTCTGCAAACTCAACGAGAGTATTTCCACGCTGGTTTCTGTTGCCGTGACCGAATTTACCTACTGAAGTTTCATTCTATTGCCGGTGCCCTATTTTTGCATTGAAATCTCCCATAATTATCTTCAAGTGCTGCTTACCTTTATTATTTAGATGACGAATTTCCTCATAAAATTCTTCAATTTCTTCTTCAGGATGACTTGTGGTGGGTGCATAAGTTTGAATAATCTGAGCCTGGTATCTTCTCGATAGTTGGATAACGAGTCGTGCAGCTCTGTCAGAGGAACTTTCAACTTCTACCACTTTATCCTTCAGTTTCTTGTTTATTATAAATCCAACACCACTAGTTCTGCCAGTATCTGTCCCACGATAATAGAAGAGATGTCCACTTTTCAGTTCAATGAGATCTTCTCCTTTTCTCCTTACCTCACTCAGCCCGACGATGTCCCACTTGATCCTTTGTAGTTCCTCTTCCAATTCAAGAAGCCTTGAATCAGAAGATAGGGAGCGTCCGTTGTAGGTAGCTAAGGTCAGCATCAAATGGCAGCCTAGTCCGGTCCTCCGGGGATTCTTAGCACCCTCTGCCTTCATGTCGCACTGGCCGCTGCCTTGGCCAGGTACATTCCAGCTGCCGGAGACTGAGGGCCAAGATTTAAGTTGTGGAATCATTTTGGAGGGGTTTGGCCATAACTCACCACGCTGGCCAAGCGGGTTGGTGAGTGTGGGATAGAATTTCCTCTAATCCCGATGGTATAGTTATACCGCTATGGGCGGTCGTCAGAGCCCCTTTAGTGGGAACAGGATGCACCACGAGAAGGCGGGGTTGACATTTGTCAAGGAGAGGCTGTGATGTTACGCATCACCTGACCTTACATCCCTCATATAATAGAAATAAAATAATAAATCACAGTTGCTACTAGAAATAAATGAAAAGACCAAATGCAAAATTTATAGAAATATATTAAACTGCCAATTTAAATTACACAAAAACTTTCCTTGAAGATCATTCATAAACAAACCGTACTATGTTCATTCATTAATTTTAATGGACAACATAAAGAAAAACAAATAAACAAATCTGAAGCTTAAGAAGTTCTTTACTGCCTTTATTAAATACATAGGTAGCCGTAAGCACAGGTATGGGTTCACGGTAGGGGCACATGCGGGGGGCGCAGGTGCCCCTGCATAGTTACAGATATGTTTATCGCTTCCTCTAAAATATTTTTGTGCACAATTATTAAGAAAAATGATTAATAACAAAAGACATTCCACATGTTTGTTGTTGTTGTGTAACCTTTGGGAGGGGTCCGGACCCCTTGAACTCTCTTCTTGAATACGAGCCTGCAGTGACCCTAAATCAGGAACGGGTTACTGATTATAGCCCACTGAAATACTCACGGTGGTCGTTAAACCTCGAATCCAAAAAAAAAAAAAAAAAAAAAAAAAAGAAAAAAAGTCTTTAAAGAAGAGCGTATGATGCTAACAGGCAGAAAAAAGAATATTCATCAAGTTGATTTTCGTATATATTTCTACAGAAGAATAACAGTACTGAGGCTCATTTAGAAATATAAATGTCAAAGATAGATATATGTGTATGCTAGAAGAAGCTCTAAATCAAGTTAAATGCTAGTAACATGTATCAAAATCTATCAAAATTGAGCCCTAGGGTCATTTTGAATGAAGTTTGAAGGACCGTGTTTTCAGAGTTACCTTTTATAAACTTTGCAGAAAACAACACCAGCATTACTGAAGAACAATACAGAAAAATGCTTTTCGGCGATGGGAAAGAAGCTCCATTTAAGAAGGTAGATTTCCTATAGAGAGTGAACAGTTTTAGATTGGCGTGCTTCAGCATCAGGCATTTTACGAGCTCGCCACTTTTGCCCTTCCCTAATAACTACAGTTAATAGTGTCGTAGTTGAGAGGATATTCTTTCTTGTAACCCTAGCTAAAACAAAAGCAAGAAACAAAATGCAACTGAATTTTCTTGACGCTATTGTGACAATCAGGGCAGAAGTATTGCTTTCAAACAAATGTTGTAAGGATTTCACTCCTTCTGCGAAAATGCTAAAAGACTTAACATCTGACAAGGTTTATACTGTAGGTTTCATTTGCTCCAGTGAAGACCACGGTGTAGTAAGAACTACAGTAATAAACTGGATCTGGAGCTTTTCATATCATGCGAGTATGAAAAAGATGTTTTAAATAATGTTTGACCCTTTTTTTTTTTTTTTTTTTTTTTGGCTTTTTCCTAGCATTGTTCGGCTGTAAATTTTTTTTTTATCTGGCAATCCTGTTTTACTGAGCTTTGTCACATTTAAAACCAATCACTTTATATGACTTGTTTTACAGACTGCTTTTGACCCTTTCATCACTATTTATGCAGTAATTTTGTTTATTTTATTATGGGCTTTTTTTTTGTTTAGGACAGGGGTCGTCAACCCCGTTTAATAACTACAGGCCACTTTTGTATCTTCGTTGATGGTAAAATTTCGTTACCGCCCATCGGTGCCGCAGTAACTCAATTTAGCCCAAGTGCGAAGTAAGTTTTAAAGGGGAGGATTTGTAAAAAAATATGTACTTAAATTTATCTTTTTGTTTATACTTTATGTATGTTTATACAAAGATAATTTCAATTTAAACTAAATTCGTGTTTATACTTTATGTATGTTTATACATAGATAATTTCAATTTAGTGAATTTCGACATCGATACAGTGCCTACTAGTGCAGCAGCTGCTTAAATTGAAGAAAATGGAAGTTAAATGTGAAAACAAAAAAGTTTATTGAAATTACCTTTAATTAAAGACTAATGAGATCCTTGAAGCTGATGCTGCGAGACTAAATATTTGATATCTGGTTCGATTTTCGTAAGGAACAAACGAAAGTGTCCTCTTTCGGTGATATTCAGAAGGTGTCTCTGTTTTGTGATAATATGATTAGCAGCACTAAAGCCTTATTCTACAAGATATGAAGTAGGGAAAAAGTAAATTCCAAAAGCATATTTTAAAAAGTCATCAATAAATTTATATCATTTTCCACATATTTGGATATAACGCAGACATTTTTCATTTTGCCAGAGTTTTTGGTATCCACCAATATCGAAATTATATTTGCTCTCTTTTTTAACGTTGTGTTGTTTTAGCTGTCACATAACATTCTCTGCAAGAAGAGGAAAAGTTTTTTCGCATTTAATTTCTTCTTATATTATTTTGTGCGCGATCTACATCATTAAGAAAACTTGTTTTGTGTTATCCTCAACACTCTGTATTTATGGATTACCTTGTTTTAATTATTATCCATATTCAAAGTTTAGAAATGGAATTCAAAAGTAAATTCCAAAAGCATATTTTAAAAAGTCATACTCGCGCAAAGTTGTTAGCAGTGTATTCGATATATTGCGGAAGAACAAAATTTGTAACAACGGACAAAATCCCCCAGTGCCCTTCATGAAAGCTTGAATCGTCCACTAGTGGGCGGTAGGGACCAGGTGACGACCACTGGTTTAGGTAATGACCACCGTAAGCAACTCAATGGGTTATAAGTATAGCGTTTAGAAGGGAAAGTGTACAGAGCGCCTAGCGTACGTAATGATTGGCGTGGATACTGAAATTTGCCCCCTTCGTAGATGGCGCTGCGATCACCTTCCCTAACCTCTTTCTTACTGTGAGGGGAGCGGGAAACTAAATTCGTATTGCTTACTGTGAAAAGAGCGGCAATTTAGACGAAGACGTGATATGTTTTAGGTTTTAGAAGGAATGTGGATTACCTAAATACACTGCTGGCCACCCAAAATGCAACACCAAGAAGGACACGAGATAGCAAAGCCAGATTTACTGGACACATAACAACAGATACAAAGATGAAACGATTGAGCTTACAGGCTCGTGCGACTTGCGGAACACGCAGACATCAATAGTTCGTGTGGCTCCCATGGCTGGCAATAACGACCGCTACACGCCGCAGCATCGAACGAAAGAGGCTTTGGATGTGGGCTTGGGTATGTCGGTCCAGGCTGCTTCCACACGTTGTCACAGTTCATCAGGCGTAGCCACGGGTGGTGCTTGTCGGGCCACTCGGTTGCCAATCAGCGACCAAACGTGTTCGATGGGCGATATATCACGAGAACAAGTGGGCCACGGCAGCAGTGACACCTGGTGGGCCGTGAAGAATTGTTGCACGATGCGTGCCACGTGCGGGCGCGCATTGACCAGTTGAAACGTGGCCGCTGGCCGGTCCTGCAGGTAATTGAGGACTACAGGCTCCAAAACGTCCGAGATGTAGCGGTGGCTGTTGAGTGTACCGGCGATGCGTATCAGAAGGGTGCGGGTGTTATATCCAATTGCGCCCCAAACCATAACACCAGACGACGGACCGGTATGGCGATACATACTGCAGGCGCCATACAGTCTCTCGTCGCGGTGCCGCCACACGCAGATCCGACCATCGTGGCGTTGCAGGCAGAAGCGGGAATTCGTCGGAGAAGTCAATGTCGTGCCATTCCGTAGTCCCGGTGAGGCGTTCAACGGCCCACTGCCGCCGCACTCGCCGGTGGTGTAACGTCAATGGTTATCGGAGCAATGGGCGCCGTGCGACAAGTCTCCGCTCCTGCAGACGACGTCGAACGGTACGTGCTGACACAGGTTGTTGCGTAACACACCCTAATTCCTGCGCTAACGTTCGTGATGTGGCGGTGCGAGCCGTCAATGCCAGCCGCACAACATGCCGGTCCTCTCGTTCGGTGGTGTGCCGCGGTTGCGGCAATCGCTCACGTCGGTCCGTCCGTCCCTCCTGCACCCACCGCATCCATACTCGCCTCGCTGTGGCTGGATGTCGTCCCACACGGGCGCCGATGTCTCGGTACGATAAACCGCTGTCGCGATAAGGCACTATTCGTCTTCTGTCGAACTCCGAAACGTGCTGGAATGACTGCCGTATTCTGCGACGAGGCATCAGGAAGCTTCCCACGCACAAGTCCGGCAGCACAACACACTTCCACTACTTACACCCCGCCTTCTGTGCACCCTTCTTATAGTGCTTCTCGGTGGCGTGCCGGGCGCACATGATTTGCACATGCCTTGCAATGCTAATCGTTTGCATGTCCTCTCGCGGGCGACGCATGCTGCGAATTTCAGGCCAATCGGATGCTTCCTCCTTGTTGTTGTATTTTGGGTGGCCAGCAGTGTATTGTATATAAGTTATACTTAGCTCATTATGCGGAAGAGAAATAACCATTGTTTTGTGCCAGGTTGCAATACTCAGTACAAAAACAGTAAACTGTCACTCTTTGGAATACCCAAAAATGATAGACTTTTACAGCAATGGCAAAGATTGATTCCTCGTGGAGATAAAAACTTAGACAAATTTAGTGCTGTATGTGAACTGCACTTTGATGAGAGATTTGTGGTTCGAAATTTTGTGCATAAAATAAACAAGGAGACTGTGTTAATACTCAGAAATCGGCCCATCTTGACACCAGATGCAATTCCAACAATATTTCCAAACCTTCCCCATTATTTGTCAAAACCTCTGGCAAAAAAAAAGGAAAGTTAGGGAAACCGATGATAAGCCTAATGGTAATTTAAATAGCTTAGAATATACTTCCAAAAGAGTTACGCCGCCCCGGTGGCGCAGTGGTCTAAGGCGCTGGCCTCTGATCATTCGTCCGTAAGGGGTCCGGGTTCGAATCCCGGTCAGGCATGGATGTTGTGTTTGTGTTACGGTGCTGGCTCTCTCCCTTCCCTGGAGCCAGTGACCCTAAATTAGGGACGGGCGACTGCTTATAGCCCATTGAGTTGCTCACGGTGGTCGTTAAACCTCCAATCAAAAAAAAAAAAAAAAAAAAGAGTTACACTGAACTGCCTTCTGAATATCAACCTTCTTTCAGAATTTTGGGGTAAGCAAACAGGGACGTGCCAACAGGGGGGGGGCAGGGGGCGACTGCCCCTCTAGAAATCTAAGTGGAGGGGCAGACTGTATGTTTTGCCCCTCCAGTTTCAACACCCAAAATATAAGTTCATTTAATTTAACAGAAGAAAAAAGCTTTCGAATTGTTTAAAAAACAAACGAAATGCTGGTGATTTTTATAGCGTTTTAGCAGTTTTTAATTATCATTTTTACCTTTATGGTAAAGGAGAGAAAAAGAAAACAAAATAGTACTAGGAAAAGAATCCCCCCCCCTCCTGTGCTCCTGATTTTTTCTGCTCTGTTCTACGATTGGTTAATGGGTGGGGGTGGGAAAGAGTGAGGGAGAATGATCCTACACAAATACAACAACAAATGGTTGTGTGAATGTGTGTATAGAGGGGGCAAGGAGTCAGAGACAGTCCACTCCCATTTTTCCTTTTGCATTCAAGTGATTTTGATATCCGTTCTATGCGTATATTCCCAGTGGGGTAGGGGGCTCGTGTTTATCTAGTTCTTGAACAATTAGTGTTGTATTATCTTCTATCAAACATCCCGCTTTTCTTAGCTCAATCCATCAATCGGCCAGACCAGACGGCAAGTGCGTTTCTGCCGAAAGCAATAGTCTGAAGTGTGGCATCACTGGAGACACTTTCTGGGACTCTGGGTGGGGCCTTGAGCTGTTTTTTCCCTTTCATCACTGCAGCGCGCGCTTCCTGCCCCATCTGGGTTTCCTATCCTCTGGGCTGGGAATCATGAAGGAAACAATCTTCATTGTAGTTTGTGGGCAGCCGGGGGAGGGAAAGTGCTTTACCCCAATCTTCACTTCCATGTCCATCGTCGTATTCGTACTGTAAAGCCCAGGTTCAGATCAGAGACTTCACCAGTTTTACTTCCGTGCTTTATGCGTGCTTACAAAAGTGCAAGTTTTTTGGAGTGTTTTAGAGGTCGTTTTCGTGATAAGAGAAGAATTTCGATCTTTGAAGGCTGAATGGAGAAACTTACAAACAAAAGGAAACGTGAGACGGGTGCAGAATCAATAAATGTAAGTCCATTTTAAAAATCCTTTTTAACAGGTATTTGATATTTTGGGGGGAATGCGCCATTGGCTTGTTTCACATAAAAGTATTTTGAATTCAGTTGTAAGATCATGGTGAATTGGTGATATTGATTGTGGGTTGTGTGAGAAATTCGCACTAGTATGGTGCAAATTCCAACAGGCGCTTGGCGGCGTAAGTGGTCAGAATAATGTGACTCGACCCTGTATATATATATATATATGCGCGAGCGCGACATTCTGATATAGTTTTAGAGCTTTATGTGGAAAATAGAAAAATACTTCCCCTCCCCCAATTTCTGAAACGTTGGCACGTCACTGTAAGCAAATTCTTGCTAATAATTCAAAGTGCATAATTTTCCATGTTCATTAATTCAAATGTGAATTGTCAAATTCATTGACAACCGAAAAACTGGTTGTTGTAACCGAAAGCGAACCAGAGGTTACCTGAGAAGTGTATTTACGTGGATTAAAAATTAACACAGTTTCTAATATTACTTCTAAAGATGAATTAGGATCCATTATTCGAGACACTGATAGGCTAACAGTATGCCATGGCGCAGGCTCCATTTCAGAATTTGAAAATAACAGGAAGTACCTTGAAAGTGGAGTTATTTTTGAGAATAATTTGTACAGCAAAAATTGCGTAAGGAAAGGAACAACAGAGACTTGCCTCAAATGTAAATATCTGCGGCGCTTACTTTTGCACAAAATAGCTTATCATAGAAGAAAGGCTACATTTAAAAATAAGTATCAGAATAAAGTTCGGAAAATCAACAGGTTGAAGAAACGGGTTATTTCGCTCTCTGATTACATTAAAAAAATCCAAAACAGAAATAAGAATTTTACAGAACTTTCCATTAATGAAAAAATAGCAGAATTACCCATTAAGCAGCAGCAAATGGTTATTCATTGTTATAAGGCAGCAATAAGGAAATCTGCAAGAGGTATGTCATATACCAAAGAATGGTTACTTGAATGCTTACTAATGCACATAAAAATTCCAAAATTGTACGAGCACATATGGAAACACAAAATCATGATCCTACCTAATAGAACAACTATTAGAAAGTATATTTCAAATTACAACAGTGGTTTTGGATTCAATGCACAGACGTTTGAAACAATTTCAAATAAAACAAGTAAGATGGAGCCTTTGCAAGACATGGTGGTATATTAATAGATGAAGTGAATCTTACAGAAAAACTGCAAGCAAACTCATCTGGTGAAGTAATAGGGTTTGTTGATATTGAGCCATACACTTCAGAAACTGTTAAGCATACCCCATGTAATCACGGACTGGTAATGTTGTTCCAGCCATTAAATGGAGATTGGAACCAAATAATTGGTGTTTTTGCCACAAGTAACAATATAAGTGGGACTTTGCTTGCAAAATTGATTATTGAAGCTGTTATTCTCACTGAAAATGCAGGCCTGTTTGTTGATTTCATTACGTGTTGCAACAGGAATATGTGGAAGACATTTGGTATATCAGCAGATTGTTCTGGAACTAAATACAGCATTATGCATCCTACAGATTGTTCTAGAAGTTTACATTTCATATCAGATTTTCATCACTTAATAAAATGTGTACGGAACGCGTTTGTTACCAGAGGTTTTCTTCTGCCCGAAGGGAAGCAAGACCAGAGCATGTTGAAGCAGCATAGAGGAAGGACTCTGACATAACTACTCTAAAAGCCATGCCAAAAATTATACGCTTTCATATTCACCCGAATAACTTTGAGAAAATGAGGGCAAGCTATGCTTTGCAGCTTTTTAACAACAAAGTATTAAAAGGCCTTTTTCTCTATAAGCATCATATTGAAATACAGATTGGAAGTACTAATGTAACTGCATTTTTCATAAAGTTGATGATGGAGTTAATAACTGTAATTATCTCTAGGACTCCATCAAGTAGTCTCCGCATAAATTTTGAGGAATGCCAAGTACTTAATGATTTGCTGTTATATTTAGATAAGTGGGAAGCTTTTGCAGGAGATAATAAGATTGGGTTTTTAAGTGCTAGCACAGCTGCAGGATTACGAGTCACTATAAGCAGTACCATCTCTCTACTAAAATATCTAACAGAAATCCTAGTTAGATTTATTTTACCGTCTATACACGATGAAGATTTTGAATCTAAATATTCAAATCCGAAAAAGATCTTAAAACCACCTGCAACCAGATAAATATCTTTATTTGATCATTCACACACTACTAGATCTTTCAAAACGCCAAGCGTTTCATCTTCAGGTATTAGCTGATCAACAAAAATTAGAAACTTTATGTTTATATTACAGCAGTTCAAAAAATGGGTAACGTATTTTATAATCATTCGCGTGATGTCAATAGCGCGTGAGTTGTTACTGAGTATCATACAACTGCAAGTGTTATTGGCTCGTACATTAACAAGTCAAGAGAAAGTCTTAGCGAGTATTTTTATTGGGTTTGACTTCGCCGAAATAATGTTGACCATGGAGTCGGGATCGTGATGGGTTGGTCCTCGTTGCAACACTTTTTATCATATTCGTAAATAAAGAGACTTTCCATAAGCAGCAGGGATCTTCTAGTGTTAGTTGTTGCCAATATTTTAGATTCATTCCATACCGGGGTGTGCGTTCCTTTGTTTACTGTTCTAGATAACGCAGATTCTTCAGAGTGAATTTTTCGGATTTGAATATTTAGATTCAAAATCTTCATCGTGTATAGACGGTAAAATAAATCTAACTAGGATCTCTGATGCACGAAATTAATTGCTGTATCTAACAGAAACCTTGAACTAAAAGTACGTAATGACATTTTTGGCATTATTCGGCAACTGTCAGGCTGCGATGACCACCCCACTGCAGCAGAATTTTTAGTGACCATTCAGTGTTTAAGTTTTTATAATCTGGCCAAGCCTGTAAAGTGTCACATTTGAAAGCTGCTCAACAGAAATCATCAATTCCCTCTTTGAGCCAAGTGATACCATCAGTTGCAAACCTAATGTTTTGTTAAATTTAAATGAACTTTTAAGTGATGGAATGCTAGATAATGTGAAAGATACCTTGAATAGTGCTGCATATTCTGATTGTGCTTCCCTTTTCCCACATAATTCCCATAACAGTTGCTAGTTTATGTTGCAGGTTATGTAGCTAGGGAATGTGTTGCAATAACTAAATGCAAAGATCGCACCAAAGTGTGTTTAACATGCAGTATTGAAGAAAAGGCCAGATTTTCTGGAACACTGATACGAGAATTTGATAAAGGTGGCTTATTATATCCGTCAAAGGAACTCATAGTCCTTGTCAGTCAAGTGGAAGGTATTGTTACACATTATTTCAGCACCGAAAAATTACACAGAGATAGTATCGTTGATATTCTAGCTATCTTGATGATAAAGAAAATTAAATTCATTGGTTGTGCAGAACACAGTAAAGATGTGACATGTAAGATTGCAAAATTTTATTTACTGACACGGTTGCATTTCTATATAAAGGAACTTAATAAGATTCACAATGATAATAGAGAAAAAATGAAGTACCTTAAGCTGAGACGCTGCAAATAAATATGAAGTCCCTGGAACTGGGTGTTGAGGTTCTTTTTATGAGGAAGCAAGTGAGAGACAGCTTTATAATTACTGTGGATTGAGTAAATATATGTGGAGTTAGTCTATAGCTCTCACTTATAATTACTGTGGAGTCAGTAAATATATACCGACTCCACAGTAATGCTACAGCTCAAACCCTCACCCCAAGACTTCCTCAAAACTACCTTAACAGTCAATAAAAACTTTGCAACAGAACAGGTTCCGTCATTCAAACCCAGGGATTTGAACTTAGTCACATTACCAATGTTCAACTCTGAGCAAGCAGAATAGCCACTGCTGTGTTTACTGATCTACTATATATTACCATATGTAAGCATATGACCGTATTAAAAAGAATGGAAAGCTTTGGGAGTATGTAGCAGTGGCTAGTTAACTTTTCCTTCATTAAATAGGATATGTATGCACATAGCAGACAGTAAGCCTAATGCATATGCAAATAAGTGATCCTAGAAATTTAACCCAAGCCCATTAAGAATTTTTCCAGTCTATAATGAGGTCAAGAAATGCCCAGGTTGTTAACAAACTTAGAAAAGAAAGTAAAAAAAACTGGTAAGTTATTTAGAGATTCAAAATTCATTTCTGTAAATGTATTTATTTTTAAAAAATAAATTTTTCGCCCCCCCCCAGGTAACTGAATAGTTCAGCAGATAAGATATTAATATACAAAAAGATTTTAAGGAACATGCGTTTTGGTAATAATATTGCAGAGTTACTATTTTTCGTTAAAAATGTTTAGAACTGTGGGATTCTTCAGTAAACCGCCCCACCCCTTCATCTTTTTTTTTTTTTTAATGTTCAAATCCCAAAACCACTGGTGGTAATCTGATATTAACACACTTTTTTTCAATCAACATTTAGCTTTGGCATTTCCAGCATTGATAACTAGGGCTTCCATGATGGAATTATATACTACAAAATTCAGTATTTTGAAGAAAACTTGCAAAATGCCATGAGTGATTACGTGTGACTAATTTACTCTTTACAAGGTGGTGTAAAAGTAATAAAAAATGAAACTAAAAGGTATTAAATTTATTTCTGGAAATTTAATTATGTGTGAAAACATCTAATAGTTGCATTCACAAATTCTTGCTCTTTCAATTGCATTTTCTAAGATGCCTGAAAATCAAGTTGTGTGTTATTTATTTTTTGTGTAATGTTACTTTTTAAATCCCCCTCCCAAGTTCTGTTGCTGATAAATTTCTTTATCGCTATACAATTGAGAAACGGTTTTTGATAAAAATTTCAACAACTGCTGCACTAGTCTTTGACATATAACAGCCCGCAATGAATTAATCAAGCTCCTACTTTGTAAAAAATAAAAACGAAAAAAAAACATTTAAAATGGGATGCTTCCTTTTTCCTCACTGTATAAATTGAATAAAGCTTAACCAATGTGCTGAGATATGGTAATATTGTAATAAATAATGCTTGGTACAGACAAGCAATGTAAGATTAAAACATTGCTTTATTACAAACTGCACGTGGCTTCTGTATGGAAATTTTTTTAATGAACTCTCATCAGCACGCCTTTGGTTCCCGTGCTGATGAGAGTTCAATACTCCACACCAGGGGTCAGTTTTTTCACATGTGCTTCAACATTTGTTTCAGTTGGTGTAAATTATATCTGTATTACCTATTCCCAACTACTAGGGGCATTAAACAACGTTGTTACATGTTTACATTGTACACAATGTGTCATTGCGCGCACCTTACTGGGACAATAAACCTTTCTGGATTTACTGAGGGGATATCAGTATGAGATTGAAATAATTCCAATTTCAGAAATTAAGAACAAATAAATGTCTTGGTAAATTATTTGCTCCCTCACAATACTTCTTCATTTAATAGTAAAATTTATCTAACGGTATAAAAAAAATCCCTCCAAATCAGCCCCTTTATTTTTTATTTTATTTTTTTGCGTTTTTTTCTGAACAATTAATGGTAAATGTTTTCTCATACATGCATTATGACCAAAATTATGCTTCAGTCAGAGAGGAATGTCATTGTAAATGCGTGTGACACAGCTTAAATAAGGTGGTACACACCGTTTTTTAAACCAGTCAGTAACAGGCAAAAATAATTTTTGTTAAGCCTCTTAATAATACGTAAAGCTTACCCAACGTTTATATATATCTGCTATATCCACGCTAATCACTACATACGCTGAGCGCTCGGCACACTTCCCCTTTTAGATGCTATATATCAGCTGTTTCTGTATAACCGTTTAAAGATTAGATACATGGAAGTGCAACTTTATATTTATATGCCCCCCACGTATTTACTTCAAACAGTAAATTTTTCCCGCTGTCCCTAAATTGTTTTTAAAGAGAGCTCTGTCTCTGACAGGCAGCATTAAATTTGTTGAACCACGGCATTACTTATACCTGATCATAGGCCTAACCACTGGGGGGATCAGGACCCCCAGATTTTCATAGTCTGGGATTCCCAATGTAAATGATCCCCCAAATATTTCGGGAATATAATATGCACCAATTAAATTATTTCATAATATAAGATTGTAATTTTTCGTAGAATGCGAACACGTGTATAATGTGTACTTAATAAAACAGCGATGTCGATTAAGCTTGGTTACCAACATCGTTGGCGTATATATATTATGTGATCAGATCCCCCCCCCCCCGATTTTGAAACACGGTTACGCCACTGTACCTGATGGTCACTGGCCAATATCGCCGATGCTGACACTTAAGCATTCAATTCAAAATAAACACATTCAATATAATGTCCCATACAAAAAGCCTTGCAATTTCGGTTTATACAGCAAGAGCGGCTCCTGCAATAGGGCTGTGGGGCTGCACCCCCACCCAAAGCAGTTTTTTCATACCACACCAAGAGAGAAATTTTCTGAACTCGGCTGGAAGTTTTTCCTGCACAACGTCACTGGGAGCGAAAAGAACGCTGGCGCGCTGCTCTGACTGCTATTGAAACCAACTCATGTGGGAAACTCTGCCTGTGAACTCATATGGAAAACTCTGCCTATTCCCCCATCATGATCATGATCATACACTGACGGAAAAAATCCCAACACCAAGATGGGGTTGTGTTAGATACACTACAGTTGGTAGGCGGTGAGAGTACATCTGTAAGATGACGTCTATGCAAATTTCGCGCTCGGCGCATACGTGTGGCGCTAGTAGCGCCCCTCGGAACATGCAAAGCAGGTTTGCTGTAAATACGCGCTGTAACGTTCGTGAGCGTTAGTTATCGTTGAGATTCGACGTAGTGTGTTGATGTTAGTCAAGAATGCTTTTAAGAAGACGAAGAAGCCATTATCAACGGCTCACGGAGTTTGAACGAGGTCGTGTAATAGGGCTACGAGAAGGTGGATTTTCTTTCCGCAATATTGTAGAACGACTTGGCAGGAATGTAGCCACTGTGCATGATTGTTGGCAGCGGTGGTCAAGGGAAGGTAATGCCTCAAGAAGACCGGGTTCCGGCCGGCCACGTGGCACTACTTAGAGGGAAGACCGCCGTGTACGGCGTATGGCCGTGGCGCATCGTACTGCGTCTGCGACTGCAATTCGAGCTGCAGTTGCCACCACAGTGACGCAACGAACTGTTACAAATCGGTTACTTGAAGGACAGCTCCGAGCCAGACGCCCTGTAGCGTGCATTCCACTTACTCCAAACCACTGCCGTTTGCGACGTCAGTGGTGTCAAGCTAGAACTCATTGGAGGACGGAGTGGAGATCTGTTGTGTTTTCTGATGAAAGCCGGTTCTGCCTGGCTGCCAGTGATGGCCATATGTTAATTAGAAGGAGGCCAGGTGAGCGCCTGCAACCAACCTGTCTGCGGCCGAGACACGCTGGACCTACACCTGGAGTTATGGTCTGTGGTGCAATTTCCTATGACAGCAGGAGCACTCTCGTGGTTATCCCACGCACCCTGACTGCACAGTTGTACGTCGGTCTGGTGATTCAACCTGTTGTGCTTCCATTCAGGAACAGAATTCCAGGGGTGTTTTCCAACAGGATAACGCTCGCCCGCATACCGCTGTTGTAACCCAACATGCTCAACAGAGTGTCGACATGTTGCCGTGGCCTGCTGGATCACCAGATCTTTCTCCAATCGAGCACGTATGGGACATCATTGGACGACAACTCCAGCGTCACCCCCAACCAGCATTAACCGTCCCTGTATTGACCCACCAAGTGCAACAGGCATGGAACTACATCCCATAAACTGACATCCAGCACCTGTACGACACAATGCATGAACGTTTGCATTCAACATTCTGGCGGTTACACCGGTTATTAATGTACCAGCATTTCACATTTAAAATGGCTCTTCTCGCGCTTACTTTAAGCTGTGATCTTGAAACCTTAATCGATTAAATATGTTACCTATACAAATGTAATGTATTGCCGCCATTTCATTCCTCTACAACTATTTTTTCGTGGTGTTGGGATTTTTTTCCGTCAGTGTATGTAGAGGATTTTATTAAGGGAGTGTCTGACCCCAGGTCTTGAACAACCCTTAGAAATAGGAAGCTAGGAGATTTGGACTAGAGTGCCCGATAGGAAAGTGACACGGAAGCGAAGTAGAAAGGGGGGGAGACATCCTTATTTATTACGGGGGCAGTACTCGGGGTCCGACGGCTTAACGTACCCATCCGACGCACGGCGGATATTTAGTGGATCGAGCGTTCGTACCTGCCTGGGATCGAACCTGAGGTCCTTTCCGTGGCAGTCACGAACGTTGCCCACTAGGCTACCCGTGGCCCCTATTCCCACATCAGTTCATTTCCTTTGAATGAATCCCCGGGGGCTGCAGCTCTCGCTGGTGCAGCAGATATAAGCGGTCCTCGGAGTTGTTTGCGAGTGACGTAGCTACAATGGAGTCTCCCGTTGGCTGCGAATGCTTCGCCGGGCCTTCATTTTTTGGTTGTTCCTACTTTTATGATAATTCTAACAACTGGAGATTATTCGTGATTGCGAACAACAAATACTCAGTTGCCGAGATTTTTGCAAAAAAGTTTCACTTCTGGTCAAAATGGGCATGTGAACAAATTGCGATTAAAAATAAAGTTCAGTAATGGATAAATTGAAAAATAAAAAAAAATAACTAATTTCTGCAGCGAAATACTTGCACAAAATTAATATTTTCACTTACCAGGCACAGCGAAATTTTCGCTTTTAAACTCACGTAAATTTCTATTCATCAAAAAGCATTAAAGTTACTCCATTGGCCACATTTTACTTTTCCGCTGTTTACCCCCCCCCCCCCCCCCCAAATAAGCTGCGCGTTTCAGTTGAGGTAGTGCTTTATACTTAATTACTTTGAACACAACATTTAATCAAATACAATTACGAAGTTGGTAAATTTTGAAAACAAATTGTTCTACACTAAATTGTGATCATGGCTTGAAAATTAAAACTGGGAATATGTTTACAATTCGTATTTATTAAAGAGAATGCCTGTGAGTCAAAATTCCAAAGGGAGCGTATCAGAAGAAAAATATGTATTATATTTCTAGGGGTCACAATTGACACCTGAAAATGCGTATATGACGTTGAGTGCGTGTCCGCTATCACTGGCACACGCATTATTTTTTACCTTTAAAACTGGTTCCCTTAACTGAGTATGTGTTGCTTTTACAGTATATACATTTATATATCATTTACAACCACTATCTCAACCCACTGCTGGATGAAAGTCTCCAAGTTTCTTCCACAACATTCTGTTTAGAGCCAGTTTTCTTCTTGCTTCCGAATTTCATCCACCCATCTCCCACGTCATCTTCTGGGTCTTTCTTTTTTTTTTTTTTTGTCCCTTCCTATCCAGTTTAATATTTCTCGCTGGCTCTTTCTTCTAGCAATATGTCCATCCCATTGCAATTTAAGGGATTCTGATCATTGCTGTCTTCCATCCTTGTAATTTTCTCGATCCACGAGTTCCTCTTTGTACCTTTCCTGTTCCTGGTTACATCAAACATGCATCTCTCAATGTTTTTTTCCGTTGTCTGCAACCTCGGTATATCTGTTTTAGTTGAGGTCCATGTCTCTGCTTCATGCGTAACAACTAGAAGGATGCACTGATTAATGAGCGTCATGTTAGGATCGTTAGCGTCTAAATAGGGTCGTTAGAATAAGGGTCCTGCATGAAATGTATGTAGAATTAATTTCTTTGCTGTGCAATGGTGTATGCGTGGGTGATGATAAAATGATCATATAATCATATGTAGAGGATTTTAGGTAGGGAGTGTCTGACCTCAGGTTTAAACAACCCTTAGAAATAGGAAACTAGGAGATTTGGGCTAGAGCGCCCGATAGGAAAGTGACACGGAAGCGAAGTAGAAAGAGGGAGGAAGACGCCCTTATTTATTACCGGGGGGCCAGTACCCGGTGTATGCGTGGGTACCTCTCCACAAGGTAAACAATGAGGAAATATACACGAAAATACTGGATTGCACTACGATTCGGAAGTTCACATTAAAATGATTTGACTACAAAATATGCTAAACACTTTTCTTTTAAGAAATAATGCATCAAACCAGGTTTTATACGCCGATTATTTTCTTCATAAATGTGGCCACCCCTTGATATCTGTTGCCGGATTCAGGTATCGGTTACCTCTAGATTTTCCCTATCAGTTACTAAATATAAAATCTAAATATTCATTTCTACGAGTATATATATATATAAATTATTATTAAACGGACAGCATCAGCAGGCTCAGTAACTTAGCTTTCGAAGTGATATCTACAAAATTTGAATGAAGCCCCTCCATCTCAGCTTACCACTAGCCGCTACTGAGTGATATACATTTAAATTTTCCAAACAGCGCGTCTTTATTTGGCACATCCACAGCATTTGTTAGCGTTTTGGTAGGCATTCTTCGAGGAGGTAGCATATCAATTTAAATCACGTAGAGTTCTATTTTAAATTAAATTTGCCGACGTTGGAGTTATGATTACTGTAAAATGTGTTTCCATAATCGCACACTTAAGGAAATCGTACACTTACATCCTAATCCAACCCCTGTTGTTTGGTTCACTTTGCACAACACTACACACATTCTTTAACAAAGACGCCGTCTGCAGCGCCGCGATGCTGCGTGGGACATATTTCGAACGCAGTTTTTGAGTTCGCACGTCACACTTCCTTTTAGGCGCTATACTATAAGCAGTCGTCCATCCCTAATTTAGGGTCACTGGTTCCAGGAAAGGGAGGAGCTAGAGCCGTAAGACAAACACAACATCCATGCATCACCGGGATTCAAACCCGGGCCCAACTCGGACGAATGGTCATAAGCCGTCGCTAAGACCAATTTACTTAGAAAGAGGAGAGGTAGGTCCAATCGCCTTTGTTTCCGTGCCGCCGGCGAGCTGTCACATCACCCCCTAATAGCTAAGCTATTAGGGCGAGCTGTCACATCACCCCCTAATAGCTAAGCTATTAGGGGGTGATAACTGTCACCCTACGAGCTGGAGTGTGACGTCACATTGGCCATAAACGATCTCTTGAGCATTCGGAGCTTGTGCTGTAGTGTCGATTACTCGTTGCATTTCTTTGTCAATTTTAGATCTGCTTTGTCGTTTCATTCATTGTTTTTCTTCATTTATTTTTTGTGTGCAACTATCTCGAAAATACCTGGATACGCCGTTGCACTTTGTCGTAATAACAGTTCAAAGGAAAGGAAGTTAGATGTTACATACCATGTTTTCCCATCAGATAGAGATTTCTTGAAGCAATGGGTAGCGAAATGCTGTCGAAAGGATGCATTCGATGCACAGAAAGCACGAATGTGTTCAGAACACTTTGATGTCTCGAAGTAAGAGCAAGATCTTAGAAATGAATTGCTGAACTTTCCTTCCAGAAAAAAACTGAGGAAAGATGCCGTGCCTACAAAAAATATATGCCTTAGCAGATGGAGGAGCAAACTTCTGTTCGAAGTGAACGGTTTAAGATCGGAGAGGTCCGAAAAAATGCGTTAAATCGAAGTGAAAATATATCTCCAATTAAACGTCAAATCACAGGTCACAATGAAAGTGACATCATTCCTGACCAATATTTATCATACCGTCAACGTTATGTGAGAAGTGCGAATGTCTGAACAAAAATATAATGCAACTGAAGAGTGAAAATAATTCACTACGGGAATAATTATCAAACGTAAGAAAACAGTTGGGAATAGTAAAACAATGCTTTTGCCTCGAGAAAATAAGCCTGAAAACGGAAATTAATATTATGCAACGCAAATGCAAGAATAGAAATTTTCTGAGCAACAGTGAAAGGTGGCCAGCTATCATAAATTTGCTTGGCCATTGTTTCACTGAAGTGCAAATTCAAACTCTTGTGTCAAAAAAAGAGACAAGCAAAATGGAATGAAGAAGATATAAGTCAAGCACTTGTTTTGCATGCTATTTCTCGAAAAGCATATCTTTTCATCAAAAATAAAATGCACATACTGCTTCCAAGCATTTCCTTTCTGAAACGGTGGTGTGGTAAATTTGTGTTCCCGATGGTTTAATTGAGCCCGTTTTAAAGGTGATGAAAATGAAAAACACCTAACCGAATTCAACAAAGTTTCAGTTTTATCTTTTGGTGAAATGAGCGTTGATTGCCGATATTGTTATGATGCTGCTGCAGATAAAATTTTAGGATCGCATAGTAGCGTTTTACTAGTTATGCTGAGAGGCTTCTGGAAAGCTAGGAAACAACCATATACTGTATTATTCCTTTGATAAGCAGATGGATCAAAAGTTGTTAACTGACATAATTCGAGTCGTTGAACAATCGGGTTATTTAGTGCATGGAGTGTACCTGATCTTAACGGGGGGGGATATCAAGGTTTGGAGGCAGCTTGGAGTAACCCCAATATTGTCTTCTTTTCCAAATCCAGTAAATGAAAATTGAAAAATATGGAGGATGTTTGCCGATGTGCCCCATCTAATTAAACTTCTCTGAAATCATATATTTGTTCGGGAAACACGCTGTAGTGTGGAACCATCACTCGCCAGATATATTTGACCTTTTGCTGGAACGTAATAACTCAGAATTAAAGGTGTTTCATAAAATAAAATGGATCCACACAAATGTAAGAGGCTCCATGAGACAGAGAATTAGTTTTAGCGTCTCAGATGCAATCTAACAACGTAAGCAAAGCTGTAGAGTATTTTTTTCCTGAAAGAAAACAAATTGCTAATTTTATAAAATTGGTAAATGACTGATTCGACGTAATGAAATGTAGATTTCCCAGCTCCAAACAGCCATTGTAGTGTGCTTTTGGGAAAAAAAAAACGATATTCAAGAAAAAAGCATCGAACAGTATGCATGTCATATTCCCGTTTTTTCCCAGTATATCATCATCATCATCATCATTGTCAACCATTATCAATCCACTGTTGGACGAAGGTCTCCCCAAGTTTCCTCCACAACGGTCTGTCTTGTGCCAGTCTCTTCCATGTCACTCCCGCATACTTTCGAATTTCATCCACCCATCTTCCATGTGGTCTTCTTCTGGGTCTTTTCCTGTCCCTTGGAATCCAATCTAAAATTTCGGCTGTCGATCGATGGTCTGTTCTTCTGGCAGTATGTCCAGCCCATTGCCATTTCAGGGATTTAACTCTGATCATGATGTCTTCCACTCTTGTCATTTTTCGGATCCACGTGTTCCTCTTCTTATCTCTCCTGGTTACACCAAGCAAGCACCTCTCCATGATGCTTTGAGTTGTCTGCAGCCTTTGTATGTCTCTTTTAGCTAAGGTCCACGTCTCTGCAACATATGTAAGCACTGGAAGGATGCATTGATCAAACACTTTTCTTTTAAGACATAATGGCATATTGCTCTTGAAAATTTGCTGTTTCTTCCAAAAGCTCTCCAGGCAAGTTTTGTACGCCGATTAATTTCTTCATCAATGTGACCCTCACTTGATATCTGCTGTCCAAGATAAACATATGTATCTGTTATCTCCAGTTTTTCTCCATCAATCGATAAATCTTCATTTCTTGTAAAAGCATTGAACATCACTTTTGTCTTCTGAAAGTTCATTTTTAATCCCACTTCTTTACTCTTGTCAGCAAGTTCCTGGATCATACTCTGCAGCTCTGATGGGGTAGTTGCAAAAATGACTACGTCATCAGCAAAACGAAGGTGGGTTAGATAATCTCCATTAATCTTTATCCCTTTGTTTTCCCAGTTCAGTGATTGAAAGACATTTTCCAATGTGGCATTAAAGAGCTTCGGAGATATGGTGTCACCTTGTCTCACTCCCTTTCCAATTTTTATGTGTGTTGTATTTTCAAACAGCCGAATCTTTGCACTTGCATTTTCATAGATGTTATTAATAATATTAATGTATGCATCTTCAATACCGCAGGATTTCAGAGCCGTGGTAACTGCTGATGGTTTCACCGAATCAAAGGCTTTTTCATAATCGATAAAAGCCATGCACAATGGAAGTTCATATTCCCTCGCTCTTTCAATTAGTTCTCTCAGTACATGGATATGATCTATTGTGCTGTAGCCACTCCTGAATCCAGCTTGTTCTCTCGGTTGTGTAACGTACCAGGAGATGTGACGTACCTGACAGAAGGACGCACACGACATAAAGGCGGATAGGAATCAGAATAAAACGTCCGCGTAGCTCAATTGGTAGAGTGACTTATTCCGGAATGAGGGGATCCGGGTTCGAGCCCCGGCGTGGATAAAAATGACGGAGAAATTTACTTTGTTATAATGGCGCCCGAACTATCCGGATGACCCGACCGTTCAAAATCTCGCATTGGTGTGATGTTCTTTCCACACCGCGAGATAGGAAAAATAAGAGAATCCCTTCTCCAGCACTTCGAAAAAAAAAAAAAATAAGGGGGAGATGATGTAACGTACCAGGAGATGTGACGTACCTGCCAGAAGGACGCACACGACATAAAGGCAGATAGGAATCAGAATAAAACGTCCGCGTAGCTCAATTGGTAGAGTGACTTATTCCGGAATGAGGGGATCCGGGTTCGAGCCCCGGCGTGGATAAAAATGACGGAGAAATTTACTTCGTTATAGTTGAGCCATGTCCAGTGTCACCTTCAAGCGGTGTGAAAGAACTTTAGTGAAGATTTTATAAACCACTGATAGGAGGCTGATACGTCTGTAGTTCCTGAGATCCTCAATGTCACCTTTTTTATGTAGCAAGATCATTGTAGCGTTGTTCCAATCCTCAGGAATTTTCCCTTTATTAAGACATCGAGTGAAAATTTGGGCGAGTACTGTTTCGATTTCTCCACTTGCTTCTTGTATGATGTCTACAGTAATTCCATCTTCTCCTGGAGCTTTTCCTCGCTTCATGTTCTTGATTGCATGTGTAACTTCTGCTGGAAGGACTGGAAGAACTCTGGTACTGGTACCTTTCATGATGTCTGGAGTACATGTATCATCCCTTTCATATAATTTGGAGTAGAAATCTTTCACTCTTGTCAAAATTTCGCCTCTATTTCTTGTTACAGAACCATCTTCTTTTCTCAGTGCCATAATCTGTTTTTTTCCCTTACTGAGATGTCCCTTTGCTATCTTTAGGCTTTGGTTGTTTTCAATTGCTTTCCTTACTAGTTCACAGTTGAATTTCCTGACGTCTTCAGTGATACTTTTTCGTACTGTCTTGCATAGCTCTATATATTCCACTTTGGAAGTCACATCTTCTTTAGTTGTCCTCATCACTCTTCTTTTTTGCATCAACATTTTCGTTTTTCCTGATAATTTGTTCACATGCAATTTGTTCTTAGACCCAGCTAATTTTGTTGCTGTTTCCATAAGAGCTTTGGTTACTTTTCTGTTAACTTCAGAAATATTCACTTCTTCCGATGTTAGGCCTTCTAAAGCAGAGAATCTGTTCTTCAGTTCCAATTTGAAGGTATTGTGGTGTTTTTAAGGTTGGTTATGTCAATACACTTTGTTTGTCTTATGAGATTGCTACGTTCGAGTTTAGTGTTGAGGTGCATCTTACATCTCACCAATCTATGGTCACTGCCTGTGTTGAACTTGTTTAGCACACTGCAGTCTTCTATGACGAATTTTTTGTTACACATAAGAAAATCAATTTCACTTGTCGTCCATTTGGATGTCTCCATGTCCATTTCCTGTGTGGCTTTTTTCTTGAAAAAGGAGTTCAAGATGAAAAACCCTTCTGCCTCTGCAAACTCAACGAGAGTATTTCCACGCTGGTTTCTGTTGCCGTGACCGAATTTACCTACTGAAGTTTCATTCTGTTGCCGTTGCCCTATTTTTGCATTGAAATCTCCCATAATTATCTTCAAGTGCTGCTTACCTTTATTATTTAGATGACGAATTTCCTCATAAAATTCTTCAATTTCTTCTTCAGGATGACTTGTGGTGGGTGCATAAGTTTGAATAATCTGAGCCTTGTATCTTCTCGAGAGTCGGATAACGAGTCGTGCAGCTCTGTCAGAGGAACTTTCAACTTCTACAACTTTATCCTTCAGTTTCTTGTTTATTATAAATCCAACACCACTAGTTCTGCCAGTATCTGTCCCACGATAGTAGAAGAGATGTCCACTTTTCAGTTCAATGAGATCTTCTCCTTTTCTCCTTACCTCACTTAGCCCGACGATGTCGCACTTTATCCTTTGTAGTTCCTCTTCCAATTCAAGAAGCCTTGAATCAGAAGATAGGGAGCGTCCGTTATACGTAGCCAAGGTGAGCATCAGATGGCAGCCTAGTCCGGTCCTCCGGGGATTCTTAGCACCCTCTGCCTTCATGTCGCACTGGCCGCTGCCTTGGCCAGGTACATTCCAGCTGCCGGAGACTGAGGGCCAAGATTTAAGTTGTGGAGTCATTTTGGAGGGGTTTTCCCAGTATATATATATATATATATTTTACTCTATTTTGAAAAACAGTTGGATGTTTGTACAATTTTTTGCTTAAAAATTATTTACTCAAAACTAGCTCTGTTATTTCGATTAAAAATTAACAAAGCACACGACACTTTCCCGGTATGGCTTCGTGCGCCTTACAGCTTCGCTTTTAGCTTGGCCACCGTGACGTCACAGCGCAGCGAAGAGAAGCGGGAAGACGGCGCCGTTACGATGGACCTACCTCTCCTCCTTCTAAGTACCTTGGCTAAGACCACTGCGCCATCGGGCGTCGGTCTTAACTTAAAATACAATTTGGAACTTCCATATTTATTGTTTTTTCGGCGGACCATTATTGTTTTCTTCACTTTTACTACAATGAGGACATTTATTTCTACTCTACAACCTATGATGTTTTATTTTGCCCTCTTTTTTCCACCTTGAGGTGAGGATTGTACATATAGTATTCGTTGTACATATCATACCTCCTCATTTGTTTGTCCATAATCATGTAACAAATTATGTTCAGACTAATAAAGCTGTTTTCTGATCGCTCACAGTATCGTTAAACCCCGAACAAACAAAAAAAACTTAAAAAGAAGAAAAGAAAGGAGAAATACAGTATGTAAGCAAACAATTACAAAAATCTGGTGTGAATCACAGGCACACTAGTTCTACATTATGCAATTGGATTATAAAATTCGTGCGTGACCGATCTAGGCGCAAAATGTTAGAAGATTTCCTATGATAACAAACGCAATTAGTTTTTCTCTCTATCATCAATTAAACAAACAGATTTATAACTTGTCACTATTTCATGAGCCTGCATGGGTGTGAACCAAGGAATTCTAACCTCCTTGGTGTGGAGTGGACACGCTGCGTGTTAGTAGGTGCTTTTTTTAGGGGGTTGGAGGTTTAACGACAAGCGTAAGCAACTCAATGGGCTATAAGCCGTCGCCCGTCCCTAATTTAAGGTCAACTGGTTCCAGGAAAGAAAAAGAGCCAGTACCGTAAGACAAACACAACATCCATCCCTCATCGGGATTCGAACCCGGACCCGTCTTAGACGAATGATCGGAAGCCATCGCTTAGACTACTGTGCCACCGAGTGGTATAGCTAATTTGGGCGCAAGAGATGTCAAAATTTACGTTGTAATATATAACACTGGACATGACTCAACCGAGATAACAAGCTGGATTCAGGAGTGACTACAGCACAATAGATCATATCCACGTACTGAGAGAACTAATTGAAAGAGCGAGGGAATATGAACTTCCATTGTGCATGGCTTTTATCGATTATGAAAAAGCCTTTGATTCAGTGAAACCATCAGCAGTTACAATGGTTCTGAAATCCTGCGGTATTGAAGATGCGTACATTAATATTATTAATAACATCTATGAAAATGCAAGTGCAAAGATTCGGCTGTTAGAAAATACAACACACATAAAAATTGGAAAAGGAGTGAGACAAGGTGACACCATATCTCCGAAGCTCTTTAATGCCACATTGGAAAATGCCTTTCAATCACTGAACTGGGAAAACAAAAAGGATAAAGATTAATGGAGATTATCTAACCCACCTTCGTTTTGCTGATGACGTAGTCATTTTTGCAACTGCCCCATCAGAGCTGCAGAGTATGATCCAGGAACTTGCTGACAAGAATAAAGAAGTGGGATTAAAAATGAACTTTCAGAAGACAAAAGTGATGTTCAATGCTTTTACAAGAAATAAAGATTTATCGATTGATGGAGAAAAGCTGAAGATAACAGACACGTACGTTTATCTTGGACAGCAGATATCAAGTGAGGGTCACATTGATGAAGAAATCAATCGGCGTACAAAACTTGCCTATAGAGCTTTTGGAAGAAACAGCATAATTTTCAAGAGCAATATGCCATTATATCTTTAAAAAAAAGTGTTTGATCAATGCATCCTTCCAGTGCGTACGTATGGTGCAGAGACGTGTACCTTAACTAAAAGAGGCATACAAAGGCTGCAGACATCTAAAAGAAGCAAGGAAAGGTGCATGCTTGGTGTAACCAGGAGAGATAAGAAGAAGAACTCGTGGATCCGAAAAATGACAAGAGTGGAAGACATCATGATCAGAGTTAAATCCCTGAAATGGCAATGGGCTGGACATACTGCCAGAAGGACAGACCATCGATGGACAGCCGAAATTTTAGATTGGATTCCAAGGGACAGGAAAAGACCCAGAAGAAGACCAGATGGGAGATGGGTGGATGAAATTCGAATGTATGCAGGAGTGACATGTAGGAGACTGGCACAAGACAGACCGTTGTGGAGGAAACTTGGGGAGACCTTTATCCAGCAGTGGATTGATAATGGTTGACAATGATGATGATGATGATGATGATGATGATGATGATTTTCGCCGCCCCGGTGGCGCAGTGGTCTAAGTGATGGCTTCTGATCATTCGTCCGGAAAAGGTCCGGGTTCGGATCCCGGTGAGGCATGGATGTTGTGTTTGTCTTAAGGCATTGGATCTCTCCCTTTCCTGGAACCAGTGACCCTAAATTAGGGACGGACGACTGCTTATAGCCCATTGAGTTGCTCACGGCGGTCGTCAAACCTCCAACCAACAAGAACATTTCATTTTCACCACATTTCTATCTTCAGGTGTCTTGGCAGGGAACCATAAACCTAAGCTGACCAGAAGTCCCCCAATTCTTCAGGACAGTCCTCGAATTTAGTTTACTGTCCTCAAAAAGGTCTGTGCCGCCCCGGTGGCGCAGTGGTCTAAGCGATGGCCTCTGATCATTCGTCCGAACGGGGTCCGGGTTCGAATCCCGGTTAGGCATGGATATTGTGTTTGTCTTACGGCACTGGCTCTCTCCCTTCCCTGGAACCAGGGACCCTAAATTAGGGACGGGCGACTGCTCATAGCCCATTGAGTTGCTCACGGTGGTCGTTAAACCTCGAACAACAACAAAAAAAAGGTCTGATGCCTTTAGGGACGCAAATTGTCCTCAAATTTTGATATTTGTCCTCAAATGTCCTGGAATTTACACTTCCTCATTAACTTGTTAGATTTCTAATGAAAAATGTTCTTAAAAGTAGTTTTCATTGCACGAATTTTCCGACATGCTTCTTGTGAAAACAAATTTTGACTTTTTTTTTTATCTTTTTTCCGAGATATGATGTATTTCGATCTGGTGAATTTCCTGATATACTTAAAATCACAAAAATAATCCCTAAATACAAATCTGGATCAATAAACGATGCAAAAAACTAATGTATATCTAATTTATCAATTTTTGCTAAAATTTTGAAGAGATTGATTTACAACAGATTGATTTCATACATTCATAATCTAAAAATTATCCATTAATATCAACATAGATTTCAATCCGGAAAGTCAACTGAAACAGCCTTATTATACGTACAACAAACAGTCCAACATAATTTTGAACTTAACTTACATACCATCGCTTTATTTTTAGACCTATCCAAAGTTTTTGATACCATAAATCCCAATATCTTACTACACAAATTACACAATATAGGAACAAGGAACAATGAACATTCTCTTTTTAAAAGTTATTTATCAGGTAAACAACAATATACACAAATTAACAAACAACAATCCACTCTTCAATTCATACCAACTGGTGTTCCACAGGGTTCAATTTTGGGACCTATACTTTTCAGTATATATATTAACGACATCTTTGTTTCAATAAGTGATGTTGATTTACTCCTCTATGCAGACGACATAACCATCCTCACTTCATTTAATTCAACGACTGACACTATTATGAATGTTAATACTCAACTTAATAACATCTCAGATTGGCTAAATTCCAATGAATTAATAATAAATACTACCAAAACAAAATCTTTAATTCTCAAAACAAAATATTTCACAACCTCCTATCACATTATCAATCAATGACACAAATATAGAAGAGGTTAACTCCTTACTTTATTTGGGGATTACCTTACATAGAGACCTTAGATGGAACCAAGGAGGTTATATTACTGGAGACACCACTGGCTCGACCACCATAGGTCACAGCTAATCTGTGGTGTGACGTCACAAGCAGGCAAAAATGAACTAAATTATACCGTTGATGAAACAGTAAGCTTGTGTATCATTGATAAAGATTATTGAATTACTCATTTTATCTGTTTATACGCATAGAAACTTTTGTTCCATGAGGATGTAGCTAGGCTGACGAAAAAGACAGGCTACGGTGCGAAATAGTCACGTGCACAACTTAGTGCTGTCGCCAAGTCAATCGGTTGAACAGCCATTGCATCATTGGTTCATAGTTATTTGTATTGAGTGAGTGAGTATTCCGTTTATTGTCATTTGGATACACGTATAGTTTTGTGAGGTATGTATTTTTGTATTTCTAAGATAAGGTTAATTCTTAGTAAACGTTTTATTTAGTTTTAGTGATAATTATAGGTTTAATGAGTAGATCTTAGTTTCACACGTGTTGAAATCTGTTCATGTCTCGTGAATAGTGAAGTATAAAGAAGTGTGAAAGAAGTGAGTTATTCTGTGGTGTTGAATTCTTATTTCAAATAGAATAAATATATTTTGCCAATGCCGATTCACATAGAGCTTGAATATTACCAGAAATCAGGGCAACTTTTCAGGAAATTAGCCTTCGTAATTTGTATAACATTTGCATCTCCAACAATCGTTAGCCCTTTCTTTACGAAATTAATGCTTGAACTGTTGCATTGTAATGTGTCTCTGAATTAAAGAGGACATTTTTTAATTTCGTAACTTAATGCAACTGTGATATAGCATTTGTCTGATTGAATTTACTAAAGCTGTCTGAACAGTGTGGACAGATTATGTTAAAAAACTGCATGATCAACTTTATTCTAACTGTACAAAACATAAGGAACTACTTTCGATTAAAAATTTCATATTTAGTTCTTCACTTGTATTAAAAGGTATAATTATTTTTACAGGAATTGCCATGCCATGGTTTTGCAGTGTTATTGGCTGCAAGTCAAAATATAGAAGTCAAAAGGAGACTGTTACAACTTTTGCCATACCAAAGTAATGTATGCAGCAGATTTTGTATAAGACAAACTTTGTCTTATACAAAATCTGCTGCATACATTTAAACAGACAAAGTTCTGATTTTAGATTTCCTTGTTCATTTTCTGTTGAATGTTTGTGTATGAGTAGCTTGAAAACTAAATAGGAAAACATAACTCTCCTCAGCTGCAAAATACTCTTGAACAACTTAGTAAAAGCCAAACATGATAACCAAAATGATTTGAAATCACGTGAAAGAAAAATTAAGAAGTTGAAAGTCTGAACGCTTAGTTTTGTGTGCCTCTCTTTAGTGCATAGTGTGCACAGAGTAAGTCCTGAGATAGGAAAAAGAGTTCAAACTTATCAAATATTTTATATGCATGTAAAGTGTATAGCCAGGTTGGTTAAAGCATTGAAATGTATTTTTCTTCTGTAGTAAATGAAGATAACATTTCTGGAAAGTTATCTTTGAAACTGGAAAGTAAAGATCCGTCATATTTGGTTTCATTTTATTTGAAACTTGTATACCAGGAAGCAGTACTTCAGTTAACGTATCGTAACATTTCCGATCTTTTTTCTGCTTCATCACATATTATTCACATAGTGATGCTGAGTGGTGGTGGCATTATGTACTAAAGATTTGTATTTAATTTTTGGCGGTGACCTTTTTTTTTTTTCTTTTTTTTTTCAAATTGGAACTAATACTGTTTGTGCAGTGGTTGCCCGTCTTACACAATGTGCCTGTGATATACCTTTTTTATATTCTCCTATCCCAAGATATGCATCTTAATTTGCCAAGTCGTTTCACAGCAAAATGGACCAGAGTTCCTCATTTAATAGCAGTTTTGATTTCATCAGTCCAAATTCATTTGAAAATCTATGGACTATTTTCTTTCCGTGGAAGATGATGCTGTACTCCTTCGCGTCATAGGGTTTGGCTAGTCCCTCAACGACACCATACCCGTACGAGTTCCATGTCACTTATTTCCAGATTAATAAATGTTAGCAGTAATATTGTAGCATTTTTTTTACCTTTCAATACTGTACTAAAAAATTCCAGGAAATTTCTCTTATTTTCATACTTGCCACTATGACTTCATTGCCATAAAAGTTTTGATAAAAACACCTGTGAGGAGTTAACTGAAGTGTTACTGTGTGTGTGTCAGAGCTGAGTTCGGGCTCAATTTTAAGAGCCCGAGCCTGAAGTATGTCAGCTCGAACGAGCCCGAAAACTATGATTAACCTGTATAGGCATTAAAAAAAGTATTCCAGACTTCCACTCTTTCCTACCCATGCAATTAACCGATGTCTTTCTCAACTGCGGAGTGGCGAAGGGATGTCTATCTATTTCTATAGTTTCTTTAACCATTCATTTCTTCCTGAAATGTTTTTTTGGGGGGGGGGGGTGTCAGGAAACATCTGGAGGCACAACAAACTACGTCGTATGTTGTTTAATAGAAGGTAGGGAGCAAAATTCCGTCAGCTTGCTATCTACTATCTATACTTCTTAAAACTTATCCTTGGCAGAAATCCTGTAATTCATGGCCTATGGTATTTTGTTATCCACGCCCGGAATGGATAGCCCTGCAGAATTCCTACTCAACATTTAAACCCAGTTGCTCTTTAACAACTAGAAAGTGTAAAAAAAGCCTCGTGTGCTAAATCATATAAAATCACGTCCAGAATGTAACGTGGCAAAAGCGAACGCTAAGATTTTTCAAATAATTGAAGATATTCAATATATATAAAATCACATTAAAAGAAAAAGGAAGAAAAATTCTTCCCCTCTCTCCAAGCCCGAACTCCAGTAAGTATTACGCAGCCAGCGCCCGGTTCGGGCTCGGCCCGCCTCAGCACTGGTGTGTGTGTGTACTAGTGCTTAGCTTGACATTTATAGTAGGTATATTGAAAGTAAAAATTTAATTTTACCATAATGAGCAAATTTGGCTTCTAGTAAAGAATGTTAGTAAAATGTATAAATCCCCTAGTGTTATGAAAAACTACTAACCAATTGTGCTTAATTCCTTTAGAAATGTGTGGGAAATAATTATTTATACTGTTGAAATGTTGTCTAATCCAAAAAGTGATATCAAATATGTTTTATGAAAAAGTAGATCACAGTTAGGTATGAACATTACAAAAGTAGATTTTAGGTAAAGAAAATAATGGACACAACTCATACATAAAATATTCAGATGGTAATAAATAATGCAGAAAATTCCATGCATGTTTTATTATGTATTAAACTTTAGGAATAGTCAGATTTGTAAGATCTTACGGCTGCAGCATCACCTTGTTCTCACTAAAAGCAAGCACTCACGTGGTGGATAACATTTCTTTAGCTGTTGCTAGTAGAGATTTCCAAATTATTGGAATATTACTCTCATACAGCTCTGTCCTATAAGCATGCTGCTCCAAAATCACTCATTCAATATGCCAATGTCATTTGCAATGAACCCCACTCATTACAAAAATAATATGAAATCATCCAATAAATTGCCACAAACCATCAGTTTCCTCTTGGAATTGTCAAAAAACCTTTCAAAAAGTTTGATGCCAATCAATTTGTCTGTCACCTTTCTCCTGTACAGAAACCTTCCCTTTCCTTATTGGTTCAATCCCCTTCCATTATTCTTGTTCTTACAAACTTGTCAAAATTTTCAAAAGTTTTAGTTACAAGCTTGCAATTTTATTCTCCTCCCACTACCATCCAATCAATATCTAAAGACAGAGATCCTCTTGATCCTTTAGACAGTCATGGTGTATACCTCATTCCTGAGTCTACTTCCTCAAGTGAAAAATGTAATATTTGTAGTACCTTTTGTACAATAAACTGCAGAATTTTGGAACATAAAAGAGATGTCAGAAAAAGTCTTCCGACTTCTGCACTTTCTCTTCTGACTATTGAAGATATCTCTGACTCTCCAAACTGGGATTGTACCAAAAAGATTGCACCCTTTTCAAACAAATTTTCATTACGCTACAGAGAAAGCATTCAAATTCTCTTCAATAAAAACACCTGCAATTTGGACGCACCTTTCAGTATTCTGTTAATTTGGAAATCTCTACTGGCAACAGCTACAGAAACGATGTCAACCATGTGAGTGCTTGCTTTTAGTGTGAACAAGGCTGATGCTGCAGCCAAAAGACCTTACAAATCTGACTATTCCTAAAGTTTAATACGTAATAAATAGTAAAACATGTGAAATTTTCTGCATTATTGATGATCTGGTAGTTTCTAAATTAGGTAATTGAGTATGTGGTTAACACCAATTTTCCATATTTGGTCTGGTACGATTCGTCCAACGACGATTGGTCCAATGCCGATTCGTCCAACGACGATTGGTCCAATGCCGATTCGTCCAATGAACAATTGGTCCAAAGGTACGATTCGTCCAATGGTATGATTGGTCTAATGCCGATTCGTCCAATGGGACGATTGGTCCAATGCCGATTCGTCCAATGGGACGATTGGTCCAATGCCCATTCGTCCAATGGACAATTGGTCCAATTCCGTCCTATCTGTCCGAAGTGCTACACGTGCTATAAAAATCTCATCTGTTCTGATTCTAGCTCCGATATTATACGAAAGTACCGGTAGTCCAAAGAATGTAAAATGTTGTTACATTGCATGCGTCATATTGTGGTTACAGTTTTTTTTGTTTGTTTTTTCTTTTCGGAATCGCGTTTTTTGTTATACTGTCCTTGTTGCCGTATGAAGTTACTGATGTATGTACCGTTCAATCAACTTCAATGTTTCTCTTTTGCATTAAATAATATAAAAAACTAGTTTTCCGTTTCTGTTTGTAGAATGCAGTGTAGTTCCGCCAACAAGTGGCCAATGGAAACAACTGGTCGGGGTTTGGACAAAGGCCTTTTTAACAGTTTTTATTCTACCGATGTCATATTCGTCACGTTTACATATCATATCAAGTTAATATTATTGAGCTTTTACTTACGCAGGAAATATTAATTCATAGGCCCTAGGCCTAGGCCTTTTTAACAGTTTTTGTTCTACCGATGTCATATTCATAATGTTTGCATATCAAATCAAGTTAATAATATTGCGCTTTTACTTAAGCACGAAATATTAATTCATAGGCCCTAGGCCTAGGCCTTTTTAACAGTTTTTGTTCTACCGATGTCATATTCATAATGTTTTCATATCAAATCAAGTTAATAATATTGCGCTTTTACTTAAGTACGAAATAGTAATTGATAAGGCCTAGGCCTAGGTCTTTTTAACAGTTTATATTCTACCGATGTCATATTCATGACGTTTACCTAACGAATCAAGTTAATAATATTGAGCTTTTACTTAAGTACGAAATATTAATTCATAAGGCCTAGGCCTAGGCCTTTTTAACAGTTTTTATTCTACCGATGTCATATTCACAACGTTTACATATCAAATAAAGTTAATAATATTGAGATTTTACTTAAGCCCGAAATATTAATTCATAGGCCCTAGGTCTAGGTCTTTTTAACAGTTTTTGTTCTACCGATGTCATATTCATAATGTTTGCATATCAAATCAAGTTAATAATATTGCGCTTTTACTTAAGCAGGAAATATTAATTCACAGGCCCTAGGCCTAGGCCTTTTTGACAGTTCTTATTTTACCGATTTCATATTCATAACGTTTAGCTATCCATCAAACTTACCAATGCTGTGCTAGTATTTTTAACTTCACATAATATGTAAAGTTTAGAATTTGACATCAGTAGATTAAAAAGTATAAAAAGGCCTCGGCCTAAGTCATGAATTAATATTTAGTGTTTAAATAAAAGAGCAATGCTATTAACTTGATTTGATGAGTAGACGTTATGAATATGGTATTGGTAGGGTAAAAACTATTAAAAAGTCCTAGGCCTTATGAATTAATACAGTATTTCGTGCTTAAGTAAAAGCGCAATATAATTAACTTGATTTGATTGGTAAGCGTTATGAATGTGACATCGGTAGAATAAAAACGGTTGGCCTTGGCTTTATGAATAAATATTTCGTGTTTAAGTAAAAGCGCAATATTATTAACTTAATTTGATATGTAAACGTTGTGAATATGACACCGGTAGAATAAAAACTGTTAAAACAGCCTAAGCCTAGGTCCTGTGAATTAATATTTAGTGCCTAAGTAAATATTATTAACTTGATTTGATATGTAAACGTTGTGAATATGACACATATATATATAATTAGTTGCCTTAGCGGAAGGGGGCCGATCCTGGCCGTGAACTGGAACTATTTGTGAATATATATATATATATATATATATATATATATATATATATATATATAATTATTTGTCACGGTTAAATCATAAAACCCGCCAGTCAGAAAACGTGTATGTGACTTAAACATGCA
The DNA here is from genome assembly GCA_039090855.1 of Macrothele yani. Classification (NCBI taxonomy): domain Eukaryota; kingdom Metazoa; phylum Arthropoda; class Arachnida; order Araneae; family Macrothelidae; genus Macrothele; species Macrothele yani. Next base: position 104,542,448 of record CM076995.1, read on the forward strand.
GAACTGTGTCTTGTATGTATCTTCAGCCACCAGAGACCCACCAGGTGACACTTTGAGAAACCTATATATTTAATTTTGTAGGGTCCTGGGTTGTTAAAATTACACATGTTCATGTGCAATTTTAACTCCGGCGAGACCGTATTAAAGTGCTTGATTAGTTGATCAAAGTAATGCTTAATACAAAAAATATGGATATTTATTTGTTGTTAATCTTTTTTGAAATATTTTTAGATTTTTAACTGCAAGATCCTGTATGGAACAAATTGCGGCAATTCTGTGGAATTGAGAGAGGATTAGGTTACGATATACTTTTATGGAAATATTGGAAGAGCACTGCGTATAGTGTTTGATATCAAAGTTAAAATCATTTCGTTTATCATAAAGATCAATCATACACCCGACTTGCCCGTCCACCTTAACCTACAGATCAAGGTAATTAACACAAATGGATGAGTCATTGGTTTTTTCAAGAGTGAGGTCTTCGGGGTAAAGTTTAGTACTCACCTGTAAAAAATTCGGTATGTTGAAGACAATGATGTCGTCAACATACCTTAATACTGTGCCAGGTAAGGAAGTGGCAGTTGTAAACCTTTCTTCAGAAAAATGTAAGTAAAGGTTAGCCAAAGCACTAGAGAAACGGCTTTCCATGGGTGTACCCCGAGTTTGGAGGAAGAGACCCTTGCCCACAGCAACGAAATTGTTTTTTAGACAGAAGTCAACAAGGAGGTGCCAATATTGTTCGGTAACGGCACCATCTAACTTCGTGATCAATTTTAATGTTATCTGCAGCAATCCCTTCAACGAGATTGAAGTAAAAAGATTCTTAAAATCAAAGGTGTCTACCGATGTGACCGAAGTCAATGAGTTTATAGTTTCAAGAACTCTGGCAGTGCCGCCTATGATCCAAGTTGAATCAAGTTTGCTCAAAATCCCTGACAAATACTTCTGAAGTACCCCTCCAACTTTGCTATTATAGCAATTACGACCACTTGTAATGAATCTGAAGGTGATGGATTGTTTGTGAAATTTTGGGATGGCATAAACGTTAATAAAATTAGTTTTAGAAACTGAAAGCTTAAGACGTTTATGCAGGGCGATAATTTTCTAGATAACACCCTTACGACACTGAGAGACCCTTACATAGATTTCTGTAATATTCATCGCCAGTAGTAAGAGATTTCGATAGAACGTTTTGCAAATAATTGCAAAGTTATTGTTAGTTTTGTCCACTGGAGTAATAGTGAACAAATCCTGTAAGGAACGAATTTGGGATTGAATCTGTGGTAGATTCAAGGGCACCTGATCAGAAGTTGAAGTGCGAGCTAATTTGACAAGCTTCTGACAAATGTCAAAAAGCAGATTATATATCGATTCCGTAAAGGAATCAAGAGAGATTCATAGATCCTACGATGCACTGCTCGTAAAGAAGTATCATGTGGTCAATTTTAGTCACAAGACCTTTGATCCTATTGGTCTTGGCCACATCTTTCATAGACGTCTTAGTGTTTTTCCCCTCAAAAATGTAGTGAAATTAGTGCCTTGCTATCGTTATGATAGGCAACTGGGTCGCTTGTTGTTTAATTACCGACAAACTGTTGCCAATCGTGGCACTTCTATTGAGGAAAGTACTGACCAGTGTTTTTGTCACCTTGACACATTCCAGGAATTTGTCGATCCGCACCATCAGCATATTGTGACGGGGAATCTGGATATTGTGTCATTTACCGAGTTACGCACACTAATGGCTCTGGGCTCTAAATACAGAATGGTTCCTCGACTCAGTGTAAAAAGGTGTGTTTCAGTATTGCAAAGCAATTTACTGCAGTGTGCTCTTAAACGTTCATGTGAGTACAACCTCCCTCTTGATTCCTTTACGGAATGGATAGATAATGTGCTTTTTGACATTCGTCAGGAGCTTCTCAAATCAACTCGCACTTCAACTTCTGTTCAGGTGCCCTTGAATCTACCACAGATTCAATCCCAAATTCGTTCCTTACAGGATTTGTTCAATATTACTCCAGTGGACAAAACTAACAATAACTTTGCAATTCTTTGCAAAAAGTTCTATCAAAATCTCTTACTACTGGGGATGAACAATACAGAAACGTTTGGAAGGGTTTCTAAGTGTCGTAAAGGTGTCGTCAAGAAAATTATCGCCCTGCATAAACGTCTTAAGCTTTCAGTTTCTAACACTAATTTTCTTTACATCTATGCCATCCCAAAATTTCACAAACATCCCATCACCTTCAGATTCATTACAAGTGGTCCTAATTGCTATAATAGCAAAGTCGGAGCGGTACTTCAGAAGTATTTTTCAGGGGTTTTGAGCACTTGATTCAACTTGAATCATAGGCATCAGTGTCAGATTCTCGAAACTATAAACTCATTGACTTCGGTCACATCGGTAGATAATCTTCAACATGCCGAATCTTTTACAGGTGAGTACTGAACTTTACCCCGAAGACCTCACTCTTGAATAAACCAATGACTCATCCATTTGTGTTAATTACCTTGATCTGTAGGTTAAGGTGGATGAGCAAGTCGAGTGTATGATTGATCTTTATGATAAAAGAAATGATTTTAACTTTGACATCATACACTATACGCCGTGCTCTCCCAATATTTCCATAAAAGTGCACCGTAACCTAATTTTCTCTCAATTCCGCAGAATTGCCGCAATTTGTCCCACACAGGATCTTGTAGTTAAAAAATCTAAAAGAATTTCAAAAAAGATTAACACTAAATAAATTTCCATATTTTTTGTATTAAGCATTACTTTGATCAACTAATTAAGCACTTTAATTCGGTCTCGCCGGGGTTTAAATTACACATGAACATGTTTTATTAACCCAGGACCCTACAAAATTAAATATATAGGTTTTTCAAAGTGCCCGCTGGTGGGTCTCTGGCGGCTGAAGATACATATAAGACACAGTTCTGCATATTTAAGTCACTTACACTTTTTAGCACGTCTTTTGTAAAAAAAGATCTTGCTTATGTTGCCGGTTTGTCCGTCGTCCGTCCGTCTGTACCCACAATATCTCTGCAACTATTAGTCCTATTCGAAAAATTCTTTCTGCATTGGGAAGCTTGAAATATGCGAATGATGATTCTTTATTTCGTTTTTTTTTTTTTACGATGTATAATTTCGCTGCTAAGGGGCGTAAATGCAGATGATGTCGAACTCAAAAACACGTTTAATTCCACATATTTGCTTCTAAACATCCGATTGAAAAAAATAATTTTATCTTTGGATTCCATTTATGTCGAAGAGTATTTTAGATATAGTTACTTTTTCAAATTACGCATAGATTTTCCGTTAGGGGGCGTAAAAGTAAATTACATTTTTCCCAATAACTCTTCTTCTAAAACTCCGATTTGAAAAAAAATTTTCTTCAGCGGAAACATCTCCTGATGGAAAATCTTTTGCATATAATTTCAAATTTTTGGTAAAGAATACTTTAGCCACCAGGGGGCGTAAGTGTTAATTTTTGCTTCTGATGTATTTGCCATAAAATCTGAGCTTCTAAAATGTCGATTGAAAAAATTATTTCGTGGACTGATACCACTCACGTTGATAAACCTTTTGGAATATTTTCTTCTTAAAATATTCCACAGTTTCTCCGCCAGGGGACGTAGATGTATAACATATTTTTGTCAATATCTCTACTTCTTGGAGTCCGATTTGAAAAATTCCTTCTTTGTTGGATAGTGTTTTCAGTGAGACATGTTTTTCATATAATTTCAAAATTTTCAAGTAATTCATAGACTTTCCGCTAGGGGGCGTAGAGGTAAATTGCGTTTCCCTCTATATCTCTGCTTCTAAATCTCCGATATGAGAAATTCTTTCTGCACTGGATACAGCTCCTGATGGGAAATCGTTTGCACATAATTTCTAATTTTTGTAAAAAAATGGTTTGGACCAGGGAGCGTAAATCTTAATTTCCGCTTCTGATGTATTTGCAGCGAAATATGAGCTTCTAAATTTTTGATTGAAAAAATTCGTCTTTTGTAGACAGTACTCATGTCGACAATCCTTTTAGAAACATTTTCTTTTTAAAATAATGCATGGTTTCTACTTCAGAGGGCGTAGATATATATCTTATTTTTTGTCAATATCTCTAGTTCTAGAAGTCCGATTTGAAAAATTCCTTCTTTGTTGGATAGTGTTTTCAGTGTGACATGTTTTTCATATAATTTCAAAATTTTCAAGTAATTCATAGACTTTTCGCTAGGGAGAGTAATGGTAAATTGCTTTCCCCCCTATATCTCTGCTTCTAAATCTCCGATTTGAAAAATTCTTTCTGCACCAGATGCAGCTCCTGGTGGGAAATCGTTTGCACACAATTTCAAATTTTTGAAAAAATTGTTTGGCCACTAGGTGGCGTAAGTCTCAATTTCCGGTTCTTATGTATTTGCAGCAAAATATGAGCTTCTAAAATCTCGATTGAAAAAAATGTGGTTTGTTCACCGATACTACTTATGTCGACAAACCTTTTAGGAACATTTTCTACTTGAAATAATGCATAGCTTCTACGCTAGGAGGCGTAGATGTATATCTTATTTTTGTCAATATCTCTACTTCTAGGATTCCGATTTGAAAAATTCTTTCTTTGTTGGATAGTGTTTCCGATGCGAAATGTTTTTACTATAAATTCAAAAATTTCAAGTAAATCATAGACTTTCCGCTATGTGGCACAAAGGTAAATTGCGTTTTCTGCGTTATTTCTGCTTCTACAACTCCGATTTGAAAAATTCTTCCTGTATCGCATACAAGACCTGATGGAAAATATTTTTTACATAATTCCTAATGTTTGGTAAAGAATGGTTTGGCCACCAGGGAGCATATATGTTAATTTCTGTTTCTGATGTATTTGTAACAAAATCTGGGCTCCTGAAAACTCGACTAATTTTTTTTTTCTTGGACCGATGGTGCTCATATGGAAAAACCATTTGAGAATATTTTCTTCCTAAAATAATGCATGGTTTTCCCACCAGGGGACGTCAAGTCACATCTTATTTTTGTCGATATCTCTGTTTCTAAGTGTCCGGTTTGAAAAATTATGTCTATGTTGGAGAACGTTTCCGGTGCGAAATGTTTCTCATATAAATTCATGTTTTTCTTAACGCACAAGTCTGCAACCAGTGGGCGTAAGCTCACAATTCCGTTTACAGCACTATCTGAGAGATTAAAAACCAGATTAAAAAACTTCTTTCTTCCGTCAGATACTATTGTTTTCCATACCGGTTCCATTGACTTTGAATAGCTTTGATAAATTTAATTTGCGTCAGAACGGATTCAAAAGACATGCTCATTGCACCCGAAAATTCGGTGTCATCTTTCTTGTTTGGACTGGTGGGTTTTATGATGTAACCGTGAGCTATACTTTTTCGTTGTAGTATATATTTGCACGTATGTTGTTAGGGTTTTGTGTTTCTTCTTACACTCCATGTTGTTCGTGGATAGTAAGTTCTTTTTCTTTCTTCTTTTGTTTATTTATTGAAGTTTGGTCATTTGGTTTCGTGGTTCGGGAGCATTACCAGCAGACATTTGGTTCTCCCTGTCGTCCGCTGGTACCAAAAAAGCCACTCCCACAGGTTGATGCCCCTTTGAAAAAAGCAGCCTGGTTTTGGTTTATTTGTTTTTTCTTGTTACAACTCTGATATTTATTTGTATTCCTTTTTGTAGGGTTTTTAGTTGTATAATTGCTTTCCACGAGGTTTAGCTGACTTAAGCGCTCCCTCTGCAACAAGCTTTGACATTATTTTGTTTTATTCAGTTTGATTCATTTAGTTAAAACAAAACAAAATTGGTGGTGTTTCCGTGTGTATATCATCATCATCATCATTGTCAACCATTATCAATCCACTGCTGGACGAAGGTCTCCCCAAGTTTCCTCCACAACGGTCTGTCTTGTGCCAGTCTCCTCCATGTCACCCCTGCATACTTTCGAATTTCATCCACCCATCTCCCATGTGGTCTTCTTCTGGGTCTTTTCCTGTCCCTTGGAATCCAATCTAAAATTTCGGCTGTCCATCGATGATCTGTCCTTCTGGCAGTATGTCCAGCCCATTGCCATTTCAGGGATTTAACTCTGATCATGATGTCTTCCACTCTTGTCATTTTTCGGATCCACGAGTTCCTCTTCTTATCTCTCCTGGTTACACCAAGTATGCACCTCTCCATGCTTTTTTGAGTTGTCTGCAGCCTTTGTATGTCTCTTTTAGTTAAGGTCCACGTCTCTGCACCATACGTAAGCACTGGAAGGATGCATTGATCAAACACTTTTCTTTTAAGACATAATGGCATATTGCTCTTGAAAATTATGCTGTTTCTTCCAAAAGCTCTCCAGGCAAGTTTTGTACGCCGATTAATTTCTTCACCAATGTGACCCTCACTTGATATCTGCTGTCCAAGATAAACGTACGTGTCTGTTATCTCCAGCTTTTCTCCATCAATCGATAAATCTTCATTTCTTGTAAAAGCATTGAACATCACTTTTGTCTTCTGAAAGTTCATTTTTAATCCCACTTCTTTACTCTTGTCAGCAAGTTCCTGGATCATACTCTGCAGCTCTGATGGGGTAGTTGCAAAAATGACTACGTCATCAGCAAAACGAAGGTGGGTTAGATAATCTCCATTAATCTTTATCCCTTTGTTTTCCCAGCTCAGCGACTGAAAAACACCCTCCAATGTGGCATTAAAGAGCTTCGGAGATATGGTGTCACCTTGTCTCACTCCCTTTCCAATTTTTACGTGTGTTGTATTTTCAAACAGCCTAATCTTTGCACTTGCTTTTTCATAGATGTTATTAATAATATTAATGTATGCATCTTCAATACCGCAGGTTTTCAGAGCCATTGTAACTGCTGATGGTTTCACCGAATCAAAGGCTTTTTCATAATCGATAAAAGCCATGCACAATGGAAGTTCATATTCCCTCGCTCTTTCAATTAGTTCTCTCAGCACGTGGATATGATCTATTGTGCTGTAGCCACTCCTGAATCCAGCTTGTTCTCTCGGTTGAGCCATGTCCAGTGTTACCTTCAAGCGGTGTGAAAGAACTTTAGTGAAGATTTTATAAACTACTGATAGGAGGCTGATAGGTCTGTAGTTTCCGAGATTCTCAGTGTCACCTTTCTTATGTAGCAGGATCATTGTAGCGGTGTTCCAATCCTCAGGAATTTTCCCTTCATTAAGGCATCGAGTGAAAATTTGGGCGAGTACTGTTTCGATTTCTCCACTTGCTTCTTGTATGATGTCTACAGTAATTCCATCTTCTCCTGGAGCTTTTCCTCGCTTCATGTTCTTGATTGCATGTGCAACTTCTGCTGGAAGGACTGGAGGAACTCTGGTACTGGTATCTTTCATGATGTCTGGAGTGCATATATCATCCCTTTCATATAATTTGGAGTAGAAATCTTTCACTCTTGTCAAAATTTCGCCTCTATTTCTTGTTACAGAACCATCTTCTTTTCTCAGTGCCATAATCTGTTTTCTTCCCTTACTGAGATGTCCCTTTGCTATCTTTAGGCTTTGGTTGTTTTCAATTGCTTTCCTCACTAGTTCACAGTTGAATTTTCTTACGTCTTCAGTGATACTTTTTCTTACTGTCTTGCATAGCTCTATATATTCCACTTTGGAAGTCACATCTTCTTTAGTTGTCCTCATCTCTCTTCTTTTTTGCATCAACATTTTGGTTTTTCCTGATAATTTGTTCACATGCAACTTGTTCTTAGACCCAGCTAATTTTGTTGCTGTTTCCATAAGAGCTTTGGTTACTTTTCTGTTAACTGCAGAGATGTCCACTTCTTCCGATGTTAGGTCTTCTAAAGCAGAGAACCTGTTCTTCAGTTCTAACTTGAAGGTGTTATGGTGTTTTTTAAGGTTGGTTATGTCAATAGATTTTGTTTGTCTTATGAGCTTGCCACGTTCGAGTTTAGTGTTGAGGTGCATCTTACATCTCACCAATCTATGGTCACTACCTGTGTTGAACTTGTTTAGCACACTGCAGTCTTCTATGACGAATTTTTTGTTACACATAATAAAATCAATTTCACTTGTCGTCCCATTTGGATGTCTCCATGTCCATTTCCTGTGTGGCTTTTTCTTGAAGAAGGAGTTCAAGATGAAAAACCCTTCTGCCTCTGCAAACTCAACGAGAGTATTTACACGCTGGTTTCTGTTGCCGTGACCGAATTTACCTACTGAAGTTTGATTCTGTTGCCGTTGCCCTATTTTTGCATTGAAATCTCCCATAATTATTTTCAAGTGCTGCTTACCTTTATTATTTAGATGACAAATTTCCTCATAAAATTCTTCAATTTCTTCTTCAGGATGACTTGTGGTGGGTGCATAAGTTTGAATAATCTGAGCCTGGTATCTTTTCGAGAGTTGGATAACAAGTCGTGCAGCTCTGTCAGAGGAACTTTCAACTTCTACAACTTTATCCTTCAGTTTCTTGTTTATTATAAATCCAACACCACTAGTTCTGCCAGTATCTGTCCCACGATAGTAGAAGAGATGTCCACTTTTCAGTTCGATGAGATCTTCTCCTTTTCTCCTTACCTCACTTAGCCCCACGATGTCCCACTTGATCCTTTGTAGTTCCTCTTCCAATTCAAGAAGCCTTGAATCAGAAGATAGGGAGCGTCCATTGTAAGTAGCCAAGGTCAGCATCAGATGGCAGCCTAGTCCGGTCCTCCGAAATTCTTAGCACCCTCTGCCTTCATGTCGCACTGGCCGCTGCCTTGGCCAGGTACATTCCAGCTGCCGGAGACTGAGGGCCAAGATTTAAGTTGTGGAATCATTTTGGAGGGGTTTGGCCATAACTCACCACGCTGGCCAAGCGGGTTGGTGAGTGTGGGATAGAATTTCCTCTAATCCCGATGGTATAGTTATACCGCTATTGGCGGTCGTCAGAGCCCCTTTAGTGGGAACAGGATGCACCACGAGAAGGCGGGGTTGACATTTGTCAAGGAGAGGCTGTGATGTTACGCATCACCTGACCTTACATCCCGTGTGTATATATATGTATATATATAGTATACAGGGTGTTCGTAAACTGTTTTGACAAAAGAAAAGGGGTGATAGTACCCATCAAGACGAACAATATTTACAATGGAACCTAGGGTCGCATTCCGCTCTGAGTGTCAGAAAAGAGTAAAGTTAGACGCCCAAGTTGAACTTTCAACAGTGCAAAGAAAGAGAATTAACAACATCATAAGTTGCACAATCAAATTTATGGAGATCAGGGACATACTCAAAGTAGATGCTCAAAATGGCGGCCACGGGTGCCGTTGCACAATTCACACCTGCGAATGAAAGACTAACGCACCCTCTCGAAGACTCCTGGTGTCGTGTTTATCCTGTCCGCTGCAACAACGATTCTCGCGACGAGATCTTCCACGGAGTCCACAGGCGTCTCGTACACCACTGATTTCAGATGCCCCCAGAAGAAGGAGTCCAGTGGGTTTAAGTCTGGTGAGCGTGGAGGCCATGCCACAGGTCCACCACGTCCAATCCATCGTGCGGGATATGTGGCATTCAGAAAGTGTCTACTGCACCTTCATAAGCAAATCAGCTGCAACTGTCGACGCTGCGTCTTTTCTCTGGCAATTTGCATACGGTAAATGCTCCGGCACGAAAGAAATGACGTCTGAGGTGACGACTTGTGCTTGTTGGACATATTTCGAAGTTACTCTTTTCTGACACTCAGAGTGGAATGCGACCCTAGGTTCCATTGCAAATATTGTTCGTCTTGATGGGTACTATCACCCCTCTTCTTTTGTCAAAACAGTTTACGAACAGCCTGTATACATCTCAGGATTTCAAAATGGAAATGAAGATTATATTTGGTACAACGAAAATAATGAAGTTACAGTTGTAGATTAATCACATAAACTTGTGATAACTTTTGTAACGACTTAGTTAACTTCAATCGTATTTAACTATTCCAGAACTTTTAAAAATAATGATAAACATAATCACAACATTAGCCTATCTCATCGATCTCTTCTATCTCAATGATAAGTCCTGTTTATATCCAAGCTTTCTGACTTGATTGACTGCCAATGTTGGTCCAAAGAATAAACTCTTGGAAGTTTTAGTCTAGAAAGCATATCGAGAGGTAACTAAAATTTTCATGGGAGAAAATAAACCAAAAACGGAAATTTGAAAAGGGGAAACACGTCACAAAGTATTTGCACCAAGGTTTTGGAAGAAGCTGAAACCCTTTTAGGCGCAGAGAGACAGAAAATCAAACAACATGTCGCTCTTAATAACTGCCATGATGTACTGGGACTTTCTGCGACAGAGCTCAGATGACTAATTAGCTTCTCATCTCTGTTGCATATTGAGAGGTCACGGAGGTTGGGCTTATCCGCATATTGTTTGTTCTAAATGCCATGCTCCCCTGTTTTGGACAAATACTTTACGTGCATATGAGGGGCTTACAACTGAGAAAGAAGGTTACTCTGCATCCTGATTTGCTGCGCGAAATAATGTATACTGACTAAGTTTTTAAAAAAGAAATACTGAAAGGAATAATTTTTTTTTTAGTTATAATTTCAGTTGAATCCGCGAATAACGAGCTCGCATTAAACCGAAGTTTTTATAGATCCCCTGAACTTTGTAATATTCACCCTTGTTTTAACCGCATATTACGAACAATAATTTTTGGAAAACCCGCATATATCGAATAAGTGGCATTCACCCAGTTTTTCTCCTTACAGATGGGTTGGGTAACCTCGTGGTTCCCCTTGCAGATGGGTTAAGTAACCCCATGGTTCCCCTTACAGATGGGTTAGTTCTCATGAAGACTGTTTCAGTTGCTTATTTACTACCTCCTTCCCCACTTCACGCTTGCTAAGCTTACATCTTCTTTTTGAATCGTATATCTAGAAGCAATGATATGAAACAAAAGGATTGTCATCTTCAAAATCTGTATTATATGATGTAATCCCGTATTTCATTCATGATTTATCTGCTCCTTTTGGCAATCACGGGATAAAATTCTTAACCTCCAGATTCGCTAAACATGAATGCCGGTTGCTTCGACTAGCGAATCCTGTGATGGTTATATTCAAATTAATCGGAAACTTGAGACTTGATCTTTCTTGACACCTTCACCTTCCCTTGACACCTTTCAAACACTATATCTCCGTTTAGAAAATCTTAAGAGTTCATTTTACATCTAGAAACATTTTAACTGTGACAGAGAAAGTTGTAAAACATTTAAAACATAGACCATGATAAGAAAAAAGCAAGCAAGAATTGTTCATATATCCGACTAACATGCAACAAGTGAAATTTAGAAAATTCTGGCGGTTACTTTAATTTTTACATTCGTTAAATGTTTTACTTATTACAGAACTCACTCATATTATTTTGCTAGCTGCAGTTTTCAATTAATAAGTATTATTTACCTTCCATGTATAGAGAAATAGACTATGATTGACTAGTTCTAGCTTGACGTAACGTAACATGCCAAAAATAGCCCTTTTTTTATCTGTCTAGTTATAACGACGTTGCCATATATCGAATGCTTTTGACCTTCCCTGCTACTTCATTATATACGATATGACGAAGTAAATTTCTCCGTCATCTTTGTCCACTACGGTCATCGAATCCGGGTTCCCCTAACTCCGGAGTAAGTCGTTCTCCCAACTAAGCTACGCGGACGTATGCTCTCGCTGCTATCTGTCTTTATCTCATGTGCGTCTTGCGGTGCAGGCACGCCACATCCCCCCCCCAAGAGGGCCGAGGGCATGGCCTACAGATCAGCCGGGACCATGTGTCGCTGTAGGCAGTCATGCCATGCAGAACGTGCATTTGAGAAATCCCAGTAAATTTTGGTGTGTGAAACGTAACATCACACACATTTATTTTTCGAAGCGCTGAAGAAGGGATTCTCATTTTTCCTATCTCGCGGTGTGGAAAGAACATCACACCATTGCGAGAAATCTAACAGCCGAGTCATCCGGGAAGTTCGGGCGCTAATATGACGAAGTAAATTTCTCCGTCATCTTTGTCCACGCCGGTCATCGAATCCGGGTCCCCCTGACTCCGGAGTAAGTCGCTCTCCCAACTGAGCTACGCTGACGTATGCGATCGCTGCTATCTGCCTTTATCAGGCACGGCACAACGGGTTCGAGTGTATCAGTAAACTTATTTACACGATGTGCCTTTCTATTATTTATGTACCTCAGAGCACAAATGTACGCCCCTAGAATGGCTATCCTGGGAGGGCAACCGCACCGTGCCAACCCCCTCCCAGCTACGGCTCTTATGACACGTATGGACATAAGGCAATAAAGAAATTTGCCCAGACACTCAGTGCATTCCCTGTTGTTTCGCGTATGATAAACTGCATGTAGTAAGGTATATTAAAATTTAACTCAATAAACTATCAAGGGGTAGTCCATGATCTCCCACTTGTATCCGCATCTGCACCGTGGGCGGCGGAAAGTGAAGATCGTTGTCCCGGCACGAAATTTCGAATCGTGGTGCACCCGCTCCCTTCCCGCTTCCCGGAACAAACAGAAGAAATCTTACCACTTCCCGGAACAAACAGAAGAAAGCTTACCACTTCCCGGAACAAACAGAAAAAACCTTACCACTTCCCGGAACAAACAGAAAAAACCTTACCACTTCCCGGAACAAACAGAAAAAACCTTACCACTTCCCGGAACAAACAGAAAAAACCTTCCCGCTTCCCGGAACAAACAGAGAAACCTTACCACTTCCCGGAACAAAGAAAAAATCTTCCCGCTTCTCGGAACAAACAGAAGAAACCTTACCACTTCCCGGAACAAACAGAAGAAACCTTACCACTTCCCGGAACAAACAGAAGAAGCCTTACCACTTCCCGGAACAAACAGAAGAAAGCTTCCCGCTTCCCGGAACAAACAGAAGAAACCTTACCACTTCCCGGAGCAAACAAAAGAAACCTTACCACTTCCCGGAGCAAACAAAAGAAACCTTACCACTTCCCGGAACAAAGAAAAAAATCTTCCCGCTTCCCGGAACAAACAGAAGAAACCTTACCACTTCCCGGAACAAACAGAAGAAACCTTACCACTTCCCGGAACAAACAAGAGAAACAATGCATAAGGAGCTTTGTTTGGGATTAGGACGACCAGACAACTTACCTAGAGGAACTTTCTAAGGCACATCACAACAATCGCACATATATGCCAAACGAAAAAAATAAAAAAAATAAAAATCTTGGCTGTAATTATTGACCGGGCCCGGGCGGTTCCGCCGCCACTGATACACAGATAATGAAAATAAGTGTGAAGAAAAAAATTCTAAGCGCTCTCGTGCAGTGAATGAGAGTATGCTAACAGATGGCAGCACATGTCAATATCAATGCTGAAATACGGATTAATAGGAAACCCAAAAAATGATTTGAAAATTGTGGCCGGACGTCAAAAATCAGATCAAAACGTATCGGTAGACTTGAGACGCTGCGCTAATTTCACTTTTATCTCTATGAGCAAAAATTTTGTCTCGCCATTGCGTGGATGCAGCTTAGGCCTATGTGAAATTCAGTAACCTTGGAAGTCCAACGTTATGGGACAATTGTCCCTATCCGCACACTTTGTTTTATTTATAACATCGGCGTCTACCCCACCAGTCCTGACACAGAGGGAATGGTAAGTTAGGAGTAGTCAGTATTTCTCAGTGTTTCTTACAACAATAATTTCCGAGATATTTTCTTTTTCTTAAAGGAACAGACTGGAGCTGTACTGCAGAAACAATCCGGAGATAGTGTCATTCGAAGGTATCACTGATTGAAGTTTGAAAGGAATCACATCAGCCAAGGCGCAAAATTGGGCAAAAAAGTTCAGAACTTCACACTTAGACAGAAATGTGGCTGATATAGCCAAGGTACAATAGTGGAGGAAAATTTGGCAGCTACTATCATTCAAAACAAGTTAGTAAAATCATGCAATGCATTGATTATGATACGCTTTCCAACATACCAGAAATCATTAGCCTACTCAAGTTATTATTTAAGTTATGAGGATAATGGCTGTGGAATGAATCTCGCTCCTGTGCCCTGACCTTTGACCCTATTTCGATGATATTCCACGGAACCAGTTCAGTATACCTCCGGAACAACATGTAAAGTTTTGTCGCAATCAAAGGATTTTTTTTTCGCAAGTTAGGAAGCATAAGGACGATGGAATGGATCCCACTCCTATGTCCTGACCTTTGAACCCATTTCGATGGTATTAAACAGAATTGATTCAGTATACCTCCGGAACAACATACTAAAGTTTTGTCGCAATCGAAGCATTTTTATGTAAGTTAGGACGCAAAAGGGCGATCGAATGGATTCCGCTCCTATGTCCTGCCATTTGACCCAATTTCGCCCATTTTCAATAGGGTTTGTCCCCAGTTGTTTCCTACCATATGCTAAAATTTCATCAAAATCGAACCATTTTTACGCGAGTTATCGTGTGGACGGACAGACGGACAAAGATGGAGCATATACGCTTCTTCAACCTACGGTTGGAAAGCGTAAATCAGCACCTGTTGACAGGTACTTCGCTAGACTTCAAAATCAAAGTGGGTGACGGGTGGCAGAGATGAGTTCGGGCTCTGTTTTCGAAGCCCGAATCCGTCCGAGCACGAAATGTTTCGGCCCGAGCCCGACGTTTCTAAGTGTTGATGCTTTTCCCCCTTTTATCCGATTTTTACATGAAACAGGAAGGCGCATGGAATTTTTTGCGTCTCATTAGGAAACATATAACCTAGAAATAAAATTTATATTTCAGTTTCACAGAAATTTTTGCAGCAGCTATTTTTTTCTTATTTAAGAAAAACAAACTGTCTGCCTTTTTTGTGCATGGCGAGGAGATGGTCTCAGCACATGTTTTGGCATGACACAAAAGTGTGCAAGATCCTGAAGAACTTTTATATTTCAAAATGCATTCGCATTTCTCGCACGGAACATAATCCAATTTTACGTTGGTCGTGCAATCAATAATTTGGAAAAATGTTTGAACGAGATAAATTTTCCCATTTCATTTTTAACTGTTTTACATTCACCAGTATTTAACTTTTTTCGTATAACTTCAGGAAACGGATCATTCATATTGTAATGCGCAAACGGATAAAAATATTAACTCAACTTAAGGGATGAATATTGAGTACAGGCGACAATAACAGCTATCAGAAGAGCTTTGCTTAATTTGTTGTTTCCTTGCCGCCTTCTACATGATATTTAGTTTAACGAGGTCTTCTGAAATACTGGGGGTAAACTTACGTCCTCACAGCTGAGATCCTATGACCAATTTCACACAGGCAGAACTAATCCGTCGAAGCAATAAATCTCCCGGCTGTCCTACCTCTGGTTTTCAAGCGGACTATTTCCTCTGGGGAATTTATTTTGATTCGCACTTCAATTTCCATCATACCCCAGAGCTATTTTTCACAGCATAGTCAAACTGCATACCTTTATCCACCCTCTACGTCCTAATTTTTTTCATAACAGATTTTTTTCTCTTCTGTGCATTACGTTTCAATGAGAAATTTATGACACCAGCGGCTTTTCCTTTGTCCGTCCCCATCTGTTTTACTGCGGATGGTTCTTTTGAGAATTGAAATCGTCTTCTCTGATGTGTCCAAGAGCAAATTTAGCTACACATTGAACTGATTGTCCTACTGCGTCTGTGCGAAGGTGGAGTTCCCTAATCTCTATTTTCCCTGCCTCAACTCCTTGCTTTCCTAAGCTAATTACTCTCTTAAAAACACATCAATTCCTTTCCCATGCAATCAGGAAAGACCGCCCCGGTGGTGCAGTGGTCTAAGCGATGTCCTCTGATCATTCGTCCGAAAGGGGTCCGGGTTCGAATCCCGGTCAGGCATGGATGTTGTGTTTGTCTTATGGCACTGGCTCTCTCCCTTCCCTGGAACCAGTGACCCTAAATTAGGGACGGGCGACTGCTTATAGCCCATTGAGTTGCTCACGGTGGTCGTTAAACCTCCAATAAAAAAAATCAGGAAGGATTCACGGATAAACTGCAGGAGCAAAAAACTGGTTCTTCTTCCTTAAACACAGAAGAAAAAAACGGGAAAGAAAGACTCAATATTTTAACTTAAAAAAGGAGCCCGCCCGAGATGTAATTAATATGCTATTCGTAGCTCGTCCGAGCCCGAGATGAAGCTGTTGACGCTATTCGTAGCTCGTCCGAGCCGGAGATGAAGCTGTTGACGCTATTCGTAGCCCCCCTGTGCCCATCTCATCTCTAACGGGTGGGCAAGTATGATAGCAGCTTTATTTACGATACTCTGAGAGAAATAATTTTAATGCTTTTCATTACCGGCTACAAAGGAATTAGTGCAACATCCTTCCCCCGAAACACACACGGATTTGACTAGTTATGACACTGGTGCACAATACAAGTGCTGGTAAAATTGCCTTACAAAATTCTGCATTTTGGCTTATGAAAGTAGAACTGTACTTGAACAATTTCTTTAAAGAAAAATGTTCTTTTTGTGCATCTAAATCCCATTTTAACGTCGTGAGACGCAGACACAATACCTCTCCCATCCTTAATTCCCTTTCTTTAAACCAGCGACCTTGCTTGCACTCCTCTTCTCTAAAGCAGTCATGAGCCCTCGGTGTACGCCGTGCATCAGCCACGTCCTACACCCTCACTGTTCCGGGGCAGTCTTAAGACAATTAGTGCAGCTTTAGACTCCACTTACGGTTATGGAATCCCCTACTTACTAGCACAAACAAACAGGATACAACCTTTCTACGGATACATAAACAATGCGCCTCCTAGGGGAAAATACATAGGAATAGAAGAAAAACACGAGACATTATTGCTTGGCAAAGTTTAGATTATATTTTTAATATATTGAAAACTGACACGTCTTGAATTCGGTGGGCGGCAGGATGGGCAAGACAAAATTCAGTGTGGACTCCAGCCCACCCTCGCACTCCCTTTGCGACGACCCTGCTGTCATAGCTACAAAGCTGTACCAGTACTTTACCACATTTCGAAAACTTTGAAATGGAGTGAAAATTTTCAAGATTGCATTCTCTGAAGCATTTAATGGGAAAATGAAACTTTTTGAGAAAACCTTGAGGAGGTGAACGTATTTTGAAGACAGCATACTGAAATCCATTTCTGTTTGAATTTTTTTTCAAAAAATTCATTTACGATGAACGGCTGTGACTTTTGGTGACAGTGAAGTAACCTGAGAAGAAGAAGTCATCTTCTCAATTAACAAATCTTGAAGCTTTCTCTGTCAAAACCATCTTCTTTTTTTTTTTTTTTTTTTCCTGACATTCGTTTCATAGATTTTGCTCACTTTTGGTTGTTTGCTTGATCTTCCTTTAGCAGTTTAGGAATGATTTAATCGTAATTCAAACAAAGTTAATAGTAATTCAAACAAAGTTAATAATAATTTAAACAAAGTTAATCGTAATTCAAACAAAGTCACTGTGCCGCCCCGGTGGCAATGGATTATGACCATTCGTCCGAGAAAGGTCCATGTTCGTATCCCGCTGAGGCATGGATGCTGTATTTGTCTTACAGCACTAACTCTCTGCCTTCCCTGAAACCAGTGGTCCTAAATTAGGTACGGGCGATTGCTAATAGCCCATTCAGTTGCTCACGGTATTCGTTAAACCTTCAAACAAAAAAACAAAAACAGTGTTGCAGGTAGTCCACAAAAATCCAGCCAAATTGCCCCCAAAAATAGCCCAATGATTATATCATTTCAACATATCTTAAAGGTAATCTTGAGTTTAACGAATGTTATTCATATGATTGTGAACAGCATTGGATGTCTCCACAAATTGCTCATATAGATGAAATTGTAAGCGTTTACTTAGTGATTTAAACATGTATTGTGCATTGCCATCTTACGACGCCTTAATTGTAATACTGCTTTTTCTGATTTTTTTAAGTTTTCTTCAAGTAGAAATTAATTTAAAAAGTTTAATAACAACACACGATTTAGAAGTCCGTAGTCAACAATAGTATATAAATTAAATTCTGATTAATGTAAAGTCTTTAGAATATGTCTGCAAATGAATTGGGTTCAGCGATGAAAAGCCGAAATATCTGAAGAATTTTTTGAATTATGACAAAATAAAGAATTTTAAACAAATAATTGAAAATGTGTTAATCATGTTATACATATCAAAGCACCTGATTTTTGGTTTGCTGTAACCTAGCTATTCTCCTTATGAAAAGATGGCATGCTTTCATTATGATCAAGAGGAGGTATGTTGCAGATGTGGAAAAGTGGAATGTTCTGCATGTTAAGAAAAAACTATTAACAACACTACTTTTCAGTGATGCCCAATTTCTCTCTCGCAGCCATCTTTGCGTGCATAGTAGAGCAGAAAGTTAAAATAATTGCTTAATATAACATGCACAAGACATGAAGTCCACCAGTGAAATTAGTAAACTAAAACCATCTCAAGAGCAAACGAAAACTGAAGCAGCTCCAAAACCCGCAACCCGCACAAATCATCAAAAATTTCCCCCATCTCCCTCAGAGAACTAGTCCGATTGAGTGGGAAAACCAAGGAACTGGCAACACTGCTCAAAATTTCTCTCCTTCACTCAGGATGTCAGCAATAAATCGTCATAACCATTACCTTTTAGATATCATATCTCGTCTCTGTGCGTTCGAATAGATAGAGGGAATTTCACGCTCTCTCTGGTCATTGATCCGGCATCATGCCTTCATTCTCGCATCGTACTATGCTGTTTCACCACTGATAAACATAAATCCTTGATTTTCGTTAGTATGTATGTATAACTTGAGTCCATTACTCTTCAAGCTACATGGGATATCTTTGGCCCATGCAAAACGTTTTCTTTCCCAAGTAGACATAAGATGTGGTTTTATTATGGTCCTGCAAAACTTATATTCTGTTCCTTTTGCTGTCTAGATTTCGGTTGCATGTACAGCAGTAGGCTTTCTGATTGCTTCACACCCTACACACAGATTCGTATTCCCCTTTTGAGTAAACAATTTGCATCTTCTGTATAATGCGTGAAATTTTCGGATGTTGCACGAGGCTACTGAGCTCTTTGTTTGTTTGAGGGTTTAAAGACCACCGTGAGCAACTTGATGGGTTGTAAGTCTCGCGTGCCTAAATTAGGTCCACTTATTCTAGGGCAGAGAGAGAGAGAGAGAGTCAGTGACGTAAGACAAACACAACATCTATGCCTCATCGGGATCCGAACCCAGCCCCATCTCGGAGGAATGGCCAGAAGGCAAACAATTGCTCTACCGGGGAGGCCATCCTGATAGCATTATGACGTTCACAGTTCACGTGTCAGAAGAAAATTTCAATGTTCTGCGAGTACAGAAACTGATAGGCTTCCAGGCTATTTCTCATTTCTTTATTCCACAATTGTGTTACTATCGTTATTATCTTTTGGCTATGAGGGGGGGGAGTTGCGCCGATACGTCATTGTTACAAAGTTAGGACAATAAAATTATTCATCACTTCATTTCTGCTCACATCCTTTTCCAAATAAATCTTGTAGAATATGGTAGTGGAAGTGTGCATGTAAATTCCAGGATATTACTCAGCTACATGTACTCAAAATAATTGCGTTCGTCATCCATACAGATGCAAGAACTTGCATAAGTACTGCCCTCGGATTCTGAAATTATTAAAATTTCATTTTGTCCATTTCTATTTGCTTACAAGATGAACATACATGTATACCGATGAGCCATTACATTATGATCACCCCCAACCTAGAGAAATGAGAGCACCTGGAGACCAAGCGGTGACGCAGATGAAGTTTACAGAGCAGTGTATATACAACCCGAGGACTGGTTTTCGGTTAGTAGAGTGTTCGGAGTCAGAATGAGAAAAGCTGTTGATTTATCGGAGTTTGATAAAGGACAAATTGTGATGGTACGGGGCTTCTGGACTATGATCTCGGAAACGGCGCGGCTTGTGGGTTGTTCACGTGCCGGTGTAGTGAGTACGTATCAAAAGTGGTGCACAGATGGCCAAACGACGAACCGTCGTCCAGCCGTGTGCCGTCCTCAGCTTGATGCCAGAGGGGAGTGCAAACTGTCGAACATTGTTCACAGCGACGGCAGGACCACAGTGCGACAAATCACCCGCAGCTGCAGCAGTGGTGATCAGGGCAATGTGTCACAGCACACAGTTCATCGCAGTTTTCTGCGTATGGAGCTCAGTAGAGGAAGACACAGCCGGGTTGTCGTGCTCACTACACGTCCTCGCCAGCAACGCATCAAATAGGCCCAAGATAATCGAGATTGGACCGTGAATGATTGAAAGAAAGTGCCAGGTCTGACGCATCAAGATTCCTGGTGCATCACGTAGACGGTCGAGCGCTGATACAGCGATTACCAACGGAGGCTATGGCACCTGGATGCACTGTTGGGCAGAAATACGCCAGAGGCGGCGGTGTTATTCTGTGGGCGATGTTTTCTTGGGACACTTTAGGCCCCATTATCCCAATAGCACAATTCTTGAGAGCTGTCAGGTATATGAACATCGTTGCGGACCAAGTTCAACCATTCATGGCAACTGTGCTCCCTGCTGGTGATGGCCATTACCAATAGAATAATGCGCCATGCCACACTGCTAGAATCGTCAAGGAGTGGTTGGAGGAATATGCTGGTGACTTTCTGTTAATGCCCTGGCCTCAAAATTCAGCTGACATGAGCCCAATTGAACATTTGTAGTTCGACTTGGAAAAGCGGGTTCGCGTTAGATCACCAATACCCCGAAATGTACGGGAACTGGGTAACCTGCTGTTGACATTATGCACCAGATACCCCCATGTCGAATCGATGCCTTGCTGAGTGGCCGCTGTTTTGCGGGCTAAAGGGGGTCCTACAGCTTATTACGTCGGTGGTCATAATGTAACGGCTCATGGGTGTACATCAAAGCAGCAAATTATTTGGAACACCCAATAGCCATCATACACGTGCCATCCTCGCTTACGTACGTTTTTATGAAGCTGAGATGCTTTATAAACTGTTCACTGTAAAGGACTTAGTCATTTACCAAACGTTGATAGCAACAATATGGGGAAGGTTCGTGATTTAAGCGACTTTTAAAGAAGCATGGTAGTGAACACTAGGCATTCAGCTGCAAGCACTTTGCAAACGCTTGACGCAAGAGCAACTATAATACATCCGCTTGACTCAATGAGTGATATACAACATAAAAGAAGCAGACAGTAGTCTTCCTGGGGGCGTAAACGATTTGCCAATGTCCGAGGACAACAGCCCCTGTGAGAGGGGGTGGGTATATGAGCTAATAACAGATGAGCTCCTCAACTCCTCTCTATTAAAAACTGACCCAGCAGCACCAAAACGTAATCTTTGAGATCTAGAAAAAAATCGTCTGGCTCAATGAATTAAATTTTAGGGCCAGAATATGGGTGAACAGCACGGATCGATAGATCCCAGCTGCTTAGCATTAACTGTACAAGCTCGTTGAGGCGGTGTAATGGTCTAGGGTCTCTTTACTTTGCTGAAACATTGGGTTCTTTAATATCTCCGGAAAAACATTTGTATGTCACGAGAAATCCTAACATCATTGCAACCAGACACATCCGTACATGGGCATGGTGTTTTCTGATGAAGAGAGACACTTGCAGAAGTATAATGCGCCAAGCCCCAAGGCTCTGGTTGCCCTACTGAGATCCCAGGAGCACGACAATGATTTCAGAGTGCTAAAGTGGTTCCACAATCCTCAGATCTTTACCCAATTGATCACCTGTGCAATGAGATTGACAGAGCCATTCGTAACAGAGAATCTCCTATAGCGAACAGTTGGCAATTGATTGACAACATCACATCCGCTTGGCCGAATATATCTATAAAATGATATCGGCACCTCATTGTATCCATGCTACATCAAATGGAGGCTGTTTTGAAAGCCAAAACGTACTAACACGTACACTGAAGAGCAATTGAATTAGAGACAGCTGGCGTTATGCAAATGTGGCGCTGTGGGCGGCAGCGATCCGACAACATAAGGAGTGATGCGACGGGAATCAGTAAGAGTCGGACGCGGTATGGGTAAGACGAAGGATCTAAGCGCATTTGATCGTGCACGACTTCCGAGATGGAGTGACCCATTCGTCCGGACCCGACGAATGGGTCACTCCATCTCGGAAGTCGTGCAGGCGCTGGAATTTTTACAAGCCACTGTGTCACGGGTTCACCGTGAGTACATCGAATCCGGTAAAACCATCCCTGCAAGGACCAACTGCCGTGGACAACAGCGTGTGTATGAGCGGGGTCATCGTCGGCTAGCTCGCATTGTAACAGCGGATAGACGGGCTAAAGTGCAAGAAGTCACTCGGCAATTTAACGCTGGTGCACAAAAACATGTAAGCAGCCACACCATCCAGAACCATCTCCTCGCTATGGGGCACAGAAGCCATTGTCCCAAGAGGGTACCGCTGCTGAGCGCACATCACAGGATGCAAAGATTAGCATGGGTGCGGGAACATCGCCACTGGACCCTATACATGTGGAAAAGTGTTGCCTGGACTGATGAGTCGAGATTCACGTTGGTACATGCGAATGGCAGGATACGAGTGCGACGCAAACCACATGAAGCGATGGATCCTTCTTGCCAGCAGGGTACTCTTCAAGCTGGTGTTGGTGGCATTCTCGTCTGAGAAGTATTTACGTGTGCTGAAATGGGACCCCTGGTTCGTGTGACATCGTCCCTCACAGGTCAACGTTACCGGGATATCCTGGACGACTATTTGCTGCCGTTTGTGCATCTTCAACATCCCAGTGGGGACCTCATCCTGCAACAAGACAATGCACCGTGCCATCGCTCCCGAATTGTATCCGAATGGTTGAATAAACATTCCACGGACGTGACCTCGCTTCCTTGGCCAGCTAGGTCACCTGACCTCAATCCCATCGAGCAGATCTGGGATGCCATCGAGAGAGATGTTCGAGGCTCTGACCCCCTCCATCAAATCTTCGTGAAATGTGGGAGCTTGTTCAGGGGTCGTGGATCCGTATGGCTTCCCAACGCTTCCGGTGTCTTGTCGAGTCCATGCCGAGACGAATAGACGCCGTCATCAGGGCGAAAGGTGGTGCTACACGTTACTAGACAGGTATCTCTAATTCAATTGCTTTTCAGTGTAGGTGTTTCCAATAAATTGCAACTTCACTGTAGTTTCGTGATGTCTTGCAAGGCATGTTTAGGAGCTGACGTTTTGTTGCTTTCTTAATTTGTCAATGGTTCTTCGATATCTGTTTCCATGTATTTTCTGTAGTGGATGAATTGTTTTCTTATACTTTAGTGCCGACTCTTAGTAAAACAGCTAAATTTCCCCTTTTGAGTTGTAGATTGTAAATCTTTTGAATGCAGAATCGCGGAGTTGAGCCACGTCAACTTTGCGAAGAGAATTTTCGAAGGCGAATATAATGAGCCACATAACTGCATATTGAAGGAAAGTATTGTTAAACATCATGCTTTACGAGTCGCGAAACACTTTTGCTTGCAGTCATAAGGATTGCAGATTTAAAAGGGCCACTGATCTTTCTCCTTTCTTCGAACATTGAGCGTTTGCCTACAGTATATGTCACAAATCACCTCAACAAGTGGCAGTTTTGCCAACGCGCACTTTTGCCCTTTGAAGGGAGATTTTCAGTTCACAAAACTATCCCATCTCTGTTTGAAAGAGAGTGTATCTACGAATTGCTCTTCGTTAGTGAAATTTTTTGAAACCATTTCTTGCGAATAATACAAAACCATATCGTTATCGTTCACATCTATTTCTACATTAACATCATTATTTTGTGGCACATCTTTGTGTTGTATTATGATCTTGTGTAAAACTTTTTCGGGCCATTTGGGGGGGGGGGGGGACAACTTCTGAGCAATCAAGTTATGTCACGTTAAACTTTATTTCTTTCTCCTTTTGCACGATGTGAAGACATTATGACGGATTCATGCTTTACCTTTCCACTACGCTTTCTACTCACAACCTGCATTGTTGATATCGTTATTGTCAAAAAGTATATCGTGTGCAAAGTTGAGATCAGCAAAAGACAAATCCAGTTGTGTGACAGGCGGTATCAGCAAAACAGAAGTCAATAAATCAGATACACAGTGGATGACCTGTAAATTCAAATGCACTAAGAGTTACGATAGCGAAAGGAGAACTGTTGTTAATAATTTTTCAGATGTAGCACTGCCACAGAAAAAAAGGTATGCATATCATAAATGACGGTATATCTGTGAAAAGCAAAAGAATGTTCTAAACCTGCTCCAAAATATTATAATTCTGCATAATAAGTTGTAGACATCGCTTAAAGGTATGAGCAAGGCTCTACCGTATTCAGTGTCACCAAGAGTTTTTCTAAAGGTAGCACTATTTTTTAATTACTAGTAGGTTAATTGCGGCATGAGCATCGAAGGCTTGGAAGAATCCTTCGTAAATTTCCTGGATCATGGAGGAGAGAGACGACGAAGGCGAAATCCTCTCCAGCAAACTAGCATGCAATGATATGGTCTCTACTGAACTACCAATGGTTTGGCATGCGGTAGTAAAAGGTGGAAACACATCGCGGCACACCGTATAATTGCGTTATAAAAATTCATGTAATATGCTCGTGATGTTACCCATGTTATTTAAAAAAATCATCTTTGGTTCTTACGTGTTCTAATTCCTTGCATTTTATGTCTACTATTGCCTTGAAAAAGCCTCCAATGGAGTGCGAAAGCTTGACAAATCTGTGTGCTTATTACACCATAAAAAATAAACGGATTTAATGCGCTAATACATTTCTTGAGTATTAAATACCCTACCCCCAACAAAACTCTGATTCACCATCGCTGCTCTACTAACTTCAAGGCAGGATTCGTTAATTTTTTTTTTTTTTTGCGCTAAATAGAATCCGGAATTCCTGATCTGGGGCGGCTTCTGTCTACAGAAACAGTAGAAGGCTATACACGTGCATCATGAAAACTACACATGTGAAACGTATTGCTGATGCTTTTGAGAAAAGCTGCCGTTCCACTACAACACCGGTGCTGAAATGAAGTTGAGAGATCATCATATATAGAGGATTTTAGGAAAGGAGTGTCTGACCCCAGGCTTTAAACAATCCTTACAAGTAGGAAGCTAGGAGATTTGGGCTAGAGTGCTCGATAAGAAAGTGACACGGAAGCCAGGTAGAAAGGGGGAGAAAGACACCCTTATTTATTACCGGGGGGCAGTACCCTGGGTCCGACGGCTTAACGTGCCCATCTGACGCACGGCGGGTATTTAGTGGTTCGAACGTTCGTACCTGCCCAGGATCGAACCTGAGGTTATCTCCATGGCAGTCACGAACGTTGACCACTAGGCCACCCGCGGCCCGAGGTTGAGAGAGTGTTACTTGGCCATCTTATAACCAGTCCTCATAAATACGAAACGTTTTGGCTAATGGGAGGTCCAGGAACAAACATTTGGTTCATTGATCCCATCTCCTGAATGCGGCAGAATTGCGAACTTTATCCCTTTAATATACTGGAACAAAATGTCGCCGAAAATCCCCCGAAACTTGAACACGTATTGTCTCCAAATTCACCGCCCTCTTCCGAAAAACCTGGTCCCATTGCGGCGGGATTTCAGCTTTTCCAACTTAGCAATTGTTGTCCCCTTCTCACCCAGTCTCACCTTATCAGGGTGGAACACACACCTGTGACAGGAGATTAACGCTGCCTTTATTCTCTGTTCTATAACCCAAGGCGAGAACAGGAAAGCCAGTCACCCATTCTCCTGCAACACACCTCCTTCTGCCTGACACCGACCGACTCAGCAAGAATTGCAAATATCTCTTCGTGAGCATATTGAAAAATTAAAAAAAAGAATTAACATGTAAAGACAATGATGTACACTACATTTAAAAAAAAATAAAACAGTTTAACATCCGCGTACATTGGATTTAATCACAAACGTTGAATCGTATGTGGACCGGAAAACGCGTTCCCCTCAACTTCCGTTATCTAGAACACTCCCTGAATTTTTGAGTAAAGTTTTTTACACAACGTATTATCCTTTCCTATTTTTTTTTAATTTCAAGAATTTTGTATTTAAAAAATTTTAATTAAAATTCAAAATAATTGTGTGCTATATTTTTCTAAAACCAAATATATCGACATGAAGTTACTTTTGTTTTCATACCACTGTGTGATATGAGTGGCGCACACCGGGGCAAAACCCGTAGGGTCTGTCCCCTTTCCACACCCTTCCAAAAATTCTCGTCCATCGCTCAGATGAAGGGAAAAAATAACTTTTAAATCACCTTATTCCAGCAACGGCCAAGTTGAAAAAGGACAACGTTCAGAACATACAGTAGCAAACAAAAGTATTTGGCGAAACACTTTTTCGACCATAATTTTTTTTCTGCTGGACCAAATCGGGTCATTTGGGGATATGATATGTGTTATTCAGTTGTAAACATGACCCATATGCAGATGGATCGGAAACCTTAACACAGGTCAGGTACCGAGCTTAATCGCAAAGATCATACAAATTGACCAACAAAGTAGGTGTGTATCACATTCATTTAATGCAACGATAACAAAAAACAAGTACGAGAAAACGACAAAACAATAACTAATACTTAGTGGGATAACCACGAGACTTACTAACATCTGCACAACGGGCCGGCATCGAGTTCACTAGCTTCTCGACGGTGAACTGCGGAATTCGCACCCATTCTACAGACAGCTGGTCGAACTTCTGGGCCCTGTTCCTGCAGGTTTTCTCCGCACATCGTCTCTCCAGCTCCTCCCACATGTGCTCAATGGGGTTGAGGTCTGGAGATTGGCTTGACCAGTCTAGAAGTGTGACCTGTTGCTGCTGGAAGGCTGCCTTCGCTACTCTGGAGGTGTGCTTCGGGTCGTTGTTTTGCTGCATGATCCATCCGGGTGGCATGTTCAGGTTTGCCCATGGGAAGACATCGTTGATGAGCATGTGAGTGTAGCTCTGGCCGGTCATTATTCCGTCAATCTTGATGATGGGGCCCATTCCATTGCGAGAGAAGGCGCCGTAAACCATGAGCGATCCTCCTCCGTGCTTGACAGTCGGCTGAATGAACTGGGAGTAGAATCTCTGGCCATACGGACATCGTACATATCGGATGCCATCACTTCCGAACAAGTTGAACTTTCTCTCGTCGGTGAAAAGCACCTTACTCCAGTCCGCCGCGGTCAAGTGTCGATGACGGCGCTCGAACGCGACTCTGGCTCGTCGATTCTTGATTCCGATGAGTGGTTTCTTGGTGGGGCTTCTTCCGTTCAATCCACCAGCAATGAGACGACGGGAAATGGTCATTCGGCTGACGTTCAGGTCGTCGCTGTCGCGGAATTCTGTGGCGATGTCCATAGCAGTCAAGGTGGGATCAGCACGAGATCGACGAAGTCTATCCTGACGCAACGTAGTGGAATGAGGCTTACCACATCGCGGACTGTTCTCGACGGTCCCAGTCTTCTTATAACATTGCAGGATAGCTGAAATGGACTGGTGTCGGACCTTCAGGGCTCTCGCAATGTCGGTGACGCGCATTCCGGATTCCATCATGTTCACGGCCGCCTGGCGAGCTCCAACAGCGATCTTCGCCTTTTTGCCCATTTCTGAAAACCTAAGATTGACTTATTATCACACTACACATCACAAAACCCAGAAAAATCACAAGAAAAACATTAATACATGCAGCAAACAAATGGGTAATAATTGGCGACTCTTGAATATGGCCCATTTCGGAAGACAAATTCGCTCTGAGTAAAATACAAACTACGCGGCATTGTAACCCACGATTCAACACATATCATATCCCAAAATGACCCGATTTGGTCCAGCAGAAAAAAATTATGGTCGAAAAAGTGTTTCGCCAAATACTTTTGTTCGCTACTGTATTTTAATGATTTTCATATTTATTTGAATTGGGCATGCCGTTTTTTTCTTATTTTTGTAAAAGACAGAAACCGCAGCTGACTAAAATGTGATATCGGTCAAAGAATCATCTAATTGCCCCTAGTTACTGTATTAATTGTAGCTAGATGAAAGTTGCAAACCTTCGTAGGGGGAGGGGATCACTAGTGGGACCTCGAAGTGTTAGGGGTACCCGAAGTTCCCTACCACTCACTACCTATGCTCTTTTCCGGGAAACGATCAGATCATATGCAGAGGATTTTAGGAAATGGGTGTCTGACTCCAGGTCTTAAGCAACCCTTAGAAATTGGAAGCTAGGAGATTTGGCTAGAGTGACCGATAGAAAAGTGATACGGAAGCGAGGTAAAAGGGGGAGGAAAACGCCCTTATTTACTACCGGTGGGGGGCAGTATCCAAAGTCCTACGGCTTTACGTGCCATCCGACGCACAGCGGATATTTAGTGGTTCGAGCGGTCGTACATGCTGGGATCGAACCCTAGGTCTCCTCCGTGGCAGTCATGAATGTTGACCACTAGGTCATGCGCGGAACGTCTCAGGACTTAGTTTTAAACAAATCTTCAAGCGCAATCATTATCTGTTGGCCATTTCCCCATGGGCCGTATTGTTCAATTTTCTGTAGCATGAATTTAAAGTGCAATAACGGAATATTTTTAATTTAATAAAAGTAAGTAAAAAATAATGGAATGGAAATTTCAGGATAAAAATGTTTTCCATTTCTGTGACTCACTGAAAAGCAAGATGTGAATACCTTTTCATTTTTTAAGAGACCGGTGAACGGCTTTTCATTTTTTAAGGGACTGGTGAATGGCTTTTAATTTTTTAAGCTATAGGTGAATGACTTTTTTCTCAGACGGCATGTCATTTCTTTTGTTGTAACAGCGTAGATCATTAAGTGCTATATTGATACAATTCGTTCTGAAAGCTGTAGGTGCATAACGTAAAGTGTACTGCAATCAAAGGGGTAGCCAAGATGGTGGTCGTCGGGTCCCCCCCCCTTGAGGGTGGATTGAGTCCGAATTTAAAGCGATATATCATCATCATCATTGTCAACCATTATCAATCCACTGCAGGACGAAGGTCTCCTCAAGTTTCTTCCACAACAGTCTGTCTTGTGCCAGTCTCCTCCAGGTTACTCTCGCATACTTTCGAATTCCATCCGCCCATCTTCCATGTGGTCTTCTTCTGGGTATTTTCCTGTCCCTCGGAAACCAGTCTAAAATTTCAACTGTCCATCGACTGTCTGTCCTTCTTGCAATATGTCCAGCCCATTGCCATTTCAGGGATTTTATTCTGATCATGATGTCTTCCACTATTGTCATTTTTCGGATCCACGAGTTCCTCTTCTTATATCATATATATATGAGCTACCCCATCAGAGCTGCAGAGTATGATCCAGGAACTTGCTGACAAGAGTAAGGAAGTGGGATTAAAAACGAACTTTCAGAAGACAAAAGTGATGTACAATGCTTTTACAAGAAATGAAGATTTGTTGATTTATGGGGAAAAGCTGCAGATAGCCAATACCTACATTTATCTTCGACAGCAGATAACAAGTAAGAGTCACACTGATGAAGAAATTAATCGGCGTATTAAACTTGCCTGGAGAGCTTTTGTAAGAAACAGCATAATTTTCAAGAGCAATATGCCATTATGTCTTAAAAAAAAAAGTGTTTGATCAATGCATCCTTCCAGTGCTTACGTATGGTGCAGAGACGTGAACCTTAACTAAAAGAGACATACAAAGGCTGCAAATAACTTAAAGAAGCATGGAGAGGTGCATGTTTGTCTAACCAGGAGACATAAGAAGAGGAACTCGTATATCAGGAAAATGACAAGAGTGGAAAACATCATGATCAGAATAAAATCCCTGAAATGGCAATGGGCTGTACATATGGCCAGAAGGACGGACCATAGATGGACAGGCGAAATTTTAGACTCGATTCCAAAGGACAGGAAAAGACCCAGAAGAAGAACACATGGGAGATGGGTGGATGATATTCGCAAGTATGCGGGAGTAACATGGAGGAGACTGGTACAAGACAGACCGTCGTGAAAGAAACTTGGGGAGACCTTCGTCCAGCAGTGGAAGGATTATGGTTGACAATGATGATGATGATATATGAGATTTTTACTAATGAACAAAATCTATAGACCACCCCTACCCTCGCCCTTAAGAAATTTCTGGCTACGCCACCGACTGTAATTCAAAGTTTGCTCGGAAATGTTGCTTCTTCTTACCTTTTTCGTTTTACATCGATGTTACATGTGTCTGCATTTTAAGAATGTAGTAGA
This sequence comes from Macrothele yani, assembly GCA_039090855.1. Taxonomy (NCBI): domain Eukaryota; kingdom Metazoa; phylum Arthropoda; class Arachnida; order Araneae; family Macrothelidae; genus Macrothele; species Macrothele yani. The sequence goes on from CM076995.1 coordinate 104,572,700, forward strand.
CAGAGTTTACACACACAGACACTATCTGACGTTTTTTTTTTTTTTTGTTGTTTTTAGTTTTTTCGTTTTACATCGATGTTACACGTGTCTGTATTTTGAGAATGTAGTAAACAGAACTTACACACAGACACTACCTGATTAAAGAAATGTGGACCCCATATTCCATCCCAGTGGTGGCTTTTCTATTGGAGCAGGTGAGCATGTTCTTTTCCCACCATTTGCAGGGAAGAATTTATTAGATTAATGAAAAAAATTACGACTGAGAAAAAGTTCTGTTTGTGAGGTTTGAAACATGTTGAATTCATATTATTATGTATTCTGAAAAGTGTCATTACATCAGTAAAAACTGTATGAGGAAAGAATGCCCACGGGAAAAAATAGGTGTAGGGGAACTGGCCACCCAGAGAACTCGTAACAAAAATTTTAAGGGGCAGTATAAAAATTGCGTTTTTGACCGTTCGTGGCCACGTCTCCAAAGGTTGTTTACCTGAGTTACAGAAAGTTTCCGTAGTTTTGTATTTTCTTAATTGCGATATTTAATGCAATTCTTCATAAAAAATGTTTACAATCTGCAACTCAACAAAAGAATTTCAGGGTTTATAAACTGCAGCACCACAAATTTTCTGAGGGCATGTGCAAACGTAGCAACCTTATCGGGGTGGGGGGAGAGGGGAGTCTTAGTACCAAAAATATAAAGCATTTCTGGTCCGAACGCAAAATTTTCGGCATTTTAATTTTTGGTATATAACTACAGCTCCACAAATTCTCTGCAGGCATGCGCAAACGCAGAAAACCCTTTCCCCACAAGTTTTCTGTGTTTGTACATGCCTGCAGAGAATTTATGGAGCTGTAGTTTATAAACCCTGAAATTCTTTTGCTGAGTTGTAGATTATAAACAATTTTTTATATAAAGAATTACGTATCGATATTAAGAAAACACGAAATTACGGAAACTTTATGTGACTCAGATAAACAGCCTTTGAGACGTGGCTACGAAACGGTCAAAAAAGCAACTTTTTTTTTTTAAATTGAAACTCTATAATTTTATAACGTTTAAATTGCGCAGATATACTACTGACAGCAAGACAATTTCACAACTATTTTGTGTGAAATTCTATGGAAAGAATTTGTCTCTGGCTACTTCTCAGCTCTCCTCAACCAAACAACGCAGCTAAACTTTGCTAATGCTACTGAAACCCAGTAGATAACAATTAAATTGTTTCTCAAGGGTAAACCTCTGGCTTCTTCTGCAGTTCGTGAATGTGTACCTGCTTGATGTAGCTATATTTGGAGTGCCTTTATTTGTAGGTACTTTATTCAGTACTTCTCCGCAGCAACGGCAGATGGTCTGTTCTGCGGATTTTCTTCGAATTCGTTAATACCAATGCTTTTGAAACCAGTAATGTAGAAGGGGCTTAGAGTGCCTTAGCGGCGCTAAGGCACTATTATTTTAGGCTTAGTGGCGCTAAAGCACTATTATTTTAGGCTTAGTGGCGCTAAGGCACTATTATTTTAGGCTTAGTGGCGCTAAGGCACTATTATTTTAGGCTTAGCGGTGCTAAGCCACTTCTCGTGGTTAGATGGTAAGAGAAGCTAGGAAAAGAAATTTTGTAGATTATCGTGTATACAAAAATAAGGAAATCTGTGTTATGTATACAAACAAACTTATATCTGAACCAAATGTTCATACTGAAGATGCCTGCCCGACGGTCGAGTGATCTGAGGCGCTGGCCTCTGACTATTGGTTCTAGCCGGACCATGGCTCGAGTCCAAAAAGGTGATGCGCTGGATCTGTCACTTACACGAAAACAGTTGCGCGAAATTAGAGACGTGCGACTGCTTATAGCCTTACGAGTTGCTCATGGTGGTAAAGAAAATAACAAGCAAACATAAAACACCGTATGGATGAAACGATACAGTCTGGTCATGCAGTAGGGGTATCATGGATCCTAAGGGTTCAAGAAGTACAAAGTCAATGTGACCTCTTTTTTTCTTGACGGCATTTAAAATAGGTGGTGGATATTCCGTGGGGTTAAGATTGCACTGCCCCTAGAGAAAACAACGGTAGTGAAGAGCATTTCTACTAAACTGCTCGGTATCGGCTCTAATAAAAGTTACCCACTGATCTCACTCTCTGCTTCCTTATGGAAAACATAAAAGACATATCGTGCATCCACCTGATAATCTTAGGAAAAACTGCGCATTAATTACATTCAATCATGTAACTGCGTTAGTTGTATTTCTTGAATGTGACTAAGACGTGTTATTCACATGACTATTTCGAATCGTGTAGAACGACACAATGGTATTTAAATAAACATTTAGTAGCCTATTCTTAGCATATGACTACCACGTAACATTCTTTTATTTAAAATTACTCAAATTGTGCAATTTTAATATAAACTGATAGAAGTAATTACGAGATAGTGATGAAAATATAATAAAAATCACTAAATAATTGTATAATTAAATCAGATTTCACAGTTCTTTTGAAAACTTTTTAAGGGTATTCTTCCCGGGTTGAGGTTTCCTAATCCGTTCTGCGCTAAGGCACTTTTTTATTTGGAACTACATCACTGTTTGAAACACAGAATTGTGCCGCCAGCATCTTGGTCCCTAGGACTTTCAGAGGCCCCTATGAGAGAACAAAGCAAGACTCACCCTAAAACCAAAGCGGACAGCGCATATTGTATGAGGAGATTAGAATCAGTAGATAACAAAGGACTGTCCCGGACGTCATCCGTAATTCGGAAAAGGAGATGGTTGCAGGAACAGACTGGGATGTCCCACGTTTATTTTTATAAACTTCTGGAGCTTTCCATGAACCAGGTTGTTTCCTGCACACACTGGATAGTAACAAATGGCAAAAAATCAAAGCAAGCAGCTTCTGAAAACGTTTAAAGACTGAGAAAGGGAGGGGGAAGAAAACGTGGCGGATGAAAACAATTTAAAAGGAAACAACATTGATATAAATTAATTTTTCCCGCTAGTTGATCGGCAACAGGCAAAGAATTTTATTTTCACGATGCAATCTATCGAACACATGTTCATAATTTCGCAGTATTAGCATGAGTAGCCGAGATGCCCTTCTTCCCAAAATAATCGAAAAACTCTAACAAAATTAAAGGGCCGACTGTTTGAAAAAAAAAAAAGATTCCGTGTTTTTAGAAAATAGTGTATCTTGTACACGTTTTCAGTAAGACATTTTAATATCTGTAATTCACTGCCTCCTATGTTTTTTTCATAAACTTGTCCTTCTCATAAATGCGTTAATGTGAGAAATAACAAGGAAACAGAAAAGTTCCTCTTCGGTATTTTAATGGAAATACAATTTTCGCGATTGTGTCGCTTTGTCTATTCTTTTGTAAGTGTATGTATCGTTTATGGCCATCATAAGTCACATTGTATAGCCATCAAGACGATGTGTTATTAATCTGACTTTGGTAGAAATTGAAGGAATCCTCTCAAAATTGTTCTTGATTATTTTACATCATTGAACATCTATTAAATCTGTCAACACGAAACAACAGAAATTTTATTAAAATGCAATGGAATGATTTCGTTGATAGTAGATCAAGAGAAATGGACGTTATTTCTCAGACGTTGAATTGTATTTACCATTTTCTTAGCTGTGCGGTGGCCCACCACACTGCAGCAAAAGTGTAGTGGGTCACAATTTGAAGCAAAGTCCGAACGGCGAAATCCATTGAAATTGGAATTTATAATCAATGCACACAATTGACATGGACTAGGAACATCAAACGGAAATCAGCTTTTACCATGTTTATAAGCGAGTCACGGAATAGCCGTATGTGAATCTGGAGAATTCGAGGCAGCTGTGGTGCAGTGGTAGCATGTCCGGCGGTTAACTGGAAGACCGGGGTTCGATTCCTGGTGGCGGCCGATGAGAATTTTTCGGACTCACTTATAAACGTGGAAAGAGCGATGACTTCTGTTTGATGTTGGAATTTAGAGCCATAGAACGTACTTTCAGTAACTAAAATAAGCAGTGGGTTTTGCGCTTTGCTAATATATGAAACGTTATATTGGAAGCAACTAGAGAAATTTTGGGGGGCTTTTTTTTCATTGAAATTGAAGTTCCTAAACGTAGCACGTACTTGCTAAAATGCATAGTGTTTTTCCGCTCTGCTGGTGTATGAAAACGTCTATTAGAGGCAACTACGGATATTTTTTCCCTCTTTGAAGTGTGGGAAATTAAAGAAAACCTCGCCAAATAAAAGGAATTAAGCGTTAAATATAACTGTTTGATCAAGAAAATTATATTAAAAATTCCGAAATTGTTAAAAATATCGAAAATAAGTTCTGGAAGCACTTATACTACTTTAAGTTCTTTTTTTTATTGGAGGTTTAACGACCACCGTGAGCAACTCAATGGGCTATAAGTAGTCACCCGTCCCTAATTTAGGGTCACTGGTTCCAGGAAAGGGAGAGAGCCAGTGCCGTAAGACAAACACAACATCCATGCCTGACCGGGATTCGAACCCGGACCCCTTACGGACGAATGATCAGAGGCCCAGTGCCTTAGACCACTGCGCCACCGGGGTGGTTACTTTAAGTTCTTCAGAGATCCGTTATGGTAGTTGAGTGGTGTGTGAGCCCTAACAGGAGCTGTTTATACTTCACTGAGGGCTGTATATGTAACTGGCTCGGCTCCAAAGGAATTGGACTTTTTATAGTGAAAGGTCTCTGCAGAGCCGCTGCTAGGACTGAGGACAAGAGAAGAGGAGGAGCTGAAGACTCATCGGGGAGGGTGGGGGAGGACTCTGTATTCAACGAAACCCTATATACAAGTTTTCTTTGCATTTTCATTCTTTTGCTAAAAGAGAATGAAAATGAAAAAAATCAAAGCTGAAAGGTAAAAGAAATGTAATTCGAAGCCTGAAAAGGGGTGGGAGTGAGAAAACTGAACTGTCTTGAAATACAAAAAAATTTAAAAATCGCATTAACGCAATTTCGTGATGGTCACAACAACAATTCAAGCCGCTACAGCACCAGCCGTGTGTGTCTGTCTGTGTCGAATGGGGAGGGGGGGGAGCTTAATACCAAAAGCATAGAATATAAAAAATTTCTGGTCTGATCGGGAGATTCTCAGCTTTCACAATCTGCAACCACAACAAATTCTCTGTGGGCATGTGCTAACGCAGGAAACCTGTTGGCGGTGGGTTAATACCGATAATAAAATATAAAAGATTTGTGGTCCGATCGAGAGATTTGCAGCGTTTACAAATTGCAACTCAACAAATTCTCTGCGGGCTAACGCAGGAAATATGTCGGAGGTGAGCTCCCTCCCGCAGACAAGTTTCCTGCAGAAGCACATGCCCACACAAATTTTGTAGAGTTGCAGTTTGTAAACGCAGAAAATGTGCTCCTGATTAGGCTACAAATTCTTTATATTTTGGGTATAGTTCGTAAACGGTGAAAATCTCCCTATCGGACCAGAAATTCTTTGCATTTCATATTTTTGGCATCAATCCCTCCTCCCCCATCCTACCTACACACAGGTTTCCGCGGTAGCGGATGCCCCCAGAGAATTTGTTTGATTGTGTGGCTTGTAAACTTTGAAAATCTGCTGCCGATAGTCTGGAAATCTTTATATTTTATGTCTTTGGAATTACCGTCCCCCCCCCTTACATACACGCGCGCGCGGGCACACACACGCACACACATAATTTCTTTCTGTTGGTAGCCGATGCCCGCAAGGAATTTGTTGATTTTACTTCATAAACTCATAAAATATGCCCCCAATCGGAATACTTAGCCCCCTTACCACGAACTTAAAAGACTGCGAATGTATGGCGGACGTTCTTGAGCTTTTGTCGAGTTGTACTTTGAGAACCTTCAAAATCTGGCCAAGATCAGAATGCCGCCCCGGTGGCGCAGTGGTCTAAGCGCTGGTTTATGGCCATTCGTCCGTGAAGGGCCAGGGTTAGAATTCCGGTGAAGCATGGACGTTGCGTTAGCCTTACGGCACTGGCTCTCCCCCTTCCCTTGAACCAGTGGCCTTAAACTAGGGACGGGCGACAGCTTATAGCCCATCGAGTTGTTCAAGGTGGTCGTTAAACCTTCAATCAAAGAAAAAAAGAAAAGAAAGATCAGAATTGTCGTTATTTTTTTCTTTGTACTTTACACTTTTGGGACAAACCGCATAGTAATAACACCGGAAAAAGAACTGAGGAAGAATCTGACAGCTCTATAACACACTAAATATCTCAATTAAAAGGAACACAAAATAATCAGAGTTGTTATGAATCACAACTCGGAATGTTTTATACGGAGCTGTCAAATGGACAATTATTATCATCATCATCATCATCATCATCATCATCATCATTGTCAACCATTATCAATCCACTGCTGGACGAAGGTCTCCCCAAGTTTCCTCCACAACGGTCTGTCTTGTGCCAGTGTCCTCCATGTCACTACCGCATACTTTCGAATTTCATCCACCCATCTTCCATGTGTTCTTCTTCTGGGTCTTTTCCTGTCCGTTGGAATCCAATCTAAAATGTCGGCTGTCCATCGATGGTCTGTTCTTCTGGCAGTATGTCCAGCCCACTGCCATTTCAGGGATTTAACTCTGATCATGATGTCTTCCACTCTTGTCATTTTTCGGATCCACGTGTTCCTCTTCTTATCTCTCCTGGTTACACCAAGCATGCACCTCTCCATGCTTTCTTGAGTTGTCTGCAGCCTTTGTATGTCTCTTTTAACTAAGGTCCACGTCTCTGCACCATACGTAAGCACTGGAAGGATGCATTAATCAAACACTTTTCTTTTAAGACATAATGGCATATTGCTCTTGAAAATTATGCTGTTTCTTCCAAAAGCTCTCCAGGCAAGTTTTGTACGCCGATTAATTTCTTCACCAATGTGGCCCTCACTTGATATCTGCTGTCCAAGATAAACGTACGTGTCTGTTATCTCCAGCTTTTCTCCATCAATCGATAAATCTTCATTTCTTGTAAAAGCATTGTACATCACTTTTGTCTTCTGAAAGTTCATTTTTAATCCCACTTCTTTACTCTTGTCAGCAAGTTCCTGGATCATACTCTGTAGCTCTGATGGGGTAGTTGCAAAAATGACTATGTCATCAGCAAAACGAAGGTGGGTTAGATAATCTCCATTAATCTTTATCCCTTTGTTTTCCCAGTTCAGTGATTGAAAGACATTTTCCAATGTGGCATTAAAGAGCTTCGGAGATATGGTGTCACCTTGTCTCACTCCTTTTCCAATTTTTATGTGTGTTGTATTTTCAAACAGCCGAATCTTTGCACTTGCATTTTCATAGATGTTATTAATAATATTAATGTATGCATCTTCAATACCGCAGGATTTCAGAGCCATTGCAACTGCTGATGGCTTCACCGAATCAAAAGCTTTTTCATAATCGATAAAAGCCATGCACAATGGAAGTTCATATTCCCTCGCTCTTTCAATTAGTTCTCTCAGTACGTGGATATGATCTATTGTGCTGTAGCCACTCCTGAATCCAGCTTGTTCTCTCGGTTGAGCCATGTCCAGTGTTACCTTCAAGCGGTGTGAAAGAACTTTAGTGAAGATTTTATAAACCACTGATAGGAGGCTGATAGGTCTGTAGTTCCTGAGATCCTCAATGTCACCTTTTTTATGTAGCAAGATCATTGTAGCGTTGTTCCAATCCTCAGGAATTTTCCCTTCATTAAGGCATCGAGTGAAAATTTGGGCGAGTACTGTTTCGATTTCTCCACTTGCTTCTTGTATGATGTCTACAGTAATTCCATCTTCTCCTGGAGCTTTTCCCCGCTTCATGTTCTTGATTGCATGTGCAACTTCTGCTGGAAGGACTGGAAGAACTCTGGTACCTTTCATGATGCCTGGAGTACATGTATCATCCCTTTCATATAATTTGGAGTAGAAATCTTTCACTCTTGTCAAAATTTCGCCTCTATTTCTTGTTACAGATTTCGCCTCTATTTCTTGTTAACCATCTTCTTTTCTCAGTGCCATAATCTGTTTTTTTCCCTTACTGAGATGTCCCTTTGCTATCTTTAGGCTTTGGTTGTTTTCAATTGCTTTCCTTACTAGTTCACAGTTGAATTTCCTTACGTCTTCAGTGATACTTTTTCGTACTGTCTTGCATAGCTCTACATATTCCAGGAGCTCTACATCTTTACCTACATATTCCAGGAGCTCTACATTTTACCACGAGAAGGCGGGGTTGACAAATGTCAACCCCGCCTTCTCGTGGTACATCCTGTTCCCACTGAAGGGGCTCTGACGACCGCCAACAGCGGTATAACTATACCATCGGGATTAGAGGAAATGCTATCCCACACTCACCAACCCGCTTGGCCAGCGTGGTGAGTTATGGCCAAACCCCTCCAAAATGACTCCACAACTTAAATCTTGGCCCTCAGTCTCCGGCAGCTGGAATGTACCTGGCCAAGGCAGCGGCCAGTGCGACATGAAGGCAGAGGGTGCTAAGAATCCCCGGAGGACCGGACTAGGCTGCCATCTGATGCTGACCTTGGCTACATATAACGGACGCTCCCTATCTTCTGATTCAAGGCTTCTTGAATTGGAAGAGGAACTACAAAGGATCAAGTGGGACATCGTCGGGCTAAGTGAGCTAAGGAGAAAAGGATAAGATCTCATTGAACTGAAAAGTGGACATCTCTTCTACTATCGTGGGACAGATACTGGCAGAACTAGTGGTGTTGGATTTATAATAAACAAGAAACTGAAGGATAAAGTTTTAGAAGTTAAAAGTTCCTCTGACAGAGCTGCACGACTCGTTATCCAACTCTCGAGAAGATACCAGGCTCAGATTATTCAAACTTATGCACCCACCACAAGTCATGCTGAAGAAGAAATTGAAGAATTTTATGAGGAAATTCGTGATTTAAATAATAAAGGTAAGCAGCACTTGAAGATAATTATGGGAGATTTCAATGCAAAAATAGGGCAACGGCAACAGAATGAAACTTCAGTAGGTAAATTCGGTCACGGCAACAGAAACCAGCGTGGAAATACTCTCGTAGAGTTTGCAGAGGCAGAAGGGTTTTTCATCTTGAACTCCCTTTTCAAGAAAAAGCCACACAGGAAATGGACATGGAGACATCCAAATTTGACGACAAGTGAAATTGATTTTATTATGTGTAACAAAAAATTCGTCATAGAAGACTGCAGTGTGCTAAACAAGTTCAACACAGGCAGTGACCATAGATTGGTGAGATGTAAGATGCACCTCAACACTAAACTCGAACGTAGCAAGCTCATAAGACAAACAAAATGTATTGACATAACCAACCTTAAAAAACACCATAATACCTTCAAATTGGAACTGAAGAACAGGTTCTCTGCTTTAGAAGGCCTAACATCGGAAGAAGTGGATATTTCTGAAGTTAACAGAAAAGTAACCAAAGCTCTTATGGAAACAGCAACAAAATTAGCTGGGTTTAAGAACAAATTGCATGTGAACAAATTATCAGGAAAAACGAAAATGTTGATGCAAAAAAGAAGAGTGATGAGGACAACTAAAGAAGATGTGACTTCCAAAGTGGAATATATAGAGCTATGCAAGACAGTACGAAAAAGTATCACTGAAGACGTAAGGAAATTCAACTGTGAACTAGTAAGGAAAGCAATTGAAAACAACCAAAGCCTAAAGATAGCAAAGGGACATCTCAGTAAATGAAAAAAACAGATTATGGCACTGAGAAAAGGAGATGGTTCTGTAACAAGAAATAGAGGCGAAATTTTGACAAGAGTGAAAGATTTCTACTCCAAATTATATGAAAGGGATGATACATGTACTCCAGACATCATAAAAGGTACCAGTACCAGAGTTCTTCTAGTCCTTCTAGCAGAAGTTGCACATGCAATCAAGAACATGAAGCGGGGAAAAGCTCCAGGAGAAGATGGAATTACTGTAGACATCATACAAGAAGCAAGTGGAGAAATCGAAACAGTACTCGCCCAAATTTTCACTCGATGCCTTAATGAAGGGAAAATTCCTGAGGATTGGAACAACACTACAATGATCTTGCTACATAAAAAAGGTGACATTGAGGATCTCAGGAACTACAGACCTATCAGCCTCCTATCAGTGGTTTATAAAATCTTCACTAAAGTTCTTTCACACCGCTTGAAGGTAACACTGGACATGGCTCAACCGAGAGAACAAGCTGGATTCAGGAGTGGCTACAGCACAATAGATCATATCCACGTACTGAGAGAACTAATTGAAAGAGCGAGGGAATATGAACTTCCATTGTGCATGGCTTTTATCGATTATGAAAAAGCTTTTGATTTGGTGAAACCATCAGCAGTTGCAATGGCTCTGAAATCCTGCGGTATTGAAGATGCATACATTAATATTATTAATAACATCTATGAAAATGCAAGTGCAAAGATTCGGCGGTTTGAAAATACAACACACATAAAAATTGGAAAAGGAGTGAGACAAGGTGACACCATATCTCCGAAGCTCTTTAATGCCACATTGGAAAATGTCTTTCAATCACTGAACTGGGAAAACAAAGGGATAAAGATTAATGGAGATTATCTAACCCACCTTCGTTTTGCTGATGACATAGTCATTTTTGCAACTACCCCATCAGAGCTACAGAGTATGATCCAGGAACTTGCTGACAAGAGTAAAGAAGTGGGATTAAAAATGAACTTTCAGAAGACAAAAGTGATGTACAATGCTTTTTCAAGAAATGAAGATTTATCGATTGATGGAGAAAAGCTGGAGATAACAGACACGTACGTTTATCTTGGACAGCAGATATCAAGTGAGGGTCACATTGGTGAAGAAATTAATCGGCGTACAAAACTTGCCTGGAGAGCTTTTGGAAGAAACGGCATAATTTTCAAGAGCAATATGCCATTATGTCTTAAAAGAAAAGTGTTTGATCAATGCATCCTTCCAGTGCTTACGTATGGTGCAGAGACGTGGACCTTAGCTAAAAGAGACATACAAAGGCTGCAGACAACTCAAAGCAGCATGGAGAGGTGCATGCTTGGTGTAACCAGGAGAGATAAGAAGAGGAACTCGTGGATCCGAAAAATGACAAGAGTGGAAGACATCATGATCAGAGTTAAATCCTTGAAATGGCAATGGGCTGGACATACTGCCAGAAGGACCGACCATCGATGGACAGCCGAAATTTTAGATTGGATTCCAAGGGACAGGAAAAGACCCAGAAGAAGACCACATGGAAGATGGGTGGATGAAATTCGAAAGTATGCGGGAGTGACATGGAGGAGACTGGCACAAGACAGACCGTTGTGGAGGAAATTTGGGGAGACCTTCGTCCAGCAGTGGATTGATAATGGTTGACAATGATGATGATGATGATATATATATACCCTCCGGGGCATACTCTCAACCAGGCGTTGACGACGGCTAGCGGTATTTTCTTCCACTCGGCTTGGAGAAGACAGGTCAATTCCTTCACCGATTTCGGACGGTGGGGGCACAAGTCGACGCTCCAGATAGTGTTAAGGTCCAGGCTCTGCGCAGGCCAGTCCATTCGATTAACCTCTTTGTCACCATACCAAGCCATGGTGGATCTCGCAACATGACAGGTGGCATTGTCATCCTGAAAGTAACATGGGTCCACCCCGTAAAACTGCCACAACGTAGGAAGCACATGGTCATCCAAAATGGTGCAGTAGGTCTCGGCGTTGAGTCTACCAGGAATTGCGACCAAGGGTCCCGTGCTATACCAGGAGAAACACCCCCATAGCATAATTCAACCGCCGCCGAACTTAACAGTTGGCACAATACATTCAGGCAGGAGGCGTTCTCCAGGCAGACGCCAAACCCAGACCCTGCCATCCGAACGGTAGAGGGTGAACCTTGATTCGTCGCTCCAGAAAACCTGTTTCCACTGTTCAACGGTCCACTGTCGACGTTCTTTGCACCACGTTAGCCGAGCAGCACTATTGGACTTGGTGATCAAAGGCTTGTGGGCGGCAGCACGTCCATGATAACCGAGCAGATGGGCTTCCTTACGGATGGTATTCATCGAACGAACACTCCCGGATGCCTGTTGAAACTTTTCACGGATGTGGCCCATCGATTTGGTGCGGTTCTTCCGAATTTCTCTGGCCAGCACCCGTCGGTCTCTAACTCCCAGTTTTGTGGGTCTGCCGAGTCGGGGCACATTCCGACAGTCACCTCTCATCTTCCACTTACCAATCACGTAGGCCACTATCGAATTTGGGTACTTCAACTAGCTTGATATGTCACGTATGGATCGGCCATATCTGTGATACCCGACGATTACACATTTCTCGAAATCAGAGAGCTCAGAACTGCGTGGCATCTTACATGCGACTGGTTGCGTTGTTGTTTCCCACACGATATTTAGCGGCGGCGGCGGCCTAGACGTGTATCAGGACCGCCGATATCGTCGATTGCAGGGGTGTCCAATTACTTGTTGGTAGATAGTGTATATATAGCAATAGATAATATTTGATTTCAAGTTCAATGGATAATATTTGATTTCAAGTTCAATAGATAACATTTGATTTCAAGTTCAGTAGATGACATTTGATTTCAAGTTTTCATTTACGAGATATTGAAACTTCTGGGTTTCTTCGAACAAGACTGTTGTGAAATACACTGAAGTGCCAGAAAAACTGGTACAGAAGAGCTTATGCAAAATAGATAGCAACGTCACCTATGCGTGTACTCGGATGCAACCGCCAGTGCGTATACTGTATAAAGCGATAAATATCCTTGCCAGCTGTCAGAGCTGTTTTCGGCATGAAAATGACAAGTAATAACGATTTAAGCGATTTTCAACGCGGTGTCATAGTTGGCGCTCGTGAGATGGGCCATAGTACCATTGCAATGGTGAACCGTGACTACAAGCATTCCGGCTAAACCTCCAGCCTAAGATACCAGTGTAGCCGTAAAAAGACATTGGGTGAACGTGACCATCGTCGGCTGTCAAGAATCGTTTCACGCGATAGGCGTGCAATACTTTCGCAGGTATCACCGGAATTCAATGCTCGAGCCTCAACAAGCATCAGCGTCCGGACTGTGCAACGTGCCCTGCACGATATGGGGTTTGGGAGCCGACGCGCAACTCTAGACCTTTTGATGGGTGCACGACACAGAGCTATGCGCTACGCTTGGGCACTGCAACATCGCCACTAGACACTTGATGACTGGAAACAAGTAGCCTGGTCTGACGAGACGCGTTTCCAACTGTATCGGGCAGATGGAAGCATTCGTGTGGTGCGCAAACCCCATGAATCCATGGAACCCGCCTGTCAACAGGGAACTGTACCGCCTGGTGGGGGGTCAGTAATGGTATGGGGTGTGTTTAGCTGGACTTCACTGGGACCCCTGGTACGTCTACAAACGTTTGTGACAGGCCAACGCTATGTGCACATCCTTTCCGATGAAGTACACCCGTTCATGTCCTGCATTCATGCTGATGGGTTGGGCCTGTTCCAACAGGCCAATGCACTTCCACACAAGACACAAGTGTCGGGACGCCACATTATGGTTAGAGGAGCATTCATCTGAGTTTGGGGTGTTGCCATTCCCACCCAAGTTTCCAGATCTGAACGTTATAGAACTCATTTGGGATGCCATGAAACTCGCTATCGAACACAGGAATCCGAGACCACGGAATACACCCGAATTGTGGAACGCTCTGCAGGAAGTATGGTGTGCATTGCCTACAGTATATTTCTAGAAGCCAGTGGAGTCCCTGCCCCGTCGTATTTCTGCAGTCCTGTGCTCCCGTGGGTGACCTACCAAGTATTAGACTGGTGTACCAGTTGTTCTGGCACTTCAGTGTATACAGTATCATCATCATCATCATCATCATTGTCAACCATTATCAATCCACTGCTGGACGAAGGTCTCCCCAAGTTTCCTCCACAACGATCTGTCTTGTGCCAGTCTCCTCCATGTCACTCCCGCATACTTTCGAATTTCATCCACCCATCTTCCATGTGGTCTTCTTCTGGGTCTTTTCCTGTCCCTTGGAATCCAATCTAAAATTTCGGCTGTCCATCGATGGTCTGTTCTTCTGGCAGTATGTCCAGCCCATTGCCATTTCAGGGATTCAACTCTGATCATGATGTCTTCCACTCTTGTCATTTTTCGGATCCACGTGTTCCTCTTCTTATCTCTCCTGGTTATACCAAGCATGCACCTCTCCATGAGTCTTTGAGTTGTCTGCAGCCTTTGTTTGTCTCTTTTAGCTAAGGTCCACGTCTCTGCACCATACGTAAGCACTGGAAGGATGCATTGATCAAACACTTTTCTTTTAAGACATAATGGCATATTGCTCTTGAAAATTATGCTGCTTCTGTATACGTACATAAATGAGAATCAGAGACTCTCTGGTTCTCATTTCAGGATTTTTAGGGTTTTATTTCGATAGTATTGTATTGGGAATGTAAATGTCTTGTGTTTGACTCAAGTGCCATACTGATTACGTTCGAAACCTGCAGCTAGGCATGGTTTTGCAGTAATCATGTTACATTTGTATGATGCATACTGATTTTTTAAGTCTTGTGATATATATACACTGCTGATCACCCAAAATACAACACCAAGAAGGAAGCATCCGATTGACCTGAAATTCGCAGCATGCGTTGCCCGCGAGAGGACATGCAAACGATTAGCATTGCAGCGCATATGCAAATCATGTGCGCTCGGTGCGCCACAGAGAATCACTGTAAGAAGGGTGCACAGAAGGCGGGGTGTCAGTAGTGGAAGTGTTTTGTGCTGCCAGACCTGTGCGTGGGAAGCTTCCTGGTACCTCCTGGCAGAATACGGCAATCATTCCAGCTTGTTTCGGAGTTCGACAGAGGACGAATAGTGGCTTATCGCGACAGCGGTTTATCGTTCCGAGACATCGGCGCCCGTGTGGTACGACATCCAGCCACAGTGAGGTGAGTATGGATTCGGTGGATGCAGAAGGGACGGACGGACCGACGTGAGCGATTGCCGCAGCCGCGGCACACCACTAATTCAGAGGACCGGCATGTTGTGCGGCGGGCATTGACGTCTTGCACCGCCACATCACGAACGTTAGCGCAGGAATTAGGGTGTGTTGCGCAACAACCTGTGTCAGCATATACCATTCGACGTCGTCTGCAGGAGCGGGGACTTGTCGCACAGCGCCCATTGCTCCGATCATTGACGTAACACCACCGGCGAGTGCGGCGGCAGTGGGCCGTTGAACGCCGCACCTGGACTACGGAATGGCACGACATTGTCTTCTCCGACGAATCCCACTTCTGTCTGCAATACCACGATGGTCGGATCCGCGTGTGGCGGCAACGTGGCGAAAGACTGTATGACACCTGCATTATGCATCGCCATACCGGTCCATTGCCTGGCGTTATGGTTTGGGGCGCAATTGGATATGACACCTACACCCCTATGGTACGCATCGCCGGTACACTCAACAGCCACCGCTACATCTCCGACGTTTTGCAGCCTGTAAACCTCCCTTACCTGAAGGACCTGCCAGCGGCCATGTTTCAACAGGACAATGCGCGCCCGCACGTGGCACGCATCGTGCAACAATTCCTCACGGCCCACCAGGTGTCACTGCTGCCGTGGCACGCCTGTTCTCCCGATATGTCGCCCACTGAACACGTCTGGTCGCTGATGGGCAACCGAGTGGCCCGGCAAGCACCATCTGCGGCTACGCCTGATGAACTGTGGCAACGTGTGGAAGCAGCCTGGATCGACATACCCCACGCCCAAATCCAAAGCCTCTTTCGTTCGATGCCGCGGCGTGTAGTGGCCGTCATTGCCAGCCATGGGGGCCACACGAACTATTGATGTCTGCGTGTTCCGCAAGTCGCACGGGCCTGTAAGCTCAATCGTTTTATCTTTGTATCTGTTGTTATGTGTCCAGTAAATCTAGCTTTGCTATCTCGTGTCCTTCTTGGTGTTGCATTTTGGGTGGCCAGCAGTATATAAAATAAAATCCGAGTGCTCAACTTACCTTTTAATTGCATAGATCTGTTAAGAAAAAAGGGCTGAAGAAACTCTTGGAAAAAGGGAAATAAATAGACTACAAATATTAAATATTTTAATGGAAGAAAATAGGGAGAGAAAAGAGAGAAATTTTTCTGCAACTGTCTTCGTACAAAGCATGCTGATCGACAACCGACTACTGTTTCCTCCTGTTAAATTAAAGAAAATCGTCTTTGTATCTTGTGTGTTTTATCTGCTTTTTATTCCTCACACATGTCTGACTATCTGTTCTCACTAATAGTTCAAATCGCTGCTGTTTTCATTTAAAAGAAATAGCAAAGCACTTTTGAAAAGTCCTAAATTAAAGTAATTTTCGAAATTTAATTTTTTGTTTTCAGTACCGCTAATGAGAAATGTATGTAAAAAAATTCCTGTCATATGCTTTAAATTCTTTTTACGACACTGTTGCAAACCCAAAAATCAGTTTCACAGTGGATTTCCTATTTCTTTGAACAAAACCGCATTAATTGAATATTTTAAAATTAAAATACTGTGTTTCCGGAAGTAATATTTTTTCCTGCCAAATTGATTACAGAAAGAATTACTGAAATACTCTAAAGTTTTCCTTCAGTTTTAATTGACGCATTTCGTGAATTCACGTTTCCAAGACAAAATATAGAAACTGCAATCACATCCAAAGATCTCTGGTTCAGTACCATTGTCCGAACCCTTTTAGCAGGTAATCAGTCAGAAATTATTAGTGTCAACCATTCCCTTAAACGAGTAGTTTGAATAACAAAGCAAAGAGGGAATGCAAAGTTCACTGTTGTCCGGAGTTCGAGGTCACTCGTTCGAGCTGGGTAATGCAAAGATTTTGTACCCGAGTTACTTCGGGCCAGCCACTACGGGCCACAAAAACGTACAACGAGTTACTTCTGGCCAGCCACTACGGGCCACAAAAACGTACAACGAGTTACTTCGGGCTAGCCGTTACTGGCCAGGAAAAAATACTCCGAGTTATTTCGTTCGAACCTCTTAAAGGGTTATACCATGCAATTAATAATATCCTTCTGAGATTACTGTGCTTATAGTGGGACTTCTCTGATACTTTTCCAATGAATGGCATCCTTTTGAAATCTCTATAGTGGGGATTTGAGGTTACTTAAGAAAGGTAGGGAGGTACGAATTTTTTGTAGATACCAGTTAAAAGTAAAATTATCGTATGCATATCAGTGTTATTCATTACTGCAATAGTGCAATATATTCCGTAAAAATTGACCGCCATATTTTCATGTGACAGAGTTGAAAGGAACAAAAAATACTTCGTGTTAAGAAAATTTCAAGTGATAAAAAAGATATGATATTGATGAGTGGAATATTCGGTTAGCCTACTCGGGCGCTATCCGGGAGACACGGATTCGATTTCCACTCCAGGAAGACGACATTTTCAAGTTTTCGGATATTATCTGACTTACCATCCATATTATATTTATACCAAAAAACGGATTCACATGTTCAAAATTTGTATTATAGGGTGTAATCCCGTATTCCATTCATGATTTATCTGCTCCTGCGGGCAATCATGGGACAGAATTCTTAACCTCCAGATTCGCTAAACATGAATACCGGTTGCTTTGACTAGCAAATACTGTGATGGTTACATTCAAATTAATCGGAAACTTGAGGCTTGGTCGTTCTGTGTGGTATAGTGGTTAGCATACTCAGGCGCTATTCGAAAGACGCGGTTTCGATTCCCGCTCCATACGACGAAATTTTCAAGTTTTCGGATATATATCTGACTTACTATCCGTGTCATCTTTACACCGAAACGGATTCACATCTTCAAAATTTGTACGATATTAATGTTTACTCAATTCCGTGGAAAGCGCTGCTCCTTTGCATTATTTTTACTCCACTTAACTTAATAAAATTAATTGTTCGAATTTACTCCTGACTGAAAAACCTCGTTCGATTTTGGTTTTGTAGTCACAAATGTTCTTTGTTGCAGAAAAGTGAAATGTTTTGGAAATCTGCTATGTTAGCAAATTTCTAAAAAGCGAACGCAACAAAATTCGTTAACGCTATTATTCATTCTTTCCGTAGCAATAAGGCAAAAGCATTCTACTTGTCCCCCGTCTTTCGGTACACCCGTCAATCTCTGATTTGGAGTCGCAATTGAAATTTATGAACAGATCTGGTAAAACTCGACATGCAGAACTTTACGGAAGTCACAAATTTATTTAGCAATTCTTAACTGCACGGAGTCCCAGATTTTCGTCTTCGAACTGGACAGAAACTTGCAACACCTAAAAGGGACAAAAAGCAATAAAAACCACTCACTTCTCCCAGTATGTGGATAGGTTGTCAGTTTCAGAACTCAAATATCCCTATTACATGGTTGACAGGCAACACAGGGAGTCCAGAGCAAGAATATCAGGAGGCCATGAATGTTCTGATGCCTTGTTAGACTCAGGAAACGTCATCACTCTCACGTCAGCTAGTCGAAAACACTTTTTATGGCAAGGAGCTTCAGGCCCTGCAGCCATAATGCACTAATACGCTGCTCCACGGGAACGAAAACAACGAGACAATAACTAGGAGAATCTCAGTTCTTAAGGCTGGTATTCCGCATTAATCTGCTTCAGCGGAATCAGGGCTGAAACGGTTGCATCTCCCAGCAAATTGAGTTTGAAATATAATAATGAGACCTAACTTATAGCTGCACAGGTCGTGCGATTTGCAGAAAACCTAGCAACTTCGATTCTTGAAACTACAGAACTGCACGAAGTATAAAGCAAAAATAGGTTTTGTTTTACTTCGTGCAGTTCTGTAATGACAGTAGCACATCTGCAGCTTTGTTTGAAATGGGATCGGAGATCGGGATTCAATCCCGGTGAGGATGGATGATGCATTTGAATTACGGCACTGGCTCTCTGCCTGGAGAGCTAGTGCCGCAAGGCAAATATAATATGGAGAACCAGTAGCCCTTAACTGGGACGGATGACAGGTTATAAAGAATCAGGTTGGTCACGATGGTCGTTAATGCCCCCACCCCCCGAAAAAATATCTGCAGCTTCATGGTACAAGCCACACTGAGTGCTTAATACTACTAGTTTGTGAAAATTGCAACACCAAGAAAGAATAGCGCTATTCAAATGAAATTTATATCACAAATTCCTCATGTTACAGACAATAACTAATTTCATTTGCAAAGCTATACAAGATTTTTTCGCATCAAAACTCAGTATCGTGTGAAGCCATCTCGAGCAACAAAAACTCCCTTTACACGGCGTGGCATTAAATGGAAGAGGTTTTTCATACCGCTTGGGGAATGACCTGCCAGGCGACTTTTATCGAGACTTCAGTTCATTTGTGGTGACTGGAGGCGCTTGACGGACCAGTCGCTTAGCTACCAGACATGTTGGATCGGTAAACGTGTAGGCCAGGGAGGAAGTGGTATCTGCCGTGCATGGAAGAGGTTTGGACATTCCGGGCCACATGTGGCTGAGTATTGTCCTGCTGGAATATAAGACCAGGACAACTCTGAAAGCAGAGCATCACCTCTGCCTCTAAAACATCTCTGATGTATCGTGGCTGTTGAGAGTTTCCTCAATTCGTATGAGGCGTGATCGCGAATTGAACCCAGTACCGCTCCAAATCCTAACGCTTGTCAATCGGTCAGTATGACGTTGCAAGGTGCCATTCACCACGATGTCTTCGAATACGTATGCGCCCATCATGGCGTATCAAGTTGTATCCTGACTCATCCGAAAACACAACCTTGTCCAATCAGCGCGCCAGTGTTTGAATTCGCAGCAATGGGTTGCTAACGACCAGTCCTCTGTTAAACAGACGACGTCGAACTGTACTGAAAGACAAAGTCTCACCTTTGACAGTGCTCCACTGCTGCGCTAACACAGTGGATGTCGCTGTGCGGTCAATCAGTCCCATGCGGTAAAAGTGTCTGTCATCCCGTGTAGTCCTGCAATTTTGTGGTCCCTTTCCCGGATTTCTGTGCGTCCTAGCCTCATCTGTCCACTGACACTACGTTCGCATCACTGTACTGGCTTTCCGTCCCATATGAGTTTCAATTTTGAGGTGGAAAATCCAGCTTCTCGTATCCCAACAATCCTTCCTCGCTCAAAATCCATCAGGCGTTCATAATGCCACCTTCTTCGGCGACAGGCCATAGTGAGACACAAGAAACACCCTTTCGATTCAATATTGGCTCTTCACTTATTGCAACATCTTGTTTGATCCAGCTTTTTATACCCAAGACTGGACAGTTTACAGGGCGCTTCTCCGAAATTACATGAGCATTTTCACTGACATTTTAACTACAGTATTTGCATGCCCCAATCTGTTGTACATATTCTGTAAGTTTCAAGGTAATACCAGCAGTCCTTCATGTTGTTGGAAGTTTCACAAGCAGTAATGTTGTTTGGCTGTATCCATAGATAAAGAAGTCTAGAAGGTTTCGTTCCCATAGATAGAGATTTATCAATTATCATGGCAATGGCAAAATCCCGTCAACTGTAGAATTCCCACTGATTACTGAAAAGAACTAAAAAGGAACATGAATTGCCGCAGAGCTAAGTAGGAGCGTCCCTTAGCAGTACGCAATAGCCAAGTAGGCAGGATTTTGATGAAAGCACCTATCATGTAAGAAACTCGAAAAAGAAACTTGATTCAAGCACTGAAGAAACGACTGAAACACTCGGTTTAGCTTCGCAAAAGCACAACATGCCAGATGAACTCGTTCGAATATTCTTTGTCGCTTTATGTATTACGCACCGAAGTTGGATAAAATTATTTTGGAAAGTCACTTTAGTTTAAAAACCAGATAAAAAGGAGATACAGTATCGAAGAAAAGAAGTAAAACATATCAAGGCAGCAAGTACGTTGCTATTACTAAAAGAGTGGAAGAGAAAAAATCAGAAAACAAGAAAAAATAATTGTATAACAGGAAACTTAAGCATAGGGTATTGGAAATATGTATATGGGTACACATAAACGGAATTGCTGATGGGAGCGATGGCTCACAATTAAACAATCGAGAGAGTACCCTAGTACTCTTTGTTGATAATTTATGCTATGCATCTTTCGTATGCCAAGCTCTTTATATGTGTGAAATAAAACCAGTGATTCGAAAGAATACATTTATTTACGTACAAGACATCGCATTTATTCGCATCACTCACGACCACACCGAGCCACAATCCGGTACATACTAAGTGGAATTAAATCATAACAACAAAAAATAAGGTTTACTAATTCCTGATATTAAGCGATACTTACACAGTCGTATCAGAATACTATGACCCCCTACCTGATAATGGGAATAACAACCCTTAGAACTGGTGACAGCGGCAAGACGGCGTGGCATGGATGAAATGAGGCCCTGGAAGGTTCTGAGGCACACGTGCCCATTAGGACTGCAGCAGAGCACGGAGGTGACGGAGATGACGGGCTTAGGTGCCGGCACGCAACACCTGTCGATCCAAATTGTCCCACAAGTGCTTTATAGGACTGAGGTCGGGGGATTTCGCCGGCCAAGGGATAACGGAGACATCGCCGTGGTGACCCTGGAGCCAGTAACGTATCCCCTTAGCGACGTGGCACGACGCATTATCCTTTTGGTAGACACCATCACCACCATGGTAAACGTCCAGCATGAAGGGACGTATGTGTTTAGCGAGGATGGACAGATAGCCATTGGTGTTCAGGGACCCATCCAGTAGTACAAGCGGTCACAGACCATACCAGGAACACATCCCTCAGGCATGCACGCTGCCACAGCCGGCCTGTTCTTAACCGACAAACGTGTTCGTTTCCGGAAGGGGAGCACACATTACGTGCCATAAACTGCTTGTATCCCTATGAACTACCTACACATGAAGGTCTTAAGAACTCCGAAAAAAGTTATTCCAGATTTAATGGTTGAAGGACGATGAAAGCTGATTACATCTTCTATGAACGAGGGCTGAAAAACAAGGAAATTCTTATGGCATTTAGCTGCAAATTAGACAGATGTTAATCGGTGTATCCAAAATCTTTACACTCCTGTGACTAGAGAGCATTGTTCGGCACAGGGGTTTGAATGATAAGGAAAGTAGGGTGATCAGGAAGTAAATTCTATTGCCATTTAACGGAGGATTAGGCGCATTTATATAGGTTTGTTCCAGTGCCCTTCAGTTCTAGGGACTGTGCGGCGTTGTTTGGCTCGAGAGTTTGAATGAAAATGGAAACCTGCTGGAGAGCAAATTGAAGAAAAGATCAAAGCCTCAACGGCATATGCCGTGCAATAACACTGTTACGCACTTTGATTCATACCTGTGTCGATAAAAGATGTCCACACGCCTGAAAACATGATTTTACTCGGAGGTACGCAAGTTGATTAGATTGAACGATGAGACGAGCGTTATCGAAGGAAACATTTTCAATTGCAGCAACCTGGCGCAAAGATACCTGTCTACCTTCACATAACAGAGCTTCCCCTCACGCTACATTGATGTCAGTGATTAAAAGCCTGCGACTGTGCTTCTTATTTATCACTAACTTTAGCCGGTGTACTAATTTTGAACACCATTAGTCACGTCCCAAACGCTCATGACTTGACGACCGAAGACGTCTCGTAATAGGCAATGCATATCCGCTGCTAACATTTTCCGTGCCCAGAAAAACCTGGTCTCCGCCCGTATTACCTCCGAGTGAACCCCACATTTTCAGATGGGTCGTGTTTTTCATTTAATCTGTTCTCACGCACGCTGCTTTTTTGTTCAAACTCTTGTATCAAACAAAGCCCTTCGCTGAGGGTAGTGTAACGACCTCATCAAAGGGCTTTGATGAGGTCGTTACATTACACTACTCGATGTACGTATCCCTCATCCACCGCCAGACGTCAATGGAAGATATTTATTTATCAGCCTACTATGGCCATAAACATGTCAGAAGTTATGGAATTTAAATTTGGAGGTAGGTGTTTTATGATTTCGTGATCTGCTTTTTTGTTTTTTATGTCTGACGATTTTAAGGTGAGGTACGTTTTCTATTGTAGATCTTATTACCACATGGATAGATTCTGTAAGACGAAGTCGTCTTCGGTGGAATAAAACGTGCGTATGTTCAACAGAATAGCTTTCTACTTACTATCAAAAAAGCTGTTTGGGCAGACGAATACCTTTTAGCGCCCCTGACACCCTCAGTGGGAAATTGTTATTTAAACTGAAAATTTCCATGCCGTCTTTAATCGTATTTGTGATGTACCGTTGATGTGACGCATGAGTCAAATGGACAATGAAGCAGCTATATTCCTGGCGGCGTAGTTCAATTTAGAGAACAACAAATCTGGAGTAGGAAAGCGTAGGTTCGAATCCCAATGTGGACAACGAAAGTTATGCCTTATTACCGCAGGATTTAATGGTAACAATATTGTATTTTCAGTTCAGAATCGACTTTTGAGAGAAAAAACATAAAAAAAGTCATTTAGTGTATAACTGGTACTTTTTTTATCATGAACAAAAGTTATTTACGCACACACACGACACGGGAAACTTAATTCCTGAAGTAACAGTCAAACGTAACAACTTGGAAAAAGACAATAATATGCTGGAACACGTGTGTTATACCTAGAAATAGGTCAATTATTTCTAAAAGAAGGTGCACTTTCTTTCGTTTAACGGCCACAATACGCGGCAGAATGGGAACTGCCATTCTGAATGAAATTTCGTCACTCAGTTTTTCAGCCATTAAGGATCCCATTATCTGTAAGTCATGGGAACAGGCAATGCGGACAATAATCGAAGCTATCAGACTCTAAATCAGTGTTGCTAGTTCCAGAACTGATAAAGAACAAACTGGTCAAAATCAAAGATCTGATCAGACCAGATCTTCAGTAGAGGGTTTTAGGAAGGGAGTGTCTGATCCCAGGTCTTAAACAACCCTTAGAAATAGGAAGCTAGGAGATTTGGGCTAGAGTGCCCGATAGGAAAGTGACACGGAAGCGAAGTAGAAAGGGGAGGAAGACGCGCTTATTTATTATTTATTACCGGGGGGCAGTACCCGGTGTCCGACGGCTTAACGTGCCCATCCGACGCACGGCGAATATTTAGTGTTTCGAACGTTCGTACCTGCCCAAAATCGAACCTGAGGTTATCTCCATGGCAGTCACGAACGTTGCCCACTAGGCCACCCTCGGCCAGGTCAAAATCAAAATGCAACAATGATTACTTAAAAAGAATGACTTTTGAACAATACAGTAATAATAAAGAACAACACTGGCTCTTGCGAATACACTACCACAATGGAAGCGAACGACAATGGATTTTGTGAATCAAGTGTACTTAGTAGAAAAGTTCAACAATATCAGAGCAAAGGTATAAAAAGAAACATATATCCTTCGGTTTTCTCATTGACGTCTTCATCATGATAGGCTTCTTGAAGACGCAAGTTTCAGGAAAGAATTCAGTATCATATATGAAAGAGGATGCGAAGGATTCGTAACCACATGATTTTTTTCATATATACTGTATATATTCGTAACCACATGATATTTATAAATGTTATATACTGAGCTCTCTTTCGAAGTTCTTACACTCTTAAGTTTTAAAATGTATAAAGGCTAAATTCAAAATCTTTTTTAATGAAGCGCCTAATTATTATGGACAGTGTTTTAAATAATCATATGTCAAATCGTATTTCCTTTTTTTTTTTTTTTTTTTTGAGAAAGACAGTTCTACTGTAAAAAGCAGCAGTTTACCGATATCAAAATCACAATAACCGTGATATATTTTTGGACAACTTCTTACGTTAGGATATGTATTTTGACTAATATAACGTAAAATTTAGGGAGAATTAATTCCGCCACAGATTTTGGAAGTGAGGTACCTATGCTTCAAATACGGTTTGCTGACATTTCTTCCCTTCCTACTGTTTTGAGCAAAACACATAAACCGGAAATAGCCGGTGATTTCATTTAATGTCCCACTTAGCACGTAACCCAATTGGTAAAGTAGTTTACTGCTTGCAATGTTGCAAATTGGATTCTTTCGAACGGACGAGCCAATTGATGAAGGCGTGTTTTACAAGTGAATGTACGAAATTGCGATTAAGGCCATTTCCGCCACGCGATTGGTTCAGAGCTGCTTCGGAGATTGCGAGTAGGCGGGGCCTACGAGAAGAGTCGTGTGACGGAGACATGTAGGCTTTGCTGCACTACATGTTTGCGACAATAGTTACCTTCAGTTGTTTCACCCGTACAGTCGGAACGCGACATGAGGTAAACAGAGAGGGTACTTTATTGGTAGGGGAACTTTTGAGTTTTTGTATCAACATGACTTCATGGACTTGTGACTTATCTTCGGAAATACCTTCACTCTATATAGTTCTCACAGAGCCGAGAGATGTCAGCACGTCAGCTCTCACTCCTCCTTTAGCTCAGGATTAGTACTGATGTGTTTTGTATGGAGAACCCATGACTTGTTTTAAACTTTTTTTTTTAATATTCGAGGAGAAGGGTGGTTGAAATGTAGAATTGAAGGCAGTTTTCCTGAAGTTTGGAGCGACAAAAATATGAGGAATTTCCTAAATATTAGAAATATATATATATATGACAGACTACGTATTATTTTATCAGACACAATAAATGGCAAACAACATTCTGGAGTATTTATTCCAACGGAACTATCTTATTTCAACAGAACGCCGTTTTGAGGTCTTACTTCGTGTCATTAGGTAGCTCTTTTCTAATACAAAATCCCTATTTGATTTTTTCTAGCTAGACCTCTTCGCATTCATGAGAAAAAAAAACTTGATCGTCAGAATAAATATTTTGGTGTGGAGACATACTTTTTATTGTTAAAGGTCATTTTAATAGTAATAGAAAGGACCTTTAAAAGGGTACTTTTTAGTATCCTTATATACGCACTTTCACAACAGCACGAATCTTGATGGGTACTAGGTTGACGTGCTGTCATCTATTGGCCGATACGGAGTATGGTATTCTACTAGCTGTTTATTGAAGTCGTCCGCAGTTTTAATATTAAGATAGATTTCGACTTGTATTCATCTGAGAAACTGCAGGTACTCCTTATGATACCGTGCACAAAATTACTTTACCGTATTGTTCAATATGTTCATTTGTCACATATGTTAAGTAACCTCACAGTGAATTTCTTAGGAAGCAGAACTTCCCACGATATAATTCAATATGATAATTTGTCAGATGTGTTAAGTAACCTCACAATGAATTTCTTAGCAAGCAGAACTTCACCCCGATAAAAGACTGTGTTCCTATTACGTGACTCTCCTCATAGGCCCATGGTACTCGCAATCTCCAAAGTATCTCTGAACCAATCGCGTTGCGGAAATGGCCTTAATCGCAATTCCGTACATTCACTTGTGAAATACGCGTCCCGGTGGCACAGTGGTCTAAATACTAACTTCTTACCATACGTCCGAGATGGGTCTGGATTCGAGTCCCTGTGAGGCATGGGTGTTGTGTTGTGTTTGTCTTACGGCAATGGCTCCCTCCCTCCCTGGAACCAGTGATTCTGCATTAGGGATGGGTGATTGCTTACAACCCATTCAGTTGCTCACGGTGGTCCTTCAAAAAAACTTATTCTTACTTATGGAGCTGGTATAGTAGATTGAAACCTGCTATGATATAAGGATCCTTTGACGAGATAAAGGTCGCGACGAGGAATGTCATTACATTCGTAATTTCAGTTTAACTATCATGAATTTTAAGGTGAAGGACAAAAGTTAGAATTAAAGCCGTCTCTTCTGTGTTTAAGCTGAAAAAAGGTGTGGACCATATAGAGATTAAGACGTGATTTGAAGCCAAGTGAAATGAGATAGAACGCGGTAAAGGGCATCCAAAATTCCCGTTTTTAACTGTCCTTTGTAAATTTATCCAATTTTGTTTACACAGCATCTGATAAATATTAATGGTGTCCCAGACAAACTGATATTTGACTTGCCCTTCTGTGATAAGGAATAAAGAATGAAATCATTTGGGGCAGTCAACAGAAGCGTCACATGAACGAATACCCACGAGGGCAACTGGTAAAGAAGTGTGTATTATAGTGATTATTTTAATATCATTTTAAATACAAAAGCACTTTCTTTTCTTGGTAGCCTGTTTGGCGTTTCTGTATTTCTACTGATGAAAGAACATTTTTTGAAGCATGAAACTTTTTGCAATGAAATATTTATTAAGCTTTAAATCTTAGATAAAAACGTGGAAAACTCTTGCGAAGATGCAGAACTGTTGTATTTTTCATCTTCTCAAATATAATAATTCGGAACCCAACCGTAAGTCTGCTGGAAGATTAGCATATGGAACATTTGTCTTCTGTTATGTGTTCTACGACGATAAAGGACAAATTCTGGTTTGGCCGCGTTATCTTGTTCCATCAATTTTTTGCGACATGACCGCAAAGGAACAGCGCGGTCGCTAAAGTGATCTCCAGAAATCTGGCTTTATCTCGAAAAGGTATTTTACAGATATATTTGTTATTACAACAATATTCCCAAAATTATTCTGAACAATCTCAGTTATAATAGGGTTTACCGGTTTCATAAAAAAAAAGCATATTCGTTGAGTCTTGATAATTCGTATTTCGCTAATAAACACCGACTGATTTAACGAGATCATCATAATTTATTCAAATATTGCTATCGCATGCAAAACAAGCTTAAATTTCAGTTTAGTATATTCTTACAACCACCATTTTTTTACAGACTCTGAATCGGAGCAACAAATTATGTTAGCACTACATTTCCAAATTGAGTCTCGCGCTCATTTCTTGTGTGGGCATGGCACTGCCCATGCTACTTCCACCGCCCAAATGGCCCCTTGGTTAACTTTCCAATTCATGATTCTTCAAAACTTAACATCAGGTTTCAGGACTTAAACTTTTTCTGCCCGTACCGAAAATGTTTGAACTAGTCTATATTTCCTTGTGAATGGAAGGAATTTGTTTGTTCATTTCCTTCCGTTCCAGCATTATTTTTGGCAGAGACTTCGTACAAAAATTTTGTATTATTTTCCGTAGCGAAGGTATTTAATTTCAATGCATTCCGACTGACATGTGTAAGAGATTTCGAAAGAGGCATTAAATTTTTGTTATCTATATCATTCTGTAAACCTTATTACTCGTTTTTCTCTGCTTTGCCTTTGACGAAACAACAGGCTGAAAATATCTGGATATCTAAGCATAGGATAGAATGTAAATATTTCTTTCTATCGATAGTCATACTGTTTTCATCCTACAGAGAGTAAAAAAATGTAAATCATATTTTTCCTTAATTCTTTAGAAATGTAATACAAGTAACTACGATGATGCAGATATCACTTTAAAATATTTGAGAGAAATGCTTATGAAAAAAAAGTTTTTACTTCTTTCAAGATTTGTACAACGGTGGTGGAAAACGGATCAAACTGCTATGCGTATGCTTTAGTACTTGTCAGGAATAGGGAACCAAATTTTCCCGAAAACGACCAGTTTTTCGAATAGAAACATCCCTTCACAGAATCTGCGGTAATAATTCAATATGGGTTATCGCTTACTTTTTAAAGAAATCACACATTTATAAGCATTCTGAAAGAATGTTAGTAGAGGAAACAGGCCGGTTCTAGGACAGAGGAAGTGCTGCACACACGTGGACGCACGGCTCCCCACGAACTGATGTCTGTGTGCTCAAATAACGATTTCTCCACGTGGTCAACATGACGTCAGTCAGCACCAGTTTTTTTTTCTCCCACGTGGTCGACAATGACTGCCATTTTGCGCACAACGTATTTGGGTGAGTTGCCATGTTGGATGGCAGCACATTCTTCCACATGGTCAATCATGACGTCAGTCAAGGCCATTTTCTTTTCGTATCCGACATTTCCCTATCACCACCATTTTCAACCCCTCGTGGTCAATGCTATTTTCCCCTCGGGTAATTTACGGTGTGAAGTCACGACCCTGCGGAAATTTCCTTTCAAAGCAAATAAAAATCCTTATACGGTCAGCGAAGGATCGAATCCCTGTCTGTCGGGTTTCTACGCAAACGCCTTAATCCACACGACCTCTGTGTGGATTAAAGCGTTTGTATTAATGTCTTTCTTACTCTGTTGTGAAGACGGTATTGCTAGGATGATGACATCACATTCTCCCACATGGTCAATCAATACCATTTTCTTTTTGTGTCCGACATTTCCCGGTCAGCGCCATTTTGTCTCCCCACGTGGCTGGTGCTATGATTTTCTTGTGAAATAATGCAAGGAATTAAAAATGGTGTGGGAGGAGAAGTTGACGTCATTTGAGATTCTGTTAGACACTTAAATTCCCAAAACTGTTTTCTCAGCTGCAGACGCTTGCTTGCAAGGGGATGTCTCTTCTGTTTGGTGTGAAATGAAGACGTTTCTTTTCAATTTTATAAGACTAGGAGTTATTTTTCATATAAATGTGTATTTCATATAGTTCATAAATTTATTTTTCAACGTAACATATTTTTTTTACTTACATTGAAGAAACCACGGTGAAACACACATCGCTTAGACCCGGTGGAGCATTGGCCTAAGTGATGGCTTCTTATCATTCGTCCAAAAGGGGACCGGGTTCAAATCCCAGTGGGGCATGGATGTTGTGTTGACCTTACAGTACTGGCTCTCTGCCTTCCCTGGAGCCAGTGTCCCTAAATTAGGGACGGGCGACTGCTTATAACCCATTGAGTTGCTCACGATGGGCTTTAGACCTCCACCAAAAAAAACAAAAAAACCACTCATCTTCAATGGATGCAGCAATTTAGAGAAGTTTTATGCGGTCATCATGATCTTGAAATGAGATTGTTTAACTAATATATTTGCGTATTTCGGTAATTTTCTGCAATATTTTTAAACGTATCTTTTTCTACATTTCTGCGTATTTTGGGTACCGAATTTCTCAAATCTGAGGTATTCATTCCATTGATGAGTGTAGTATACTCACATAAGGCTGGGTATTTTTTTTTCTTTTCAATGACTTGATTGTTTTGTAACGAATTTATTCCTTGTTTTCTTCATAATTTCCCATTTTATATATATATACTTCTTCAATGTAACGGATCTTTTTATTTTCTTTGCGGAGACTTACTCATTTTCATCGAGTTTATCAACATAAAGACGTTTTCAAAAGTTTTGTGCTGTAATCGTAGCCTTAACATATTTACGTGCTCATGGCATTTTCTGTTACATTTTTAACGTTGTATTTTTTCCACCGTCCAAAGCTGCAATTTTTCTACATAGTTAAAATATTTTCCTTTACTTCTGCGTGCTTTCGGCGGTGAATTTCCCTAATCCCATGTATTCATCACGTAAATGAGAGCATTATTTCCACATAAGGTTGCGCATTTTTTTCTAAAGGCTTTATTTTTATATAACGAATTTGTTTCATAAATCAGATGCCGACGCTTAGACCTCTATGACACCGGGGACGACTACCCATACAGCACAAAACGTTTCAGATATGTATCAATAATGTTACAATCTCTTATTTTCGTTACACTTTCAGAAATACCTTACAATTACGTTTCAGCAACATCTATTTTGGAAAATAACTCTTCGTACATTATGGTTACGTTAAAAATAGCTTTCACGAACACTACTATTTTATAGTTTCCATGGAACGTAATTGCTACCTTGGTCCTTGATGTTACATTCCGGGCGATATGTGAGATTTTCGGTTTGGCAACGGCGTGGATGCGCATGCGCATTTATGCCATTTCACCGAAGCACTCTCTTCAAAGCGGATTTTACTGTCGCAGTTGTATTTCCATGTGTTACTGTTCCAAATATTTTTGGTAATATTGTCGTACCCTAATAGCTATATTTAACCTTTCTTTTGTGATTCAAGATCATCTGAAAGTAAGTAATTGTTTTGATTATTATAATTTTTAAATTCTAAAAAGCATTTCATGAAATCTAAGTAGATGGCTGTGTTGTATTAAGTATACTATAACAGCATGTTTTTTTTTTACTTGAAGCTGAGAAATTTCATATTGGTAGGTATTTGGAGAAATGACGAATTTGATTTTCTTTCTTTGTTTCGCTGAAATATAGTCTATTCCATATGTATAATAGAAATTCGAAAAAAAAATTTGTCAATATATAAACGCCACCACTGTTTCCAATGGACAGCGGACTGCAGACTGCGTTGAACTTGTGAAAACGTAAACAACTCGTAATACGACTGCATGAATATAAGAGCAAAAAAAGGAATCTATTTATTAAAACGGGTAACTAATTGTGTTATCTTTTTCTTTCTCTAGTTTAATTCTATTCGACATGTATAAACGATATTCGAAATCCCGATTTATGTACGGTATATATCTAAATTACGAAATCCCTTAAACTAATAAATATATATATAAATTCCGAAATCACGTAAAACTAATAATCAGCCCCCCAAAAAGGAAACTGGATTGTTTACTAACAGTATAGTATGATGGAATCGATAACACTGAACAACAAAATTAAACTTTTCGTTTGTTACACAAACTGCATATGCCGAATTATACAGCATTTGTCATGCTGATTACAAATCTGTTTGCAAAATTGTGCTATCAGACATAGTTCTCGAGTAACCTAGTGGTTCCAGTGTACAATAAGCCTTCATTTTGTCATGTATATTTCGCTACAAGTAATTAATTACACTTACCTTAAAAAGTAGTTTCTTCTGTACTTTGGTTGTACTACATCCCTTTTCAGAGTCCAATAGTAATCAGCTAGCATTTTAGGGCTCCATTTTTCTTTATAGCGATTTTCTATGGTAGATATGTCCTGATGAAAATGTTCTCCATGCTGATCGCTTACAGTTCCTAAGTTCTGTGGGGAAAAGTCCAGATGAGAATGAAGGAAATGTATTTTAAGGGGCATATTGCATCCCCTTTCCTTATAGTTTTCTAGAAGCTCAGTAACAAGATCTTTATAATTTTCTGCCTCCCACTTAGCTAAAACATTTAGTACCACATCTTTAAAGGACTTCCATGCAGCAGCTTCAGTCTCATTCAAAGTACCTTCAATAATGCAATATCACGCATAAGCTCCTTTATTTGTGGACCATTAAAAATTCCTTGCTTAATTTTGGCTTCAGTTATTTTGGGGAACTTTTTCTTCTGAAAACGAAAGGCTTCTCTATCTTTATTCAATGCCTTTACAAAAAATCTTATCAAATCTAGTTTGATGTGAATCGGTGGTAAGTTTATACTTTCAAGACTTACTAAAGGCTCAGCAACAACATTTTTATTACCTGGAGTTATGGACTCTCTTTTAGATCAGGTCTTTTTAATGTAATGATAATTTCTGTCCCTAATGTTCCATTCACAGAGGAAGCAGCAGTATTTTGTTTGTCCAAGTTGTAGATCTAATCCAAACTCCAGCTCGGAAACGGGGTAATTTTTTACTTTGACTTCGCAAGAGTTTCGGTAGAAATTTTTTTAACCACCACATTTGCCTTATTGTGTGATTATGACATCCGTTAGTCTTATAAGAGGCAGCCTTCAGTTGTTGTTTTCTTAATTGATTTTTAAGTATCGGGACTTTTCCGTACGCCCGTTCATTTACTATTGATGGTGGAAGTACACTTAGCTGTGCTCTGTCGGTGATGCAGTATGTTGACAACGACAACTCGTCACTCAAAATGGCTGTTCGCCAAAACGGCAACCCACCATGACACCAAATGAAGACGTGAAATCATACGATAGAAAGCTCCAATCGCAACTACAGTATATAGCAATCAGAAAGTATCCAAATCAAAAAATCTTCATAGGCCCGACAGCTATTTTAAACAAAGAGAAACAAATATCTGGAATATTGCAGTCACAGAAAAAAATTCTGAAAAAGGAAAAAGAATCGCACCGAAAGTGAAATATGACCAATTGCAATCTAGAATAAGGCATCAGCAAGAAACCAATGCTGGGCGCCGGCACTCATTCCTGCTCCGAGTACCTGAAATGATATCCTTAAAAATCCATGAAGAAAAAAGTAAGTTCCTGTCCCTTATAGGACTAATGGAAATTATCGTTCAGTAAGACACATCAGATGACCCATTCACTTTTTACCGGAAACCATGTGAAGTCAAAGTGAAATGATACCATTGGAGAGCTCGCAATTCGAACCAATCTGTTGGCATGTAACCGCATCACGAAAAAAAGAAACGACGCAACGTATTATTCATCCGCCATCAATACTAAACATGAGGTATAATGTAAAATAGTCCCGTCTTCAAAAATCAATAACTAAAAAAATAAAAAACAGCCCAGCATACAATAAACTATTTTTCCACTGAAATAACGAGTATTATCTAACAAAATAACAAAAAATAACAAAATTTTATTCATTTTTGTAAACCAGTTCCTTCATATTATCAGCCAAATAAAATGTGATTAATCTAGATGTAAAAGATATAATTAGAGTTAAAAATGTACTGTTGTCGTAAATAGGTTGCAATTCCATGTATTGACGAACTAAAATTACAGGGTTTTTTTATGTTCCCAAATACTTATTTTCCTTTTTTAAAACGTATAAACTTGGTCTTGTGTCCCGGAGACTCCTATTTTCTTGTTTTTTTTTAACTTAGGGATTCTTTGATGCTACTACAGCTTCATTTTCATTGCTCGTGGCAGATTACTTCGTCTCATCTTTTGCGGTGATGCGATAGCACTACTTTTTTCAGCACAGTTGTTAACAGGGCTTCAGCTTCCTGCAACAGCATTTTGCTGACGTACTGCTTTGTATACATTTTGGGGGAAAATATCCAATCCATTTTTCGCTAAACGGTGGAATCCCTTTGCATTTCCAATGTCGTAATGCCTGCTCGGTAAATTTCCGGAGAAATATTAGAAAAAAAGGCAGTTCGTCAACGTACGGAACTCCTACCTTGTAAATAAAATTTTATTTCAGTAATTTTAAGCCAAATTACAAGAATTTGATATAGATGCTTTTTATTTTAAAAATCAATATTATATATAATATTTCAGTTGCTCAAGCACCGCCAGTTTTTCTAGCAATATGCCCAGCCAATTGTCACTTGATCGTCTTCACTTTGATCATGACGTCGTCAACATTTTTCCTTTCTCTGACGCATGTGTTCCTCTTCCCATCTTTCTTGATTACACCAAGCATGCGCCTTTCCATGTTTTGCTGAGTTGTCTTCATTCTCTGTATGCCTTTTTCAGTTAGCGTTAATGTCTCTACTCCATATGTAAGAAATGGAAGGATGCGTTGATTAAACACTTTTCCTTTAAGACATAATGGTAAACTGCTCTTGAAAAATTTGCTGTTTCTTCCAAATGTTCTCCAATTACGTTTTGTATGCTTATACCTAGGCGAGTCAAAAGTTCGTTCCATTTTGAGCTCTACATAATGTTGGGTCTCCATTCCTGTGCAAAACGCGCTCCACCGTTGACTGCGTACAGCGATGACGTGAACACAAAAAGCTAATAACGTGCATTTGGCACTGAGCCAAATTGCGTTATCAGATGAACAGAGGACGGAGGTCGATAAAAATGGGCTCGATAAAAATGGGCTAGTTTTTTTGGGGGGGCTAGTTCTTTGCAAATTACCCGGCTACGACTGCCCTGGGCAAGTTGGGCTATATATTATACCCCTTTTTCTTTTTTGTTTCTCATGAACAAGGGCAGTAACTGTAGAAAGATTAACTTGGTAACCAACCCTATCAGTATGCTAAAAATTCACCCCACAAATTAGTTTATAGATACCATTTTTCATGTTCCCTACGGCCCTACCCGAGTCTCGAGCAAGCATGCTGTAGACTGCAGTGGCTATTTCGCCTATCTCGTTGGTTTATTCCAATGGTTAGTTCCCACAATCACAAATTTCTTCCGATTTTGATTATTTGCCATTGGGAATATTCTCCTGATCCAAAATTCCTGGGAATTTTGGATCAGGGGAATATTCCTTTTTGTCCTATTCCCTTTTGTCCTGAAATCGGTGTCCCGATATCTGGTCACCTTACTTATCGTACACCGTGACCGATCCACAGAGAAAGGACTCAATCCTAACTGTTTCATTTCTCCACTACTTAAAAAGGTGAAGGAAGATGGTATAGTTTGTTGGTTTGATTGGAGGTTTAACGACCACCGTTAGCAACTCAGTGGCCTATAAGCAGTCTCTCGTCCCTGATTTAGGGCCATTGGACCCAGGGAAGGTAAAGATCCAACTCCGTAAGACAAATACACAAATACAGCATCCATCTCTCACCGGAATTCGAACACTAACCCATCTCGGACGATTGGTCAGAAGTGGTGGCTTATACATCAGCGCCACCGGGGTGGCTTCTAGGAAATCATCGCATGCACTTTCAGGCCTAAGACGGATGTATTCCACCAACTTCGGGTCAGTACGACAACTTTCCCGTTTGCTCTTGGTCAGTACGACAACTTTCTCGTTTTCTCTAGGTACGACAACTTTCCCGTTTGCTCTTGGTCAGTACGACAACTTTCCCGTTTGCTTTTCTACCTAGGGTAAAGACCAAGGAGGTTAGAAGTAAGAGGAGTTGGCAACAGCCCCTCTCTCTGCGCTTCTGGCATGACGCCACTTTTTATCAGCTGACTACGCCAATGCGCCCAACCTAAGAATCTCCTGTATATCTTTAGGTGGAAATCGCGATTTTAAATGGAATTTTCGGACCCTTACTCTACCGATACAGGCATGAAAAAATTGAGGCTGAAATATTCATTCCCATAATAAAAAATTTCCAGAAAAAACAGGAAAATATGTGTTGGTATTTATTTAAAAAGTTGAACAAAATAATGATTTTTTGAGCGGAAGTGCATAGTGCGCATGGTTACTTACTGCCCATGTGCAAGTAACCATGCTTACCACCCATGTACAAGTAACCATGTTTAAAATATAACCAAAAGCCTAATGTTAAGAAATAAGAAGTCCGAAATATTCCTTCTTTCCATCCTTGGTTTGCGTGCGTCAAGCAAAACTGCTTAAGCCACAGGAAGTGACGTCACATTTCCGAACTCTCGCAACTCAGACTCCCAGCTCCTCAGAGAGAGGACAGAAACAGCTGATCTGTTTAGACTTCACCACAGATATCATATAAAGGACTAGATTGGACATCCGGCCAGTGAGACGTGACAGCGTAGGAGCCATGTCGAGTGGGTCAACGCTGCTTCCCGTAGCTCGACGAAATACGTGTTTCGCATGGCGATTCGCTGGCTTAGGTTAGATGATAGGTATCTAGTACACATTTCGGGGAGAAAATACGAATAATTATATTGAGAAAAATCGATATTTGTTAGTACTGTACAAGTGATAGCTTTAAGGCGATTGCAAAGTATTGCGGAAATCAGATATTAAACCACAACTTACCACGGAAACGGCGTTTCGATACCTACGATAAAAAAAAGTCACTGATTCTTGTGAAGTCTTGCAGTTCATTTTTTTACATAAACAATGAATTTGAGATACTAAGCAACTTATTTTCGAGGGGAGAGATTGGTTCAATAAGTCACGGAAAACAATTTCCGACGTTCATCGATATAAGAATCCACAATTTCTTAAAAACAGATTTGGTCCAAAAATTCATGATGTCATTTTTAATATGCAAGCATATTTGCCAAATTTTATCATTACGAAGGATCAAAAGTGTGATGGTGTTATTCATATTCCTGATTCTTAATAGACAGAGAATTCGTCCAACAATTTCTGCATTTTTTTTCTAACATATTAAAAAATAAAGAGTTCAAAAAAGATCTGCTCATTAGTGAAAATTGGGATCACACAAGGTGTGGTTATTCAACTCATAAAGGGGATTAATTTTAGTTAATGAGAACGAGTGTTGCTAACACAGCAGCCCATGTGTTAATTTACACTTAACCTACTTTTTATGGTGACAAAATATATATTGCAGAGACAATTTGTTTCTGGAGTATATCCGTGTAGAGGCACAAGTTATTTAAAAATTATAAATAAAACATTCTGATGCTGCACATTCAATACCTAGTAACACATAAATCTGTATCTCAGGGGCAATTTCTGTTTGGAAGTGTGTGCATATTTACATATCTAAAAATTAAAAATAAAGCATTCTGATGCTGCATATTTGGTAATATCTACTAACACACAAATCTAGATCTCGGAGGCAATATCTGTTTCTGGATGATATAAGCATATTTACACTAGTTACCTAAAAACTAAAATTAATAGATGCTGCATATCAGGAGAGATAAGAAGAGGAACCCGTGGATCAGAAAAATGACAAGGGTGAAAGACTTCATGGTCAGAGTAAAATCCCTGAAATGGCAATGGGCTGGACATATTGTCAGAAGGACAGACCATTGATGGCCAGCCAAAATTTTAGACTGAATTCCAAAGGATGGGAAAAGACCCAGAAGACCACATGGGAGATGGGTGGATGAAATTCGAAAGTGTGCGGGAGTAACATGGAGGCGACTGACACAAGACAGACGGTTGTGGAAGAAACTTGGGGAGACTTTCCTTCAGCAGTTGATTGATAATGGCTGACAATGATGATGATTTGGTAAAATCTAGTACACACAAATGTAGATCTCAGAGGCAATTTCTGTTTCTGGATTATATATGCATATTTACACAAGTTATCTAAAAATTAAATTAATACATTCTGATGCCACATATTTGGTAATATCTAGTAACACACAAATCTATATCTCAGGAGCAATTTCTGTTTCAGAAGTATATACATATTTACACACAAGCCATCTAAAAAGTAAACATTCTGATGCTGCACGTTCGAGTTAGCAACACACAAAACTATACCTCAGAAGCAATTTCTGTTTCAGAAGTATAAGCATATTTACACACACAAGTCATTTAAAAATAAAAAAAAACATTCTGATGCTGCACATTCAATAATATCTTGTGACAAGTCTATATCACAAGGGCAATTTCTGTTTCAGAAGTATATGCATATTTAAACAAGTTATCTAAAAACTTAGACTTAAAATAAATTTTTAAGGCAAAACTTTTGCATAATGAATGAAAAAAAATGACTAAAATTGTTTTGGTGATCAGTAATAGAATATATAACACTACATTTCATTAAATTAAATTAGAAAATGCCCCAAACCTCACAAATTTTAATCGTTGCATAAGGAACAATATAATCATAAGGTTCCTTAAATACGCTTTGTACGTTTCATTTGACATATCATTAAATGAATATTTCAAGAAACAGTACCTGGTCTGACATAGTTCAAAATAAAATGTACAAAAGTTAATAACAGTTGGGTACATAATGCAAATACAGTGAAACCTGGGTTGGCCGCCCCGGTGGCGCAGTGGACTAAGGCGCTGGCCTCTGATCATTCGTCTGTAAGGGGTCCGGGTTCGAATCCCGTTCGCCGCCCCGGTGGCGCAGTGGTCTAAGCGATGGCCTCTGATCATTCGCCCGAACGGGGTCCGGGTTCGAATCCCGGTGATTCATGAATGTTGTGTTTGTCTTATGGCACTGGCTCTCTCCCTTCCCTGGAACCAGTGACCCTAAATTAGGGACGGGCGACTGCTTATAGCCCATTGAGTTGCTCACGGTGGTCGTCAAACCTCCAATCAAAAAAAAAAAAAAAAAAAAGGAATCCCGGTCAGGCATGGATGTTGTGTTTGTCTTACGGCACTGGCTCCCTCCCTTCCCTGGAACCAGTGACCCTAAATTAGGGACGGGCGACTGCTTATAGCCCATTGAGTTGCTCACGGTGGTCGTTGAACCTCCAATCAAAAAAAAAAAAGAAACCTGGGTTGTATGTTTTTCTAGGTGGTCTTAAAAAACATAAATGAAATTCCAAGAGGGTAATAAATAGTATTGTTAAATTTACGCTTTAAAGAATAAGTTGTTCCTTTATAATGATCTATTTAAAGTCAAATTGGTAGTCAGGAAAGAAAAAAATGAGTGTTACAAATTATAATACATATTATCACATTGCAGAAAATCATGAAAGTCTGTGAAAAACAAGCTTTTCTTTTAATGATTCTCTTGGTCTATAAAAATCCTGATTCTATAGATTTAGTAAAATCCTCACAACTAAAAATCTGAGAGCGGTGCTTCAGTATGGAACTCATTAATTAACAGCTTTCTTCTTCTTCTGTGGATCCTAAGTGCATCCATTTTAAAACCAGAATGTTGAAAATTGAAGGCACATTCAAGATTCTATTCTATTATGCCACAGAATAGTGGAGCCACAAGGTTACGTCTCTGGGATTTAACAATTTTTTAAATACAGCATCTGCGTGTGTGTGTGTGTGTGTGTGTGTCATGAAACCAATTTGTCATCGAAACCGAATGTTTCGATATGTTGAATGTAAACAACATACTCTTCTCTGATACGACAATGTTTAACTTTGGCTGCACCAACTCGTCAGCGCTGTCTCAATTATCTCAAAGTTGTAACACATTGAGTTACATATAAAAGAAACAAAGAGCCATGTATTGTTGATAATCTGAAATTCAAATTTTAACTTATAAACATAAAACGTGTATAAATGAATTATGTATAACAGAGTTAAAAGCGATAGAAACTACAGTGAAATATTGGGACTAATGCAGAATGGCATGTAAAAGAGATAAACATATAACTGAGGTTCCACTGTACTTTCAATTATTGGTCAGATTGTGGCAATCAAGTAAAATTCAACCCCCAATCATAACATTATGAGCCCCAGTATATGAACGTGAGCAGGCCTTCACTCCTCTATTGGGATGACAATAGCTTCTATTATGAAAAACATGTGTGCAATAAAAGAAAAAGTACTGTAGCAAAGTCATTTAAGTGGGAAAAATTATGTAATTATGGTTCTGCTACACTGTAATAACACTAAGACATTTTTGCACATTTATCAGCACAGATCAAAAACTATTCCCATGAAAAAAATGGGAAACTCTACGATAAATGCCAATCACCCTTGCTCCCTCTTCACCTGCATAAAGCAATCTTTAATTAGCTTGATTTTAAAAGACTGAAAATTTTCAACTGCACTCAAGCTGCAAAATTTAGAGGGGATATTGATTCTGGTTAAAAACAAATAACTGTTGACCAGTTCCTTGCCAAACTTTTTGGGTATCACTGAAGAAATGCCTACAGTAAAAACATCCACAGAAAAATGCCAAACCTCAAAAATATGCAAAACTCCCAATCACATTCCTACATAAAAAAAATATATATAT
This sequence comes from Macrothele yani, assembly GCA_039090855.1. Lineage (NCBI taxonomy): Eukaryota > Metazoa > Arthropoda > Arachnida > Araneae > Macrothelidae > Macrothele > Macrothele yani. The sequence goes on from CM076995.1 coordinate 104,612,870, forward strand.
TGCTTAACTTAAATTCTCACCTGGTTTACCATGTGCATCAATTTGGGGTATGTAAATTAATGCCCATAGTATTAATTACATTGGATTTTTGATGTTAAAAACAATTTTTTACCTGACAAGGGTATAAAACTGGTTTAAATCATCAAAAACTACTAGACAGAAAAATAAAGCCTTACCTACTATTTTTAAACAAATTATTAGCATTAAATAGATTTATTAAAAGTTAGAACTCGCCTTGTAGGTATTTATTTTTTTCGTTTTGCAAATTTCTTAACACTGAGGAATAAAAGTGTTATTTTTGTTAACATTTTAATTTTTATTTTCATATGCGCAAAATAATTACTTTAACATAACACTCTGCAGAGTTAGAACTAATTACAAGTCTGGCTGATTTTTTTCATTGTAGGATATATCACATCACTAATTTTGCACATTTATTAACACCTAAATGAATTTGTAGTGTAGAGTGCATGATGCCAAAGTTAGAAAATATTCTCTCTATTGAGGCAGGACAACAGCAAAATCATTCTATTTGAACAAGTTCGGAAACAAGACCAGTCTTACAATTTTCACATTTGGAAATTCCTTTCCACCAGATCACAGGATTGGTCATCTTTTCACTTCTTTTAAAATAGTACGGAGGGACTGGTGTTTTCTCAACTTCGTAAGAAATTATTGGAGGCAAGCATCCACTAATTCTTTCCGCCACCCATATGCGGACTGATTATTTTTGTGTGTTGATTAACCCTTCGTCCATATATTTAGCATGCAAAATGTAAGTCAAATAATAAAATGCGTTCAGAATTTGCTCTATTCATTTCTTCACCTTTTCAATATATCATATAAGGGAACTTTCAAGAGACTAAACCAAACATAGCATGCACCAACAGTTGTGGATGTATCTAGCTAGAATATGTTGCATAATAGAAAGCTACACTATTTAAAGAACCTTACTACAGGTATTATATTATTCACATGTTAATATCAAATGTTACGTATGTTCATGCTATGCATCTTAAAAGGCTCTCTTCAGACTGACTAAGCTGTCGTTTTAAATGAGTTACCTCATCGGTTGCTATAGAGTATGTGTGATCATGTGCAATGTACACACTTTTTACTTTAGGCTTAGGAATTTTAGTAGTGACCACCTGATTATTCTGTTGTGACATTATGTTTACAGGAATATTAAAAACTGATGGTACAGCATTATTTCTTAGTAACCTGTGCTGCTGAAGAAGTTCAAAATCTGCTGGAAGCCTGGAACAAAATGTTTTGAACACAAGAGAACTGTGTTGGTTTCCAAACAGAGCCTTTCTTTTTGCCTTCTTTTTTTGTTGCATGAGCCCATTCGTGTCTTAATTTCTCATTTTTAGGGAATCTGAAATTATAGCATAAAATAGTTTCTGAAAAATAATACTGGAACCAATCAACTTTCTCTAAATACAGCATTAAGTATATTAAAAATCAAATGACGCCAAGTATTCATCTGCCATCAGCACTAAACATTATGGCATAAAAAAAAAGTGTTGATTTAAAAATCTACGAAAAATAAGCCAGCTGAACATATGGTAAACGACTTTTTTCACTAAAATAATGAGTATTATCCAGCAAAATAAAATCTTTATTTCGTCGTTCTCCTAAAGTGGTACTGAAAATTTATGTTGTTATACTTATCAACTAGACATTATATTTCCCAGCCACCAGCAAAAAAAAAAAAAAAACTAACTAGGAATTTCACCCCATAATGAGCATAGAGTTTTATCCGAGTAACACAACCCACCAAAACAACAACAACAACAACAACTGCTAGGAGCACATTGGAGCATAGAGAACATTGGTGATGCTTTTCACTTGTGTGAAGAAGCATATACCCTGAAAATGACCTTCATGAGCAAGTTGTTTGGAGCATATGTTACATTCCTGAAGTTTTTCACCTAGGTGAAGAAGCATATGTGGTGAAAGATCACTTTTATGAACAAATTGTATTGAGCATTCATGCTGATGGAAAGATGTTTTACAAGTGGCATGTCTTGCATTAAACCTTTAATAAAATAACTGTCAATATTTTGTTCGAACTATTGCAATGTTCATTTATAAACTGTAATTAATATTAATTAACTAGACTTTAACGCTATTTCTAATTAACAGGTGGTATATTCCGCTCAGATAAATCTTACACACTACCACTGGGTCAACTTCATATTGGCCGCCCCGGTGGCGCAGTGGTCTAAGCGCTGGCCTCTGATCATTCGTCCGAAAGGGGTCCGAGTTCGAATCCCAGTGAGGCATGGATGTTGTGTTTGTCTTACGGCACTGGTTCTCTCCCTTCCCTCGAACCAGTGACCCTAAATTAGGGACGGGCGACTGCTTATAGCCCATTGAGTTGCTCACGGTGGTCGTTAAACCTCCAATAAAAACAAAACAAAAAAACAACAACTTCGTATTGGACAGACATCTTAAAATTCGTAAAACTGACTACAAAAACTCACCTGTGAAAGGGTATCCCACTTTGTTTGCTCTTTTCATTATCACGAGCAGTGCAATTTATCGCCGAACACGCTTTGATCATATTGGATATCTCATATAACATACATAGATATCACAGAAACATGCACAGCCCTTTCTCAAACCGCTCAAACTGACCCGCTCAATGTGGCTCATTGATGCCACATCGTTAGCGGGCAGCCAATCTTTACATGATATCTGTGGGCTTCACTCAAAACTGGTCCCTTCATCTCCTCTTCTTCACGCACCCATAATGTGAAGACAAACATGCATTTCCATAACCAATTATTTCATTTGTCCGTAACTGTGATTACCTGTGTACAGCACATCCAAAAAACACCGCATGCGAAGCCACATGGTGTTGTATTGTTGTGTTTGTGTTAATACTTGTTCGTCGGGTTGAATTTGTGATTTGTTCCATATATTCAAACAATTTGCTCATTAGGAATGGGGCGTGTACGGAAAAAATATAACTCGAAAACTCGTGTGTCTAACAATAATGCCGAACCTGAGATACATCGCAAGGTAAGTAATCATGTAGCTAATTAATCTTAAAATAGCCACCTCGGTAGCGCAGTGGTCTAAGCGATGGACTCGGATCATCCGTCCGAAAAGGGTCCGGGTTCGAATCCCGGTGAGGCATGGATGTTGTGTTTATCTTACGGCACTCTCTTCCGTGGAACCAGTGGCCCTAAATTAGGGACGGCGACTGCTGATAGCTCATTGAGTGGCTCATGGTGGTCGTTAAACGTCCAATAAAAAAAAAAAAATCTTTTAAAGAGCGGAAAGTATAAAGTAATCATCCATATAAGTGATCTAAATCATCCTGGTGTAGGAGAACTGGCCACCAGGAGAAGTGACCACCGGAGGACTGGCCACAAAAATTTTAAGGAGACGTATAAAAATTACATTTTTGACCGCTTCGTGGCCACGACCCCCAGAAGTTTGTTATCTGAGTCATGTAAAGTTTCCGTAAGTTCGTCTCCTTAATTGCGATTACTAATGTAGTTCTTTATAAAAAAAAATTATCTACAACTCAACAAAAAATTTCAGTATTTACAAACTGCAAGTCTGCAATTAATTATCTGAGGACATGTGCTGCCTCAGGAAACCTGTCGGGGGTGGGTGGGTGGGGGGTACCAAAATTGTAAAACAAGGAAGTTCTCATTGATCGGGAGATTTTCAGCATTTACAAGCTAAAACTCCAAACATTATCTGACGGCATATGCCTATTCAGCAAACCTGTCGGGGGGGGGGGGGGGGGTAATACCAAAAGTGTGAAATATGAAGAAATTCTCTTCCGATCAAGAGATTTTCAGCATTTACAAGCGACAACTCGACACATTATCTGAGGGCATGTGCCTACTCAGCAAACCTGGGGGGGGTTTCCAAAAGGGGAAAAATAAAGAATTTCTGGTCCAATCGGAAGATTTTCAGTATTTACAATCTACAAGTCAACAAATTGTCTGAGGGCATGTGTTGCCTCAAGAAACCTATCGGGGAGGGGGGGGCACCAAATGTTTTACAATATGATGAATTTCTGGTCTGATCGGGAGATTTTCAGCATTTACAACCTACATCTCAACAAACTCAGATGACGTGCTGACTCAGGAAACCTGTTGGGGAAGGGGGTGGGAGTAATACCTAAAATATAAAACAAAGTATTTCTGGTTGTGAATGCTGGAAATCTCCTGATCGGACAAGAAATTCCTTATATTACGCTTTTGGAATCCCCCTGCGAGACAGGTTTTCTGCATTAGCACATGCTTGCAAAGTGATTGTTCAGCTGTTAAGATGTAGTTTGTAAACGCTCAAAATCTTCCGATCTGACCAGAAATTCTTTACATTTTACACTTTTGATATTATCCCCCACCCCCTCGACAGGTGTACCGAGTAGGCACATGCCCTCAGATAATGTGCCGAGTTATAGCTTGTAAATGCTGAAAATCTCTTGTTCGGACCAGAAATTTTTTATATTTCATATTTCAGGTTTTAAGCTCCCCCCCCTAAGTTTCCTGGGTTTGCACATACCCGCAGAGAATTTGTTGAGTTGTAACTTGTAAATGCTAAAAATCTCCCGATTGGATGAGAAATTCTTTATATTCTACACTTTTTGGTATTACACTCCCTCCCCCCAAGTTTCCTGGGTAGGCACATGTTACCGCGGAATTTTCTATATCCCCGTAACATTTAAATTTCATCTGTATAATTTTGCTCATTTATTATTTTTTTTATTTTTACTCTAAAGCGGTAGGAAATAACTATTTAAATTGCCAAAATAGAATATCAATGATTAAAAATTACTTTCCGGTGAAGCTGAGCCAGGCTACCCGAAAGTTTAGGTTGATAATTAGATCAGTCCTAATCGCACTCAAGAAAAGGGGAAAATTATATTTTTTTTTTCTCATGGAAACTTGATGAAAATCCCAGATGGGAAGGAAAAGAAAGGAAGACATTCACAGTTTTTTTTTTCTCATGAAACTAAAAGAAGCTGAAAAGAATAGCAGGAGCGCAATAAATTCTTTTGGGGGCATCACCCCTTTTCTCAAGCAACGCTTGCAAGCATCTCTGCATTGTCCAGGGTAGCGACAAAATTTGAGATAAGTCACGTTGCAGGAAATACCTACGTGACAATCTTCGCTTCTAAGTAGCTGGGCGAGGTCAATTAACAAAAAGGTGCGAGGACAAGTTGACAGCTGAAAGAAGACAATTTTTGGGAAAGTGACCCGAACTGAACGGATAGCCAGCGAATCGCATAGCAGGGCTATCTGTGAGAGCCAATGACATAACCCGACACGATTCGGACGGCCGAGCTGTCACGCCCCAAGATGGACACCGGACATGGGAAAAACAGAATTATTAATTGAATGAAGACTAAGAGGAGAGACGTCTACACACAGACTCTAAGATAACGACAGAGGGAACACTGGAGAATTGCATTCTGAGCAGAAGAGAGGTTTCGGTGGTTTCGGAAGAGAGATGTTTCCAAGATAGAGAAATGAGGTAGTAAATATTTTAGAGTATAGTCCATATATACCACCAATTAAGATGGAGAGCTGACTCTACGACCAGCCGGCAACCCAGTTTCGCGATCGGGGCTTCTCAAGGAAAAGAGAGTATGATGACATTTGTCTTACACATTTCTGATTCGTGCCTCATAGCTTTGCATGTGCTATGCAGGACTAGTTACCCGAAAGTCTCTCACTTAGTGCATTAACAATTTTTTCCTCTGGCGCACCGCGCCGCGTTTAAACCAGTAACTTAAAGTTTAAAGTCAGTTATATAATATTAAGTGCATTATACCCGTTTGAAATTAAAACTAAACTGTTTAGCTAAAGCAAGCAACCTCACCGGTACATTGTACCTAGCTTTAAGACCATATTCTAAAAAGAAATAAACAGTTAAATTTTAATTCACATGTCACTCAGATCATTTCTCCATATATCATTAGGGTTCAATTTGTGATTTTATTATTGTTATTCATGCAACTTTTTATTTTAACTTCTTTGCGGCATATGAATGAGCATGGAAACCCCATGCTGATTCATATGAAGCACAACGCGATGCATTTGTCGACCCTGAGCTTGGAGACCCTTAGTTAGGGAATCCAAATTCATTGTTGACACCACTAGGCGAAATTTTGGGGGTGAATTGATTAGTATTGAATTTTGACCTTTTTAACTTTTACCCACTACGGCGAATAAGACGTAGTAGTGGTTCGCTGATACCCGACAGGGAGCGGTAATACACATGCCCTCATATAATTTGTTGAGCTTTAGCTTGTGAATGCTGAAAATCTCCCAATCGGACAAGAAATTCTTTATATTTCATATTTTAGGTTTCAAGACCCCCCCCCCTTCCCATAAGTTTCCTTGGTTTGTACATACCCGCAGAGAATTTGTTTAGCTGTAGTTTCTATACCTTGAAGAATATTGTAAATAAGAAAATACAAATTATTGAAGTTTTATGTGTGTCAGATAACCAATCTTGGGAGAACGCATTTTTTATTATACGGCTCCTTAAAATTTTTGTGGCCAATTCTCCGGGTGGCCACTTATTCTGTGGCCAGTTCTCCAGTGGTCAGTTCTCCGCCCCAAAAATCATGGAAATGTCTAAATTTCTTACTGAAAATGAAATATTAAAAAAATATATTTTATGAACAATAGTTGCTGAAGTAGTGGGTAATATAGCCACACAAAATTTTTTTATGCAGAGCAATTTTATGGCACTGAAATTCCAATATGTCTAGTTCTCCGGTGGCCACATCTTCGTACCCAAAATCATCCAGCTAAGCAATCTTTATCTTATGTTAAAGTAGCCCTTTTTAAAACCATATTTACAAATGGTATTCATTTCGTAAGTTTACTATTAAATTCCAAAAAAACTGCATCGCGAGAAGTTTGCTCCGAAGTGCAATTCATGTGCAACAGTAATTCGTTGTTTTTAATGTACCTGTTACAGTTAGATTTACACTGTTCATTAACAAGTGAAGTTCTGAAAATGAGCTTTTGTTGGATATTGCAAATCAATGATGCTCGTAAAGATAAAAGACAGTTTTCTGAAGTGCTTACTTTATGTTTAATCAGTTGTCCTGATTCAATTTCATCAGCACATTTCTTAGGCATTTATTTATGTTCTGTCAAGGTAATGTATTTGAGGTCATCTTTGAAAGAGATATAGCATAATACAGTGGTTTCATTGCCTGGGGGGACAGTCGGGCAGTGGTCTGAGCTCTGACTTTTGACCACCCATGCTGTGTGAGGTTTTGCTCCATCCTGCTGTAGGTGGACAGCTTTGCAGTTCAGCAGTGCTGTTCATTTTGACATGAACAATGCGTCCAGATCGTTTAGCTGACGGCAGTACACATCAGTGGTGTTGTCCAGCAGCAGCAGCAGCTCAAAAAACACAACATCCTGCATATCCCACCAAACAAAGAGCAGGATTTTGCGTGGGTATGAGCCGACTTTGAGGGTCCGAATGGACTCTGTTTTGGGTCCAGCCACTATTTCCGGATGCTGACATTTGGCATAAAGGACCCATTACTCACCATCTGTCAAAATGTGATCCAAGAATTGTTCAGTTCATGTGCAAGTAGGGAAGTGCATGCACTCGTGCGATTTGCTTCCTGCTCAGATGTGATTTGATGGGGTACCCAAACTCCCCTCTTGTGCACAGAGTTGACTCAGGTGCATGATGCTCGTGTACATAGTCCTTAGCTGTTCAGCCAACTAATGCATGGTAACACTTGGGTTGGTCTCCACTAAGGTCTTCAGCATGTCCATATCCACTGTTACAGGTCTTTGGGTTTTGGGATGATCTTCTTCTTCTTGGTTACTCAGTCCAAGGACTGGTTATTCAGTAGATGTACTCTGTCTCTCCATTCCTCTCTGTTCTTTGCCATTCTCTTCAAGTCATAGTTTGTTCAAGTATTAGTGTCTCAGAGTAACTGTGCCACAAAACTATTCCTTGGCCATCCTCTTCCCCTCTTGCCTTGAATTTTCCCTTCCAAAACTTTCAGAATCGTGCCTCCATGGTACAATGTGTGTCCTATTGGATAGATCAAAACTTCCCTCTCGAAACCGTTTGAACCAACAGCAACACTGACTATGTGATTTGGCATTGGGATACTGTGGTAATGTTACTTAAAGCATTTCTCTAATCCTTATTTTATTTTGAAACTCGTTGCTTCAGAAAACCATGAGAAACACATCACTTGCAGGGGTGTTACTGCAACAAAATTCATACAGCATGCAATGAGGGATGTGCTCCTTGTACAGTTCCATGTTGGCTGGTGCCTTCTAATGGCTAACTGCCACTGACTTAAGCCACCTACCTGCTGATGTCATATTTGTGTGTTGTGCATATGTGCACCTGGCCTTGGACTTCGTGTACCTCACCATCGGATATTTCTTTCTTTTCAACCCAATAGGAAGAAAATAAAAATGTCTGGTGGAAATAACTGAACTTTTTTGCTTTTCCACAGTGTGTTGTGATGCAGGTATTAGTTTCATGAAGACAGGTCAGTGAGACTGGCAAAACAATTTGAAACTACATACTATGCTTTGATGAACTACGTATTAAAACTGAAGTGCAAGAAAAAGATTTCAATCTAAAATCTGCTTTAAGGAGATGATTTGATGAAAAGGTGAGACATCTGGAACAGGAACCATCTAGAGACAAGTCGAGAAGTCCACTTGTAGCACAAATACATGACATTTTACTTGTTGGGAGTAAACTTTTTTTTTAATTTTATTGTTTTTATTTCTGTGTGTTTTTTGGGGGAGATAACACTAGAAAAAAAAAGTTTTGCTTTTATGTTTAAATTACTTGTTTTCAACACAATTATTTAAAATTATACATTTAACTTCAGGATAATTAACACAGTAATCAGACATCTCTGAACTGACTGTATTTTTACTGTTCTCATGTAATATTAATCGCTCAGAAAACTTGAAAATTTCATCGTTCTGCTGCGGGAATCAAACCTGCATCTCCCGATTACCATTCAAGCATGCTAACCGTTACTTCACCCAGGACAAAAAAGTCCCAAGTATCTGAGTATTAAGAGAATTGGAATATTCTCCGACTGCATTCTTAATCGAAGCAATCTGTGCTGCCATCTAGCGTTGTTAAGCATGTCACCAGTCGTTCCTAGGTGTATAATGTTCTCCCTTGACAAATGATGCTAATTGCATATCAGTGTTGGTAATTATTTACAAATATACCATATTTTCGTGCGCATAATCCACTCCGCAGATAATCCACAAGGAAAACAGTACGTACCGTATATACTCGTATAGGTCGACTCTTTTTAATGAAATATTTAGGTCAAAATTAGGGGTCGAACTATACACGGAAAATATTTCTAATAGGTTGAAAACCAAAATTTTGATGCTTTATGGAAATGCGCATACTTAGCCCTTTGCGCCATCAGTTCCTTTGCAGTTGTATATTTAGTCATTTCCAGGTGTTACTGGTACAGAAGAAAGTTATTGCTAAGAATTTTCTTGATTTTATATGTACGAGTTTTTTATTTACTAATAGAAAAACTCATTTGGCAAGGATGTCTCAAAGTCCGTTTTAGATCTGTCGATATGGCCTTGACTGCCTGGGTGGTAAATCACCCAGAGGAAAGAGGTGAACGCTTAAGCCAGTAGTTTAAGTTGCACCGTGCCGTGACCTACGACCATGTTCAATTCTCAACAGGGGGATGAAGAGGGAAAAGAACAGTATTGAAAAAGGAGACCGCTGCCCCTGCTTACCAACGGCGGAGAAGAGAGACATGACAATCTACAGAACAGCGGTAACTTGATCAATGCATCCAAAAAACGAAAGTGTTTAAACTTGGCCTATCGCTCAGAATAACATTGCCACTGATAGTAAAAAAGTGCATTAGTTTAACAACCTACTTACGTTTATTATTAAATTGAGTGTGTCCCAGCTCTAAAAATCAAACAAACAGTAACCATTTCTGAATACTAAGAGCGAGCAAAAAGGATTACATCTCTACTGAATGGGGCGATGTTTGGTTTTGTCACTAACTAAAGCCGATTGTTTATCACAAACACGGTAAAGGGGGGATGAAATTCGGGCGTAGATAAACGACCTCTGTCAATCACACTCGTCCAGCTCAGCAGTTGACTTTTGCTCCGTCGAACTTCCGTTGTTGGGAACTATTGTCTACACTTTCAAGCTAAAATGCAAATATTTATGCAATAAATGGATATTTAATAACCATACTGGACAGAGGAAACTTCACGAGAAAAATAAATTACAATCGCTGGAAAAAATTTCACTCCGTTTAGCTTTCGTTTTTGAAACTTCTGAAAAACGGAATACCGTTCCCCAGGAGGGAAATGAGCCTCCCCCACTAATCCTCCAAAAATAAAACATTATCTTCAGTTTTTTTTTCATCGCTTTCAAGTATAACCGAAATGTGGAATTCCGCGAATCCGAAGAACAATCTCATGCCTGATTCGTAACAGTCGGCGATATGCAAAATCAACTGCTCATACGGCTACGCATGGAAGCCGATTCATGAGCCAATAAACTGATTGTGTTCCCGACATGAATGATGCATTCGACTGCAATTTTCGGAACTCTGAACGGTCTGTTTCTAAATAGTGTATTTTTAGGATATGTTTTTAATGCTCGAATTTTGCGAGCAATCCAAAAACAGTCCCAAGATTTTATATTTATATACATTTTTTCTTAAAATTTTGTAAGGCGGGAGACTCTCTCTTAACAGCTTTGTTTCGGCGAGAATTCCACCTTCCCACCCTGAAATTTAACCCCTGATGGCAATTAAACAAACTTCAAAACACGTCACTTTTCACTTCCTCCACAGCAAAGCTTAACTGCACCACGCTGCGCCTGTGCATTAGTGTCTTAATCCCCATGCGGCTGAATCGTTACCTCCAATACGCCTGAATCCTCCTTCCCTGTAATGTGCATGCCCATCGGTTGAGCTGCTCTCCAGTCCCAATCTGCCCAGAAGGTTCTTCCAAATGATTGCCAAAAGCCGATCCCTAGCTAACTAGCTCAGCAATGGGAACCAAATCATGATTTTTCATAAACTGTGACATAAAAGTTAACATATAATTTCTTGATAAAAAAAAGGTCATTTGCATGATAAAATCTCGGTGTAATCACCGATTATAAAAGGAAATTTCATATGGGAAAACAATGCGTAAGAATATGCATTTCTAAATTTTAAAGCGTATTCAGCATTTTTAAGGCATGAAATACGTGTAGAGGCGTTATTGCGATCTCTGCAGCAACAAATTGCGCCAGAAGCTTGGTTGTCTGGTTTCACAAAGCTGGAAAGTTAGTTTATATAAACATTTATTGGAAAAAGCCAAATATATTGTTTTGTACGAATCTTGAAAATGATAATCAATGATATGCTGCCAGTTCTATGTGGTACATTAGTTTAAATATCTTAAAATTATGTTTCTGTTCTTCATATATTGCTTCAGTGATAAGTTTTATGAGTCAGATTAGAGCTTTCTGTTATGATGTTTAATAACAAACACCGTCCTGTACATTAAGTCAGAATACAATTTCACCAATGCCCCATCCCTAGTGTCTGTGGTCCAGTGACTTCTTGTTTGTCTGCTCTCTTTCCTCCGATGCAATGTCGGGGAAAAAAAAGTGTTTTTGTTGCTAACTCTGTAATGTGAACATCGCTCAGAAATGACTGTTGGGTGTCCTGTGACATCCAAAGACAAAAATCAAAAATTGTTTGATGAAATGTGTGTTGATAAGCATTGCTCTGTGAATAGACATACATTACTCAACAGACACATATAGCATTTTAAATCCGTTTATTTTTGTGGTGTAGTAAGCACAAAGATTCGCGAGCTTTCGCACTCCACTGGGAGGCTTTTTCAAGGCAATAGTAGACATAAAAATGCTTGGCAAATCTTTGTGTTTAGTACACCACAAAAATAAACGGATTTAAAATGCTATATGCGTCTCTTGAGTATTTAAAGTGTGGGGTATTTATAGTTACGTTAGACATACATTTTTTACATAAAGTGTGGCAGCTTTGCCATACAGAATGAATGCTGCTGCTGCTGCCAGTGGAAAAATTTATAAACTGGTAATCCCTGTGTAGCATTCTTTTAATTTCAAAATTTACTCTTCCCAGTACCTTCAGTTTGTTTCAGTGTTATACTTAATAATTAAGTACTGATTGGGTGTACCATTAAAACATGTATTTCTGAACTTTTCATGAAAGTTTCCAAGGTGGTACAGTAGTCTAAGCGCTTGCTCATGACTATTCGTCCAAGAAGGGTCTGCGTTCAAATCCCGGTAAGGCATGGATGTTGTGTTTGTCTTACTGTACTGGCTCTCTCCCTTCCCTGGAACCAGTGACCCCAAATTAGGGACAGGCGACTGCTTATAGCCCATTGAGTTGCTCATGGTGATCGTTAAACCTTCAATCAAAAAAAAAAAAAAAAAAAAAAAAAGAAAGAAAGTTTCCAAGAATTTAAAATGCAAAGCTTCATAAAACTTAAATCTTTATAAAACACATTAACATTATTTTTTTCTGAGGAGCAGAACTGCCGATGTGTTATATGTGTTCTGTTCATTTTCAAGTATAACTATTTCATTGTAATATAATGAGTACTACACAAAACTCATCAAAATTTGTCTTTTTTTTTTTTTTTTTTTTACTTTTTTCAGGATGTTGTTAAACTAGATCTTGATGTCAGAGAAGAACAGTATGATGCAAGTAATGCATTGGTTCTCCCTGCTGGTAAGAAGAAACACAAAGTTAAAGAAAACCATTGTGGGCTTAAAAACCCATTATCCAAAAAAGAAAGAAAACGGTTACAGAAAATCTTAGATAAAAAGATGAAAAAAAACAATGTAAGTGTTGAAATTTTTTTGTGTGGATAATATTTCAGAAAATTTGGTTTCATTTGTACCTTAGTATCATTATATGTGTTAGTGATTATAACATCAGAATGGCACAGTTGCCTGTAGCAGGGATGGAATTTTTTTATAATGCCTTTAGCAGGGATTAAATTTTTATAATGCCTGCAGCAGGTATGGAATTCTGTGCCAAAGTGTGCCGAAACAAAAAATCTTGCTACAAAAGGCAGATTTTGTGCTCTGTCATCATTATCCAGACGTCGGCGTAGTAAATTCTCCATGCGCACCATTCCATTTGACCCTGAGTAAGAGCACGCAGTGGAAAGAAAGATTCAGAGACTCCAAATACTACGGGTTTTATGTAGTTACAATAGAAATCGTCGGTCCGCTACGAATGACAGAAAACATATTGAGTATGTTATGGAAATTGTCGGTTCACTACAGACGACAGAAAATGTCGAGTATGCAATGGAAATCAAAGCTTTCAGTAAAATAACGTTATTAAACATCTGTGTAAAATTTTTTTCATGTTTCCAAGATTCTAACACTTGTTAAACATTTTTGGGAATGTTTCTCGGGTGTTGAGAATGTCGTGTCGTTTTCAGTTTATGCATATTAAATTTTTCCAACCAAGTTTCCTTTTTATTTTTTTCTCACTCTGCCTGATTATATTTTTATTTTGATCTTTTCTGATCATGTACTTCATTTTTAATATCTTCGGTAATAGTAAAATGGAGCGACTTCCTATTTTTGAAGAATTTTTTCTGATGAAATGCATGTTACCTTATTTCTAATTCATACTTTTTCAGAACTAATCAATGCCGTCCCGGTGGCGCAGTGGTCTAAGCGATGACCTCTGATCATTCGTCCGAACGGGGTCCGGGTTCGAATCTCGGCGAGGCATGGATGTTGTGTTTGTCTTACGGCACTGGTTCTCTCCCTTCCCTGGAACCAGTGACCCTAAATTAGGGACGGGCGACTGCTTATAGCCCATTGAGTTGCTCATGGTGGTCGTTAAACCTCCAATCAAAAAAAAAAAAAAAAAAAAAAAAAGAACTAATCAATAGAGAGCAACCGTTTTTGCCTTTTTCCCTTTTATTAAATGAAATTAAATTTCAAGATCAATATTTTATCTGTCCGTGGTGGAATCTTCGCCATTTTTGTGCCCTATGAAATTGTTTCACAGCAGAGTGAGGAACGCAGTATTGATTTTTCACTTTAATTTTCCATAAAAGTTGTGTTTTTCCATTTCTTAATCACTTCTTACTCATACATGAGATTATATCATGGATTCATGGAATTCCGCTTTTTCTGTCATCAAAAACTGAAAAGAAGCTTCTTTTTTTGGGGGTGGTAGTGGTTCTTTTCCATCTGGGAACGGTATTTCGAAACGGAAATTAAACGGTGTGACGATTTTTCCCATAATCTTAATTTCTTTTTCTCATGATGTTTCTTCTGCCCAGTATTGTTATTAAATATCATTTTAATGCATAAATGTTTGTATTTCAGCTTGAAAATGGAGGAAAACTGAAAAAGAAAAATGCTAACTCTATTGACTGATGATATAGAAAGAAAGTGCTGTAAAGAAATAAGACAAGTGCATTTCACCAGGAAACTTTTCTGAAAACATGGTCATTTTTCTGCACTATTACCAGTTTTCGTGATAATGTTCCGCATTTTTATTTATTTTATTTTTTCTGTTGTTTTGAGGTCTAAAGACCATGATGAGCTATTTCCAACCTGTGTAGGCACTTATTACTGCAGGATTCCTATTGGTGTTTGAGGAAAACTAGAAAAAATGTTAACTTCGCTTAGTGTTTCTCAACTTCAGGAGCAGGTCTGTGGCCCTGATAATGTTAAATAAAGCAGAAAACATTAGTGTACGTTTGAAAAGAAAAAAATTATGGACATTGAAAGTGTCCAGATATCTCTTAAGGAATCAAAAACAAAAAATAATATTCAATGTCCTGGCACTTGATGAAAAAAAGAAAAAGAAAAAGACAAACACCAGCAAGAGAAAAAGTGAAATTCTGTGTAGGTATCCAAAAGGATAAACTTTTCTTGCTGGCTTGTTTGGATGGAGTGTTTGGAAATGTAGTAAATTATATATACTTGACTTCTTTATTAATCTTTCCCTTGTTTTGTTGAAGTGCATATAAAACTTTGTGTGTAACTATTGCAAAAACAAGATAGTCGAAACCGTTTATAAGGAAGTTGAAGGGAGTTAAGAAAAAGTTTGTTATACGCAAACTTCGTTTTATCCGATTTCGCCTTAAATGTATCAGCAAATGAGCAAAAGTTATGTAAAAAAGCACATACAGTATACTACTATAGTACCTATGTATTAGAAAGCAGAAGTACAATAATTGAAACATTTACCTTTAATTTTTCATTCACACTTCTGGAAGTAACTATCCAGAGTTGCCTGTTTTTGGGATTGAACAATTGCTGTAGACAGCTGTTTTTCTATTTGATCCAACAATGCTGAACAAAACAGATTTTTTGACGCAAAAAAAGCATGCAAATTATCAAGACTTTCAATTGCCACCGCATTTGATATTTTTTTAACTTCTGCGTATTCTTCCTCCTCATCAGTGGACGCGTCATACTGAGAGTTCAACACGCCATCAACGATGTCCTGATCTGTATTTCGAGATTCCATTGAGATGTCATCACCAGCCAGCAGATAATCTGGAAAAGATAAATCCGATGAAATGAACCCTTTTGCACTCAGGTGATTCCATGTTTCGTCTTTAGTAGTAACCACTGTGTCTTATTTACTACTGAAATACCAAAACCAGCATGTTTCCAACAATTTTTTATGGTTACATCAGTTACGGTAGTCCAAGCATTAGATAGCATATCACATGCCATTCGAACATCGATGACAGTTGGTTGCTTCTTTTCCACATTAATAAGAATTTTTCTGAGTACAATTTTGCTGTAATGAAGTTTTAGGTTTTTTATAACACCCTGATCCATGGGCTGAAGTTTTGATGTAGTGTTTTGTGGAAACTGATGTACATTTGTAGACATTAACACTATGTTAGACGAATGTGCTGCACAATTATCGATGAGCAGCAGAACTTTCCTATTTTTCTTTGTCGTTTCGTTGTCAAATTGTTTAAACCATTCTGTAAAGAATTCTGATGTCATCCACGCTTTCTTATTAGCTCTGTAACTTACTGGTAATTTTTCACCTTTCTTGAAGCATCTGGGATTTTTTGATTTCCCGATTATGAAAAGTTCCCTTTTATCGGATCCATCCACATTTGCGCACAGCAATACAGTTAAACAGAGTTATGAGTTTTTCCCACCAGAACATATTTCACCTTTGAAAGCTAAGGTTTTTTCTGGCAATAACTGATACAAAACACTAGTTTCATCAACATTGTAAACATCGCAAGCTTCATACTGCGAAATTAAGGTTTCACTTGATTCCAGCCACTTTTTGGTTGTTTCATCATCCACGGAAGCACTTTCTTCGCAAATGGACTTAAATATGATTCCATGACGCTCTTTAAATCTTTGAAGCCAACCATTGCTTGGCTCAAAATCAGGTTTTCCTAGAAGTCGGGCAAAATCTAATGCTTTTTCCTTCAGCAAAGGGCCAGAGACTGCAACATTTTTGCTTCTCACTTCTTGGAACCACTTTAACAGCGCTGCTTCCACGTCTGTATAAATACCTTCACGAAATCGTTTTTTATCATGGCTAAAAGAACCTTCCGAGAACTTTCGCTTCAAACCATCCTTATTTTTTAAAATTGTGGATAGTGAATTTGCCGGAATGCCAAATGTTTTGGCTACGTCACACTTCTTTTTCCCTTTCTCCACCAAATTGATTGCTTCAATTTTTTCACTTAAACTCAGTGTTTTTCGTTTAACAACTGACATGATTTGCCAGCTTCTGTTGATGCGTTCTAACGAACAAATTTGTGAGAAAAATTGCTGCTTCCAAAGTTTTAAACCATCAGATGTGCCCGCTTAGGAATTGCAAAAGTGCGATTAAGACAAACATCTGCCTATCTGGTCCATCTGAACAATTTAACATACGGCCCCAAAACGAAGACGCTGACATTGGACACCCCTGGCATGATTCCCCAACATCCCACCCCCTGATCCTTTGTCGCATTCCTCCTTCTGTTCTCAAGCTGGGAAACAGATCATTTACCCTCTAAGCTCTTGGGGTGATGAAGTGGGGGTCCCTTCAGTGAAGGAGGATTAAAGAAGAGTGAAGGATTCCGACACCGCCTGGATAGTCTTCGGGCATTTGACTGAGTCAGAGGTCTTAAGATATCCTGAAGAATAAAAAAAGAAAATGGCTACTCTCCCGCAGGAGAAATGTTGAATAGGAAAAAGGCAAAAACTTTGTTATATATGATTTTGGACAAAACTGCTGTTCGTAATATCCAGTTGAAATAACATTACAATGGCATTGAAAATTCAGGAAACTGCAAAGACATCGTTATATATGAACCTTCCATATATAAAAAAAAACTGTATGCAGTTTTAACTTAGTGTGGAAAGATTCCAAAATTAATGCTGTGTAGACCAGACATGAAATTAACTTTTTTTTTGCCATTAGCTTGCACTACCTTCAGTTGTGAAATACAATTATCTATGATAATATTCCAATTTATAAAGATGCCTTAAAATGTCATATACATGTATTTTTGTGTCATAAAAACTGCTCCAATGGCCAATTCATCTGCCCCAAAGTTACAATTTTCCTGCTCCGAAAGCCATTTTCTCTGCTCCAAAGTTTCAATTTTCCTGCTCCAAAAACTGCTCCGAAAGAGGTCACAGTCACTCTCATCCCTGCTGTAGTAAGGTTTTGAAACAGCATAACTTTCTGTTATGCATTATGTGATATTAAATATTCTATCACAATATAGCCACAATTGCTGCTTCGTGCTACATTTGGCTTTGTCTCTTGAAAGAAAATAAAATTCTCTTAGACCACATATTGAAAAAGTGAAAAAAAGAATGGAGCAAATCCCAAAGCCGTATTGAACCTGGCAACAAGACTGCTTTCACCATAACCATAAGTTGGTTTCCAGTAACTAATTCTGTTCTAATATTCTTGCTGTACGCAAGGTTCTTAGCAAAGTCTTTGGTCCTTAGATATCTCTTAGGTTGGATCCATTAGCGATCTACGCTCCCATTGGCTTTTTCATTTGATGTCACTGAGGAGGCAGGGAGCCAAAGCAAAACACAGTGTTCATATGCGGAACTCAAGGCACAGAGAAGACCCTAGCTGCCCTGGTTAAAGTCTGCTCTTATGGATCCTTCTTGCTAGCAGGGTACTCTTAGAGCTGGTGTGGGTGGTATTCTTGTCTGGGGACTGTTTACGTGGACTGAAATAGGACCCCTGGTACGTGTGACATCGTCCCTCACAGGTCAACGTTACCGGGATATCCTGGACGACCATTTGCTCCCGTTTGTGCGTCTTCAACATCCCACTTGGGACCTCATCCTGCAACAAGACAATGCAGCTCCTGAATTGTATCCGAATGGTTGGATGAACACTCCACCGATGCTACCTCGCTTCCTTGGCCAGCTAGGTCACCTGACCTCAATCCCATCGAGCACATCTGAGATGCCATCAAGAGAGATGTTCTAGGCTCTGACCCCCCTCCATCAAATCTTCGTGAACTGTGGGATCTTGTTCAGGGGTCGTGGATCCGTTTGGCTTCCCAATGCTTCCTTTGTCTTGTCGAGTCCATGCCAAGACGAATCGCCGCCGTCATCAGGGTGAAAGGTAAGTACTACATGTTACTAGACAGGTATCTCTAATTCAATTGCTCTTCAGTGTATATGTATATATTGGGAAAGGAAAACATTTTACAAATGGCTGGATCAGAAATGTAAGGGAAAAAAATGGGTTTTTGGAAACCTAAAAATCCAATTGCATGATTCAGATTGTAAATTTATGAATTTTAAAACCCTACTTCCCATAAATAAAATTCATTACATGTTCAAGTGTCAGAAAAATTAAAAACATCATACATGTAACATAACAACAAACAGATATTTTTGTGTATTTTTTTCGTACTCGATTATCAGTTAGTAATCAATCTGTCCAAACAATTTCCATTTGTAGCGAATTTCGGTAGATACCTCTCGGTTTATGTTTGACCCACAGCCTCTCTTCAATCTTCTACTATCAGCCTAAACGAGTCAGGATCCCCAGGACCCGATAGGTGCCATCTTCTATCGCACCTCTAACCTCATCACACCTCTTCTCTTGGTGTGCTATCAATCTACATCCCTCTCTTCATCTCCCCTCGACTTCACCGCTCCCGCACACCCTCCCGGCTCTCTCCAACCTACTGTGAAGCCTTCTCGTTCTTTCGCTCCCTCCCAACCACTCGCCTCCCCTCCCCCCATCCACAACTCTTGACCTGCTTGCTGAGCCCCTCTTCTTCTCTCTCCTTCACCCACCTCACCTTCCTTATTTCCACTTTCCGACATGGCACCAGGCTGGGGTGGTCAAAGTGCGACAACTCGTAAATGACAACCTCGTCTGGAAACATGTCTCCGAACTCTTTCTCTCGCTTCCTGGCTCCAACTCGAATAACACGAAATTCTCCGCCCTAAAGGACGCGCTCAGCCGCCTCTTCCCTTCTCTTGTCTCTCCGTCGGGACTCCGCCCTGTACTGTCTGCCCCTCTTCCCTTCACTCTCAACGCCCTCTCCTCTAACACCCCCGTGCACTCTCTCACCATCAAAACTCTCTACCACTTTTTCCGCCGCTCCACTCTCTCCCCTAGTACAGCCCTCTCGCTCTCCCCCACCCAATCAATCCCCGCCTGGTCCACTATCCGCTCTCTCACCAACCACCCCCACGAAATTAACGTCCAATGGCTCTTCCTTCACTCCAGGCTCCCTGTCCCAGCCACCCTTCACCAAATGTCCATTCTGTCTTCCCCACTCTGTCCCTTCTGCTCTGAACCTGGCTCTGTTCTTCACTCCTATCTCCACTGTCCTGTACTTCTCCCTCTCCTGCATCTGACTTTCACCTACACGGCCAAAGTCTGCTCTGCTACCCACTCCATTGACCACTACATGTATCTCCACCCGCCGGATCAGACCCCTCCACACACCAAATAGATGCATGTAATTCCTCGTGCTAGCCAAGTGCACTATCTACTAACAAGTAATTGGACACCTGTGATAGCAAAGGGAAACAAAGTTTATTCGCCTTCAATAGTTGGTGGAGCCTCCACGAGCGACGATTACAGCTGCGACCCTCCGGAGCATACTCTCAACCAGGTGTTGTACGAAGGCTAGCGGTATTTTCTTCCACTCGGCTTGGAGAAGACTGGTCAGTTCCTTCACCGATTTAGGACGGTGGGGGCACCCCTCTAGTCGACGCTCCAATTCGTCCCAGAGGTGCTCGATGGGGTTAAGGTACGGGCTCTGCACAGGCCAGTCCATTCGATTAACCCCATTGTCACCATACCAAGCCATGGTGGACCTCGCAACATGACAGGTGGCATTGCCATCCTGAAAGTAACATGGTTCCATCCCGTAAAACTGCCACAACGTAGGAAGCGCATGGTCATCCAAAATGGTGCAGTAGGTCTCGGCATTGAGTCTACTAGGAATTGCGACCAAGGGTCCCATCCCTTACCAGGAGAAACACCCCCATAGCATAATTCCACTGCCGCCGAACTTCACAGTTGGCACAATACATTCCGGCAGGAGGCGTTCTCCAGGCAGACGCCAAACCCAGACCCTGCCATCCAAATGGTAGAGGGTGAACCTTGATTCGTCGCTCCAGAGAACCTGTTTCCACTGTTCAACGGTCCACTGTCGACGTTCTTTGAACCACGTTAGCCGAGCAGCGCTATTGGACTTGGTGATCAAAGGCTTGTGGGCGGCAGCACGTCGATGATAACCGAGCAGATAGGCTTCCTTACGGATGGTATTCATCGAAAGAACACTCCCGGATGCCAGTTGAAACTCCTCACGGATGCGGCCCATCGATTTGGTGCGGTTCTTCCGATTTTCTCTGGCCAGCACCCGTCGGTCTCTAACTCCCAGTTTTGTAGGACTGCCGGGTCGGGGCACATTCCGACAGTCACCTCTCATCTTCCACTGCCAATCACGTAGGCCACTGTTGATTTTGCGTACTTCAACTTGCTGGATAAGTCACGTATGGATCGGCTATTTCTGTGATACCCGACGATTAGACCTTTCTCAAAATCAGAGAGCTCCGAACTGCGTGGCATCTTGCATGCGACTGGTTGCGTTTTAACGGCGGCATCCGTGACGTGTATCAGGGCCACAAATATCATCGATTGCAGGGGTGTCCAATTACTTGTTGGTAGATAGTGTATATTATATACACCCTAACCGACCCACCCGCTTCGGAGGCTCTCATCCACCATTTCAACAACAGGATCACAGCACACCTCCAAGCGGACTACACCGAAACCCTAAGAACATCGACCACTCAAGCTTTTTTCAAGCACTGGGGCCCCTTCCAACAGTGGTTCTGCATCACCGATAACCGGATAACGCTTGTTCCCCCACCCCGCCCTAGGAAGCAAGCAACACCTCCGCCACCACGAGGAACTGTCAAACACCCACTGTGCTTCCCACTCGTCTTCAAGTGCATCCTCATCCTCAAGAGTGACCTGTGTCTTCTAGGAGCAACAAACCTGTACCCAGGAATCTGACAAACCATAAAAAAATTGCCCGACTGTGACCTTCTGTGTTTTCAACGAGCAACGGACTTGCACTCAAGAAACTGACAAACCATAGAAACACCGTACTAAAAAACAACAACTATATGCTCATAGAACTTTTGCAAATACAGACTCCTTTTCACACCATGAACTCGTGTGCTTATTGTAAATAACTCTACCGATCATTATCTTCTTTCCGCGTTGTAAATAGGTTTTTTCGGCACACTGTAAATACTGCACACAGCATTTACAGTGTGCCGAAAAAAAAAAACACCCACAAAAAAAAAAAAAAATGCTTTCTACTCCGAGAAGAGAACTCTTGGACTCTCAGTCACACCAACATGTCATATATGCTTACTGTAAACAACTCTTCTGCTCATCATCTTCTATATTTGTAAATAATTCCTCTTGCTCATTATAGACATTTCAACCGCTCATTGTAAATATCTCTACGCATTGTAAATATCATTACCGACGTATTGTAAATAAACCATTGTTCATCTCATCCTCACCCATACTTGGGTACCAAGGCCCGGGTTGAGCACCGGAGCAACACAGCAACCATGCAACCTAAGCAACAATGTAACCCATTAGATTCTAAATAAAGTATGTTTTGAAAAGTGAAAAGTTCAGCAAACCCCTGCGTATGGGGCTTCGCAACAGACGAATAGTCACTGCACCTGTGCTAATGAAGACAGGCAGAAATGTTTTTTATTTTATTTCGGAGGGGGCTAGCCCCCCCAGCACGACTTGCATGATAGATCCAAAGCGAGATCTAATGAAATATCTATGTGATCATAACAGATCTAATGACCTCACTTTTTTTATTGAAAATGCCGTGAGGGGAAGAGATGGGGGAAGGGTTTATCGAAAATGCAGTGAAGAGGCGAATTTATATGCGGACAACGTGCTAAAATTTTGTCCCAATCGAACCATTTTTAGGTGCGTAAGTTATTGTGCATCTAATGACCTCAACTGCACAATAGGGAATGCCGAGGGCTTTTATCAGGACTCTAATGAGGCCTTTTCCCTGGCATTCTCTTACTGTAAGGAACTCTATGTAAATTATTAAAAACTGTAACAGCATACATAAATAAAATAAATAAATAAAAATGAAAAAAACAAACAAAAACTGGAGCATCCTTCCTTTTTCAAAATAATCCTGGAAAGTGACAAATGAATTTCAAATTGGAAAGTGACAAATAAATTTCAAATTTACAGAATTACTGTGCTGTCAGACCGGGCGATGACAGAAACAATGTGATCTGAGGCGTTTTGGTTTTGAGTCAAATTGAACCGAATAGATCTGTAAACGTATGATGTATATAGTAAATCACCTATGTGTTAGTGTCCTTCGGGAATAGACGACGTTGTTTGAAAGAATTGTTGCGTACCATGATTTTTATGTTAGTCGAAATGTTTCGTTAATATTGTTGGTAAATACATTAAAACTTCCGCCATTTCTTCTTTCAATTACAAACCGAAATACATATATATTCAACAGAAGTCTTTCAGTGATCACACTCACGCATTCAGATTAGGAACCTCCCTCCACATCGCCTGGGGAAAGAATTCTGAAGTTCTTGTCAAAGACCACATTGTGAATGTGTCAAGCAAATGGTGCCAAACAGGTTTTTTATTTCACGAGGGAAGCTTTTCCGTCACTAACGGACAGGGAAGCCACAATGACGTCACCCAGAGATAGGCAGTGCCATCTATGAGATAGATTCTGCGTGAAGTAAGAAGATTTTTTTCACCACCTACGTCATGAGCAACCCAGGGATTTTCAGTGCCATCTATAGAAAAAAGTTATTCCCTAAACAGAACTAAAGCTTCCCCTTAAACTGTCACATCGAAAACCAGTGTCAAAAACTCAAGCATTAAAATCTCAAATATCCCATTTTAATTTAAAAATAGCCTTTTAAGATAGCATGTATGTAATTATTGATATTAACATGCGAGTAATATAATGCCTGTGATAAGGTTTTGAAATAGCATAACTTTCAGTTGTGCAATGTGGCAATTTTTGAAAATCCTCCAAATACGTGGCATCAGTAAATAAATAAATACATTGCTCTTTCCATGTTCCACAAACACATAGCAACCGAAAAATTGTTTTCAGCCGCTGCCGTGGAATTGAACCATGGAACTCTTGATATCTAGCCGAGCATTCCGTGGTTCAATTCCACGGCGGCGGCTGAAAAGTTGCAATTTTTGTTGTGAAAATATCATTCTCATTTATTTTTCCTGTACCAGCTTACACGCATAAAACTTGTTCAAAATTTTAGTATGTCTTTTGTAGAAAAAAAAAAAAAAAGAAAAAGTATGACATGCTTATGTTATAACTTTGTATTTCCTTCCATCTATGGGGTAAATACTAATCTGATTTGAAAACTTCTTTTTGCATTGAAAAGCTTGAAGTGTGAGAACGATGAACCTATCCTTTTGGTTTTCTGCTGCTGCATAACTTTGCTGCTAGAGGGTGCAAATGCAGATGTTATTGAATTCAAAATGCATTTTGTTCCAGATATGATTGCTTCTAAATATCCCATTGAAAATATTCTTTCTTTCCTTCAATACCACTTCAAACAAAAACTATATTGGCTACAGTTTCTTTTTAAGGTAGTGCCCAGTTTTTCCGTTTGGGGGCTTAATGTTCAATTGCAATTTTTCAGATATATCTTTGTTTCTAAAAGTGCAATTGGAAAAACTCTTAGCGTTGGATAGAGCTCCTGGTGGGAAATGTTCTGCATATAATTTCTAATATTTCTAAAAAGTAGTGTTGACACAAGGTGGCATAACTATATATTTCTATTTCTGATGTATTTGCAGCAATATCTATGCTTCTGAAAACTTGACAGAAAGAATTCGTTTGTAATCAGGTACCTCTCACCATGATAATTCTTTTGAGAAAACCTTCTGCTACAAATAATGCATAGTTGTATATTTTATTTTTGTCAGTATCTCTGCTTCTAATAGTCCAATTTGAAAAATTATTTCTTTGTTGGAGCATATTTTTTGTACAAAATGCTTTGCATCTGATTTCAATTTTTTGTTAATGCACAGGTTTTCGACCAGATAGTGTAAGTTAACATTTTCATTTACAGCATATTTGCAAGAATATCTCATATCTAAAAACCTTTTTTTGGTTAGATACTACTAACTACCAAAACATTTTGTTTTCATTACTTGCCCCCTCCCCATTGCTTCTAAACGTGTGATTTAAAACATTATTTTAATACTGAATATCATTCATCATGGGAAACACTTTGCATGTACTCATGAGTTTTTATCATTCACAGTTCTGATGCTAGGTGGTGTTAGTGTATATTCATGTTTGCAATTGTATCTCCACTTTTAAGAATCCTATTGGAAAAATTCTTTTTTTACTATGTTCCACTCACCATAGTAAAGATAGTGTTATCATTACTCTCTATAAAAATTATATAGTTTTCCTGCTAAGGGACGCAAATGTCAGAACGTTTTTCTCGCTGTCTCTGCTTTTAAGAGACGTATTTGAAAAATTCTTTTTTCTTAGCATTGCTTTTGCTGTGAAAGATATTTTTAGGATATTTTCTACTTTTCCATTATCCAAAATTCTTCCTCCAGAGGGCATCAGCTTATATTTTTATCTGAAAGAGTTAATTCAATTCAAAAATCCATTAGAAAAATCCTTTTTTAGTAATAAGCTTTTGATTATGAAGTGTTTTGAATTCATTTTCTTCTTTAAGTAACACAAAGTTTTTGTGCTTGGGGTTGTAAAGTTATATCATGTTTTCTTCTATATCTCTTGGTCTAATTGTTGGATTTGAAAACACCATTGTCTCTGATATCTTTCTTCCACTACTAGAAACTTTTTGTGCACAATTTATTATTTTTTCACAACATACATTTCAGCCATTGGTAGTTGTAAGTAGCTATTTCTATTTCTGAATGTTTTATCAATTTTAGAAATCTGGTAAATTTTTTTTAATGGGATCCACTGACTATGCATAATCTTGCTCACATTACATATTTTAAATTATGTGCAGTTTTTCCCTAGATGTTGTAATTGTATTTTCTGTTTTGCAGAATTTTTAGATTTTCTAAAAATATGCTTTGAAATATATTTTCGTATCGAAAAGGATTCAAATGATGTGCTTATTACAACCAAATTTGGGTCATGATAATTAACACCGCAATCAGACATCGCTAAATTGACTGTAATTACTGTTTCACATGGGAATACAATCACATCAGAAAACTTGAAAATTTCATTGCCGTGAAGCTAGAATCGAAACCGCATCTCCCGAGTACCGTTCGAGCATGCTATCCATTGCACCACCCACGACGGCGAATTCGCATGTTTCTGAGTGTTATAAGAGCTTCTGAATATTCTCCGACCACGTTCTTAATCAATACAGATTCTGCTGCCATCTAGTGTTGTTAAGTAAATCTCCAGTTGTTCAGGTATACAGAGTGGAAGAAATATTCTTTCTCATAATACGTGGCAATACACGTGGGAAACAGTAATTACAATCAATTTAGCAATGTCTGATTGCTGTGTTAATTATCATGACGTATTTGCCATGTATTATGAGGAAGAATATTTCTTCCACTCTGTATACCTGAAAAATTGGATGTCATCTTTCTTAATTAACCCAGGTAAAACATCCTTTCTACCCTCCTTTTCTTTACTGAACTTAAAAATTATTGCATCTTATCACATATTGTTAAACTTTTCAAGAAAAAAGAAATGAAAGAAAAAAAAAAAAAAAAACTGGGGAACTCAGCGATTAACTAAGATTTGGTCTTCAGTTGGCCAAAAACCATTCTACTCAAATCAATGCAGTTTTGCTAATCACAGATAAGTAAATATTTTTATGGTACTTTCTTTCTCTGTATATAAATGTAACACACTAAATGTAGCTTATTATTTGTATGATTATGACATTTTTGATACAACTTACTAATTTTGTGATATTTGAAGTATTTACATTTACTTTCTTTTTTATATGGAAGAGAGCTGAGCTTCTTGATAAACTTAAAATGGTTCAAGCTACACCTGCTGAAGCAGAGCATTTGACATCAACATCTGTAATGCAGACACTTGGACTAAAAAGGTATCATATGTTTTCTTTAATTTTTATATCATTGTTATTATTTCTGCACTTTCTGAAAAAGCAGTTGAATCATTTCACATTACTAACAGTTGAACATTATTTCAGTTTGTTTTTCAACTTTTATATGATACGACATTAAGTATCTTTGTTGAAGGTTTCTGTCATACAATGGCATATGTACCAAAATTCAGAGTGCTGACAGAATATGTTATATGTAGGGCTATGGCACTTTGAATTCAGTGATATGTTTTCTTTCTTGACCCATAACCACATTTTAGGACAGTATTGAAACAGTCAATGACCCAAAGGCATACTTGCTAATCTTTAATTAAAGTGCAAACTAGGTAGCTGTGTAATTAATTAAATGAAGTACTAAGGACACTCATGATACCATGTGTATTGCAATTCAAAGGTTAAGTAACAGGCAAATAGTCCATTGAATAAAAATTGAATAGTCAATAGTCCATTAAATATATTTACCATTAAGCAAAGTAAGCAGCTGCTTGGGGCAGCAGGTTACAAGGGGCGGCACATTTACCTCAAATTAAAATTATTATTTTTTCATGCGAATAAAATGTTACAAACATTGTGACTCAAATAAAACCTGAAAATTTCGCAAACATTTTTTTTTCAAGAATAAAATAATGAGAATATTGTGAACCAGTTCCCCTGTATCCATCATTTTTTTCTTTTCCCTTTGTGCGGTGTCTTTTTTGAGATCACTAATAAGAGAGGGAGCCTAAACAATGCCCAACCCCTTGTACACATACGCACATTTTCGGCTTGAAGAAACAGTAAAGTTCTAACTGGCACATCTTCTAGAAACGTTGAAAGGGACGGGCGCTTGCATGTTGGAGTATTAGTAGGTAGGGAGGGGCATGTAATCCCTCTTCCCGATGATGGGTCAAAATATTGGATAGCGCTTTTAGTTCTGTGCTCAAAAGAGCAGAGAGCAGGAACGTACTACCGGAACAGTCCGGACAGAAATGCTGAATCATCCAGTTCCCTAAAGGTGGTCGTCTGCCTGATGCAATCCCCTACTGGACCGTTCTAATCACTGTAAACAGGAAAAAAAAAAGACCCCCCCCCCGATAAGCGTTACCACCACTAGAGGTCTGCGCGGGCCTTAATTTGGAAAGCCCGGCCCGGCCCGTATATTTCTCCTGTTTCCAAGGCCCGGGCCGGCCCATAAAATTTCAACAATTACCAAAACACGAATTTGACATCTGGTGAACTCGGTCATTTGACTCCTGAAGAGTTTTTGTTTTCTTAATTGCTACATGTATTCTATTATAATAAACATTTATTCAGAATATTTCTGAGACCCTGTATAAGTCACGTGACGTCCGAGGAGGGGGAAGGCTTGTATACTCAAAAATTTTGCGTGAAAAGAACAATTTCCATGCCTCTCAAATTTTCTGAGCTTTCAAATTACCATTCCCTACTGCCGGACCCGGAAATATCCTTGGGGATAAGGAGGGTGGGGGGTAATTCGAAAAGTACGAAATATCCAGAATTATGAGTCCGATTGTTTTACTGGGAGAAGATTTTATGGCTTTATAAACTGCACCTATCTGTACTGGCATATCGTATCTCTGGAACCCAATATGTATCTCGTGTGTGTGGGGGAAGCACATTTGTGCCGCTTAAGATGCAGTGTTCCAGACTTTGTGCTATCGTAACTCAAAAGGTTTTTGCATTTAGTGCACTGCACAATGTTAACCGGCCGACTAGTTTCAGAACGGGACAGTAATTTAAAATATTTCCAAATATTGCTTTTCCCCTCTACATTGTATACAAGCACATATTCTCCAGAAGCGATTTCTTCGCGAAAATCTTTCACTTTCTTAAACTCCATAATAAGTATGGAAGAGTTATTTATCAGCAACACTGAATTGAGCATATGCTAAGGGAAAACAACAACAGACTGCCCAGCTAATCAGTGTTACAGAAGTTTTGAAAACGGCTGCCTGACAGTACAAATGGGGAAAATACGGTACAGATTTATACACCGAAGTAAGTTTCTCCCAGCCCATTTCTCCCGTGCCATTTAAGACAACTTAAAAGCTTTTCACACATCTAGAGAACAAAGTGCCGCCGACCAGAACAATAAAAAAGATCGTTTTCGACAGCCCTGGTCTGCGAGCAAGTGGCTCAGTTTAGAACTGCTGCAGTTAATAGCCTGCCCATAAGCATGAAAGGAGGGTGAAAGTTAGGGAGAAAGAGAGAGAAGGGACCACATTCACATTTGAAAAACTAAGGGACCTGACCCACTCCAATTGTTTTGTAGAAGAGGAGGATGTCGTAAAACTTCTATTTTTTTTCATCAGCGGAAATTATTCAATCTTTCTTGCTGCTGTATGTTGCGAGTTTTCCAAACAAGAAAGGCATCATACAGCAATTGTTTTGCTCATAGAAAAAACCCCTGCTCGGCCCGTGTTTGTTTTACATTAAATATTGAAGGCCCGGCCCGGGCTCGTTCAGACCTCTAACCACCACTGCCTTGCGGGTGCCACCTGCGGTAATAATTGACCAAGAGCCCCATTTACAAAGCAGCGCTCTCCTATAACTTTCCTTCCCCTCCACTAAGAAGAAAGAGCAGACTAGTGGAGTGGAGCGGAGAGGTCAGGCTCTGAAGTCCGACCAGAGAGCAGGTTTTTGCTGCCTGTTCAGTACAAGGAACTGGTGAGAAAGAACAGGCTGTTCTCTTACACCCCATCTGTACAAATCATCCGTTGGACAGAGAGTGGCATAAATTAGTTGCATTTGTGGTAAAGATCATTCAATTATACATTGGTCCTTGGTAAAGACAGACATGGACATGAGTGATTCGCACAAGCAATTGAGTGGAGCTAGTTACAGAAAAAAAGAGTGAAAGAAAAGGTGAAGAAAACCAACAAGTTACTTACCAAATTAAAGACAGACATGGACATGAGTGATTCGCACAAGCAATTGAGTGGAGCTAGTTACAGAAAAAAAGAGTGAAAGAAAAGGTGAAGAAAACCAACAAGTTACTTACCAAATTGCCCAAGCTGGAAACCTTTTTAATTTGTTCCAGTTCTAAAACTGTTAAGTTATGAGGACGGGGCTGCAAGTGGGTGTGAGTCAACAAGTAGAAGTAAGGTTCTAGGAAATGAAATCTCTTCAAACATTCTCACCTGGGAATCTCTTCATAGCCATCCTAGTGCTGCCGGGACTTCAACAATGGGCGTGATTGAGCAAGAAAAAGCAGCAAAAAATATTGGTGAGCAGAATTTCACAGTACATGTTAATGCTATAAAGCCTAAAAACCCTTCTATCAGTGATGACCCAGCTGACTGGATAGCGAATGAGCGATATATTGATGACTTGCTTGAACATATTATAAATCAAAACATGGAAGCTGACTTCTCTAGTTCAAAGCGTTCTGTGGGTGAAGTAAATAGGTATCTGACAAAATCTCTTTCAATTAATATTAGCGAATGGTGAGACTCAAATTCGAATGTGGCTTGTTTTTTTCTGCGAAGAAAGGAGCAGTTTACTGTGCTCCGTGCTTTGCAGAAAAAACAAGCCAGTGCTCTCTTAAAAAAATGTAGCTTATTAGCTATGGAAGGTTACAGTGACTGGGCAAATTCTGGTTGGAGGATGATAATTTCGATGAGCATAGGTCTGCTACAGCCACAGTGATTGCTAGAAGAAACAGACGGAAGAATCGACACACAACTTATCTAACAAATGCAACAAGAAATGCAGTATTGGTGGGACGTTCTGAAAAGTGTGGTTGTGAGTAATCTTGGAACTTACGGATTGCCCTTCCGTGGAACACAGGAGAAGTTTGGATCATCAGCAGGTGGCAATTATCTAATGTGCCTCGAACTGTTGACAAAATTCGACCCATTTTTGAATGAACACATTAGATGGTATGGAAATAAGGGCAGCTGTTCCACATCTTTCTTCCAAGGTGTGTGAGGAATTCATCAAAATAATGCCATAGAGGGTAGTGCAAAACATCATAGGAGAAGTAAAGACTGAAAAATAGTTTTTTGTTATCGTTGATTCAACACCAAACTATGCTCATGTTGATCAGCTTGCTTTCACCATTCACTATGTTTCGAGTGGAAGCAAGGAAGAACCGGTAGACAGATTTTTAAAGTTCATTCCGAATACAGGCCACAAAGCTGCTGAGCTTATGGATACCATTTTGACTGTGTTGAAGAACTATGGGTTTGATATATCACACTGCCGAGGGCAATCATATGACAACACGTCTAATATGTTGGGGATCTATGCTGGCCTTCAGGCAAGGATCAAGGCAATTAATCTTCTGGCTGTGTACATCCCCTATTCAACACACTCCCTTAACCTTGTTGGTTCATGTGCTGCAGGTGACTGTCTGGAAACAGTACAATGTTCTCCCTAGAGCTTTTTACAGCTCGATGGCAAGAAATTTTAGCTGGATGGTACTTTAAACGACCCCTTCCTCAATCAAAGAAAAAGAAAGGATGTTGTTTTGCTTAACATTATTGTACTTATTAAATACTTGCTGATAATTCATGTTCAACACAGATTTCAGTCATTTTCACCAATATTTATGGTGTATGTGGGGGTTTCCACTCTTATTATTGTGTGTGTTGTGAAAACATTCATTAAAGAAAATTTAGCTGGGCGGCAGAGAAATTTAGCTGGATGGGCCGCCCAGTAAAAAGGCTGTAGGGAGAACACTACAGTAATCTTTTTAGGATGGTGCTAGAACTGTACAATTTTTTCACGGCTTCTACCCACAGGTGAGATGTTTTAAGATCTCATCAGAAATCTACATCTTCTATTGTGGAAAGCTTATCTCGGACTTGTTGGTCAGCTAGACACGATGCATGCAAAATTCTTTGCGAATCCTGGGATGAAATTTTGCTTGCTCTGGAGTACATAGTCAGTGATAGTACCAAAAAACCTACAATACGAGCCGAAGCAAGTAATCGAGTCCCTCGACAACTTGGAGACATTTGTAATGGCCCAGATTTGGAATGACATTTTGGAAAGGTTCTGTAAGCAAAAAATTGCAATCTGTTACTGTAGAACTGGGAATCATTGTTGAGTTGTACCAAAGTTTGATTGCATATGCAGAAGATTTGCGTAACTTGCTCACAGTTTATGAAGAAAACGCTATGAAGAAGTGTGGGGAATATGTATACAGAGAAGAATCTGTGAATAAGAGGCAGCAGACACATAGAATCCAATTTGATGAAGTAACAGGAAATCAAGCAGTACTTTCGCTTAAGGACAAATTTAAAATAACCATCTTCAACGTCCTGACTGATAGGCTAAGTACTGAATTAAGATGCCGGAGTGTTGCCTATCAGGAACTGAATGACAGATTCAGTTACCTTACAACTACCGTATATGCTCGCGTATAAGTCGACCCCCCCCCCCCCACTTTCAGAGGAAAAGATCGTAAGAAATCGGAAACTCGCGTATAAGTCGATCCCGGAATGAGAAAAAAAATGTCAATGAATTTATTCAAAAACATTTGAAAACGAAAAAAATTATATATATAATACTAAATTTAATTTCCATACCCAAAAACTTCATCGGAACCCTTCAAAATCCGATTCCGAGTCAGACTCTCCAAACAGTTCAAAAAAGTATTTCTCCGTCATCGGCGCGTCATCATAAACATCAGTATTCCCATCTATGCCTGTGTTATCAGAATCACTGTCATCATCACTCATAAAAATCTCATCATCCTCTGTACCATCAAGTTTGTTACTAATGCAACATTTCTTGAATGATTTCATGACCATTTCCGCAAGTATCGCATCCCAAACATCCTTAACCCATCGCACAATCAAAACGATATCCGGCTCCTTTAGATTTCCGCCCTTGGTTTCAGTTGGCAAATCGGAACATGTCTAATCTGCCCAATACCTCCGCACATTGTCCTTGAAGGGCTTATTACGGTAGACATCTAGTGGTTGAAGTACAGATGTCAACCCACCTGGGATGACAGCAAGAGTTGTTTTTGAATTTTCTGCAGTTTTTTTCACTTCTGCACAACGGTGTGCAACAAACATATCCCACACCAAAAGAGAAGGTTTCCTCAAAAGTGCACCTGGCCTTGTGTTCCACACATTCTTTAACCAGTCAATTGTTCCGGATTCGTTCATCCATCATTTTTCATGGGCACGAACGAGCACACCAGACGGAAAGACAACGCTTTTCGGCAGAGTTTTGCACTTGAAAATAATTACCGGAGGTAGCTTACTGCCATCGGCCAAACAGGAAAGAACAACCGTGAAACTGGATTTTTCGTGGCCAGTCGTTTTGATCAAGATATTTTTTTCGCCCTTTTGGTTCACCGTCTTATTTCCAGGAAGGTCGAAACACATGGCGGTTTCATCCATGTTCCCTATTTGGGAAAGTTCAAAAGCAGTCTCTTTTCTCTTTTGAATTACATACTTTTGAAATTCCATTATCTTTGCTTCGAGGTCACGAGGTAACTTTTGTGCAATTTTGGTGCGCTGGCGTAGACACAACCCATAGCAGTTCATGAACCTTGTGCACCAACCTTGTGAGGCACGAAAAGTGTTATTTGCGGCTGCAAACTTTTCATCTTTTGCGAGCTTCATTGCTCGCAAACGTATACCAGTTCGCGTTACAATGTAACCATTTTGTCTGCAGCCCACAATCCAATCATTCAAGACACTTTCCAGCTCTGGGAAAGATGTCGTTCCACGGCGCAGCACCTTTTGCGATTTTGGGGCATTTCACCAAGTCCGCTTTTTTTTTTACGCCAATCTCAAATCAGTTTTTCGTTAATGCCAAATTGACGTGAAGCAGCACAGTTGTTAGTATTTTCTGCAAAAGAAACCACTTTCAACTTGAATCCTGTGTGTTATAGGACATCCGTTTCTTTACACAATCCGTGTCACCCATAATAGGAGAAGCGAGACACGTGCGATTAAGAACAAGCAACACCTAACACTGGTTGTCGCATGGCTCCGTTACGTCGAAGGTCAGCGCAATTAACTGGTAGTCGGAAGGGCGGAGCTTTCTATGCGTGGCTGTGACTGCGCTGTGGATATGCAAAGCCAAGAGAGAAGAGACTTTTCAAAGCGCGGAGAAATTCGGAGGGTTGCGATTTCGTAATTCTACCACATTGGTGTTTTTTCTTTCTTTCTTTTTTTTTTCTTTCAGAGGGTTGCAATTTCGTAATTAATACCGCATCGGCATTTTTATTTCTTTTGGGATGGATTGCCTTTTGCCTCACGGGAAGAACTTTTCGACTTACGATTTTTTTTAGACCCCGCGTATAAGTCGACCCCATTACTTTGAAGCTCTCATTTTGTCCCAAATTTCTCGACTTATACGCGAGTATATACGGTAGTTGACATCTTATGATTCGAAGGCTATTATAGAGAAGGCCAGCTAAAGACTTGTTACTCTGAAGATTTAGATGATTCGTTTGTGAGTGAGTGCCTTCATCTTCGCAACCATTTGACACCACTGAATGTTGATGTGTCTGCAGAAATAAAACCTCAGGCCTTCAGCTGTACCAGATGCTAATGGAATTGGATTTACTGGAAGCCATGTATTCAAACATGCATGTAGCATTGTGCATGCTCCTTTGTGCCCCTATGACGAACTGCTCAGCCAAGCATGCCTTTTCTGCTTTGAAGAGAGTGAAGAACTATCTCCGCACAGGAACAAAAGAACTGAAGTTGAATGCCCTTGCTATTTTGTATATTGAGTTTGCTGTGCTCCAGCGATAAAATTTTTTCGATACTGTGATCAACAAGTTCGCCAAGAGAAAAATTCGTCAAAAAAGTTCTGATGTAAGTTGTGTATTTAAATTTGATGGGGCAATTAATAATATAGGAAACAAGAAAGATGACACCGAATTTTTGGGTGTAATAAGCACGTCTTTTGAATCTGTTCTGACACAAATTAAATTTAACAAAGCTATTCAAAGTCAATGGAACCGGTATGGAAAACAATAGTATCTGACGGAAGAAAAAAGTTTTTCAATCAGGTTTTTAATCTCTCAGATATTGCTGTAAACGGAATCATGAGCTTACACCCTCTGGTTGCAGATTTGTGTGTTAAGAAAAATATGAATTTATATGAGAAACATTTCGCACCGGAAACGCTCTCCATCACAGAAAGAATTTTTCAAACCGAACTCTTAGAAAGAGAGATATAGACAAAAATAAGATGTGACTTTATGTCCCCTTTTAGGAAAACCATGCATTATTTTAGGAAGAAAGTATTCTCCAAAGGTTTTTCAATATGAGCTCAAAGTTTTTTCAATATGAGTACAAGAAAAAAAAATTTTTAGTCGAATTTTCAGGAGCCCTGATTTTGCTACAAATACATCAGATGATGCGTAACTTCACAGCCTCTCCTTGACAAATGTCAACCCCGCCTTCTCATGGTGCATCCTGTTCCCACTAAAGGGGCTCTGACGACCGCCAATAGCGGTATAACTATACCATCGGGATCAGAGGAAATGCTATCCCACACTCACCAACCCGCTTGGCCAGCATGGTGAGTTATGGCCAAACCCCTCCAAAATGACTCCACAACTTAAATCTTGGCCCTCAGTCTCCGGCAGCTGGAATGTACCTGGCCAAGGCAGCGGTCACTGCGACATGAAGGCAGAGGGTGCTAAGAATCCCTGTAGGACCGGACTAGGCTGCCATCTGAGGCTGACCTTGGCTACATATAATGGACGCTCCCTATCTTCTGATTCAAGGCTACTTGAATTGGAAGAGGAAATACAAAGGATCAAGTGGGACATCGTCGGGCTAAGTGAGGTAAGGAGAAAAGGAGCAGATCTCATTTAACTGAAAAGTGGACATCCTTCTACTATCGTGGGACAGATACTGGCAGAACTAGTGGTGTTGGATTTATAATAAACAAGAA
Organism: Macrothele yani; assembly: GCA_039090855.1. Lineage (NCBI taxonomy): Eukaryota > Metazoa > Arthropoda > Arachnida > Araneae > Macrothelidae > Macrothele > Macrothele yani. The sequence continues at coordinate 104,648,453 of CM076995.1, forward strand.
ACTGAAGGATAAAGTTGTAGAAGTTGAAAGTTCCTCTGACAGAGCTGCACGACTCATTATCCAACTCTCGAGAAGATACAAGGCTCAGATTATTCAAACTTATGCATTCACCACAAGTCATCCTGAAGAAGAAATTGAAGAATTTTATGAGGAAATTCATCATCTAAATAATAAAGGTAAGCAGCACTTGAAGATAATTATGGGAGATTTCAATGCAAAAATAGGGCAACGGCAACAGAATGAAACTTCAGTAGGTAAATTCGGTCACAGTAACAGCAACCAGCGTGGAAATACTCTCGTTGAGTTTGCAGAGGCAGAAGGGTTTTTCATCTTGAACTCCTTTTTCAAGAAAAAGCCACACAGGAAATGGACATGGAGACATCCAAATGGGACGACAAGTGAAATTGATTTTATTATGTGTAACAAAAAATTTGTCGTAGAAGACTGCAGTGTGCTAAACAAGTTCAACACAGGTAGTGACCATAGATTGGTGATATGTAAGATGCACCTCAACACTAAACTCGAACGTGGCAAACTCATAAGACAAACAAAATGTATTGACATAACCAACCTTAAAAAACACCATAATACCTTCAAGTTGGAACTGAAGAACAGATTCTCTGCTTTAAAAGGCCTAACATTGGAAGAAGTGGATATTTCTGAAGTTAACAGAAAAGTAACCAAAGCTCTTATGGAAACAGCAACAAAATTAGCTTGGTCTAAGAACAAGTTGCATGTGAACAAATTATCAGGAAAAACAAAAATGTTGATGCAAAAAAGAAGAGAGATGAGGACAACTAAAGAAGATGCGACTTCGAAAGTGGAATATATAGAGCTATGCAAGACAGTACGAAAAAGTATCACTGAAGACGTAAGGAAATTCAACTGTGAACTAGTGAGGAAAGCAATTGAAAACAACCAAAGTCTAAAGATAGCAAAGGGACATCTCAGTAAGAGAAGAAAACAGATCATGGCACTGAGAAAAGAAGATGACTCTGTAACAAGAAATAGAGGTGGAATTTCGACAAGAGTGAAAGATCTCTACTCCAAATTATATGAAAGGGATGATACATGTACTCCAGACATCATGAAAGGTACCAGAGTTCTTCCAATCCTCCCAGCAGAAGTTGCACATGCAATCAAGAACATGAAGTTGGGAAAAGCTCCAGGAGAAGATGGAATTACTGTAGACATCATACAAGAAGCAAGTGGAGAAATCGAAACAGTACTTGCCCAAATTTTCACTCGATGCCTTAATGAAGGGAAGATTCCTGAGGATTGGAACAACGCTACAATGATCCTGCTACATAAAAAAGGTGACATTGAGGATCTCAGGAACTACAGACCTATCAGCCTCCTATCAGTGGTTTATAAAATCTTCACTAAAGTTCTTTCACACCGCTTGAAGGTAACATTGGCCATGGCTCAACCGAGAGAACAAGCTGGATTCAGGAGTGGCTACAGCACAATAGATCATATCCACGTACTGAGAGAACTAATTGAAAGAGCGAGGGAATATGAACTTCCATTGTGCATTTCTTTTATCGATTATGAAAAAGCCTTTGATTCCGTGAAACCATCAGCAGTAACAATGGCTCTGAAATCCTGCAGTATTGAAGATGCATACATTAATATTATTAATAACATTTATGAAAATGCAAGTGCAAATATTCGGCTGTTTGAAAATACAACACACATAAAAATTGGAAAGGGAGTGAGACAAGGTGACACCATATCTCCGAAGCTCTTTAATGCCACATTGGAAAATGTCTTTCAATCACTGAACTGGGAAAACAAAGGGATAAAGATTAATGGAGATTATCTAACCCACCTTCGTTTTGCTGATGACGTAGTCGTTTTTGCAACTACCCCATCAGAGCTGCAGAGTATGATCCAAGAACTTGCTGACAAGAGTAAAAAAGTGGGATTAAAAATGAACTTTCAGAAGACAAAAGTGATGTTCAATGCTTTTACAAGAAATGAAGATTTATCGATTAATGGAGAAAAGCTGGAGATAACAGACACGTACATGGACAGCAGATATCAAGTGAGAGTCACATTGATGAAATTAATCGGCGTACAAAACTTGCCTGGAGAGCTTTTGGAAGAAACAGCATAATTTTCAAGAGCAATATGCCATTATGTCTTAAAAGAAAAGTGTTTGATCAATGCATCCTTCCAGTGCTTATGTATGGTGCAGAGACATGGACCTTAACTAAAAGAGACATACAAAGGCTGCAGACAACTCAAAGACTCATGGGGAGGTGCATGCTTGGTGTAACCAGGAGAGATAAGAAGAGGAACTCGTGGATCCGAAAAATGACAAGAGTGGAAGACATCATGATCAGAGTTAAATCCCTGAAATGGCAATGGGCTGGACATACTGCCAGAAGGACAGACCATCGATGGACTGCCGAAATTTTAGATTGGATTTCAAGGGACAGGAAAAGACCCAGAAGAAGACCACATGGGAGATGGGTGGATGAAATTCGAAAGTATGCGGGAGTGACGTGGAGGAGATTAGCACAAGACAGACCGTTGTGGAGGAGACTTGGGGAAACCTTCGTCCAGCAGTGGATTGATAATGGTTGAAAATGATGATGACATCAGAAGCAGAAATTAACACTTATTCCCTCTGGTGGCCAAAACATTCTGTACCAAATGTTAGAAATTATATGAAAAATATTTTCTATCAGAAGCTGTATGCGATAGAGGAAGCATTTTTCAAATCGGAGTTTTAGAAGCAGAAATAATGCACAAAACGCAATTTACCTTGGCACCCCTTAGCTCAAAGTCTGTGATTTACTTGAAAATTTAGAATTTATGTGAAAAACATTTCGCATCAGAAACACTATCCAACAAAGAAGGAATTTTTCAAATCAGACTCCTAGAATTAGAGATATTGACAAAAATAAAATATACCTCTATGCCCCCTGGCATAGAAACCATGCATTATTTTAAGAAGAAAATGTTCCTAAAAGGTTTGTTGACATGAGTAGTATCGGTCTACCACCTTTTTTTATTTTTCAATCAAGAATTTAGAAGCTCATATTTTGCTGCAAATGCATCAGAAGCGGAAATTAAGACTTACACCACTTGGTGCCCAAACCATTTTTTACAAAAATTAGAAGTTATGTGCAAAGGATTTCCCACCAGGAGCTGTATCCGGTGCAGAAATAATTTTTCAAATTGGAGATTTAGAAGCAGAGATATAGAGGGAAACACAATTGACCTTTACGTCCCCTAGCAGAAAGTCTATGAATTACCTGAAAATTTTGAAATTATATGAAAAACAGGTCACACTGAAAACACTATCCAACAAAGAAGGGATTTTTCAAATCAGACTCTTAAGAGTAGAGATATTGACAAAAATAAGAAATACATCTACGCCGCGTGGCGAAGAAATCCTGGAATATTTAAAAAAGAAAATATTCCGAAAAGGTTTATCGACGTGAATGTCATCGGTCCACAAAAGAATTTTTTCAATTGAGATTTTAGAAGCTCAGTTTTTATGGCAAATACATCAGAAGCAAAAATTAACACTTTCACCCCTGGTGGCCAAAGTATTCTTTACCAAAAAAATAGGAATTATATTCAAAAGATTTTCCATCAGGAGCTGTATCCGCTGAAGAAAAAAATTTCAAATCAGAGTTTTAGAAGAAGAGTTATCGGGGAAAACGTAATTTACTTTTACGCCCCTAGCGGAAAATCTATGTGTAATTTGGAAAAGTAACTACATCTAAAATACTCCTCGACATAAATGGAATTTAAAAATAAAATAATTTTTCCTAATCGGATGTTTAGAAGCAAATATGTGGAATAAAACATATTTTTGAATTCGACATCATCTGCATTTATGCCCTCTAGCGGCGAAATTGTACTTCGTAAAAAACGAAAAAACGAAATGAAGGATCATCATTCCCATTTTTCAAGCTTCCCAATGCAAAAAGAATTTTTCAAATCGGACTAATAGTTGCAGAGATATCGTGTCTACAGACGGACAAATCGATAACATAAGTGCAATCTTTTTTTACAAAAAAGACGTGCTAAAAATCATGTGCTTGATGATTTTTTTTTGTAGTCTTTAGCACGCTACTCAACTGAAAAATATTATCACATGTAACATTTATAATTTCAATACTTTTATTTTGCACCTAAGAAAATGCCAAGGGTCGTATATGATGGGGAGGGAGGGGGCATTAAAACTCCAAGTGCTTGGGGTGTTATGAAGCCTAAATGTGGCTCTGTTTCTAATAATGCAGCTAGAAAGATATATCTGTTGACAGAATAGGTGCTGAAACTTTTTTTTTTATTCTGATGTATTGTGTAGAGCTGCATGCCTAAAGTTTCTACAACAACAAACATGCAGTGTTGTGGAAAGAAGCATCACTGGCTGTTCATGCTTATCTGATGATGGCTGTTATTTATGTCAATGACATTTTAACATTGGGGGGGGTTATGCCATAATAAAAGTAACAATGGGAATGTGCAAAACACACACAACAAGCAACTACAACAAAAGTTAGATTTCAATTCTTATTATCAATATGTCAACAGCTTCTACATTAAATCAATAAATTGGACCTTCAGAAAATTCACCAAAACACTCAAAGTAAAATTAAATCTGTCTTAAGGAAAGCAGCTACCCAGCTTCATTAGTGAATAAATTATTTACAGAAAAAAAAAAATCCCCTGTTCAAGAAATGAACTTAACTAGAAGGATCACTTGCCATCAGGTACTTTTTGAACCACTGCAATGAATAAGTCAGAAGTTCAAAGCCAAACTTGCACCAGGCTTAGATTGAAAAAAAAATAAAATAAAAAAATAAATAGAAACTTCTTCCCCAATCCTAAACAAGAAGATAACACTCCACTACAAGTAGTTGTAATTTACAGTGTAGAGTGCTTTGCAAACTTCCACTCATAGGAGAAACAGGAAAGCAACTGAAAACCTCAGTGGTAGGACTACAAGGCATTGATTAAAAATGTGAAATATCAAACAGGACTAGACAGACATGTTCAAGCAACTGAGCATACTATAAAGTGATACATACATATCCCTAAGCTGTTCTCTGATATTCTGAGGTTAGTTCCTCACAGAAAGAACTCACTGTTGCTGTTTCAGGCTTCTTCACATCACAGCAATCGCGGCACACAGCTTGAGCTTCATTGATATCCATCACACGCTGTGCACAAGACCTTTTGTAATTCGTACTCACTATCTTTTTCTCATGCATACATTCCTGAATCTGGTCCACCAATGATTTCCTTGGCCTTCCTCTACCTTTCTTTCCTTCCACTTGGGCTGAATAAATTCTCTTAGTAAGCTTCTTATCACTTATTGTTTCAATCAACATGGCCAAACCACCTAAGAATATTAGTCTTCACCTTGCTAACAACATTTTGCCTCACATTACACATCTGCAACACATCTTCATTCCTCACATGATCAGAGCATGTCTTTCCACAAACTCCCCATAAATAATGCATCTCTCCAGCACACAAACGACTCCTATGTCTTTTCTGCAGAACCCGGTTTCACTGCCATACATCAGAGTAGGAACAATTACCCTTTCATATACAGCCATTCGGGACTTTCTTGAGAGCCCACCATTCCTGTAAAATCCTCCTAAAGCAACTATGATTTTTAAGAGTTTACTCACCTACTAATTTCACCATCTAATTTGTTCTCTTTGATAAACATGCTTTGATAATCTAAAACAATTGGATGTGAACAGCAACTTTTCAAATGGGAAATAGATCTGGAAAGGTAAGAGGGGGCGTAATAAATGACTACCAAAGGTGATTATTAGCACATGATTCAGCAGAGGCAGATAATGGTCTAGGTCAGGAGTGGCTAAGCTTTTTAGTGTGTGTTCTCAAATTGGTGATAGTGTTCTAAAATATTGTCTCACATGCTCTTGGAAATTTTGAGCAGCAGATTATCATTTATCACTGTACTCACTCAAACAACAGAAATATATATATACTGAATGAAGCCAGTGCCAACTGTTTATTTCTATTATAAGCCAAATACTACTGTGTGTACTGGATCTGTGAGTATTTCAAAGTATGTCATACTTTGTCACATGCTCTTGCATCTTTTTCCTCTGAAACCAAGCTGGCATGAGACATATCCTGTGACCATTTCTCACTACTGATCTTGGCATTCAAAAAGAGCAGGGGCAAACAACAACAGCAGCAACAAACAAACAAACAAAAAAAAAAAAACAAGTTAGTAAAATCATGCAATGCATTGATTATGATATGCTTTCCAACATACCAGAAATAATTACTCAAGTTATGAGGATAATGGCTGTAGAATAAATCTCGCTCCTGTGCTCTGACCTTTGACCCCATTTTGATGATATTAGACAGAATTAGTTCAGTATACATCTCCAGAACAACATGATAAAGTTTTGTCACAATCAAAACATTTTTACGTAAGTTATGACTAGGGCTCGACAAATCCTGGCGCCTAATTATTTTCTTACTTGAGATTTTGTAATTTGCAGTAAATACTAATTTGCAATAATTTGCAGTCATTTCTGTTGTGTGATCCATAGAAGATTATCTATTAAAAATTTAGGTACTGCAGACACCAGTAAAGAAAAAACAAAAACTAAACGGTGCAGTGTTTTAAAAGTTCGCGAGGTAGTTGTCAGGAGAGGTGCTGTTATTGGGAAAGTACTGAAAATGTGGTAACAGTAAAAAATGTAACGTAACAGCGAGATAGAAGACCGCAAAGAGATTGTAAATATATATATAATATGACGCAAGGAAGGCGTTATTATTTGCGTGTGCGGACATCTACGTCGTGTGAGAATCCATGACTCAGGAATCCCGCAGAGCTATTCCATAGCATGTAACCATTCTGTAAATTGCACTGCCTAGGTATGGTGTGTTAATTGCATCAGTTAAGAATTTTTTTTTTTTTCGGTATTTAGTTGAAACGTATTCAGAAATAAGACAATGCTATGGACTGTCCGCAATTTCAATGGATTTTTTAGTGTAACTAATGAGCTACGGTAATGCTGCAACAGCTGGCGATTTTAGTTCTTTATTTACTTAAAAGTAACACAAAAGTACTTCAAAATGACAATTGCTTTTTCAATAAGATGATTATTTCTTTCTTACATCTTTGGATTTCTGAGTCGGTCCTGTGAATCGCAGTTTTCTGTCGGAAATTACGATTCACATGCTAGGTGCGGATTATACGACTGTCATACATGCCAATTACTACGGAATGAATGTCCATAGTTTCTACGGATTTAGTTGTCTGAGTACAGAACTCACTCTCGAAACTACGGATTCTACGAATTTTCATTTTTGTTTAAAAAAATCATTTTGCTATTATTTTATGATATACATAAGATTCTGAAGTGTATTTGCAAAATTCTCCGTTTTTTTTTTTTTTTTTTTGTCATCATTCAGATTGTTTTTAAGAGTAATGCAAAACTGAAGAGAATTTGGGGGTGGGTGGGTCACTTTCCGTCTGGGGGCGGTATTTCGTGTTTCAAAGCTTTCGAAAACAGTAGTTAAATGGAGTAAAATGAATATGCCCTAATCATAATTTTTTTCTCACAATGTTGTGTTTGTGTCTAGTATTCTTGTTAAATATCATTTTATGGCATACATGTTCGTATTTCAGCTAGAAACTGTAGGCAAGAATTTGCGGAAACATAATTTAGATGCCGCGGAAATTTCCTCCTAATCTTCAGGCATGAGATTCTTCCGCGAATTCGAGGAATTGTGCCTTTTTCATTGTTTTGGCCACTCATGAGATCGATGCACAAGTAAACAGAATTTGGGGAAGAGGGGGGGGGGGGAGATAGATGTTCGTCGGAGGACATGATGGAATTCTGATCTCTGCGAAATTTTTGAAAACGAAAAGTCGACAGAGTTGATTTTTTCTGTAATCGTAATTTCTTTTTTCTCGCGATGTTGCCTCTGTCCAGTACTTTTTAGTATCATTTTACTGCATAAATTTTTGTATTTCAGCTTGAAAGTAGGAGAAAAATTTCCAAAGTTCGAAGGATTTCCCGTAATCGCTATCCCGGGTGAAAAATGCTCTCCAGCTGAACATTTTTTACCAGTTAAAATGTTCAGCTCCCCCCACCCCACCCCCACGCGATGTTCCCACTCTCCAGCGCTATTAAATATCCCTCGCCCCATAAGTTTTTGCATTTAATCTTGATAAGGAAAGACGAAAATTTCCGAAAATGGAAGTGACAAAGTGGAAATTTTTTAAAAATTGATGCATGATGTTCAAAAGTATTAATATTCCCAAAGTTACACCATTTATCTAAAATAGTTGAGCTGCCCCGGTGGCGCAGTGGTCTAAGGCGCTGGCCTCTGATCATTCGTCCGTAAGGGGTCCGGGTTCGAATCCCGGTCAGGCATGGATGTTGTGTTTGTCTTACGGCACTGGCTCTCTCCCTTCCCTGGAACCAGTGACCCTAAATTAGGGACGGGCGACTGCTTATAGCCCATTGAGTTGCTCACGGTGGTCGTTAAACCTCAAAAAAAAATATATATATATATATATATATATATATTTGAAGCTTTGATATCATGCACTCATGGTCCTCAGGCTGATGGTTGTTATCAGAGGGCATAAAAAAAATCAAGAAAAGAAAGAAAAGCGAATATGAAAAGGTAAGGAGAGAATCAGCAGAAAGAAAAATTAAGAAGTGGATGCTGTGTAGCTGCAGATTCAACAGAAGACAAACTGACAGTAGCCCACATTCTTGCTGTCTGTTTTGATTTTTCACCAGTTTAAATGTTCAGCTTTTTTTTTTCCTTCTTTAGTCTAATCTTTTCTTAAACTGCAAATTTAGAGGCAGTATGATCATATGGTAAGTGGAGGTTTGTGCACTGCACGTTCGCCTGCTTGGATTTCCTGTCTGTCAAGCATTGTGGAATTCTGAACACATCTTGCTGATTTTAACTGGTGGAAGTTTTGAACTTAAATCTCGCAACCATGCTCTTTGCCGGGGAATTAACTTTGTGTTTTGCACATGTTAAGTTTGTTTCATTAGAATCCTTGTTTGTTGTAAAGTTTTGTTGGAGCGTATATATATATATATATTTTTTTACAAAGAGATGGATCATTTCGTAAAATAGAGTCTTATGTATACCATGCAATACTAGTTATTGGTAGCAAGGCTATTGCCATTGTTGGCAGGTATGGACTGTCTTTTTTTTTTTTTTTTTTTTTAATATCTTGGTCTAATACATGCTGCCACAGATTATGCGAAGGCAAAAATTGTTTTTCTCAAAATTTCACGATCTACGGATCATATGTCGCTGCGGATCATACGTGGGATTTTTTTTTTTTCACAGCCTTTGAATTATATACCCTTGTGTGGATCTCACGAAGGAAATTTTTTTTTAATTTTATGGTCTACAGATTATATGAAGAAAAAAATATGGTACTTCGAATTTATATGTACAAGAGATGACATCCGCAAATAGTATTTTAATAAAATCAAAACCTGAAATTTCAGTTTTTTTTTAGATCATCTACTGAAAGAATGGAAAAAGAAAATTATGAAGCAAACTGGAACTTCATTTTTCAAGTAGTTTGGGTAAAAAGAAAAAAGCTTGACAACAAATATGGATTACCACTTTTCGTTCCAGCGTTGTAACCAAACATGTTTTTGTTCATGCGTTCTTGACTTTGTTTCATCTGGTGCCTAAATTTTGGAGCTGACTCCTAGATCTAGAACATATTTGTTGAGCCCTGGTTATGACGCATAAGGGCTATGTAATGGATCCCGCTCCTATGTCCTGACCTTTGACCTCATTCACCCATTTTTATTAGGGTTTATCCGCAGGTTGTCCTCTACCACATACTGAAATTTCATTGAAATCAAACCATTTTTATGCGAGTTATCGTGCGAACAGACAGATAAAGCTGGAGCACTTAAAAAACAGTGGGTCCCCCCTTCCTCCTGGTCTAAGGAAAAGGTGATTAGGAGTGCTGCTGTTGTCATTGAACTTGTTGCTTGTCCACCAATGCCCCTTCGAGTTACCAAGGCGAATTCTTTCATGCTTCTTCTTAGACAAACCCAACAAACTGTCATCATTTCACTGTCTGGCTATAGAACCACTTTTGGGGTAATTTCATCTAAAGATGCATTGACAGGGTTCATAATGTGCTTAGAATTACTTAAGAACTCCTTATTTTGAACTTGCGTTTCTAAGTCCCTTAAAAGTTCTTAAAAAGTCCTTATACTTTAAACAAAGCAGGTGCTTAGTTCTAATTTCTTTATTCTGTTGTGTGTGTGTAAACATCTCTTAATTTGTCATATTTGCCTTCAATTGGATTCTGCATGCTGGGCTCTGCATGTGAGCATTAGGATGAATTTTGGAGTAGAAAATATTCCTAGTTCATCAATCAGAAAGCAGGATTCAACAGTTTGGAGGGAATTGGCACAGGATCATATCTAATGTCTTTTCAGTCTGGTCATTCCCATTTCCAGCCATCTATAAACCTAACTGACAAACCAGCTAGGCATATAAATAAGAGGGATAACTAAAGATGTATACAATTGAGAATTGAAATCAAGATTCTTGTTTTCATAAAAAAAAAAATGTTTTTGGTGTCTATAAAAGTGCTTGATTTTCATTCTTAAAAATGAGTATGAACTGTGGTTGTGTTAAAACAAATTCACTTTCAGCCTTTACTGAAATTCTCTAAGCTATCCCCATCATTCAAAACTTGAAAATATCTCTTAGTAACATCAGCTTCATTTGGAAGTGATGATAATCACTATATATAATTTATTAATTATGGATGTAGTTTAAAGATTTAAGGGGTGGCACTGCTTATCGTGTGCAACAGAATTTTTTCACATACCACCTTGAGCATACATGTCATAGGTTCAGCACTCCTGATCTAGGTTTTAGCCTGAAAATTTGGTTGTAAGAAGTTTCACCTCTGTGAAATTTCATTTTTAAATGCTTAAAGGAAGTTTTTCATGTTTAAATTTGAAGTACTCATGTATTCAGATTGCTAAAAACAGTTTTCATATGCTTTCTATTCTCCCCTCTTCAGTTACCATGCATTTATTTCTGAGTGTTTTTATACAACTACACATGTGTACATATTTCATCTCATTGTCACTGCTAATGATATATTGCTTTCCCTGATTTTTGACAATACTTAAGTTCAGTATTTAAGGTGAAAATTTGATTTGGTACCTGTTCATATCAAGTGAATTGATGCTTTTTCATTTTATTAGGTATTCTGCAGCTGAGAGCCATGGGACAAGATGTGATGGCACAGTTAAAATTAGTAATGTAAAGGGAAGTAAAAGGAAGAAACATGAAGACTTTTCAGAAGATGAAAATAAAGACCTACACGAAGTTGCAACTTCCACCCTTACGGATTCTGATGTAGAAGACACTGATGATGAAGTGGAAGAATCTGAAAAACCTGTGTCAGAGGAACTCTCTATTTGTGCTGACTCATATGAGGAAACTCCATCAACAGACAAAAAGAAATCTGTTGAGAAACCTATCCAAACAGAAGAGACAAAACAGGTGATCCCTGTTGTACGCACGGAAGTGAAATGTGAACCCACTGTTTTTGTTCCAGTCAACAGGTCTCCAGAAATACAGGTAGATTGTTTTGTATTTTTTTAATATATGCATGATCAAAGATCTCATTAACGCCTGGACAGGCGTATTTCACGCATTGAAAATGGAAATTACTTCCTAAAAAGAAATCAGGACATATTTTTACTGCTCCAAAAATGATCCATCCTGATTTTAAAACCAAACTCAAAGCATTTTTTTTAATTATCATTACTGTTAACTTTTTCCTCGGCTGATCAGCACAGTAGTTGCACCATCAAAAACTTAATTTCTCCCTCGTTCCCTATCCAGCTCTGAGTCTCATCTCGGATTTCACATATCCCATGCTGCAGGAAAACATAATCCCAAAATCCCAAAGAAATGTATGAAAAAAATGTGTTGTCTATGTCACAACTTGTGGGGAGAAATTCCAGTAACCTTGATCTCAGTTGTGCTGTGCCCAATATGACGTGTGCAAGCAATCCCAAACGAAATGGAGAGGAAGGCAATATATTTTTCAAGAGTTCCGAAAGTTTGTGGACAGCATTGTCGAAAAAGAAATAGCCGTTCTACAACTAAAAAAAAAGTTGAGTGAGGGCTGGAAGCAGATTCCCGTTATTTACAACTTTGATGTTTTGGGGAAAACCTCAAAATATGGGTAAGCGTTGTATTGCAAATCCGAACAAAAATTGCAGACAGTAAAAAATATGAATGTTATTCTCTCATTTTAAAACATCTGGAAATATCACAAATGGACCATTAGATATTTTTGCTTTGATCTTTTTCTGTTTTACTGTTAAATGAACTTCCTACCTTTTCTCCATTAAACAAAGATTGCTTGACATTACGGTATCTGTGTGATTGCCACCGCATTTTCTTGGTGTCTTTCATTTTTTTTTTTTTGCCACTTTCGCTCGGGAACTGAAGACACTTTTCTTCCCTCTTTTGTTTACAAGCCCGTGTGGTACATTCTGACAATCATAAACTAACCCGGTCCTATTTAAGATAAAGCACATGGGAAAAGAGTGTAGCAAAAGGGAATTAGGAAGTATTCTGATCTTTATTGATTAGACATGGCCTTTAAGAAAAACCATTACCTAGGGAAAATTGAAAAAATCTTTGCAGCAAAGGTAAAAAGGCATGTTTACATGTTTTTAACCTTAGGAATTATTACTGTTTTAAATTTTGCTATAATTATTAAAATAATTAAAATAACTGCATGTCCACAAAACAGATTTTTTAAATTGTAATGCATATATATTTTTACAAGAATTAAAAAACAAGTTTTTTTAGAAGTGATAATTTTTATGACAGTCATTTGCAAATTGGAAGGGGCTACTTCTGGAAATCACAAAATACTTCTCGAAAATCATGTGAGAAATATTTTTACTCCCTGTCCAAAAACTTACTGCAATCACTGTGCATGATCCTAATTAATTGTTCCTGCAGTTTTGTGGGAAATACTGTATATTTAACAAAAGTGAAAAAAGAGAAGACAAAAAAATCAAAATTTAATGAGTGCTATTCTTCAGCAGTATGTGCAGTACAGTAATTTAAACATTTCAGGGTATTTTAGGTTTTAAGGGCTTTTATTCTGAATTTGAATGATGTAAACAGTTGTTGCATACATACTTATTTTTTATGGTTTGAGTATATTTTGCGGTTTATTGTGCCATGTTCTCTTTTGATTAAATTTATTCATGTTTGTCTATTTTTAAGCTAGAGTTAAATCTATTAGATGTGTTTCCTTCTTCAGAGCAATATTTAGATCTGTATAGGCCCCATGTTCATCCAACCTCTGAAGTGTTTTCACATCTCCAGTAAGTAGTTCTAGTGTTGCAACAAAAAAGGCACTTTGTGTTGTCTTTTAGCAACTATACGTCAACTACTTCTCTTTAGTTTAAGTCAATTTCATGCAGGCAAAGAGTTGGACTTCTTTTGTATGTACTATATCATTGGCAATATGTGCTCTGTTTGACCTCATGCTGTTTCACACTGCACTATGAAAAAATTGTCCTCAGTCAACTATGTGTTGCATAAATTGCTTCACCAACTCATTTGTTCTTACTGTTACTTACCATGTGAGGGTCTCCTTGAAAACTGCAGTCTTTAACTACTTAAATCTAGCACAAACAAACAGGGATAAGGCATGGAGGGGAAAGAGCCAGTGGTCCTAAATTACGGAAGGGTGATTGCTTATAGAGCTGCTTGTGGTGGCCATCCAACTCCGAAACAAGCACACAGATACAAGTTACAGGCTGTCTGTGCAATTACCTGTCATTGTCCATTAGTTTTTCAATTCAACAAACCCATATTTCATCAGTGTCATCATGAAGTCTATGTAAATACTACAAAACAATTGAATTTTATGTTGTTAGAGATAATAGTTGCTTTCACTGACACACAAAAGTCCATGGACACCCTATCTCCCTTAAGGAATTTCTGGCCTTTTCACTGGATACCATGTATTCTCCTTCTCCTAGCAAACTATTACTTACTACTGATCATAATGCATCTGCCCCCGCACGGGGATAACTGGTTTTCCAATTATTTGGGGAGTGGCGCCCCCACGGCCTGAGCTAACCTTGTGACGGTTTCTCTTGCCTCTGCGGCTTTGACGATTACATCACCGAAGGGACAGCTGTTCATCCAACTGATGGGGATGGCATCACCACGGCCCGAGCCAATTTTCTCTTATCATTTTGCTTTTTTCGTCTTTAGTTTATTTATTGACATGTACCCGCCTCAGTTGTAGGCTGCTGAGGTTGTGATGAGGCGCCAGCTACGGGTTTTGTTCCTCGTTCCCTTCCCTGTCTTTTCTCTTTTCTGTTATATTTTCTGTTTTTCCGGAGCTGGTTAGCTTAGACCTACCTGCACGTTTGTCGTGTGCGGTGACCCGTACACGTGGAAAAGAGGATGCTGGAGGCTGCGGTATCTGGGGCCGGGTTGTAGTTGTCTCCAGATGCCAACACTCCTCTTTGCCCTCTGCTTCACCCTAAACGGGTGGCTGGGAGCTAACCCACTCCTAGTCAGGAAGTCTGTGGCCGAGTAGCGTCCAGACTTCTAGCGGCTTGTCGTTCTGTTCGGCAGGGTGAGTATGGGGGTAGGGTGGGCATGCCAAAGGGGTGTTCCCCGGGCACGGGAAAGTCTAGGTGCACGCCGAGCGTGTGTCTGCCCTACCAACTTGCTATATCCGCTGACTATCCCTAGAGCCGTGTCCTGCGTCCTCTTGGGCTTGCGGACCTCCGGCTCTCCCTCGTTGGGCCTCGGTAGTGGGTGGGGAGGTCGGCGGACGAATCTTTCCACTTCTTCATGGAAACCCAAAGTGTTTCCCATGCTAACAATTTAAAGTGCCCTGTAGAGGAAGGTCCACCTTCCTCAACAAAGAAACTTGTCTGAACTACTTGCAATGCTCTGTTTCTGTTAATCAAATCTGGTGACTCTTCACAGTCCCTCAGTAGCAAGAGTCCTTTCTGGATCAACAAGGCTCTGCAGGCCGTTGCTGGCTCTCCAAAGAGTGTCAAGAAGCTCTCTTCAGAGGTTCTTCTTGTGGAAACCTCTAATCCACGCCACAGTGCCACCTTGCTGGAGACGACCGTTTTGCTTGGCATTCCTGTTCAGGTTTCTCCCCACGGTTACCTCAATTCCTCTCACGGTGTAGTCAACTCCCGCGACCTGCTTGAATGCAGCGATGAGGAATTGCTGGAGGAACTTGGTGAACAGCATGTCATTGGGGTTCGACGGATTCTTTTTAGGCGGGATGGGAAATCTATTCCCTCCCGTAACATCATCCTCACTTTTGATTCCCCAACCCTGCCTACTTCCATCAAGGCAGGTTATTTACGGCTTGATGTTTGGCCGTATATCATGAACCCCTTGCGATGTTTCAGGTGCCAGCATTACGGTCACTCCCAGCAGTCTTGCCGTAATGTTGCAAAGTGTGGTCGCTATGGTTCCACAGAACACTCTTTGGCGGAATGCTCTGCAGAATCTGATCATTGTATCAACTGTGAAGGGTCTCATCCTGCTTCTTCTAAGCAGTGTCCAAAGTGGATAGAGGAACAGGCAATCCAACGTCTGAAGACAACTGAGCATCTCTCATATCCCGAGGGTAAACGGCGGATCGCCCCTTTACAACCAGGCCGGCGGTCTTATGCTTCAGTTGTGGTTCAGAAGGCTTCAGTGGCGGTCCAGACTGAGGTGACCATCCGAGCACGGTGTCCTTATGATTTTGAGGACATCGTTGCTGCTGGATTGGAGGCACTGAAGTCTCGCCGCATTGCTTCCAAGGCGACATCAATATCGTCGCCTAAACCATCCTCTATGCCGAAAACATCTTCTGCCGTCACAGGGACCCAGGGCCCTGCAAAGAAGAAGCCGGAGAAGTTGAAACCAGGCTCATCCTCCCGAAACAGAGCAGGCAAAAACCACCTCTCAACACAGGGGGTAAACACAGCCCTGTGTTACCTCCAGACACTGCGGATGGATTGGAGGTGATGGACGACATTGAGACTTTCTAGTCGTCTGTCTTTTTCATTCTTTCATTTCATTTTTCATTATGGCCACACTCATTCAGTGGAATTGCCGAGGTCTGCGATCACACATTGATGATTTGAAAGGCTTACTGTCTTCGCACACACCCGTGTGCGTTTGTCTCCAGGAGACAAAGCTTCGCACGACGGACACTCCTTCGCTGCGGAGACATTCCCTTCTCCGCAAGGATCACCAGGACGGCGTTATCGCCTGCAGAGGAGTGGCCATCGTTGTTCCTCATGGTGTTCCTGTCACTGCAGTTGCCCTTCGGACGACTTTGCAGGCAGTGGCAGTGAGACTGTCTGTGAACACTCTGTTCACGGTGTGTTCCATCTACATACCACCAGATGAAGCTGTAAGCCTTTCGGATCTGGAAGATTTGTTCGATCAACTGCCGCCTTTCTTTGGGGATTTCAACGCACACAATCCGTTGTGGGGTTCTACCACTCGAGACTCCAGGGGCCGTGTTGTTGAGTCCCTTCTCTCCAACACGTCCCTCTGTCTCCACAACACTGGAGCTACTACTTATTTTCATGAACCCACCCGCTCGTACTCAGCCATTGATCTGTCTCTGAGTTCACCATCTTTATATCCTGACTGGTCCTGAGCGTGTCTGGTGATCCCTTGGCAGCGATCACTTTCCCATCTTTCTCCGTCTAGCGAGTGGCGGGTACCGTTACCCTACTCGCCCTGCTAGATGGAATATTGATCGAGCCAAGTGGGACACATTCACGGCTTCAGCAATTATTACTCCAGCTATGGTGACCTCAGGAACGGTCAATGACGCTGTTGCGCGGTGACGTATTGTATTGTGCAAGCGGCAGAACTTACCATCCCCAGGACGTCGACTAAACTTCCACGTTGCCCGAGACCTTGGTGGAATTCCACTTGCATGGCAGCTCGTCAGGCACAACATCGGGTTTGGGGTAGGTTTCGTCGGTACCCCACCGACGCGAACCTACTTGCTTTCAAGAATGCCAAGTCCTACGCGCGATTGGTTCATAGGCGTAGTCAACGGGAGTCCTGGATACAATATGTATCCGGGATTAACACCAATACTAGCCCTAAGATCGTTTGGGACAGGATCCGTAAGATTCGGGGACAGTACCCATCTGGGGAAATCTCCATTCTTGAGAGTGATAGAGAAACGGTTGCTGACGCTCAGGGTATTGCTGACTGTCTGGGTGCCGCTTTTTCTTCGGTGTCCAGCAGCAGCAATTACCCTGCTTCGTTCCGGCAGTTACAGCCGCGGCTTGAACGGTCCAAGATTTCTTTTGGACCGTTTTCTTCTGCAGATTATAACAGCCCGCTGACTGCCGTGGAGCTGAAGACCGCTCTGAATCGGTCCGGCCGGACATCTGTCGGACCAGATAACATCCATTATGAAATGCTGAAGCACCTTTCTCCGTCCTCTCTTGAATGTCTGCTAATCCTGTTTAACAGGATTTGGCAAGAGAATGCCTTTCCTGAGTCTTGGCGCACAGCCATTGTCGTTCCTGTTCCCAAAC
This sequence comes from Macrothele yani, assembly GCA_039090855.1. NCBI lineage: Eukaryota > Metazoa > Arthropoda > Arachnida > Araneae > Macrothelidae > Macrothele > Macrothele yani. Next base: position 104,666,077 of record CM076995.1, read on the forward strand.
CTGGTAAAGATCCCACCAACCCGTTGAACTACCGACCAATTGCTATGATGAGCTGCCTTTGCAAAGTACTCGAGCGCATCATTAATCTTCGTCTCATTTTTTATTTGGAGTTTCATCACATTTTTTCGCCTCATCAGAGTGGATTTCGCAAATATCGATCCACCACCGATCATCATCTTCGCCTTGAGACATCTGTCAGGGAGGCATTTGTCTAGCGTCAGCACATGGTCTCCGTCTTCTTCGACATGGAGAAAGCTTACGACTGCACCTGGAGATACGGCATTCTCCGTGATCTGCACGAGTGCGGATTGCGGGAAACTTACCATCTTTCATCGCCGGATTTCTCCAGGACCGGAGTTTCCGTGTGCGCGTCGGGTCGACCCTCTCTGCGATGTACCCACAAGAACAGGGTGTTCCTCAGGGCTCCGTTTCTTTCCGTTACATTGTTCATCCTTCGTGTCAACCATATTTTCCAACTGCTTCCTCCGACGGTTCGTGGAACCATGTACGTGGATGATCTGCAGATCTCTTGCGCCTCTGTTAACATGCGCACCATCGAGAGACAGCTCCAGTCTGCCATTACCAAGATCTCTCACTGGGCTTCCCAAAATGGATTTGGCTTCTCGACGCAGAAGACTGTTTGCGTGCATTTTTGCCGCAAACGGGGTCTTCACCCAGACCCCAGCCTCCGTCTGGGGTGTTCTACCATCCCCGTGGTGTCGGAAGCCAAGTTCCTTGGGCTAACGTTTGACCGAGCGCTCACCTTCCGGCCTCACATTCAGTCTTTGAAGGTGAAGTGCACGAAGTCATTGAATATCCTGAAAGTCCTCTCCCGAACATCTTGGGGGCTGACAGGTGCTCAATGCTTCGCATTTACCACTCTCTCATTCGGTCAAAGTTAGACTTCGGATGCATTACGTACGGTTCAGCGCGTCCATCGGTTTTAAAACCTTTGGACCCCGTCCATCACCAGGCATTGCGGCTATGTACTGGTGCTTTCTGTACCTCTCCCGTGCATAGCCTGTATGCGGAGGCTCATGAGCCGCCGTTGTGCATCCGTCGTAAGCAGCTGTCTCTTCAGTTTTATATAAAACTGAAATCTCTTCCTGATCATCCACTGTATGGTTCCATCTTTCAACCGGACTGTGTCCGCTTGTTTTCCAACCGCCCCTCCTGTGTTCCGACGTTCGGGATTCGGAGGTCTGCCATAGTGCGCGATGCTGGTCTAAACTTGTCCAGGATTGGTTTGACCACCTTTTTCAACCAACCTCCTTGGCAGCCTGTTCAAGCAACGGCTGACCTTTCTCTTTGTGTGTGGCCAAAGTCGTCCACTCCTGCTCTGGTGTACCAGCAGCTCTTTGCTGAATTACAGTCTGTCTACCCGGATTTCGTGCCTGTGTTCAAAGCGAGAGGTGTTCTGTCTACCCGGATTTCGTGCCTGTGTTTTATGTGTGGCGATGCCTCACATGCTGAGAGGCTTCCGCCTAAATCCACCGTCTTTTCGGCAGAGATGCGTGCGGTACACCTCGCTTTGTGCCACATACAGTCTCGATCACATCGTCGTGCTATGGTTTGCTCTGATTCCCAGTCCGTCATCCAAGTTTTATCTTCTCCAGAGGACACGGACTCACCTGTCATCCGTGATGTCCGTCGTCTTCTTGGAACTTTGGAGGGTGATGGCTTCCTGGTCCGATTCTGTTTGGTTCCTGGCCATGTTGGGATCCGGGTAACGAACTGGCAGATCTCTCTGCCAGGTCTGTTTCCTCCATGTCGCCAGCTCGGCTGCCACTGTCTTTCCGCGATTTTTGACCTTTGATCCGGACATTTCTCCTGGACGAGTGGCAGTCCCCGTGGTCTCAGCAGGGCAGCAATAAGCTGCATTCTATCAAACCAAAGATCGGACTATGGAAGTCTAGTTTGCGGAAGAACCGTCGTGAGGAAGTTGTTCTTGCACGTCTCCGCATTGGGCACTGTCGTTTTACTCACCGCTTTTTGCTGTGTGGCGAGAGTGTCCCGGCGTGCAGAGGCGTGCAACTGTCGTCTCACTGTCCTTCATGTTTTGTGTACTTGTGTTTGGTTTTGTACTCATCGTTTTCGTCATTTTCACTCTCATCTGTTGGACGAAGGAGCAGCTATGCTGCAAACTATTATTGGCGAAGCCTGCGACACGAGAGCAGTGTTTTCGTTTTTACAAGAAATTGACTTTTTTAAACTCATCTAGATTTTAACTTGTTCACTATCATGTTTCATTTTTACCACATCAGCCTGTTTTTAACCTTGTGTACGTTTTTTATTGATTTTGTTTTGTTTTGATGTCCTTTGTTTCGCGCTTTCTTTGGCCAACTATGGCCCTTGCGCCATTAAAATCAAATAACCAACCATAATGCATCTGCTCATCTTGATGTAAAAAAGTACCTTATCAAATTAACAGAAACCAATCTTAGCATTCCCCAGTGGTTGCAATTTCAAATGCTTTTTATGCAATAGTTATAGTTTGTCAATGTATGTGACATATCCATATTTTCTTCAGTTTTCACTATGTTTTATTATTGGGTTGCAAATACTCCTGTGGAGATCATGTGAGTCACCATTCATATTTATATCTTGTGAAAGTTACCATCCATGGGACTTCCCCAGCTCATCAAACAGTTATTCAATCAAACATAAAGAGCTTTTGTCATATCTGAGTGCAAAAGTGCAATTTTAAAGTAATCTGTCATTCATGTTAAGAAAATTGTATTGCTTTTATAAATTCTAAGCTCTGCAATTTGCAAAGCTGGAATGTTTGACTGTTCTGTAGTAGAGGAAAATGTTCTTGAATAAGAAAATGTGTTTATTTCTTTTTGCCAGAAGCTGTTTACTTCCGCAGTGTATTTGTATTTCTGTAATAAAAAAATCCTTAAACAACCTCTCTCTCTCTCTCTCTCTCTCAGAAAGAAAAAACAAGTTATCTAATAATTTTATACGATGTTTGTATCGAAAGTAATACAAAAGTGAGCATAACTTTTTTATTAACTGACAGAGGTTGTTCAAATTGCACATGTTGGTAGAGTAACTCTTTCTCTATAGTAACCCTTCTTCATTGCAGGTAAATAATGGATTCCAAGCAGAAGCAACGTGCCGTCATTGAGTTCTTGACGAAGGAAGGGTGCAGGCTGTTCGACATCCACAGAAAGCTAGAGAATGTTTACAGAGATGACACCATTGCCAAGAGCAATGTGCACAGGTGGATGAAGTTTAAAGAGGGGGAAACCAGCATTGAAGACAAACCACGCAGTGGGAGATCATCATCTGTGACCACTGACACAAATCTTCAGCGAGTGGATGAATTGATTAATGTGGAGAGACGAGACATAATCCATGAGCTTGGTGCACTACTGGACTGTGGTCACAATGCCATACAAAAGATGGTGGAAGACTTAGGGTACCAGAAAGTTTGAGCAAAGTGGGCACCTCAGCAGTTGACACCAGATTTGAAGGAGAGAAAGGTGGAAGTCTGCTCTGATCTGCTGAAAGCGTTTGAAGCCAATGAAGACACATGTTTTTCTGATCTGGTGACGGGATGAAACTAGGGCATAACTTTACGATCTAGAAACGAAGAATCAATCCATGTAATGGCATCACACCTCTTCACCAAGGCCTAAGAAGTTCAAGAGCCAGCGATCAGCACAGAAAGTCATGGTGACTGTTTTTTGGGATGACAGGGGTGTCATTCTCCTTGATTTTCTGCAACGTGGCCGTACTGTGACCAGCGAGCAGTACATCGAGACTCGAGAAGCTTAGAGAAGCCATAAGGAAGAAGAGACTGAGCAAGAATCTGAAAAAGGATCCACATTCATCATGGCAATGCGACACCACACATATCTTTGGCAACAAATCAGACGATCAGCAAATTAGGCTACTCGGTAGTCCCCCATCCACTTTACAGCCCAGATCTGGCGCTCTCGGACTTCCACCTGTTCGGCTAAATGAAGGACAGTCTCTGGGGACAACGATTTGATGACACAGAGAAGGTGAAAAGTGGCTGTGAAGAAGTGGGTACAACAGTCCATACCTGAATTTTTTCAAAGAGAATTCGAAAGTTGGGTTCAACGATGGTGCAAATGCATCACTTGTGGTGGAGACTATGTTGAGTAGTACCTTTGTATAGAGAAAGAGTTACTCTACCAACATGTGCACTTTGTACGACCTCTGTCAGTTAATAAAAAAGTTATGCCCACTTTCGCATTACTTTCGGTACAACCCTTGTATATTCTTTCATTCTAACCCTATTGTTTTTGGAAATACTTCTTTAGACATTTATATTGTGTATATTCTGTGATTTACTGTTTTGCAAGCATGATAAGTTATAAAGATATAAATAAATAAAAAAAAAGGAAAAAGATTGTAAGTAAAGCAGGCTTTCAATGATGCAGTTTCCCTTTCAACCTAAATGACTTTACATTGTCATACCTACCATGTTTTACGGTTATTTTACAGATTTTTTTTTCCAAATAGAATAGGGCCATATGTATAATATATATTTGTATATATTATTTATCTAAACATATTTCAAAGAGAGAACAACTATTCCAAATGACTTGTATGTTTCTGATTCCCCTGATAATAATTTCTTCCAACCCTCACTGATTTTATCCAATTTGGAAAGAATGTAAAATAAAGTTTGTAAAATTAAGATTGGTAATAACTACCAAAAAGATAGATAGATAGATAGATAGAGATAGATAGAGAGGGGGGGGGGATTGCTTTTGTAAAGGTAGTTTAGCATACTGACACAAAAGTTTAAGTTTAAAGCCACCTACAACTTTCACTGCAATATATCGCTTATAGCTATAATTTCGCAGTTAAAATGATTTTTTTTCCATATATGTAGCCTAATCATTGTATGCTAATGACCTGATTATGTTTCAACTGCATTTTAATTGTTATACGTGAGAAATATTGTCAAACATTTTACTTGTTTAGCTTATGAAATCGATATGATTCTCATAATAAATCAGTTTTTAATCGATATGCTTGATACATTTCATCAGTATGTTCGATACGTTAGTCAGTCTGACACATCAATTAAACATTCACTTAACTTTTTTTACAGATTTCAATTCTTGAAAGTTAGCAGGTCTGCAGTACTATTTGTTGTTCTGAGAGATTTTTTTTTCTTCTGTCTGACTTAGTGTTTGCTTAACATGTTTCTTGCATGAAATCATTGTTAAGATCCTTTCCCCCATCCTCTTAGGCTACTCGTGAAAAGCTTCCAATTTATTCAGAGGAACAGTCTATCATGGAAGCCATAAAAGAAAATGCAGTGGTTGTGATTCAGGGTGCTACAGGGTCTGGAAAAACAACTCAGGTTCCACAATTTCTATATGAAGCAGGTTATACAAAGTAAGTCAAATATTAGTGTTTAAATGGCTGAAATTTATGGAGTTATTCTATGTGGAAATACAGTAAAACCTCGAAAATCCGGCATCCAGAAAACCGGCATCTTCAGGAATCTGGCACTTCTCTGATTTCGCTTTCGTGAGAACATCGTGAGAACATCCGATGATTCACCAATAACCATGGAAATCTTCTGATATACCATTGCAACAGCACATCGCAAGATCATCCGATTTCAGCGTACGAACTGTCGATAGTCGCCTACGTGTATCATTGGGAGGTTTCTCCAATTCGTCACCTCATTGGGCTGCGCTGTAGTGATACAGACCAATGAGGCAATGAATCGGCATGTACGTTTAAAATGGGTGTCGAACGTGTGATGATGATCTGTGCTTGGTGGTGGCAGTATGTGGATTTGATTGTGTAATGACATCTACATCAGCCCTCATGATGCATTGCGCCAATCGCCTTCAAGATGTATCGTAGTTTTGTCAGTCGAAACATCGATGTAAAATTCACATCGGGTTTTTGCAATGTACCGAAAGATCGCCCTGCTCTAGTGGTTGCTTTGGCTTTTTTCATGCTTTTGCTTAACCATTCGCTAAATTCAATTCTTTTCAACAGAATTTTATAATAAATAGTACAAAAAGGTAGTCGCCAATATTTTCACCAAAACTTTTTTCCTTCGCCAAACCGATTTTTTTTCACAAATTGCGAAGAATGCGATAGGCAGCGCGACCCCTGCATATTTATAAGGCGTAGACGAGCAAATTTTCATCAAAGTGACCTGTTATGTGTAAGTACGTGCTTTACGTAACGCCCGTTACGCAATTTTTGGATAGCTTCCGAAATCCGGAATTTTCATTAATCTGGCACTCGTCCGGTTCCATCGATTCCGGATTTTTGAGGTTTTACTGTAGTTTTAACATGACTTTTTAAGTATCCTTAGTACTCTAGTTTGGATGTTGCAGTGATTTAGTTAAATTTATGAGTTCTGCTCAGGTCATCTGAACCATATTGTTGTTACTACATCTAAGAAAAATCAAATTGTTTTATTACTTAATGTGCTTTTACAAAGAAAAAAAAAAGAAAAGAAAGAAAGAGTAAAAAAAAGTGTGATTTGCAAGTATGATTTTAAGTTATAAGTTCTCTGCGTGAGCACCTGACTTTTCCTTTAGGTTTCTAAGTCAGCCATCCCATCTTTAAAGGATGATGTAAAGTCATTAATGAAATTGCAGTTCCTTCAACTGTAAAGTTTCCTGCAAAACATTTTTAGGGGTGGTGGTGCCTGGCATATGAATGTGGTCACCATGTGTCATCCATGTAAAAGGAAAATGGCTACAGTTGATGATGACTTCTATATTCTTATAAAGGATATTCTGTGTATGTCTTTCAGTCATTCAGACTTTTTACACTGCCGCTGTGTTGGACGTTTTACAATTTTAAATTTCCTCATCTTATGCTGCCAAATTTGTTGCCTATGTAGGTTTTCTGTTGACATCAGTGGTAGTTATGTTCGACCAATTTTTTTTCTTTTCAGTCAGAAATGTTAAGTCAGGAGTACTTCATGGACTGTGCCAGGACTAGAAGGTTTAACATTTTGGTGCTGGCTTAAAAAAAGCATTTCAGTTTGCAAAATGAAGACTGACTTGTGTGATAAACTTGTTTCTTGTATTTCCTTTCCATACTACCAAACTGAAACAAGTGAATTGAAATAAAATTTGATTTACACTTGAAAGATAATTACCTCAATAGACATATATTTAAAAAAAGTTCTCATTTAGATTTTGTTGCAGAGAAATGTTATGGTCTTTCCCTTACCAATCACCACTTGTCTTACCACACTGCTCCTATCCAATTGAAACTGCAAACTCTTAAATGTTGAAATGAAATTTTGTTTTGGTTTTGTGGTCTTTCCCATTGGTTTTAGTTCTTAAGAGAAAGTAGGGGTAATGAAGATTACACACATACAATACGGGGAAAGACAGAAGACACGGAAATGTGCCACAAACTGGGCTTGTTCATTAATTTTTTTCGTGTTTGGGTTAAGCTAGGCTGTCCAGATTAAGACCCATGCAGTTCTCCAGCATGCTTCTTGATTTTAATGAACCCTCTGATCAAAAGTATCCAATCGCTTCCCTATCCACAAACTCCCAGTTATAGGAAAGGAATTAATGTTAAGTTGGTCCACCCTTTGCTGCCATCACAGCCTCCACTCTGCTGGGAAGGTTTACCTCTAGATTTTGGTATGTTGCTGCAGGAATTGCCTTCCATTCTGCTACGAGGGCATTAGCTTGGTTGTTCGCTGATGTTGGGTGGTTCGGCCTGGCTTGCAGTCAGTGTTCCAATTTATCCCAAAGGCATTCCATGGGGTTGAGATTGGGGCTCTGTGCAAGCCAGTCATGTTCATCCACACCCATCTCATCAAACCAGTCCTACACAAAGTGAGGCGCTTTGTGGACATGGGCGTTGTTCTGTTGGTAAAAGAAAGTGTCTTCACCAAACTGTTGCTATAGTGATGGGAGCACAGAATTGTCATTGTAGGTCACAGGATTAAGATTCCTGAGCACTGACACTAGGGGGCTCAGCACAAACCATGAAAAACAGCCCTAGAGAAGGATGTCACCTCCACAAAACTTCACAGTTGGGCAGGTAGTGTTTACCTGGCATCTTCCATAAGCAGATTTATCCATCGGACTGCCAGATGGTGAAGTGTGATTCATCACTCCAGAGCCCACTGGCCTCAAGCTATTTACACCACTCCAACCGATGTATGGTGGTGAAGACCATGAGCTCTTTATACTGTGAAGACCACGTTCCTACACTGACACTCTTCATGGCCCCAGTTTGAAGTGATTTGGAACTGCAGCTCGTATCTTTTCACATGGGCTACATGCAGTTAAAATATAATCTGTTCATCAATTCGTAATGCCATTTGAAATGGCGTGGTCACACTTCTAGCTTTCTCTTAGAAATGTGAGAGATTTCGTTTCAAAGCCACAGCAGTTTCCAGAAATCATTCTTGAAAATGAAAAGGTGACTAATTTTAAGAATCCTCTAAATCATTTAAAGAGTTTTTTTTTTTTTATAAATTTTAGGTGAAGTAGTACTTCATTCACTTCACCCAGCAAGCGGCTAGGTTGTTTGGCAACATGTTTTTTAGCTGAATAATTCTGATGGCTTATTCAGACACTCTCACAACTTGTGGTTTTTGTAATCGTTTTTCTGTTTTTTGTGGCAGATGACGAGCGTTGGTTGGGCCAGGAAAGTTATAGATGCATGCAAAAACTTTAACTAAATGATTCCTCATGCAACTCTGAGGAAGTTATGTTAATTATAAAAATATTTTTGTGGGCTTTAAACTTGCATCTATAGCTTTACAGAAACCCATTTCCAACTAGGTCTTTGTGGAAGTGAGAAAATGCAGAGTTTTGTTTTGCTGGTCCTTGATAAAGCCAAGGCTTTGCATTCTCGACACTTTCTACATTCAGGTTGCTATTACTTTATCTCCTTTTTACTCATACCTGTTGGTTTTTGAGTATTTCTTAGTTGTTTTAATACCAGATAAAGATTTTTTTGCATCTGTCTCTTCTTAATAGTATGTAAGTTCTGAAAATTCATAACTGCTGCGTTGCATGTCATGATCTTCAGGTTTTTTAGCAAATTTAGTTTTAAATTCTTAGGTAAAATTTTGTCTTTGACTCTGCTCTTGGGTATACATACTTTATATGTACATATTCATGCAATAATAAATTCTGAAACTGCATTAGTAATACTGTACACAAAAAATTGAATGTATGCAAATATATTGTAATTTTAATATTTTTAAGCTTTTCAAACATGAGGAAAAAGGCAATTTACGTATATATGTATATACATAATTCAATGCATGTTTCTGATTAACAAATGCTTTAAACTTTCAAAAGGTACAGCTAATTCATCAATTTATCAGTTAGCATTCTTGTCTGCAAAAAAAATCTGACAAAAGCATTTTTCTTTTATTTTTGCCATTTACAACCTCTTTTTCAATATGAACTTGCAACTTCATCAAAATGCCAGTCCCTCAGAATCACTTTTGCTAATTAGAAATTTATGAAGTTCTTCACTATATTTCGCTGCGTCTGTAAAATTCTTAATGTCGCACTACTCTTCTGCAGCTCCGTCCACTGCCTCTTCTTCAGTTCCTTCCACTGTATGTTCTACCATGTCATTCTTGATTTGATGGCTGTGAGTGAAGAAATGTAATCTTGCAAATCATCCATTGTCTGTTCATAACACAGTTCATCATCAACTGCAATAAAATCTTTTGCATTTCCCTCACAGTTCAAACATGTGATCAGTTCAGAAATTGAGCACAAATCATCTTCTGTGTTGAAAGTGCATACTGCATCTCCTTTGCCTGACGAAACAAACCCTGCCTTTTGGAAACAATAACTAACACACTGCAGTTTAACATTTTTGATTTCAGAGGTTACTCAAGTAACGGCATGGAGAACAATAACAGATTTCGGCAGTTCTTCAGTTTTTCCCTGTGAATCCATTTGTGTAATGAGATAGTGCAAAAACATACTTCCTGTACCATGCTTTGAAGCTGCATATTGCACTCTGGTCAAGTGGCTGGCATACAGAAGTTGTGTTTGGAGGAAAAAACAGTTTTCACATTTGCCAATTTCAAATTGGCTGGGTGTGAAGTTGCGTTGTCGAGAAACAACAGCACACTTTACTCGCTCTTTTTTCATTCTCGTATTAAAAGCTGTCAGCAATTCTGTCATTAAAGTACGTGTCATCCACGTTTTATTATTTGCGCACCACATGACACCAAGCTTGCTTACATCAATGTTTTTAAAGCATCTGTGGGTTTTAAAGCTGTGCCTATGACAAGGGGGTTTTCAAGTTCCCCCAACATGTTAGAGCATAACAGCAGCATCAGCCACTCTTTGGATACCTTGCCTCTGATGCATTCTTCTTTCCTCAAGCATATCTTGTTCAGCATTATATGGGGAAAAAAAGCCCAGTTTCGTCTGCATTAAAAAAAAATTCTGTCTTCATAGCCCGCACATATCATTTGCAGCCTTTCACACCAATCAGTCATTTCTTTTGCATCGACTCAAATGACCTTGAAAGAGATTACGGCATGACCTGCATTTCTCCAGCTGCCCATTTGAAGCTTTGAAGTTTTTTATGCCATGTTCTTGCTGATTTCCAATGCTTTCTCTTGCAGCAGAGGTCTGCTAACAGGAATGTTGATCTGAACAGCAGCAAACCAATCGAACACAATGGAATCAATCACCCCACTCTTAGTCTTCCGCATCTTGACAATCTTCACATTTTCGTTACTGTTTGTTATCCACAGTTTCATTATCTGTTCCTTATTTCTTAAAATATCTCTGACTTGTGTTTTACCAACTCCAAAATTTTCAGCGAGAATCTGCACACTTGATTTCTCTTTTTCAGATGCATTTATAATTTCAATTTTTTCTTTCAGTGTCAATCATTTCTGTTTTGATGCTATAACAAGAACCAAACAAATCAACGTGTTTCCCAACTAAAGCAAGAGGAAAAGGGGTAGTGACCTTTGCTTGATATTGTGACCACGTGCAGTCAAAGGAATGAGACAGTGAATGGTCCACTCTCGGAAAGGGGTGCCAGGCAGATATGGACCAGTATAATGCCATGCAAAGGGTAGACTCTTCTGGATGGGAGAATTACTGATCTTCACTGCGTAACAGATGCACTTCATGACGACTTGGATTAGGATGAGGCCAACAATTGCATTCTTTTTTGTGAAAGAGGTGACCCAACAATAGCTAGAAATGTTTTCAGTGCAGTGGGCTTGGCATTGCGATAAAATTTCTCATACCTTTTTCTCCTGCCTCCCTTCAGTGAATTCATTTTCAGCTTTTCCAACTGAAATCACTGTCCGCTATTCGGAGATAAAAGCACATAACTGCCGATACTTTAGGACTGGGGATTACAAAACTGTCCGTTAAATAGAGGCGTCCGCTATTTGGGAGTGTGTTAAGGAGGTTTTACTGTATCTATTTACCTTTTATTGCCAAAATGTTGTTTGTCCATCTTGCTGAAAGTTCTTGGAAACTTTGCTCTGAAAGCTCTTGAAAAGAATGAGGAAAACAAAATAAAAATAATTTTCAGCACTTTCACAATGATACTTGGATGCAGTACAATTAATATGATATTCCTTTAAAATAGTTCAATAAAATTAATGTAACTCTGGTCACCAATGGGTTTGCTTTTCACGCTCTTTTTTATTTAAGTGCACGCGCATTGAGATGGGCATTGGAATGGCCTTATATGCAATTTTTAATTCAAGTGTATTTGTACTTAGATAAGTGTTGTAGTTATTTAAAAGCTGTCACGCACGCAAAGTCCTTGTTCTTTTCTCACTGGTGTATGACAAGTTCCACTGCACTTAAAAGACCATATTGCAAGGCAAGAATTTTCCAAGGCATAATGCTTGACAGCTAAATGCTGTTTTTTTTTTAATTTTTATTTAAAACTAACAGCAGAATGTGAACAAGTAAGAAAAGTATGCACTTTTGAAGAATTGAAATCTTAAAATGTGACAAGAAAGCTAAAATTCTTTTAAAATTGTATCTGAGAGAGCCAGCAGAGTAACATTCACTTTCCCAAACGCATTTCGGTTCTCCCAGAGCCCTTCTCAGTTGGAGTTATTATACTTATGATGTGTCCTCTGTTTCCCATGCATTGAGTGCCTCTTATCAGGTATTGTCAAGCTCTTGTAATCTCATTCGCTTCTTTTGATTAAAGACTTTCATGTTAAAAGAATTCTTGAAATCGTAATCACATGCGTAAGTTACGTTGAAAAATTATGAGCGGGACGTTTCGGTAGCGACTTCTACCTTCATCAGCCATGGAATGAGACACGTGGTAAAAGCGTCAGTTGTTGCCAGATTTCAAAATCGCTTTCCAAATAATAGGGATGTTAAAAGGTGCGTCAGTTCTGCAGGTGTTAGGGGTAAGGTAGATTTCAATGCTTTCGCTGTATCTGAGGCATGCCGATTGCTGAACAGGGCGATTCGCTTAACATTGTGCCAATCGGGAGCTGTGGACGTATCGCTGATGGTTAAAATTGAAAGGGAGGTGGAAGGGCTACCTTTCTTAACATCAGCGATATGCTCCATCAAACGCCGGTTTATGTGTTGATAGGGATGTCTACAAACGCCTGTGGAAGTGTTGATAGAGATGTCTACTCTATCCCCATCAACACTTCCACAGGCATTACCCACTATATTGGTAGTACTTATTGCAGCATAAACCGGCGTTTAATGGAGCATATCGCTGATGTTAAGAAAGGTAGTCCTTCCACCTCCCTATCAATTTTAACCATCAGTGATACATCCGCGGCTCCCAATTGGCACAATGTTAAGCGAATCGCCCCGTTCAGCAATCAGCATGCCCTCAGATACCGCAAAAGCATTGAAATCTACCTTACCCCTAACACCTGCACAGAGTTCGCACCTTTTAACATCCCTATTATTTGGAAAGCGATTTTGAAATTTGGCAACAACTGACGCTTTTACCACGTGTCTCATTCCATGGCTGATGAAGGTAGAAGTCGTTACCGAAACGTCCCGCTCATAATTTTTCAACGTAACTTACGCGTGTGATTACAATTTCAAGAATTCTTTTAATGTTTTGTGTGTTATGTGTTTTCCTGCCAATTCTTCTCACTATGACTTTCATGTTGTTTAACCTTTATGCACCTAGTTAGTATTTATGTAGTTCCTTCATTATAAATTGAATCTGAATTGTATCTTCTCAGCAGTTGTTTAGTGTTAGTTGTCTTTTAATAGATTGACTTCACTAGAGTTTTGCCTGTTTTTGTGTTGACCCATCAAAATGTTTACAAGAAGTTTATGATGTTTTGAATGTCTGTTTCTAAGCTGCAGCTCCAAAAGACAAAGCTTTCTGTGATTGTTAAAAAATATATGTCTGCCTTGATAATGTGAAATGTGAACTCTGTGCACCAATAGTTCTTGATTTTGGATATTTACCATAATATTTTTATGAATCAGATGCAGGATAAAACTTCACTCTGTGTCTGTTGGACTCATACTTTTCATAACCCTTCTAAGTACTGGTATAACCCATTTAGCATGGGAGGTTATGTTCATAAAAAGGAAAACATTAACTGATTCAGCACTGTATAAGGATGTTACAGTATAGTCCTTATAGAGATTTATCATTTATTCCCTATGATCAATATTATAGGCAGGGGTAGAAAAATATTCTGAAATCTGGTGGCCAGCTAAATTTTTTAGTGGCCAGAATCAAAACATTGGGCCAGTGGAGGAAAGGGGGGTAAGGGGGGGTAATAACTTCTGCCCAAAAAATAATGCTTTACCTTCAGCCTTTAGCTTATCTCTCCCTGGAAAAAAACAAAACAAAAAAAACTGTGCTCATTCTTTTTTTTTTTTTCCTGGGTTCACAAATTCTGGAATTACCATAAGTTTTGTCTTAATATCCAAATCAGCGTATAATCCTCAGATCCTGGAATGCGCACAAATTTTTTAACTTCGTGTAATTCGCATACCATGACATGAAGAGAGAGAGAGAGAGAGAGAGAGAGGGAAAATGCTGTGTAATCTACTCATCACAAATGTGATCCATAAGCAGAATTTCCGGCAGAAAAGTCAGCCACATAGTGACCCAGAAGTCCAAAGAAGTAAGGAAAACACTATTGAATTAAACAAAGAAATTCTTGTTTAAAGGTTGCTTTCTGTATATTTTTATCTCCAGACACAAATAAAGCTTAGTGGCGTGGAATCCATAGAGAACAAAATTTAATCACGCTGATTCTGCTCTGGGTCATCATTGGTTTCACATTGGCATTACAACTTGCCAATGATGAAACGCTGATACAAAACAATTCATAGAAATACCGTATATACTGGCATGTAAGTCAATAATTTTTGGAAGAAATCTTGCTTAATCGAAGCTGGGGAGTCGGCTTACACACAAGTCAGTAAAAAAAACGAGGGCTGGAATTCCTGTGGAGTTTACTGATGAGGTTGTTTACGTTCTAGACCGCTGCTTTTCACTTGTCACTGTGCACTGAAAACTGTTGTGCAATAACACTATCATATCCTCTGTCTCAGTTGTGACCCCCACTTTAAGTTTAAATTCAACAGTGTAACTGAAACGTTTCCTTTTCGAAGACATCATAAATAGCAATGAAGGAAAATATTAGCAGCAAAGACGTTGGTCGAGGTGGCGAAGGACTAATTAAACACAAGGGACAGCACACATGAGATCCGTAACAAAGATCTGAACAAGGGTCACTCATTAGTAAAGTGAGCCTTGGCTTCACTAGCAACATATTGTTAAAGGTACTTAGTTCCAGGGAAAAAGTGTGCCAGTGACAAGGAAACCGGAAATCTTGTAAAACAATAATACCTCACAAAAGTAAGCTGCTGTGTTTAGATATAACTGTAATTTTAATTGAACTTTTTGACTGTTTGGTACAACTTATTTTGGTCTTTCATGACAGTTCTTATTGAGCATGAATATGGTCTTGAAAATTTTTGTGAGTCCTTGATTTTTTTGGTGGAAAAAGAGTGGGAACTATAGGTACATGTTTTTCATGGTGGCCCGCACGATTTTTTTGGGCGACCAGGGAACAACACACTACATATATGCCATGTTTTACAATTTACCCGTAAAAATTACGAAAATTCTACTTGTTTTACGATTATTTTATGGACGACATATTTTAGATTTCCGATCCCTTCCCCCAGATTAGTACAATTTGAAAAGAATATGTGTGCCCTAGGACCACTGCTGCGCCTTTACCTTCTGATTATCTTGATCACATTTACTCTCATTTCATTTGTGTGTCTCCAACGCTTTCTGCTTGCAGCCAAGCAGGAAAGTTGGGGAAAAAATGCTATAGAATTACGATTGCAGGTAACTGCTGAAAAAAGGGAGAGCAAGGAATAAAAAGTATCAGGCTCATGTAAGATTTAAAATTGCATTTCTTAAAGGTATTCTAACATGTTTGCACAAAATTTTAAGGTCAAATCCTCAATTAAGTAAAAAGTTACTGCAATTTTTATTGTAATAATTTCGAAGTTACAAATGAAATTTCTGTATATGTACTTAATGATAACATACTAATGAGATGGTTATTTACTGGTTGCATTTTTTAATCGCTGTAAGTGTTAAATAGTGCCAATATGTCTTAATTATAGCATATGTAATTGATTAAAATCAACAAAACACACGTGTGTAATAAATCGGCTTTAAATCGATATATTCGATGCATTTAATCAATATGTCCGAATGATCAGTCAATGGGACATATCGATTAAACGTTTACCAAATTTTTTTTTATGGATTTTAATTCTTGAAAGTTGGCAGGTCTGCATACTGACAGGAAAATGTGACAGATTGTGGTATCACCTTTCTCTTGAAGAAGGCATCTAGGATTGATTGCATCAATTTCTATCTCCCTCCAAATCTCCTTCTATGTGATTATTTTTCCTAGCTAGAGAAAACATCAACAATAATTCTCATCACTGCTGTGCTGTGGTTGAAATCTGTGCAATATCAGTGATCTAATTGGTGTCCTCAGCAAAAAAACTCCATGATCTGATTAATGCCCTCAGTAAAGAATCTCTGTGATCCTCAGTAAAAATTTTTTTAGAAGAGGTTTCTTACAGATGCCCTTCTGTAGAGATGTTACAGAGGCTGCTGGTACAGCTCTTTGGTGATGAGACTGGAGTTACTAATAATGTGGATGTCAAATTCGTCTAGTACATGCTGGTTTGCAAACTAAACAGTGTAAGTGGGAATTGGTGTTTTATCTTCTCCAATTCTCATGAAGTTGTGTCATGCCTCTTACCATAGTTTCTTCCTGATGCTGTTCATACAACTCTAGTGACTTCCTGCTATGCCACAGTGGTGTTTATGATGCCCTTCATAAAAACAAAGGACTTCTTTCAATCCCTATAATTGACTCCCAATCTTTACTATCTGTTTCTTCAACCAGTTCCTTGCAGGTAGCAGAGCTTTAAATTTATTATGGCATTCTTATCCACTGGCAATAAGTAAAGCCATGTCTGGTGGCAGAAAGATTATTTTTGTAGGCATGTGATATCTTTTTTCTTTTAATTAAAAAAAAATGTTTCTCAGATGAAGAGCATTGAAATAAATCAGAGCTATATCTGGGGCAGCACTAAATAAGGTATACATGCAACCACATTAAGAATTTACCCTTGTACTGGTAGTAAATTGCTGTAAAAATTATTTAAATTTAACTCTAGTGAAATAAACATTTTTGTTTTCACTATAATCACTATATGACCTGGAAACACAAATTTTGGGTTCATATAAGATATTTAGTCATTTTTATTTTATTAAATTTCACTGAAATAACATTTTCTTCAACTTCAAGAGCTGAGAAATTATTATAATTATTTTTTTTCATGTTCAGTGGTCCAGAACTACCTTTTTATCTTCACATTCAAAGTTTACAAGATAACTGATTTATCTAAGTGCTTATTCTTTTAAACTTATTTTTATACATACATACATATCAATAAGCTGTTCTCTGAGATTCAGAGGTTAGCTCCAAAAAGAAATACAAACTTCCAGATATTTTTACTTATTGTTGTCGTATCAAACTTCGCCATTTACAGCGATCTTGACATACAACTCGTGCTTCGCTGATATCCATTACACGCCGTACACAAGATCTTTTATACTTCATACTCATAATCTTTTTCTCATGCAGACACTCCTGAATCTGATCCACCCATGTCTTCCTTGGCCTTCCTCTGCCTTTCCTTCCTTCCACTTGGGTTAAAAATATTTTCTTAGTAAGTATTTCATCGCTCATTCTTTCAACATGGCCAAACTACCGAAGCATATTGGTCTCCACCTTGGTAACAACATTTTGCTTCACATCACACAATCAGATCATGTCTTGCCACAAACCCCACGTAAGTAACGCATTTCTCCAGCACACAAACGACTCCTATGTTTCTTCTGCAGTACCCAGGTTTTACTGCCATACATCAGAGTAGGAACAATTACTGTTTCATACACAGCCATGCGAGACGTTCTAGAGAACCCATCATTCCTTTGAAAACCTCCCAGAGCAGCTATGACTTTCAAAGAAGAATTCACTCGCCTACTGATTTCACCATCCAACTTGTTCTCTCTGTCAAACATTCTTCCTAAATACACAAACTCACTCACCTGGTCAATCGCAGTGCCATTTATACTTACATTACATTCAGTGCTACCCATTCCTCTCTCAAACAGTACTTCTTAAATCACTTTGCTTTGAGATTAGAATTATGTCATCCTCCAAGTTCGGTGCTCATGTTCTAAATGTTCTAGTGTTCCACGTTAATTTGAGACATATGGCAAATTACTTTTTATATTCAATGTATGAAAACGGTTGTTGTTTCTGCTCACCTCAGTCTTGCTTCACATTTCTTTCTTCACTTGCTCCACAGCACACTTGTCCAGTTACCACTGTATTCACCATTCCTTTTTTTTTTTTTCATTTCTTTTTATGACCTTTGTAGAGTAGAATGATTTAAATCTAAAAGTGTTATAATAAAACTAGAAACTGTAATATCAAAGGCTGAAAGATATCAAAATAGTTTGTTTTTAGAGTTTGTTCTCATATAGGCAGTGGTCTTTGTTGAATTGAACGATTTGAATTCAAAAGCTGTTAAGAACTTTAAAATCAAACACTAAGATGACCCAAATAATTTCCTCTCCAAAACACTCAACCTGGCTTTCATCTTCTGCACATCATCCAGCACCAAGTTGTATTTTGTCCATCTATTTTTGTGAACTTCAGCTATTCGATTTTGCTTACACTATGAGCTATTTGTATGGTTAGAAAGGTGTCTTCCCATGCCATGGCCTTTTTTATTACCATTGATTATTTGATTTTCAGTGCTGTCTCTTCTTTTACCGTATATCAGGCTTCAGCTGGAGGTATTGTGTTTTTTAATATATATATATATATATTTTTCCTTTAAAAAATTTCCCCCTTTAATTGGATTTTTCCATCTGTGAGTGGGGTGTTATTGCAATTTATTTATTTCGTTTTTCTTATATATACTTCAATTCAATTGAATTCATTTATTGATCTTGCTGTTTCATAATGAGGTAAATAATTCTAAACTGTTGCACTAAGCCTAAAAATAACAGCAGGGAAGATCAAGGAAAAGGCCTCGCAGAGACCTATACTAACTCTGCTATAATGATTTCTTACTGTTGTTGATCTTTGGAAATCAACTGAATATTTTCCCACCAAAAACAGCAAAAAATCATTACGTCTGACCAGTATATATCGAAAAAGCTAAACAAATAACTTGCAATAATAACACCTCACCCAAACTTTATGGGAAAATTTTATTAGAGAAGAAGAAAAAGGGTAAATAAAGAAAAAGAAAACAAAACAAAAACAACAACAATAAAAAAGAAAAGATTAAACAGCACAAAACCTGCAGTTCAAGTTTAATAGATGGTTGAGAATCAAGTAACTAATGAGAATATAAGACACAATGATGTGGACAGAGACCTTCCTAACCAAACTAAAAGCTCATATTGTGAGCAAAATCGGGTAGCTTGAAGGTGTCAGAAAAATACAGATCAAATGCATCCTAATGTGGAAATGAAAGGAAGTGAGGCCAAGTGTTTTGGAAAGGCTATGATTGGCACCTCTTAGAGTTCAATTTTGAAGTTCTTGACTTTGTTTTTAACAGCTTTTGAATTCAAATTTTTCCATTCTACAAACACCATTGCATACATGAGAACAAGGTCTAAAAAATAAAAACTATTTTGGTACATCTTAACATTAAATTTTACACTTTTTTTGTGATATTTATAACAATTTTAGATTAAAATTGCTCTATTCAATGAAGGTCCAAAAAATAAGATAGACAAATACAGTGGCAACTTGACAAGTGCATGATGGAGTGGATGAATAAACGTGAAGCAAGACTAAAGGAGAGCAGAAAAAACCCAGCTGTTTTCATATACTGATAACTGAATATAAAAAGTCATTTGCTATTGGTCTCAAACTAATATAGAACATTAAGCACATTTAAAACACGTGAAAACGATTTGGAGGATGACATTATTCCGAAGTAAGTTGACACTGATTTTTTTGAAAATTATTAAAACAGTTGAGTACAACAGTTTTAGCTCTTCCGCCTTCAATTATAAGCATGCATGTGTAGATATGCTAAGAAATCAGCTGTTTTTCAATAATGTATCCTCAATTATTTTTTCTTTTTTTCAGGAATGGGAAAATGATAGGTATCACAGAACCTCGACGCATTGCTGCTGTTTCAATGGCATCTCGTGTGGCTGAAGAACTGAACCTTCCTAATGCTGTATCTTATCACATAAGATATGAAAAGACAACAGTCAGTGAAACAGAAATTAAATTTATGACTGATGGAATTTTAATGAGAGAAATAAGACATGTTAGTGTTTCCTTTCTTTAATGCTTGAGCTTAGCATAAGAGTAGACATTTATTCATATCACCTGTTTTGTTTTATTTGTGTGTTTCTGTAATATATTTACAGTTTCTTAGTTTTAATGATCATATTTACATGCATGTGGGTTTGCACTTTTTTTATGGCAGTCAAAATCAAGGATGTGACAATTATGTAAGAAAAGTTAAACACCAGTGTGGCAGTATGTGTGTGTGTGTGTGTGTGGGGGGGTGAAAATGCTTGTTTTGTGAGTGATTCCAGATATGATAATAACTTTGTTAGTCAAAATAATTTTACTACTTTCTCAATTTAAAGGAAAATCCAGTGTGTGATAAAAATATTCTGTGGAATAGTCACCAACATATAACTTTCAATGTTAGTAAAACAAAAGATAGAGGGAGAAAATTGTCTTAAAAATCCACTGAAATGAGCTATTTTGTTCCATGGATATCACAAGTCATCATCTGGTGAACACTTGTTTACAATATGTTTTGGCGTAGGGATTCCTGGATACCTCTCATTCCATTGTTGCTCAATTGGATTGAAAGTTGGTGATTTGGATGGCAAGTGCAATAAGTGCATAGTGAAAGAACCCATTGTGTACCTACCAAGTTTTCCAG
The DNA here is from genome assembly GCA_039090855.1 of Macrothele yani. Taxonomy (NCBI): domain Eukaryota; kingdom Metazoa; phylum Arthropoda; class Arachnida; order Araneae; family Macrothelidae; genus Macrothele; species Macrothele yani. The sequence continues at coordinate 104,686,587 of CM076995.1, forward strand.
ATTTCACAGTTTTCTGTATTTTGCTGTTGTTTTCCAGTTTTGTCAATCCTGAAAAGCTTTCAGTGGTATAAAACAAGGTAAGTAAGAAATCACAAAGAAATATATTTATATATATATTTTTAGGCACGATTCTGACAATTCAAAGAGCTGGGTTCTAAAAAGCGTCTTGTCCAACCCCAGGATCATAGATTTTTATGATCAAACTAGTGGCGAATTTTTTCATTAGCCTGGACTACTAACATTTATATTTGCATAATTATATTTCCATCTATAGAAATTTTGCACCCGAATGAAAATCTTGAGTCATCTTGCTACAAAAGGATATACAGTTTTCACCATGGGACATTGCTGTAAAAGATTCTTTCCTATATGCCACTTGCCATTGAGTCAACCCAGTGTGATGGGAGCAAAAGTCAGGTGCAAAAAGAGATGGAGCTTTTCTCTCCCCCACTGTAGTTGAGGAAAGGAAGATCACTTTGCTGATTGGATAGTGACATGAGATTCTAGTTAACATATGAGCTCAGGGTGACTAACAGTAGCAAAATCCAACAGGAGGGGGAGGGTTTTTTTGCTCATTGGGGAAAAGTCAGGGAAGTTTGTGAGATGTCAATCCATCAACTGAAAATGTTCGGAATTGGTAGAGATGCCAGTTTTAGCGGGGATGAGAGTGTTCAAGGTTTTGAAGTTTTCTGGTATGCAGATGACACAGTCCTGTTAGCAGCGAGCAAAAGAGAGTTACAGAGTATGTTATCCAGAATGTACGAATTTGCATGAAATTCAAACTGAGTATAAATAAGGGAAAAACCAAAGTTATGGTTTCTGAGTAAGGAACTGTTAGCACTGAATGTAATGTAAGTCTAAATGGCACAGTGATTGACCAGGTGAATGAGTTTGTGTATTTAGGAAGCATGTTTGACACAGAAAACAAATGAAATGGTGAAATTAGTAGGCGAGCAAATTCTTCATGGAAAGTCATGGCTGCTTTGGGAGGTTTTCTCAGGAATGATGGGTTCTCAAGAGAGTCCCAAATGGCTGTGTATGAAAGTGTAATTGTCCCTACTCTGATGTATGGCCAAAAAGAGTTGTGGCCTTGAAATCACTTTGATCATAAACTTAGGATTTCTGCAACAAATGATTTACTCAGTGAGCGTAGTGACAACCTGGAAATTGAGAGATCATTCGTTTGAATTATCATCCATTAATGACTTTTGCATGAATGATGAATGAACTTCCAAGAAGGATTTATGCCATGATTATTATCCTGGGCATACAAAGTTTGTATGAAATTAATTCTGAGAATAAATAAATAAAAACTGGAGTTGTGGTTTTGAAATATGACAGTGATGCACTTTCTTCCATAAAGCTATTTGATCTGCTGCTATTGGGTTAAATGTAAGTGTAGTGAAACCTGGGTACTACAGAAGAAACATAGGAGTCATTTGTGTGTTCGACAAATGCGTTACTTACGGGGAGTTTGTGGCAAGACACGTTCTGATTGTGTGAGGAATGAAGATGTGTTGCAGTTGTGTAATGTGAAGCAAAATGTTGTTAGCAAGGTGGAGACTAATATGCTTCGGTGGTTTGGCCATGTTGAAAGAATGAGGGATGAGTTGCTTACTAAGAAATTCTTTTTAGCCCAAGTGGCAGGAAGGAAAGGTAGAGGAAGGCCAAGGAAGTCATGGGAGGATCAGATTCAGGAGTATCTGCATCAGAAAAAGATTATGAGTATGAAACATAGAAGATTGTGTGTATGGCGTGTGATGGATGTTAGTGAAGCCCAAGTTGTATGTCAAAATCGCTGTAAATGGAGAAGTTTGATACGGCAACAGTAAGTAAAAATTATCTAGTAGTTTGTATTTCTTTCTGGAGCTAACCTCTGAATATCAGAGAACAGCTTAGTGATATGTATGTATGTACTACACTAGCAGCAGGGTTCCCACTGTATACAATGAAAAACACTCCCTGCACTATTGTGCTGCAACCATCGGCCCATATTTTTATTTTTAGCATGGTGGATGTTTGATCACATGTGAGTTTCACAATATCCTGGACCTCATCAGCATAAAACAGTGCTGTTCAGCAGAGTAGGAAATTTTCCAGTCCTTTATTCTATTGTTTAGTGTTTGTCTGCAATCACAGTTTATTTCTTTCTTTCTTTTTTTTAACACTTCATTACAAAGTATGATGGGTTTTGTGGTTTGGTATTCCTCTTTAACTATAGCTGTTGTATCAGGCTGTTATTTGGTGGACTGTAGCCCATATAGTAGTTACAATTAGTCAGTGACCAATAATTTAGTAACTGATGTCACTGAGTGATCTCACCTAAGTATCTTATATCAAGTGCTGTTAATTGTAAAATAGAAAATTGCTTGACTGTCATGCAAAATTTTCAGAATAAAGAACAAGACAACATCCTTTTGCACAATTTTTTAATAGCTTAACAATCTATAATTGTATCAGGTATTTATTTGTGGAGCTTCTGGTAATCACTAATCTAACCACAAGATGATATGGAGCATAATATTTAAAGGAATGTCTTAGGAGTATAAATGCTATCGATTTTTCGTTTGGTGGAGTGTTCATGATTTTTTTTTCTAAAAGTAAACATGTTAAAATTATTATTTATGCATGTGGTGAGGTAATTTACATTTGCTTTCCATAGGATTTCCTGCTGACAAAATATTCTGTTGTGATAATTGATGAAGCCCACGAGCGCTCCATATACTCAGACGTACTTATTGGTCTACTCTCTAGAATTTTGACATTACGTGAAAAAGTAAGATAACATTTTTATTCATGTTTTTCTTTTCATGCAGTGAAATTATAATTTTTTTAATTTCTGATTATTAGTGTTTTTCTTTTTTGCTTGTTTAAACCTATGGTCAAGAAAATCAAATGTGTGTAAATTTCATCATAGATTGAACAAACCATGAACTGTAGCTTTCCTAGTAGGTTGTGAGAGAAGTTTGTTAACAAATAACACAGTTTACAAATTTTGTGCTTTGTGGTTCTAAAAGAATTGATTATATTTTGTATCTCATGAAAATTATTGGAAAAGTTACCAGTTATTCCTTATCACCTGCTTATTCTGATGAGGAAAACATTCTATGTAATGACTGAGGAACCATTGCTGAGTGAATTGGAAGTTTTCACCAATTACCATTCTGGACTGAGTATGTTACCCTCTAGTGATCGGCCATTCATGAATGATTCCTTCACAACAAATGACCATTCACTGCGAATGGTGGCAGTTTGTTCTCACTGCTGTGATAATTTAATCTGCCATTACTGCGACACACATTGAAGTTGTAGCACATAACTTTATTCTGCTTCCATGAGTTCGAAAACAAATTCCTAATAAGAAAAGTAATGTCAAGATTAAGTGTCAGCCGTTATGTGAGTGAGCAGTCGACTGGGAAATAATGGTGAAACTTGAGAATGGAACTGTTCTTATGGCAAATCATTCATCATGACTGGTGAAGAGCTAGTGCTCTTTTGAGAAGTTTGCCAAAAAGAGCTGTGGGCTTGGAAGCACTTTGTTTGTAAACATGGGATTTCTGCAACAAATGATTTACTCAGTGTGTGTAGTGACAAGCTAGAAATTGAAAGGTCATTCATTTGAACTATCATCCATGAATTACTTTTGCTTGAATGATGAATGAACTTCCAAGAAAGATTTATGTCTTCGCTATTGTCCTGGACATACATAATTCGTATGAAGTTCATTCTGAGAATAAATAAAGAAAACCCAGAGTTGTGGTTTTTGAACAAGGAACTGTGAGTACTGAATGTGAGATCAGTCTAAATGGTGTAGTGTCAGACCAGATGAATGAGTTTGTATATTTCAGAAGCAAGTTTGACTGAGAAAGCAGATTAGGTGGTGAAGCCAATATGTGAGGGAATTCAGCTTTAGTAATCACGTATGAATTTACTTTGGGATTCGCAGGTTAGCTCATCAAAGAAAGATTATCTGTGAAATAAAAGTTACTGATGGAGTTAGATTGTACTTTCTATTAATGTATCAAACATCTCCATTTACAGAGTGATTTTGACACACAACTCAAACTTCACCAAAACCCATCTCATATCTCACAGAAGACCATTTTTGCTTCATACTTATATTTTTCCCATGCAGGCATTCCTGAATCTGGTCCTTCTCTTATTGCATTGGCCTTCTTCTACCTTTCTTTTCTCCACTTTGTGTGATTAAATTCTTTCATTTAGCACCTTATCATTCATTCATTCTTTCAATGTGGCCGGACTACCTCAGGTCACTTGTCTCCACCTTATTAACATTTTACTTCACATATATTTGTTGCAGACACGATCAGAATGCAAATGTTGCCACAAACCACCTGTAAATAATACATCTGTCTTACATACAAATAAGTCCCTTGTTGGTTTTGCAACTCCCAAGGGTGCAGAAGAGACATAGAAGTCATTTGATAGCTCAGGAGACTTCTATGTCAGAAGAGACGTAGAAGTCTCCTGAGCTATGGTTATTTCACTAAGCTGATGCATTCTTAAAAAGGTAGCAAATGGCTACATTTGGAAGCATAACTGTTCCACTTTGATCTATGGTAATGAAACCTGGTTAGTACAGGAGAGGTGTGTTACTTACAGGTGGAGTGTGGCAAGACTTGTTCTTATAATGTGGGGATTAAAGATGCTAACTTATCTTTCAAGAGATCTTTGTGAGAGACAGGTTTGTCACAAAGGAGGTACTCTGCTGGGTAACATTTGCCCACTTCACAGTAACAGTGGCCTGTATGAGAAACTGATACAAAACCGAGATTCAGTATAAATATTGTTCAGGTACTGGCTGAGCTGTTAACTACAGTATCATATCTGCCAACATTGGCGAGAGCCTTGTCAGTAGTAACTAATATTATTGTGCGGCATACATAGATGTTTTTTTATGAAACAATCCATCTCTTTTGAAAAAGAAATACACACCACAACAAAATGTTACAATAAGGACACTAATGATACAAACTTAACACTTGTGAAACACCAAGTTGATTTCCCCGGCAAGGGCACTAACATTGCAAGATTTAAGTTCAAAAAACCAGTAGAAATAAGTCAGATGCATTCAGAATTCAACAGCCCTTGACAGACGGGAAATCCAAGCAAGTGAACGTGCAGTGCGTGAACCTCCACTTATCATATGATCCTACTGCCTCTAAAATTGCAGTTTATTACAAGATGAGACCAAAGAAGGGGGAATGGGGAGAAGCTGAATGTTTTAACTGGGTGAAAAATCAAAACACAACACACAGCAAGAATGAGTACTTCCATTGGTTTGCCTTTTGTTGATTTTGCAGCTCCACAGCATCCATTGCTTAATTTTTCTTTCTGCTGACATCTTTCTCTCCCTATTTCTTCACTGTCACTTCTCATTTCTCCCTCCGTTATCAAGCTTAAATGCAAAAACTTATGGGACAGAGGATATTTAACAATGCAGAAGAGTCGAACATCGCGGCTTGGGGGTGGAGGGTGTTACGGGAGAAATCTTTGCCCCGTCCAACTTCCGCTTCCCATATTTTAAAACTGAAATACAAATATTATATTAGAAAAATAGAACTAAAAACGGTGAATGGCGCGATTCGTAATAAATTCAAAACTATTGAGCAATGCGAACGAATAGAAGCTCGTATTTGGACCTCTTCATTAGGTGAAATTCCGGAAGCAGAAAAGAAAAATATTGATAATTGGTTAGCTAAAGCAGTGAGAGATAAAAACAAAAAGTTTAAGGAAAAATTGAAAAATAAAGAAAATAAATGGTTAAGTCCAAAGTTAATGTCTACAGCACCTGGCCCACAGTTAATACCATCCACCACTAACAAACATGTCATGGATCTGACGGAAGAAGGAGTAGATGAAAACCTGATTAATCTCCTCAATAAGGGATATAATTACAACCTTTCCTCCGCAACACTTGATAAAAAACGTATACTGATTGATTTAGAAAGCATCTGTAGTAAGGTAGAAAGAGAAGATGAAAATACAGCAGTTACTTTAAGGAAAGAATTCTCAGACTGCGTCTCAAAATTTGTAAAAAAGCCAGTAAAAGTTGATTACAATTTTAATAGAAGTGCCATTACTGACCTTAAAAAATTCAAAGCCAATGATAAAGTAGTAGCACTGAGAGCAGATAAGAGCAAAGTTTTGGTATTGGTAGAAAAAGAGAAGTATTACAATAAAATGGAAGCTGAATTGAGCAAGCCTTATTATGAAGAACTCAATGGTAATCCTATAGATCAAACTGTAAAAAATCTTAAGAAATTAATCAGCTCTTTAAGAAATAAAAAACAGCTTAATGAGCTCTTCAAAAACTTCTCCAAAATCCAGTCAAGAATTCCACAGATCTATGGTACGATAAAAGTTCACAAAGAAGGCCATCCAATAAGACCTATAATAGACACTAGAAATTCGCCACTCTCCAACATTAATTATTATTTGCTTGGTCACCTCAGAGATATTTTCCCTTCTCCTCCCTACCTACTAAAAAAATTCCATGCAGCTAAAAAGAAAACTGGACAACTTGCCAGAATTAATTCATCCAGTAATGGCAAGCCTGGATATAGTCTCTATGTATACCAACATTAACCTGGACCTCCTACTGGAATTCATTGCAGATGACCTTGCGGAAAAAATAGTATTCCATAATCACAATAGAGAAATACTACTTGGCATATATGAACTGCTCCTATTTTCCTTCAAGAATAATTTCTTCCAGTTTGGAAAGAAATATTACAGGCAAACTTCAGGACTTGCAATGGGTTCTCCACTAGCACCTCTGCTAGCAAATTATTATATAAGTAAACTAGAGGCAAAAATCCTTATACAACCCTCCTTGTTTGCTCTCTATGTAAGGTACATGGATGATGTCCTAATTATAGTAGATACTGTGGACCAATCTCTACCCTCTCAGATTCTGGAAGAATTTAACTTACTAGAGAATACCTTGAAGTACACCCTGGAACAGGAAAAAGACCATAGCATCAATTACCTGGATTTAACCTTGACCTCAAGAGAAGGGAAAATATTCACTCAGCTTTTTAGAAAACCCACCAACACAGGGAAGATGTTAGACTTCTGCTCATTCCACCCTGATTATATTAAATCGAATACAGCGAGACAATTTTTGGAAAAAATTGAAATCCTGGTCTCTTCAGCTTCTCAAAAAGATCTTCACAAAGAAGAATTAAAGGAAATGTTGGCAGAAAACAATTACCCCTCCCCATATGTTGAGAAAATATTTAAACAAGTGCCAAAAAAGAAGCAGGAAAAAACCAACTTCAAATTCACCAGCAAAATTACGTACCACAAGGGACTTTTCGAGAAACTGAAAAGGATCGGAGCAAAATATAATATCAGGCTAGCTCCAGATCTTAATAACAAAATAAAGAAATTCCTGCCAGCTTTAAAGCAGAAAGAATTGGACATCCAATTGCAGGAAGGAGTAATTTACTGCATCGACTGTAACTGCGGACTCAGCTATATAGGAGAAACAGGGAGAAGTATTAAGGTCCGAATGAAAGAACACCAAGCAGCTATTAGGAACATTGGGAACAAAACAGGGCTAGACAGACATGTACAAGCAAGTGGACACTCCATAAATTGGGACTCAGTGAAAATAATCGCCCACCAGTCAAACTTAGTAAAGAGAAAACTAGAAGAAGGGATCGAAATAGCAAGAAGAAGAAGTACCACAATTAACGATAATTGCGGATGGTCTCTTCCAATTGAGTGGCAGCAACTACTCCAGTGACATAGTCCTGATGACGAACTAGGCTTTAGTTCGAAAATTTGACAACCAACTTTCATTAAAAATAACCTCTAAAAGACCCGTAAAAAAAAAAAAAAAGTTATTCCACAAACAAATATTTATGCAGTAAAATGTTATTTAACAATAATCCTCGAGTAAGCTAACATTATGAGAAAAAGAAAGTTTGACTGTGGAAAAAATCTGAGCCCTGTTGACCTTCTGTTTTAAAAAGTTTCATAAAGATGGAGAATTCAGTCCTCCTACAAACAACCCTCCCTTCCCAGTCACACCCCCTTTCTGTTCACTTGTGCATTAATCTCGTGAACAGGGCAAGATTTCTTCTTTTTTGTGACCAAATAGTTTGCTAGCAAAACATTTGCATGACTAGCAAGTAAAACTAAATCACATCGTAACTTATTTTCTAATAAAGTTACACAGAAATTTAAATATGTGTATAAATATTTTGACTTACCTTTTTGAATAATGAATAGAATCTTAGATAAGTTTAGTGACTATCTTTATTATTAATTTCTAACAAATTCTCATACCACATGAATATATTTCACTGACATTCTAATTCAGATTTCTTCCCATATGGTTTACGCTCAGGGTGTCTGACTTTGTCATCATACCACTTTAGAACTGCTGACCGTGGATTAAAAATCTCTTCTTGTGGCCCTTCTATTTCAATTGTCATCAGAGCATTTAAAGTTTCAACAGACAAATTGTTCCTCCAATCCCCTTGTATTCTTTTTAAGAAACTGAATCCCACCTCACAACATGCAGTACTAAGTGGAAGTATCGCACAAATTTCTGCTAAACTTCTACACACTTCATATCTGCCAACTACCACACAATGCCGTAGTTTTTATGGAATTAGTTGTCTGACTACGGAACTCACTATCAAAAATATCATTTTATTGCATAAATGTTTGCATTTTAGCTTGAAACTGTGGAGAACAATTTGCAAAAACGGAAGTTGGCTGCTGCAAAATTTTTCTGTAATCTTCAGGCATGAGATTCTTCCGCGAATTCAAGGAATTCCGGCTTTTTTCGTTATTATTGGAATTCCGTCTTTACGAAACTAGAAAACGAAAGGTCGACGGAATTCGGATTTTTTCCGTAATCATAATTTTTTTTTCTCACGATGTTGCCTCTGTCAAGTATTATTGCTCATTAACATTTTACTGGATAAATATTTGTATTTCAGCTTGAAAATACAAGGAAAATTTCCAAACCCAGAAGTCAGATGAAGCAAAAGTTTCTTCCGTAATCATTTACCCCCTCCACGAACACGTTTCGTAAAAAAGCGTCTATCTATGCCACGCAATAAGGCTAGTTACTATGGATAAGACTTTTGCCAGTGTTGGCAGGCTATTTTCCAGTAACATTTTGGTTTGCTTCTTTCGGTTTTGTCTACCATCCGAATGAGTGGAATTATTCTTGCTTATTCATCACTGATCATTAGAGCGCAGTATTTGATGTGTGCACGACTATCAAGACTAGTGGAAGTAGGCGATCACTTGGCTTAGGGTACGACAGGAGTTGAGGACAAAGTTCGTGGGGCAAAAGAAGGGAGGGTGGCAGAGCAGGTGGTCAAACAACCGATCCATCACAGAGCTTTGGGTTGCCACAGCAACCATTGCCGACGTCACATTCAGTTTCTGTAATAGACCAATGAGGGCACGATGGAGAGGAATTTTAATGCGCTTCTACGACAATTTCCACTGGAAGGAATGAAAGATATGGGGAGGATGGGTATTAAGTGTTGAAAGGAAATTGGGGAAAGAGAATCGCTGATCGTCGATGTTTTAACAAGTTATAATAGAAACTGTTATGTAAACTTCATGGATTAATAATGATTTTTGGTTACTTTAAATAAAGAAATTACCTTACTAACAATATTTGCTACTGCGATTTTTTTTCACTAGCAAATTTGATTTTTCACTAGCTATTTGCTAGTTGCTAATAGGTGAAATCGCGCTCTGCTCATGAATGACAAAAATAATAATGAAAAAGGTGGAATTCCTCAAATTCATGGAAGAATCTCATGCCTGAAGATTACAGAGAAATTTTCGCAGCCTCTAACTTCCGCTTTCGCAAATTGTTGCCTGCAGTTTCGAGCTGAAATAGAAACGTTTAGGCAATAAAATGATATGTAACAAGAATACTGGACACAGAAGCAACATTGGGAGGAAAAAATTATGATTACGGCAAAATGTTTTACTCAGTTTAACTACCTTTTTTGAAAGTTTTGAAATACAAAATACTGTACCCAGACCCCCCCCCCCAACCCAAAGAAAAAAGCGGAATTTCGTGAATCCGCTTAAGAATCTCGTGTTTATCATACAAATAATAGCAAAATATAAAAAATAAACAAAATGAAAATGCATAGAATCCATAGCTTTAACAGTGAGTTCCATAGTCAGACAGCTAAATCTGTAGAAACTATGGACATTCTGTAGTAGTTGGCAGGTATGTAGTAGATTCCAGTTAATTGGGCCATTGGTTAATTTGTGGCAGCCTTTTATTGGGGGAAATTCTTAAAGAACATCCAAAATTAGCTTTTTGGGATAAAGTTTAACATAATTGGTGCCTTCTTAATGGGGTCGAAGTATTCTCGCCCAGTGTATCCCAGTTAACTGGAATCTATTAAGGAATTTCAGCCAGCTTTACAGCATGATGGGTGATACCCAAAAAATTATGGAAAATCACCTATTAATTGTTCTGTTATGAAGTACCTGAATTTGGTAGTTTTTGCTCTTAATCAATCACTTTTGATTGTGCCGGACAATCAAAATTACCAGAATTTTGATTTTTGTTGCTCCCTGCGTATGACTGTCTTCATGTGTTCGCCCTTGTTTAGCAAGAAGTTAACCACTTGTGATACACAGGTTTGATACTCCACCTTCAACTACAGCTGTTAACACTTAAGCCAGTCATGCAAACAGAATAAGATAGCTTTTTCAAGTGAAGCATATTGTCTCTCCCAGGGCCACTGCAAGTCCCAAATGTCTGTTCAGCACTTTGTGTACTTCCCTTCGACTATCGACTATCAAAGGATTCTATCTTCTTGGCAGCAGCCACTATGAAGATTTACAAAAGCGAGTTGATTTTTTTCTTTTAGTGGCTGACCCATCAGTAATTTTCACTCCCCCCCATCATGAGTTTAAATGGATAAATGGATCAACTTATATGTACAGCAATGTCCAGCACATGCAACTTCCCAGTTAGTGGCAATTTTGATTTTTAGAAGCTCCGCTAACCAATGCCACAGCATGTAACAGTGTTTGCCGTGACTGCTTCCACAGCAGCCAACTTTTCAACATGTGTAGAACAATGCCGGGCATGTGTAACACACTGAATAATGCAGATTATAATTTTTAGAATCACTGCTAACCAATGCTACAGCATGTAACTGTTTATCATGACTTCCTCCTCAACAGCTGACTTCGAAACTCATGTTGAATAATGTCTGGCATATGCAACTCCCTAATTAGTGGCGATTCTAATTTTAGAATTGCACAAAATCTAGCAGTTCAACATTGAATACTCAGCATGAAACTAGTAGAGTAGTATAGCACTCGCTTGTATGACCACCACACATTTCCATTTCTTTAAAACTTTAAAATTTCCAGTTTTTTAATGTTTAGGAAAACATTACTGCCTACACAAGTTATTCATTTACATCCAATTTTTTCAGAAGGCACTTTTGGGCATGGAATAAATTAGTTAAACTAAGTACACTAATTTTTGTTTGTAGTACAGTAATTATGGCCTATAACTTTTAAACATAACATAATATCGCTCATGTTATATTGTATGCACGTGTGTGTGTTTGAGGTGATTGCTGACAGACCTCTTAAAAGGTTGGCAGCTCTAGATACCAGCTACTTCTTTGTGCCATTGGCCAAGAGACTACATCTCACTGGGTTTTGTTACAGAACCCATAGGATAACTAATCGGAACCATTGACTGTGAGCTGACACCCTGCATTGATGGTTTTTTTTTTTTTATGTTCATTAGTTTTCAAGGATGCACAATGTCTATCTGCGCATTATCCTAAAAAGGTTGAGATGCAATTAGTGTATGAGATTAGCCAATTTATACAAAAGAATAATGGCGGGTTACCAAACATGGCATTTCTTCCTAAATTCTCAACATAATAATTCTCAATTGCTCATGTACAAGTTTTCATCATATTATGATGAAATCTGACAAGAGCTCCAGCAGGATAATTTCCCATGGAAAATGATGTTGAAAATTTTATACTAAATTCCACATGACAACATTTCAGTATGTTAGTGTTTTTTGTGCAGCAACAGCTTACTATGCATGGCACAATAATGCTTTGCAACTTTCATACTCAACTGAATTTGCCCGTATGTTATTTTTATCTTTTCCCATCTGAAAAGCTGACTTAAAAGCCACTGCTTCCAGAGAGCTAAGGAGCTGAAAGCAGTTGTTTACAGGTTTTTTGCAGTACATGGCGTATAGAGGCTTCTAGAAATGTTTTGATGAACTCTATGTAAGCTGATGAAAATATTTAGTTGCAGAAGGAAAATATATTGAAGGCATTGTATTGCTCTTCACTGTACCTAGATTTGAAATTATGAAAATCCTTGAAGCTATCTTGTAATATGTTGAAATCAACTAACCTTGATTGTCATTTGGAGATTCACACATGTGAAAAGTGATTCTGTCATTTGATGTATAACACTTCCTTCCCATTTGTTTTTTGCATTATTGAACTCATATTATGTCATTCACTTTGAATCCTTTTTTCTTGTATGTGTGTGTGATAATTTGATGCAGTTTTTTGTGGCTTAATACCTTATTATTTATTATTATTACTATTGTAGAAAGGTGACCCTTTGAAAGTCATAATAATGTCTGCCACCCTTAAAGTGGAAGATTTCATTGAAAATCCTAAATTATTTAAGACAACTCCACGACTACTGAAGGTAAGACTCTTGTGAATAAGCTTCATTTTGTGCTTTTAAACAGTTCCTATAAGAAGTGTTTTTAATGTGCTTATATTATATGGAATATGCAATCTGAATTCCTTTTGTCGGTTTCACACCCGCAGAAAAAGTTTATTGCATGTAATTTCTCACTTTTTCCCACATGGATACAAGTTAAATCTGAGAAGTTTCTAAGGTATTCTGCTTTCAGAAGTTAGAAGAAGTTTGCTAATTGTTTTCTATTCTGAATTTCTGATTTGTCAAACTAGTCCAATATTTAGAAGTAATATTTGATGTGTAAAGTTAGATCACTGATGTAGTGAGTGGCAAGATTGTGTAAATGCATTACAGCTATGAGTAATGACATACTGCTGGGTTATTATTATTATTATTTTCAAAAAGTTCATGGTTTGTGAAAATAAAAGATGCTAATTTGCTAAGGAACTGGCATACAGCTAAATATTTGGAGCACTAGGATCTGTTTGGGTTCTGTGTAAAACGATCCATTTCTAGTTTCATTATTTACTGAATAATGAGGGATAGTGCATGGTGTTATTCTTAGCACTGAAGACTGTGGGTGTTAATTGATCTGCATACTTGTTCGTTTCTTATGATTTCATGCATAAGCAGATTGTAGAATTTCCTGAAAGCCTTTCCATTGTTAGTTTTTCAGGCATGGAAAATGCATGAAAATGGGCATCCATTGAAATAAGAAAAGTCAAGTGTTCTCCCCTCATAATTTTTTTGCTCCTGTTGATAACACAGTTTTATACTAACAATGCTGTGGGGGACCTATATTTCAACTAGGCCCTTGTCGGTTCTCATTACTGTTATATCTCCATTGACTTTGATATGTTCATTATAGCTTTTCTTTTTATCAATCAAACCCATCAATGGCAAGAAGTTTTGAATCATAATACTCTGATGTAAAATATACATATAGGTAGTGCAACACATTTTTAATATAACATCATCATTCCAATAGCATACATTTCAGTTTTGCAAAACAGAGAACTCATTCCCTGTGTCAAGCCATTTTCAACATTTATCCTCCTCTGCTCGCCTGCCTGACCAGCATCAATCCAGTTTCTCCTCCTTGGGAGAGCTGTCATGCCCTCAGGCAGATGGGATCGGTCAGGTAAGCATTACTCAAAGATAAACTTAACTCGATGCTAGCCAAAAGACTAGCATCGAGTTGAGTTTAAATATTAATTTAAGGAATCCCACATTTACAATCAAACAGTTCTGATATTGAAAGAATTGCAACATCTGTATCAATTTGTAGGAGACATGTCTGAGATGTGAGACCAACTTCTTCATTATTGAAAGAATGTGTGTTAATTGAAATGTGTATGCATGATTAGGAGGCTTTGCTTTTCAGATGCATTCTTATACAACACACACACACACACACACACACACACACACACACACACACACCACACCACACCACACACACACACACACACACACACACACACACACAGTGGCTTTGATGCCCTAGAAACATCTCAGTGTCAGATTTTCCAAGAGTTAATGGGAGGGGGAGGAGAAGCTGAGATAGTGTATGATGGAAGAAGAAAAGGAAGTTTACCTCTGTAAGCTTATTAAAATCTTGCATTTCATAAACAGTCGGAGCCATTAGAGAAGCTATATGAATCACTGAATGCTGAAGCTGCATGATTGAGGACTACTGTCTGTTTGACCATTTGTCTTTGAAAAAGAAATTCGATGTGTACCCCTTCTGCAGAACTGGCTCATGCCTTTACATGTGTAAATACAGTGGAACATCGGGCACATGTTTTTCTAGGGGATAGCCTTAAAAAACATGTAAATGTAAGAAACATATAAAAGGAATTTCAAAATCTTAAATATTATTGTAAAGATTGCACTTTGAAGGAGTATGAGATATTCCTTAATAATGAGTTATTTGAAGTTGAATTAGTGGTGGCAAAAGGATAAAAACGTGACAAATTTCAATATATTTATCATATTGCATAAATCATAAAGTCAATGAAAATCAAACTTCTCTTTCAACAGCTCTGTCTTGTCTTTAGTCTTTTTCTGATTCTAAATTAAGTGAAATCTTCACAACTAAGAATCTGAGACCAGTGCTTCAATATTAAACACATAAATTAACAGTTTTTCCCCCCTGCAGATCCTGGGTGAATTCATTTAAAACCAGAGTGATAAATATTTATGGCATATCTAGGATTCTGTTCTATGTTGTGAAATCATGCACAAAGTTATGTCCTAGAGATTTATCATTTTTTAAATATTGCATATGTGTGTGAGTCATCAAATGTGGAATAGAGTTTTCATTCAAATCAAAAGTAAACAATATACTATTTTTGGTGGAATCAAGGTTCAACTTTGGCTGCACCAAGAAGGAACACAGCAACACTTTCATGATTGTCTCAAAGTTGTAACATACCAGGTTACATATAAAAAACCCAAAGAACCGTGCATTGTTGATAATTTGAAATTCAAAATGTGACATATAATTGTGAAAAGCATATAAATAAATTATGTATAACAGAATTGTAAAGGTGATAGAAACTGCAGTAAAATATCGGGACTAACACATAATTCCATATAAAAGTGAAAAACTTATAACCACAAAATACATTATTGAAGTTTGACTGTAAGTTCTCTCCTTCACCTCCTTCCTTCATCTCCCTCAGATATTTCCATTCAGTCTCTCTGCATATATTGATAAAATAACAATGCACACTCAGTAGACAAAACATTAGAGATAAGGGTGATGTTCAGTTGACATGGGCGCCTACACACAAAGTGTAACAGACCCAAACCGAACACAGGCAATAAATAAGCTGACAGCATGACTTCCCAACAGTTCTTCGCAATCGCCAAACATGGGTAAATGTGGTGATCTGAGTGACTTTGATTGTGAATGCATTGTCTATGTAGGACAGATGGACCATCCTATTTCCTTATTAGTAAGAACCCTTAGGTTCTGAAGGGCAACCTTGTCAAGGATGTACCATGAGCATACCATCAATGGACATACCAGCACCCAGAGAGCAAGTGGCGGATGACCACATGCCATTGATGACCAAGGTCATCGTAGACTATCCAGGTGTGTGCAGACTGACTGCATGGCAACCATGGCGCACATCACATCCAGGTTAAAATGTCAGAGGCCCAAGCAGGGTCAGTGAGCGATCGGTACAGCACATGCTGCATGCCCTGGATTACAGGAGCCAATGCCCTACTTGTGTGCAAGTGTTGACCTCTCATCATCGGACATTTCACCTTGACTGGTGCCAGGAACATCAAAACTGGACCTCCGCCCAGTGGTTCCGCCAGGGTTGTATAAAAATATTTTCTTCCTGCGTACACACTCTTGGCACCTAAAATTTCCTGCGAGTTTTCAGTGGGGATCTGAAGTCTCATCACTCAACAGAAACACTCATTGCTGCCTATGAAGTTTGCCGAAAACATATATGCACATATTTATAATCAGTATAAAAAAATGCTTACTTGTAAAGTAGCTCTGGTGCAAATACAAAAGGTTAGAGGAGTGAGGAAAGTCAAAAGGTAAGTAGGACTGCCAAATGTAAAGTTAGGTCAGAAGTCTTGTACGATTGTTGGGGGGGGGGGGTTTAGGACCTAAACTTTCACCCCTTAAAAATAATTTTGAAACACTTCTGCGAGGTCAACAATATAAAAATCGCTCCAATTTTGGGGGAAACTTGCTTTACATTTTGCAACCTGATTTACCTTTGACTCACCCTAGCCCCTCTATTCTTTTGTATTCGCCAGAGTTACTTCATGAGTAAACATGGTTTTTATGCTAGATTCCAAATACATATACATTTTCAGCATCAGCAAACTTGATAGGCAGCAAATGAGTGTTACTATTCAGTGTTCCACAAATCCCATAAATTTGCTGATTTTTTCCATACCTGAATTCTGAATACTTCCCATTTCTCCCAAATGTATATGTTGCAGTTTGTAGGAATAACTTAATATGTTCATTGTTTGTTAAAGTATAATTGAAATAAAGCATAATAAGCCATTATATTTATATCAATTCAGTGATTCTATCCCCTGAAAATGGTTTTAAGATTTCAGTAGACCATACAACTAGGGAATTACTTTTTTAGGAATTGTATTAAAGCATTAATGAAGTGGATTTGTAGCACATTTAACCAAAGAGTCCGATTCCTTCATACGGCGGTATTAGCTGTCATTGGAAAGGGAGGGGTGAGTTCTCTCCATTGGCTCACTCAAGGCAGCAGGGAGGAAGCAAAAATGACTAATTGTTGCTGTTCTCATCAGAGGCGAAGGCATGCGTAAACACCAAATGGATGATACAAAACGTGAGGCAGGTTTTCTCTTTGCAGCGCTTTCAACACCCCCCCCCCTTCCCCTCCTGGCCTCTCCTCCTCCACTCTGCAACTGCGCAACCTAGCTGTCCACAATGCGATGCACTTGCATTCCCCCATCTACATCCCCTGCAATCTAGAAGGGAGTGTTTCTTCCTTCAGAGAGAAAAAAGTGGTTCCCTTTGTAACTGGATCTAATGTCTTTGGTAGGAGGTAGGTTTTTGTGAAACCCGAAGTCGCCAATGTGGATGCATCAATGTCAGCAGTCAGAATGCTGAGAGTTAGATTAAAGCAGTACCTGCGGCTTTTGAGCATGGCACAGCGCCTGGCTAAAATGAAACAAAATTTATTTTAGGAATTAATCCTGACTGAGTTTCCCATCCGCTTTCTGTGTTAAGTTAAAAAAACAAACAAAAAGCTTTTCACAACATATCCAGTAACATTAAAAAAACCAAAAAAAAAAAAAAAAAAAACCCATTACAGCCTAAAATTTCCTGCGAACATCCAATACTTCCTGCGCATGGCGTGCACACGTACATCGATTTTATACAGCCATGGGTTCCACATCGTGTGGTCAGATTAATCGTGTTTTCAACTGTACCAAGCTGACAGGAGGGTGCAGGTGGAGTGTCTACATCATGATCCCGTTGTGCCAGGTCTACTCTGTGATGGTTTGGGGAGCTTCCTCATGGGACACATTAAGTCCCTAGTATGTCTGGTGAGGTCCTTACCCGCTGCATACTACCAGCATGTGCTAGCTAATCACCTACCCGCTTTCATGGCTTTTGCTCATCCTGTGGTCTGTTTCAACAGGACAATGTGCAACCCCACTGGGCTGTGTAGCCACCTGGGCATGGCTCAAGGAAAACACATCTGAGTTTGAAACCATCTAGTGACCCCCAGGGTTCCCAGATTTAAATCCTGTGAAAGCTCTCTGTGATGCCATAGAGCAGAACATCAGATTCATGGATCCTGGACCTGTCTCGGGTAGTGGTGTGGGTAATACTGCAACAGGTGTAGCTGACATTACCTCCAGAAAACCTCCAGCATCTGGTGGAGTCAATGCCTTGGTGTGTACAGGCTGTTGTTAGCACTAGCGGAGGACCAACACGCTATTAGGTAGGGAACTCTAATGTTTTATCCATTGCATGTACATTTCAGTTTACGTCAGTAGTGTTCTTCGTAGATTTTTTTTACAGGTGGGTGGTAAGAAATTTTAGCTGGGTGGTACTTTGAATGACCCCTTCCCCAATCAAAGAAAAGAAGAAGGATGTTGTTTTGCTTAACATTATTATACTTATTAAACATCTTCAAAATTTATCGAAAATATGTGTCATTTGTATAAGGACCTTTCGTTACTTTTAAACTTTTTGCATGTTATTTTCCTAGTAGGCTCTATTTGATAAATCGTGGAAGGACCGACGTTTTCCTGATAACAATTTCTTTGACTATTGTAAGGCTTAAAAAATATATATATAGTTAAAATATTATTAAATTATTGTACTTTTATCTAGAAATTCATATTTCTTACATACCTTTCATATTGGAACCAAGTAGTCATGCTGTCTTCTTTTGCGTGATATATATTGTAAGGTTTTAGATGCAAAGTTCGTATTTTTGAAGAAATCTTGAAGAGAGTATCTTTGTGTCCAATAAAAGTCGTATTTTCAAAGAGGTTAAAAACAATGGGAAATATGTACATGACTAGTAATGGGATGCTAGGAACAGCATAGAAACAATATCTTGAAAAATCAATTAAACTAATACTTCTTTAAGGAACTTGAAGACCTAGTCTTAATAAATAAAACAAGCTATCCACTCCACAAATGTGCTCATTTGTCACTAATGAAGGAAATGCTGACCTTTGAAAACATCCTATGCATTTCGGCAACATATGCATTACCATCCTCAGGAAGAAAAAGAAAAATTCAAAAATACGCACCTTGCATGTAAAACCTTACGATACAATGTATATATCACGCAAAAGAAGAGAGCGTGACTACTTGGTTCCCATATGAAAGGTATGTAAGAAATATGAATTTTTAGATAAAAGAAATTACAATAATTTAATAATATTTTAACTATATATATATTTTTAAAAAGCCTTACAATAGTCAAAGAAATTGTTATCAGAAAATCGGTGGTCCTTCTATGATTTGTCAAATAGAGCCTACTAGGAAGATAAAATGCAAAGCGTTTAAAGGTAATGAAAGGTCATTACACAAATAACACGTATTTTCAACAAATTTTGTAGTCTAAGCATGTTTATATAACTCAAATATTTCTTTGGGTAACATTGGATAAACATCTTTAGCAGTGTAGTAGGCATTAATTCAACATAACATGATAAACAACATTAGAAAATTGTACATAAATGATAAAAAAATAATATTTACTAATAAATCACATTACACACAGATTTCAGCCAGTTTTCATCAACATTTATTGTATATGTGGGAATAAGTTTTCCACTTTTACTGTTATGTGCATTATGAAAACGTTCATTAAAAGAAATTGAGCTGGGCGGGACACCCAGTAAAAAGGCACTAGGGAGATCACATCAGTAAAGGTGTGCATTGTTTTGTGCAACACATTTAGTTTTTATCAGTTTCTCTTTACAAAAGAAAACAATTGGGCATTTGAATGATACCAGTCCCCCAGACAGTATATACATGCATATATACATATCACTGTATGTATATATGCATGTATATACATGCATATATACATATCACTGGGATGTAAGGTCAGGTGATGCGTAACATCACAGCCTCTCCTTGACAAATGTCAACCCCGCCTTCTCGTGGTGCATCCTGTTCCCACTAAAGGGGCTCTGACGACCGCAAATAGCGGTATAACTATACCATCGGGATCAGAGGAAATGCTATCCCACACTCACCAACCCGCTTGGCCAGCGTGGTGAGTTATGGCCAAACACTTCCAAAATGACTCTACAACTTAAATCTTGGCCCTCAGTCTCCGGCAGCTGGAATGTACCAGGCCAAGGCAGCGGCCAGTGCGACATGAAGGCAGAGGGTGCTAAGAATCCCCGGAGGACCGGACTAGGCTGCCATTTGATGCTGACCTTGGCTACCTACAACGGACGCTCCCTATCTTCTGATTCAAGGCTTCTTGAATTGGAAGAGGAACTACAAAGGATCAAGTGGGACATCGTGGGGCTAAGTGAGGTAAGGAGAAAAGGAGAAGATCTCATTGAACTGAAAAGTGGACATCTCTTCTATTATCGAGGGGCAGATACTGGCAGAACTAGTGGTGTTGGATTTATAATAAACAAGAAACTGAAGGATAAAGTGGTAGAAGTTGAAAGTTCCTCTGACAGAGCTGCACGACTCGTTATCCAACTATCGAGAAGATACCAGGCTCAGATTATTCAAACTTATGCACCCACCACAAGTCATCCTGAAGAAGAAATTGAAGAATTTTATGAGGAAATTCGTCATCTAAATAATAAAGGTAAGCAGCACTTGAAGATAATTATGCGAGATTTCAATGCAAAAATAGGGCACCGGCAACAGAATGAAACTTCAGTAGGTAAATTCGGTCATGGCAACAGAAACCAGCGTGGAAATACTCTCGTTGAGTTTGCAGAGGCAGAAGGATTTTTCATCTTGAATTCCTTTTTCAAGAAAAAGCCACACAGGAAATGGACATGGAGACATCCAATTGGGACGACAAGTGAAATTGATTTTATTATGTGTAACAAAAAATTCGTCATCGAAGACTGCAGTGTGCTAAACAAGTTCAACACAGGTAGTGACCATAGATTGGTGAGATGTAAGATGCACCTCAACACTAAACTGGAACGTGGCAAGCTCATAAGACAAACAAAATGTATTGACATAACCAACCTTAAAAAACACCATAATACTTTCAAGTTGGAACTGAAGAACAGATTCTCTGCTTTAGAAGGCCTAACATCGGAAGAAGTGGATATTTCGGAAGTTAACAGAAAAGTAACCAAAGCTCTTATGGAAACAGCAACAAAATTAGCTGGGTCTAAGAACAAGTTGCATGTAAACAAATTATCAGGAAAAACCAAAATGTTGATGCAAAAAAGAAGAGAGATGAGGACAACTAAAGAAGATGTGACTTCCAAAGTGGAATATATAGAGCTATGCAAGACAGCACGAAAAAGTATCACTGAAGACGTAAGGAAATTCAACTGTGAGCTAGTGAGGAAAGCAATTGAAAACAACCAAAGCCTAAAGATAGCAAAGGGACATCTCAGTAAGGGAAGAAAACAGATTATGGCTCTGTGAAAAGAAGATGGTTCTATAACAAGAAATAGAGGCGAAATTTTGACAAGAGTGAAAGATTTCTACTCCAAATTATATGAAAGGGATGATACATGTACTCCAGACATCATGAAAGGTACCAGAGTTCTTCCAGTCCTCCCAGCAGAAGTTGCTCATGCAATCAAGAACATGAAGCGGGGAAAAGCTCCAGGAGAAGATGGAATTACTATAGACATCATACAAGAAGCAAGTGGAGAAATTGAAACAGTACTCGCCCAAATTTTCACTCGATGCCTTAATGAAGGGAAGATTCCTGAGGATTGGAACAATGCTACAATGATCCTGCTACATAAAAAAGGTGACATTGAGGATCTCAGGAACTACAGACCTATCAGCCTCCTATCAGTGGTTTATAAAATCTTCACTAAAGTTCTTTCACACCGCTTGAAGGTAACACTGGACATGGCTCAACCGAGAGAACAAGCTGGATTCAGGAGTGGCTACAGCACAATAGATCATATCCATGTACTGAGAGAACTAATTGAAAGAGCGAGGGAATATGAACTTCCATTGTGCATGGCTTTTATCGATTATGAAAAAGCCTTTGATTCGGTGAAACCATCAGCAGTTACCACGGCTCTGAAATCCTGCGGTATTGAAGATGCATACATTAATATTATTAATAACATCTATGAAAATGCAAGTGCAAAGATTCGGCTGTTTGAAAATACAACACACATAAAAATTGGAAAGGGAGTGAGACAAGGTGACACCATATCTCCGAAGCTCTTTAATGCCACATTGGAAAATGTCTTTCAATCACTGAACTGGGAAAACAAAGGGATAAAGATTAATGGAGATTATCTAACCCACCTTCGTTTTGCTGATGACGTAGTCATTTTTGCAACTACCCCATCAGAGCTGCAGAGTATGATCCAGGAACTTGCTGACAAGAGTAAAGAAGTGGGATTAAAAATGAACTTTCAGAAGACAAAAGTGATGTTCAATGCTTTTACAAGAAATGAAGATTTATCGATTGATGGAGAAAAACTGGAGATAACAGATACGTATGTTTATCTTGGACAGCAGATATCAAGTGAGGGTCACATTGATGAAGAAATTAATCGGCGTACAAAACTTGCCTGGAGAGCTTTTGGAAGAAACAGCATAATTTTCAAGAGCAATATGCCATTATGTCTTAAAAGAAAAGTGTTTGATCAATGCATCCTTCCAGTGCTTACGTATGGTGCAGAGACGTGGACCTTAACTAAAAGAGACATACAAAGGCTGCAGACAACTCAAAAAAGCATGGAGAGGTGCATGCTTGGTATAACCAGGAGAGATAAGAAGAGGAACTCGTGGATCCGAAAAATGACGAGAGTGGAAGACATCATGATCAGAGTTAAATCCCTGAAATGGCAATGGGCTGGACATACTGCCAGAAGGACAGACCATAGATGGACAGCCGAAATTTTAGATTGGATTCCAAGGGGCAGGAAAAGACCCAGAAAAAGACCACATGGGAGATGGGTGGATGAAATTCGTAAATATGCGGGAGTGACATGGAGGAGACTGGCACAAGACAGACCGTTGTGGAGGAAACTTGGGGAGACCTTCGTCCAGCAGTGGATTGATAATGGTTGACAATGATGATGAAATGATGATACATATCACTAAGCTGTTCTCTGAGATTCAGAGGTTAGCTCCAAAAAGAAATACAAACTACCAGATATTTTTACTTACTATTGTCATATCAAACTTCTCCATTTAGAGCGATCTTGACATACAACTCGGGCTTCACTGATATCCATCACACGCCGTACACAAGATCTTTTGTACTTCATACTCATAATCTTTTTCTAATGGGGACACTCCTGAATCTGATCCACCCATGTCTTCCTTGGCCTTCCTCTACCTTTCCTTCCTGCCACTTGGGATAAAAAGATTTTCTTAGTAAGCATCTCATCATTCATTCTTTCAACATGGCCAAACCACCGAAGCATATTAGTCTCCACCTTGCTAACAACATTTTGCTTCACATTACACAACTGCAATACATCTTCATTCCTCACACAATCAGACCGTGTCTTGCCACAAACTCCTCATAAGTAACACATTTCTCCAGCACACAAACAACTTTTATGTTTCTCCTGTAGTACCCAGGTTTCACTACCATACACCAGAGTAGGAACAATTACACTTTCATACACATCCATGCGGGACTCTCTAGAAAACCCATCATTCATGTGAAAACCTTCCAGAGCAGCTATGACTTTCAATGAAGAATTCACTTGCCTACTAATTTCGCCATCCAATTTGTTCTCTCTGTCAAACATGCTTCCTAAATACACAAACTCACTCACCTGGTCAATCACAGTGCCATTTATACTTACATTACATTCAGTGCTACCAGTTCCTCTTTCAAAGACCATAGCTTTGGTTTTTTCCTTATTTATACTCAGTTTTAATTTCATGCAAACTTCATACATCCGGGACAGCATACTCTGCAAATCACTTTTGCTCTCTGCCAACAGCACAGTGTCATCAGCATACAGCAATCTGCACCACACACGGATGTCACCAAGACATAAACCACTATTATCTATTTTGGCATCTCGCATGCACACATCCATAAATATATTAAACAGCCATGGTGACATATGCTTGCTGCTGCAAATCACTTTTGCTCTCTGCCAACAGGACAGTGTCATCAGCATACAGCAATCTGCACCACACCTTGATGTCACCAAGACATAAACCACTATTATCTATTTTGGCATCACGCATGCACACATCCATAAATATATTAAACAGCCATGGTGACATTATACAACCTTGTCTGATTCCTGCACCAATAGAAAAACATTTTGATAAAACGCCATTCACTCGTACACAAGCTCTACTTCCAGCATACATGGCTTTTACGCTATTAAGTAGATTCCCAGTAACACCATATTCATTCAATACCTTCCACAAAAGTGTCCTATTTACTTGGTCATAAGCTTTCTCTAAATCTATGAAGGCAGCAAAAACTTTCTTACCAACTGCCAGATACTTTTTAATCATCATGCGTAATGCAAAAATCTGGTTAGTGCAGCCTTTACCAGGCATAAAACCACTCTGAACATCCCACACTTTCTCTGATGTAAGACCCCGTACCTTTTCAATAACAACCTTACCAAATACTTATGATTTCCCTAAAATGTAAAGGGATAAATTAAAATTAATCAAAAATTGTTTGTCTTTCAATTAGATTTGGTGCAAAAAGAGTCAATAAACTTTTAAGAATTAATTTTGCAATCTTAACTGTTTTGAATGAAAATATGTTTTTGGCTAACTGATAAAAATCTGACTAACAATTTTTTAATTTGGCTACAGCCTTGGCTAATACATCAATTTTCTTATTGTGGCTCCTGCTGCATTTATATACAGTGTAACCTGTCTAGCAAGGTCATTCATGATTCTATTAAAGAATGACCATCTTAACAGGTAACTGCCAAATAGGGTGGTTGAATTTACCAAAATATCACCCCTCTCCCACTTAATATTAAAATAAAAAAAGATTTACCTCTTTTAATGCAGTCTGCTGTGCAGCACTTGTTCTTTATTTCTTCCCAGACATTTTGTTATTGATGAATGTTATTCACTAAATCTCTCATTAAGAGCTATAGAAGCAATACTAAGGAATGGGGTAAGGTGTTCGGAATGCACGTGTGTTGTTGCGAATATGGCATACATGTTCTTCTGAAAGAAATGTAAGGTAAGCAGATGCCAAATGTAATAGCAGCACTACTACTGTTGAGCTTTGAAGCAGTTTCCCCCCTTCCCCCTCCTTTCTATTCCTTAAAGTCACTATGTGTTCCTTTGCCATCAAGAGCAGATCATCAGGCTTGCTCAAACAATAAGGCCCCTAGTGAAAAGGCTAGGTTCATTTGAATGAGGGTGATGGAATCTTCCATGGGCTTTACGCTGTCATTTAGGACATTTAAAGATCAAATATACTTACTCTAGTTGACGGAAAACCATAATGCCTGCAAGCAAAATTCTAAGAACTTGACAATCCAAGGACCACCCACCATTTATAATTTCATGAATGGTAGAGACAGAGTAAAAGAATCAAGCATTTCAAACTTTTAAACTCACAGCTTTTTGTTTACCTTTCTAAACAAGATTTTCCCATAAGTTCCGCAAGTTGGTGATCATGAAATGCAGGTATATTCTCTTTTGTGTTTCAAAAATGGTTGCCGATGGCCGCATCCTACAAGTGGCTGCCAAATAAAATGTCTCTTATGCATTGTTTCTATTGGTGATAACATCTGTGCCAGACAAAGCTACTCAGCTTGGCAGGTGACTGTGGAGTACGAGTGACAGCCAACACAAGAGTACTGTATTAGCCACTCTTCTGATTAATCCTTTATTTATTTATTTTTTTTAACCTCCCTTTTGTGATTAAAGTGTTCTATGCCTACATAAGAATGTGGGGTTTTTCTATATGCTAGAGAAATTAATACTTTTGTTTTTATGTAACACAATTCTTGCTGTGATTTAGGTGGAATCTCGTCAATATGATGTGGTGCTGCATTTTAACAAACAGACTCCAAGTGATTACATTGAAGCTGCATATAAGAAGGTATGATGAGGAATTTAAACAAATTTCTTATGAAGTTTTATTTTAATTATAAGTCCGTTTTTTATAGTTTTGAGTTGACTTGATTGAAGCATATGAAGAGAAAAAATCCTGGCACATGTAATTATTACTTTATTGTCAGTGGATTTCCATTTCCATTCAGCTTTGGTGAGTGCACTGTCATCAGCAGAAAGAGTACAGGGTATGAGTGTTTGATGTGCAGGGGTCAGCTGGGTATCCAGTTGATTGGGGGTTGGTACCCCCACATCCAAAGCCGACCTCATGTATGTAATTTATCTATGTATCCATTCATCCATCCACATATCCATCCCTCCCTCTCGTGTGTGTGTGTGTGTGTGTGTGTGTGTGTGTGTGTGTGTTCAATGTACAAAATAATTGCATATGTAGAGCTTAATACAAATGTTTTGCTTGCATTTATTGTACTATACGTTTTTCACAGTGCTACATTTACCGCACTGTAGTTTTTTCACAGTACATGGTTCTAAGATTGTAAAAAAATTGAGCCTTATTCATCTTCATGAATTTTAAATGCTGTTGAAATTTAAACTAATGTACAATTTAGTATGTGAAATTAGAGTCTTCAGTTGTATTAAATTAGAAAAACACTTACAGCACTAAACATTATTCATTTATGCAGAAAAGAAATCAGTCAGCTTTTCTATATATTTTTTTATACATATATATATTTGATACATGCATTAGTATTTAAGTCACTGCACTGTATGGGAGGTGGACGTTTCTGTCGCGTGTTCTAATCCTGGTCCTGCGGCTATCTAGTCTGCTGTTTTTCCTGGGTTTTCTGTAGACTCCCAGTGTTTGGAGACGCGAATGTGTAGATGGTTCCCTCTCAAGTCTGCCCTGGACACACTTTGTCCTTGGACCCCCTTTCCTAGGATGCCTGGATTTACCAGATGAGTGTCGTTGCACTGGTAGTAAAACAATATAAGACAATTGTACTGTAATGCCTCATGGCACCAGACACCTATCAGAATCTTCCCATGGTTGATGATGATGATGCATTAGTATGCTGTTTTTTATCCCTTGAACTTATTAAGCAAGCTGTTTCCACTAACATCAGTAGCTGAGCATTACTATGCCTTAAGATGCCGGCTTTGGATCCTGTCAAGTATGAATGTTGTGTTTGTCTTACGACGCTGGCTCTCTTCCTCCCCTGGGACCAGCGGCCCTAAATTAGGGACGGGCGACTGCTTATAACCCACTGAGTTGCTCACAGTGGTTGTTAAACCTACAATTAAAAAATATATATATATATTAGCGGCATCAAGCTTCTTTTACTGTTGGGAGTGGCTCTGGTTCCACAATCTGTCTTCATTGATATAGACCGCATTTGGTCCTGTTACATCTCCAATAATATCAGCATCAAGTTTTTCAGCTAAAGCTTCAAAATCTTTATCTGCTTAAGAGAAATCATGCCAAACTCCACAGAGATCATAGTTGTCCAAGGTTTCACCACTGTTTGGCTCTCCCTTGTCGGAAAATTCAGCATGCTGGATGCAATTTCTAATCATGTACTTCAAAACATTTTCCCATGCTTTTCTTGTCATTTCTATTTTGCTTAGTGAGAGTATTTTTAGATTTTCATTCACACACAATTTTGTGAGGTGTATTTCCATAGTGAGCTTTCTTTCAATAGTCACATTTAAATGCACGAATGACACCTTAGTCTAAAGGTTGGACAGATGTCGTGCTTGGTAGGAGAAATTTCTCATTTTCAAAGGATGATGTGTAAAACAGTTATATATTAGAAGTAAGCAGATTTCGCACCCTTATTTTGTCAACCCTATCCCAGCTGTGAAGCCAATTTGAAAATAATTTGGTAGTTATCCTGGTAACATAGGACACTTCTTAAAGGATCTTAGAGGTTTGCTCTTGCTAATGACTAAAGACTTCATTTTCACAGAGCCATCCATGTTGGCAGCCAGTAACTTGTTATTTGAAAATTACTGAACTTTCTGCCATAACACTTATTGTTACAGAAAGATAACATTTTGCTTGGAAGTAACTGCCAAAACAATCCTGTCTCATTTGCATTGAAAATTCCCTGGGCTTGATACCATGACTATATGGAAGCCCAAAGTTGCAAACATTTTTGAACACTTTAACCTTGACTTTCTCCAGATGCTATATTTTCAATTATGTTTAAACCACTGCAACCATGTGGTACTTGCAGTAAAATCCTTGTTAAATAGAGATGTAAAATTATTTGCTTTTTGTTGCATTACTGGATTGGAGATTGGAATGTTATGAGTCCTGATGCCCACAAACCACTTATGAAGGGCTTTTTCCACCTCGTCATACACAGGTGGATCATCAGTGTTCAGATGTTCACTGATGATACACCTGTGTATGATCATGCTCACTTGATTTCCTTTTTTATGTTGTCTTTGTTTTTTTTTAATTATGCTTAGAGTGCTATTTGGTATCTTAAAATGATTTGATACATTACATAGAAACAAACTTATATCAAATTCTCTCTTTCTGGCAATTGGTTGCATGGTCAACTCTTCAGTGAGAAAGCATTTTCAAAGACTGAATCCTCCTCCTGTTTTTATCCTTAGGGTTCTTTCTGGCCATGTATTGAATTAGCTTTACTCTTTCAATTTTATTTGAAAGTTCCTCAGCCATAAAGGAATTTGTGCAAAACCTTGAATAATCACAGTTTTAGAATTCTGAGGTGGCGTGCTGTGGTTCAAGACCTGATTCTGTAAATGTTTAGTGGAACTGTGGGATCAAGCATTTGATATGTACATTATGACAGCTATGGTTTTTTCAATGTATCCTTTCTCTTTCCTTTATTTTTAAATGTTAATTTTTATGGCGATTTTCTAAAGTTCGATAAAGGGAATAATTTGATGTATCTGTGTTCAATTGAGAAAAAGAGCTAGTTCTTAGCCAAGAACACTTTGCTTCTGGGTACAGAAGCTTGCGATGTAGCTGCCTGCCATCACCCCAAGGAGAGGAGTCCCATGCTTCTGTATTCCAGAGTGCTATGGTGTGTGTGCAAAGCAGTGGGAAGGGGGAAATGAGAATATAAAAAAGTTCATATTTACCCCAGTGAATCATACAGATATAATTAGAACATATTAAAACAGTATGAATTCCTGTGAGAAATATTTGCTTCAAAATTCTGAAGCAGAATATTTCTTATTTGAAAGTTAAATTTATACATAAGCCAAATATAGTAAACTATGACAAGCAAATTAAAGAAGCCAAATGTTACTGATATTTATAATGCACGTATGATTTACGAAAACAAGAAAATCAGTAAAAAAATGAACAAATTCATTTTTCTTGAAAGGGCAGAGAATTTGGTCCATTCTTTGCCTAGAATTAATGTGAAATTCTTCAAATTTTAAAATGCTGAGCTTACTAAAACAAGTTAAATTTTGACAACATTTATTCTTCAATATAAAAAATTTTCCCTTCAGAAATCATATATAATTTTTGTAGATAGAGCTCTGATTATTATGCATTTTGATATTTCTTCAGGTGTCCATTTTATCCATAGCTTTCTTTCTGGAAGACCGTTTACTTGGGAGGTCTGTAAAAATATCATAGATGTCTTTACCTAATTCTTCCAATTTATTATTTTTTTCTATTAATTTCTTTTAATTACATACTGACCTAGCCAATTTCTTTTACATAAATTCTTTTATATGATGTATGCATTTTTATTTATTTATGCAGTGACATTTCAATAATCTAACTAATGTTTCCTATTGTTGAAAACTTTTAGTGAATTTTCACGATCATAATTTTTTTCTGCAGTGTTATATTATTTTCTTTCACTTTTGAGGCATTCTGATGTATTTTTCTTTTCTTTTACCTTTGAAGCATTTTGATATAGCTTAACTCTTGACGAAATCGTACTTATTTTGAATCTCAACAGATGCAATTTCAATTTTTTTTACTTACAATTTTAATTTGGTACAAAAGTGCATACTAAAATAACAGTAAATGGTTGAAATCTGTTTTTAATGGTGTAGAATACAAACTACAGCGTAAAAAGCAAGCTTTCACCACTCACGTGTGGCTTCTTCATACACACATACATATCCCTAAGCTGTTCTCTGGTATTCAGAGGTTAGCTCCACAAAGAAATACAAAGTACCAGATAATTTTTACTTACTGTTGCTGTATCAAACTTCTCCATTTACAGCGATCTTGACATACAACTCGGGCTTCACTGACATCCATCACACGCCGTACTCAAGATCTTCTATACTTCATACTCAAAATCTTTTTCTCATGCAGACACTCCAGAATCTGATCCTCCCATGACTTTCTTCACCTTCCTCTACCTTTCCTTCCTGCCACTTGGGCTAAAAAGATTTCCTTAGTAAGCATCTTATCACTCATTCTTTCAACATGGCCAAACCACCGAAGCATATTAGTCTCCACCTTGCTAACAACATTTTGCTTCACATTACACAACTGCAACACATCTTCATTCCTCACACAATCAGAACATGTCTTGCCAGAACATGTCCTCCCCCGTAAGTAACGTGTTTCTCCAGCACACTAACAACTTCTATGTGTGTTCTGTAGTACCCAGGTTTCACTGCCATATATCAGAGTAGGAACAATTACGCTTTCATATACAGCACATGCAGGACTCTCTTAAGAACCCATCATTCCTGTGAAACCCTCCCAAAGTAGCCATGACTTTCCATGAAGAATTCACTCTCCTACTAATTTCACCATCCAATTTGTTCTCTCTGTCAAACTCATTCACCTGGTCAATCACTGTGCCATTTAGACATATATTACATTCAGTACTACCAGTTCCTCTTTCAAAAACCATATCTTTGGTTTTTCCCTTATCTATACTAAGTTTGAATTTCATTTGCTCTCTGCCAACAGGACAATGTCATCAGCATACAGCAATCTGCACACATGGATATCACCAAGACATAAACCAGTATTATATATTTTGACATCACACATCCATAAATATATTAAACAGCCATGGTGACATTACACAACCTTGTCTGACTCCTGCACCAATACAAAACCATTTTGATAAAACACCATTAACTCGTGTACACAAGCTCTACTGCCAGTATGCATGGCTTTTACACTGTTAAGTAGATTCCCAGTAACACCATATTCATTCAATACCTTCCACAAAAGTGTCCTATTTACTCGGCCGTAAGCTTTCTCTAAATCTATGAAGGCAGCAAAAAGTTTCTTACCAACAGCCAGATACTTTTCAATCATTATGCGTAATGTAAAAATTTGGTTAGTGCATCGTTTACCAGGCATAAAACCACTCTGAACATCCCACACTTTCTCTGATGTAAGACCCTGTACATTTTGAATAACGACCTAACCAAACACCTTCCCTGGCACACTCAGTAGGCTAATACCACAATAGTTCTTGCAGTCAGTCTGATCACCTTTTCCCTTATACAAGGGAACAATGATAGCATCCTTCCAATCCCGAGGGACCATTCCCAACTCCTAGCACAACTGGCAAATTTCAGTTAACCAGTCAATTACAAAGTCACCACCATATTTCAACATCTCGGCACTTATGCCACAACTCCTGGAGCCTTACCATTCTGAAGAGATTTTAGAGCTTTACACACCTCTTCTCTTGAGATCCCTTCCTGTGCTTCCATCCTTCACCGTGACATCATCTGCTTCTGCCTCTGAATCACCTTTCCTCTCCTGATCTAATAACTCACAGAAGTATTCACCCCATCTTTGACTTAACTCATTGGGCTCCCATATCATTTCCCTGATCCTATTCCTTACAGAGCTTACAACTTTGTTTCCTTTACTTTTCTTGATTCTCATGTACTTCCAGAAAGTCTTTCTATCTTTCCAAAAAGCCAATTCATGTCTTTCCACCTTCTCCTTCCTATCTTTTGCCTTACTCTGGCAAACCAGCTTAGCAACTTCACGCTTCTTACAGCGATATTCATCCACAGAAACTCTACCTTGCAGCATCCCCAAATGGGCTTCCTTCTTTCTCTTTACTGCTTCTTCAATCTCACTATTCCACCAAGCATCACCTCTATTGTAACCCACTTTTGTGGTGCCACAGACCTCTTCAGCAGCAGTGACAACACAGTTCTTAAAACATTCCCACTTCTTTTCTACATCCCTCTCACAAGACTTCAGCTGCTTCAGTCGTTCTCTGAGTAAGTCAGAATAATGCTGACGATATTCAGAGAGCCTTTCAACCTTTATTCTTTCCATCCTGGGCCTCTTCCAATTCCTTTTCCTCCAACCAACATTAAGTTTCACTTGTGACACTATTAAGTAATGATCAGAACAAACATCTGCATCTCTCATCACACGAGTCAAGTAAGTCAAGTCAAGTATGTTGTAGAGTAAGGGTTGAGCTTCCCCCGGCTCCGTATTTATATCACGAAAAGGCTATACAACCAAATATTACTACTAATATGTGGTGTTAGATTACTTGCTGCACATTGATTTGCAGATTGAATTAATAGCATCATTCGAAGGGCTGAATTTAACTTCAAAACTACGGTTGTATCGAGGTGTTTCATATGTGTGAAATCTTCAGTCTTTGGAGTCCTCTTGCCGATTCAATCTAAGAAGACAGGTACTCTATGCTAGTGTAATAACTATTCTTTGCCTTGGATTATGGTATGTGAGATAATTTTTGTCTGCATGTTCATATCTATTTAATTTATTGTGACTGAACCTGAAGAAATAGTAGAATACCAAATCTTAAATAAGGCGCCAGCATGTTGCCCTCTGGTGTGACATTCACAAGCTAATAATTGACTGATATATGTAGTTTTTTTTTTTTTTTCTCTTTTCGGATGTGACATTCATTATGACCACAAGAACTAAGCAAAATATATAGGATAAATCGGGGAGTAGTTCTTGTTTGAATCGTACTACTGATCCAGTTAACATGGAACTAATTTTGAAATCATTACAAGATATTAATGAAAAGATTGACTCCACAAACCTAAAAGTTAGAAATGATCTAAGTCAGGCCTTGGATGATATAAATAAAAAATTGGAACCTATTTTGGAATTGAAGAGTAAACTGACGGAATGTAAGGCATCTATAGAACATATGTCGACAAACTATGATCCAATTTTGGAACAACTGGAGTCATTTAGGAAAGAAACTGAAAGGTTAAGGATTACACAAGATAATCTCTTGCAGCAGATGGAGCTCAAACAACTTGAATTAAATAAATTACAATCTGACTTTAATGAATCGGCGCAATATTTACGTAAAAAAAATCTGGAATTTCATTTTATTGATCTGACTTATATACAAGATGAAAAAGAACTCAGGAATTATATGAGTACATTGGCTAAAGCATTTGATGTACTCGATTTCAATTTACAGGATATTGACATTATGCATTCATTAAAATCAGATTCTTTAAAAAACCTAATGCTAATGTGCTGTTAAATTTTTGTCCAGAACTTCAAGAGATAACTGGCTTGATAGGAAGAGATCCATTATATACAACTGTGATTTTAATAATATTTTGCCCAAAACTCGTGTATTCATAAATGAAAATCTTTTTCCTCCATATAAGGAATTATTCTGGCATGCTAGAAAACTGTTACACCAAGGATTAGTGGGATCCGTTTGGGTTAATAATGGACATATCTATGTCAGGAAAAATGACTCATCACCAAGAAAAAAGATCATTTCTATGCATGATCTTATTGAGTTTGGTTTACCATCTACTTCCACTGATTCTACTGGTGCATGACTTTGATATGCGAACTGACAAATGTAAACTGTATATGGCTTGTTATTATTATTCTACTCTATTTTACTTTATTCCTTTCATGTTTTGATTTGCTGCATTGGACTATTGCACAGAATTGCTGATCACAGGGGGTAGGTATGAACTTTGTACTGTGTGTAGAGATAATCAACTTATATAATATTTAAGTAATTTCTGCTGGTCATTGGAGATGTTTGATGACCTAGTTTCACCTAGCCATTAATTGTGCATATTTGTTGGAATTTTGATTTGAGAGCAAAGAAATCTTCCTTATACACTGCCGGACAATTGCTAAGAATGGATGACAATAGCAACAATAGCAACCATAAAATGGAAGGCAGGAAAATGTGGAAATTAGCATAAGTGCGGGATACAGTAAGACGTGTTGTGCGTATGCAAATTTTGGATTGCCGAACTTGTTTGTGACGTCATAGCGCTGATAAGAGATATAAAGGATTTGACGCGTATTGACCGTTGTTGTTCAAACGCAAAGTTGAAAGGGAAAGAATCAATTGACGAACTTGCAATTTTCAGTATGTCTTCCCGACATCACCTAGATGATTTTACGCGTGGCCATATTATTGGCAAGATTGAAGAAGGGCGAAAAATAACAGATGTTGCCAGGGAGTTCGACGTCCGCCACAGTGTTGTTTCAAGGCTTTGGAAATAATTTCAAACAAATGGAGAATGTAGCAAACGTCACGGGGACGTCGTGTTCGCAGTAAGACACCTGCAGAAGATCGGTACATAGTGCTATCAACAAAAAGACACCAGCGCAGCACAGCTAGTGAGGTAGCAAATCAGTTTATGGCTGCTACTGGCAAGCGGATCTCCCGAAAAGCTGTCGCCAGACATTTGCATGAAGGAAGACTATACGCCCGCCGTCCTGTTGTGTGCATCCCATTGTCCAGACGTCACCGTACCGCCCGTTTGCAATGGTGCCATCAACATCGCAATTGGACTGATAACGACTGGTCTGCTGTCCTCTTATCTTCTCAGATAAGAGTAGATACAGTCTATCGTCTGATTGTCGACGACAACTGATCTGGCGTGATAGTGGTACTGCATATTGTCCAGCAAACATACAGGAAAGGGACTGATATCCGACATGTAGTGTCATGGTATGGGCTGGCATCATGATCAATGGCCTACGTCCCTCTATGTGCTTCCAACTGGGACTATGACTGGCCAACGATACATTAATGATGTTCTGCTACCTCATGTTCTCGTGTTCCGTGGTGCTGTCGGTGATAGATTCATTTTCATGGACGACAACGCAACATGTCATCGAACAGTCGCTGTCCAGGAGTGTCTTGAGAGCGAGGATATTCAACGCCTCGTATTGCCAGCACGTTCTCCAGATCTGAATCCCATTGAAAATGTGTGGGATGCTTTGGGGAGGAGTCTTGCTGGTCGCCAATGCCCTCCAATAAACAAGGACACCCTCATCCGTGCACTGACAGAGGAATGGGATAAATTACCCCAACAGCTGCTTGATAATGTTGTGCAAAGCATGACACGACGTGTGGAATCTTGCATCGCCCTCCATGGTGGCCATATCCCGTATTGACATCTTACGCCGGAACGCCTGCGGACGGTAATTGCATTTTTTTCACGTTTACGTATTCTGCACAAAAAATGGCCTGTTTGTCCCTTGAACACGTTCCAAAGCCTTCTGGATTTCATAGCACAATAAATTGTCTTTCTTGTAATGTCCTGGCATTCTGACATTATTTTATTTCACTTGGCATCCAACCACACTTACTTTTTTATGCGCTATATATAGCCATTTATGATCCGTCCTTAGCAATTGTCCAGCAGTGTACTTGTTTGGATGCTATTGGTTTATAGTATCATTTCCTTATCATCTCTTGGTTTATTATATTAGACCATCATACTTAATTATTTTTTTATTGGAAGAAAAGAAGAAATTATAAAGTGTATAGTAGGTTATTTACTTGAGCCTAACCTTTATCTTATATTTGCATGTTATTGGAGTTGATTGGTGGCAGATTTCATCATGGTCATCAGCTCTGTTTAATCACTGGAATTTGGGCATAGTAACACAGGGATTTGCCTACTTGTTAAATCTTTATAATTATTGGAATTTCAGTATGGGAATTGGAAATTTGAACTGAATTTGGTTGGTCATTATTGTTCTATATTTTTGGATTCCCTCCGTTTCTTAGTTTATTATATTTGACTGCTCAATAGGGCTGGTGATTATTGGGAGGTATCAGGGAATTTGTGCTGTGTATAGAGGTTATTGATACATATACTTTTGTCTGTCATTGGAGTTCCTAATGACATATTCCTCCTCTGTTATGTGAGCATACCTATTGGAATTTTGGTATGGGAACTGAGAAATTTGAATTGTATTTGGTTGTTATTATTATTATATACTATTATATTTTGTTCGTTAATTTACAGAATTATTGATCACTAGGAGGAGATAGGGAATTTGTATTACACATAGGAACTATTAATATAAATACAATCTTTATTTCATTCCTCTATGTCATGAGAGTTGCTCAATGACATTCTTCTATCCAGTCACTAAATATGTTTAGCTACTAGAACTATGGCATGGTAACTGATAAAAAATGAATTGTACATGGTCTTTTATTATTACTACCCTATTTTACTATATTCCCTTCATTGTTTGGTTTACTACTTGATTATACTACAGAATTGTTGATTATTGAGGGAAATATAAAATTTGTACTATGTAATGAGGTTATTAATATGTATATAATTTTTTTATTGAGTTCTTGTATGTTACTGATTACAACTATTGGAAAGATTCTTGATGTGTACATGGTACTTGAAAGATACTATGTTATGCAGCATTAACTAACTGTTAGGTTATTTTTTATTCTATTTTACTGTTCTTTTTTTATTTTTTTATTTTGTGTTGTTTTTTCTCCCACTCTAATTTTTTTTTCATTTTTTATTTTTGCCAAAATAATATATAAATATATGGAGATAAGGTCAATTAATTGGTGCAGGGAGTGGCCACTATATTGTGGAATTATCAAATAGTACTTAGGGGAGGTGACTTTATTTTTACAAAACTGTTTGGGGTACATTGATATACGACTAATAATTATTATTCGTACAGCACCTTAATGATACAATATCTAATAACCCTAAAAGTTCTCTTAATATTATTCATCTTAATGCCAGATCATTGGTCAATAAGATATCTGATCTAGAGGCATTGGTTAAATTACTTAATTACCAAATAGATATAATTTGCATTTCGGAAACATGGTTTCCCTCTGAAGACCATTGTCTACATCTCCCACTCTATCAGACTTTTAATAAAAATAGGACTGAGTCTAGAAGAGGAGGAAATTGCAATTTTTGTAAAAACAAATAATGTGGACTATACTCAAATTGAAGAATTGACATTTATTAATTCTGATATTGAAATTATTACAATTGAAGATCAATATAATATAATTTCAGCTTGCTATCAACCACCAACAGTGAACCCTTCTTTATTTATTGAAAAAAATTACTGATATACTTAATTATATAAATTTTACAAAGAAAAAAGGACGGTTACTTGGAGACTTTAATATTGATCTGTCGCGGAACCTTTCATATCCACGAGAATTCGTTTCTGCAATTGCTACTGCAGGATTTTATAACACTATTCTTTCAGCTACAAGAATAACTCAATATACGGCCTCAATTTTGGATCTATGTATAACAAATATACCTTCGGACTCGATTTTATCGGGTATTCTTAATTTTCATTTCAGTGATCATCTACCAATTTTCTTAATTTACACATATAGTGATGTACAAGCCTCTAGACCAACAAATACTTTCACTAGAATCATTAATAAGAATAATACGAATCTATTCGCAAAACTAGTACATGATACGAACTGGGATGAAATAATGCAAATTCCTAATCCTGATGTGGCTTATAATTTATTTGAAATAACTTTGAAGAGATTGTAAATAAGGCTTTTCCATTTAAAAGAATCATGTCTAAATCCAAAGAAGAGCGGAAACCTTGGCTAACAAGGCACTGTCTTAATCAGATAAATAAAAAAAAAAAAAACTGTTCACAAAATTCTTAAAATCAAAGTCACAAATTGATTATAATATTTTTAAAAAATTTAGAAATAATCTGAATTCCTACATTAGAAAATTAAAGAGAGATTATTATTTTCATATTTTTTCTAAAAACAATCTTAAAGTAACTTGGAAGCACTTAAACATATTATTAGGTCGTAGGAATGTACCAAAAACTTTGATTCACCTCACTCGCGGTAACCTCGAAATTACTGATCAAACTGAAATTGCTAATCAATTTAATAATCATTTTATTGTATCACCACAGCGTATAATACAACAACTTCCTAAGCTAAATGATCAACAATTACCTGATTACTCCAACTCCTGCACTTTAAATTCAATGCATACTTTGGAAATTACTAGAACCGAATTAATCTACCAACTGCAGAATATTAACATAAATTCAGGACCAGGCCCAGATGATATTCTTCCCAAAATTTTAAAAACTATAACTTTTTACATTGTTACTCCCCTTTTATATATTTTTAATTTTATTCTAGCTACAGGTATTTTCCCAGATTCGTTAAAAATTGCAAAAATTACCCCTGTCTTTAAAAAAGGTTCTCTGGCAGATATTAATAATTATCGACCAATAGCTAAATTATCCATATTTACTAAAACATTTGAAAAATGACTAGTTTTAGATTATTTGCCTATATTGAAAAGTATAAAATTTTGTACAAAAATCA
The DNA here is from genome assembly GCA_039090855.1 of Macrothele yani. Taxonomy (NCBI): domain Eukaryota; kingdom Metazoa; phylum Arthropoda; class Arachnida; order Araneae; family Macrothelidae; genus Macrothele; species Macrothele yani. Next base: position 104,725,122 of record CM076995.1, read on the forward strand.
ATTTGGCTTTTTACCAAATTCCTCAACAGAAATTGCCCTTTTACACTTAAAAGATAAAATTCAATCTAATTCTATTAATAATAAATTTACATTGGGACTTTTCATTGATTTATCAAAAGCATTTGATACTTTAAATCATAACCTATTATTATCAAAATTGTACGCAATTGGTATTTGGGGTACATTACATAATCTATTTATAAACTATCTCACTGGTCACCAGCAATATACAGAAATTGAACATACCAGATCTAACTTACAATCAGTCATTTCAGGGGTCCCTCAGGGCTCCATTATTATTCAATATTTATATTAATGACTTCGGTACCTGTTTACACAATTCAGATATCATTTTATATGCAGATGATGCAATCATATTAATACATGGAAATGATGTTGAGCCATTGGTGCGACAACTACAAGTTTATTTTACATCTATCACTGATTGGTTAACTAAAAATGATCTGGCTATTAATATTAACAAAACAAAAGTAATGATTTTTTCAAGTACGTCAATCCCCACCTCCTTAATTCAGAATATTAATTTACTTGGATCATCTATAGAAGTGGTTCAAAGTCATAACTATCTTGGTATCATTATTCAGCACGATTTAAAATCGAATTCACATGTTGACTACCTTTCTAATAAGACCTCAAGAAATATAGAGGTTATTAGTAGTGCAGTGGCCAATTTAACCCCAAAATTAATGATTTTATTATACTACACTTTAATTCAATCTCACCTAATCTATTGTATATCTGTTTGGGGATCGACTACTTTATACAATATGAAAAAACTTAAGTCGTTACAAAATAGATTCATAAGACTACTACAATTTAAACTACAAAATACTGAATTTTCAAATACAGTCTTTCAGGCTAGACTCAGTCCAAACAATTTTAATATACTAACTATTCAACAATTGCATATCTATAGTATCTATAGTATAGGTAAACTAATGTTTTTGAGAATTAAAAATGGTTATTACCAAGATTTAATTACAATAAATACTCACAGTCATGATTATTCCACAAGACATAAAACAACATTAATTCCTATGTTTCCAAGACTAACAGAACAATTTAGATCATTTGTTAATTATACTGGTCCTGCATTATGGAATACATTTCCTACTGATATTGTATCACTTAATAATATTAATATATTTAAAGGAAAACTCAGGCATTTCTTACTGACAAAAAGCTCATAAAGTATTATTACCTTTATTAATTGATAGTACCACCCTAGCTGTGTTTGATATTGTGTGGACTTGACTTGTTTATGTTTTTTTGAATTTTTTTTATTTTCATGAAAATTTTGATGCTTTGGGAGAAGAGGGCACGTCAGGCCTATCAGGCCTTTTCCCTCCTCATTCCCTGTTACAAAAATATATTATTTGTGTTATATATTTATGATTATGTAATACCATGTCTGTAACAACTAAAATGCAATAAATGAAATGAAATGAAACTAAGTGTTTCAAACGCTGATCGTAAATAACAAAATCTATCACACTCTTTTGACCACGAGTGCGATTTTCCTAAGTATATATGTGGATATATTTGTGGTTGAAAAACGTATTAGATACACACAAACCATTCTCAATGCAGAATTCAATTAATCTTTCACCATTATCATTCACACAATGATCATTAAACTTACCCAGAACATTGTCAGAAATTGCATTCTGCACACCTACTCTAGCATTGAAGTCCCCTGCTATTATAACTTTCTCTTTAGCACCAAACTGGCTCAAAACAGCTTTTAGCTCATTCCAGAAATCTTCCTTCCTAACAGAAGTTTCCGAGTTACAAGGAACATACACTACAACAATTACTATTCTCTGAAGTTTCACTTTCAAATGAATCCAAAGAATTCTCTCACTTATGCAGCTATAATGAATCAAGTTGTTCTTCATCTTTTCACTTAAAATCACACCTACACCAGCCTGTGCTCTCACATTATTCAATACTCTAGACCACACACTCACCGTTCTATTCATTTTTTTATCCCAATTTCCTTCTTTTTGGTTTCACTTACACACAACACATCCAGTCTGTACTTATTCATCTTCTTCAATCACCTCATTCATCTTGCCATTTATACCTCTAGTATTCAATACACCAATCTTACACTCACTCAGCCGAGATCTTTTTCTCATACGCTGTTTAAAAAGTCCAGGTCGATTCTGTGATGGACCATCCTTCTCAAGTGTGGTAGGTCCACCATATTCCACACTTGAGTCATTTTTAATACTTCTTTGTGTCTTTTTAATTAGGTAAGAACTTTAGTGTGGGGGATTAGCCCACAGCTGACAGTTCCAGTCGGTCATTCAACCTAAGGATTCTGGAACGAAACCCAGTGAGTTGGGGTCTTTTCGCCAATGTCACACAGAACTAGCTGGCACCTCTCCAAGATTCACAGAGGCCTTTGTTGTTGTTATGTGTGCCATTGTTCCCACGGAGTGCCCAGAGGAGGCAAACTCATCTCTCACTAAGATCACCTGCACTTCTTCAGGCAGCAAAGCTAAATGTAAACACTAAAGTAGAAATACAAACAGTTCCAGATGTTTTCAAAATTTAAACACAGAATAAAATAAAACTGCTTAAACAATAACATTTGTGGCAAAAGCTTGCTTTTTATGCTGTAGTTTGTATTCTACGCCATTAAAAACGGATTTCAACCATTTACTGTTATTGATTTAGGCGTATTCTACCTGATTATAATTCATTTTGTGCATACTAAAATCTTTCCTTTTTTTCTATACCTTATCAGGTAATGTTATTTCTCCTGAACTCAGGCTAGCAAATTAATATTGGGTACAGCAGATTATTTCAGTGACCTCTTTTCCGGCAAACCCAAGTGAACAATTCATCACATCATTCTCATAATCATTGCTTTGAAAATGTTCACTCTGTACCCTGGCATTCTTTACACTGATGTTGTCTGTACTCCTGCACATTTTTATCCATTTACAATTGCTGTAAAAAGAAATGGCACATGGAGCAATATAAAAAAAATGTACTTAATCTCCAACATAAAAAAAAAAAAAAAAAAAGAAAAGAAAAAATACCTTTTTTGCTCTGCCAGAAAAAGTAAGTGATATATTCACTTAATGACAGTTTGCAAAACATTAAAAATGGTCTGTCTCTGTTAGCTTACAATGCAACTCAAAACACTGCTCTCTTCTCTGGCACCTTGGTGATGTCAGAGCAGCCACAAAACCTCCCTGTTGGGGAACCAGTGTGGCATGGGGTACTACAAAGGGAAGGTCCTGCCCTTGTATCTCAATAGCCCTGGTTCAATATAAATGGGTTTGACTGTAAATATGTATGTATTATACTAGGTGAAAGCACAATAATAGTGACGGGGAAAATAAGATATGTAAAGTAATTTTTTAATACCCAGGTATTCTTTTTGTTTGTGATGTCCAAATGTGAAAGTATGTTTCATGAGCATTACAACAACGAACATTGCAACAATAAAAAAAAAAGTATATTGGTTAAAGTAGGGATTGGGCAATTAAAACAGGCAAGTGCTCTTTCTGCTCCACTGCACCACCAAAGAGGGGCAAACATTCAAAAGTTCAGACAAATGAAATTATATTTGTGTTGTAATTATCTTTGAGTCTTTTTAATCAAAGAAGTACACCAGTGCGGAAGATTAGTCCACAGCTGTTCTGGAACATAAAAGCTCCTACAGCAGCTTTTATGTTCCCAAACCCTTAGGGTTTGTGCAGTTGGCCATTCCACCTAGGAATTCTGGAACATAACCAGAGTGTCTACTGGTCATGAAAATCATGAAAAAGTCAGGAATTCAAAAGAGCGTCATGGAAAAGTTACGAATTTTGTTTTGGGGGGATGATTTTATTTTTATTTTTAGTAAATTGTTCATTTCCTTGTGACAATCTACATAATTCTCCATGCTCCGACAACATAAAATTCAAATGTGGTTTCCAACTAACATGCTATGTGCCAGAAAGAAGGCTTGTGTGCCCTCATCTACAAAAAAAAAAAAAAAAAAAAAAAACTGTTGCAGGAAACATAGCATAGAAATATATGTACAGAATATTGTTTGCAAAATTTTGAAATCAGTTTAGCTATTTATGCTGCTTTTGAAGTCTTGTAGTTTATCAGGTATAAATAAATGGTAAAGAAAGGTGTATAATACAATCATGCAGCACAATGTTGAGTATTTCAACTTACTTCAGGCGCAGTTGTCGAAATATGTCGAGTTGGATTCTGTTGCTGGCAGAAGGGCAGGAGCAATTTTTCTGAAGAGAAAAGAGTGGGGCTGAGTGTGTCTCCCCTCTTTAGTGTGTGTGGTCAACCTGTTTAATCATTTCATGTCAGTGCTGTGTTAGGCCTACTTGACTGTGCCTCATCTTCAAGGCTCTCATGACCGGCTTTGAACTTCGTAACCCATTCATAAACACTGGAACGAGACATAGCTGCATCACCATACACTATCTGAAGTCTTCTTGTAATGTCCATGACCTTTACGCCTTCTTTCATTAAAAATTTCACTACTGCTTCTGAACACTTAATGTAGCTGGCATTGTTTTTGATCGACAGCACCACCTAACATTAGTATCAAGCCACTGTGCTTTTACGGTGCTTCACTGAAAGTAGTTATAATAGTTTCACACATACATACGATCATACCCACTGTTTTGTATCGATTGGAATAAAAATCCAGACACTTGTCGGACACCCCTCGTACACACGTTAATGTTTCTCTGTGGAGATAAGCCCATTCACATTGTGGTAATAAATGTAAGATATTTTCCATAATTGGAATTCCATTCTGTGTAAGGCTTAGTGAATTAGAATAAATACATATTTCTATTAGTTATGTTGTTGTTGTTTTCATTCACAGAAGATATGGGCCGCTGTTGTACCTAATGCGTGTGTGTGTGTGTGTGTGTGTGTGCGCGCGCGCCCCTCCTTACCCCACCCCTTCATACCGGGCCATGAAAGGGTGTTGATACCAAAATGAGCTCTTGTCACCTCATGGCTTCTTTGTGGGGTTACTTTGCAATTTGGGCTGGCAATTTCGAGCTGGAAAAACACATCACACTAGGAGATGAACCTGGATTCAATTTGAACAAGAGACCTGAAACTTGTGCCTCTGACCACTTGGAACACCAGGGTTGTACTTAATATTCATCTTTTCAAATTTAATCTTGTGTGTGATGGAAAAAATAACTGCTGTAATAAATACGTTTTTTTTTCGTGGATTATAGAAAATTACTACTAAGATGTGTGTTGTCAGATGTGATGAGTGATCCTCTTTCTGTGTGCCAAATAATCATCAGTTTCCACAATGAATAGCTCTTTTTTGGCAGCTCCAAACTTTTTCAAGTCAGCGTGTGCCGAATAATTCAAGATAAAGCTGGATCAGTATTCAGTGTTTGTAGTTATTGATTTATTATATTTACCGGGTGATCCAAAAGTCTTGCACATTTAAAAAACGTAATAATTCCCGGAGTTTTGAGAGTAGGGCAACGTGATTTGCGTAGAAATGATCAGAATGACATCGCTCACCTCTCACGAGTAACATTGAGTTTTTATGAAATCACATATGTGATTTCATAAAACATTGAGTTTTTATGAAATCAATTTATGTGATTTCATAAAAAACACATGACATCGAGTTGTTGTTTTTTTAAATCACATAAATTTTTACTCATTTTACTTACATTTTTCATCGCCAGATGGCGCCTAGGCGAACAGGTCTGGGATAGTGGGTATACAAGCAGCAGCTGGGAAGCAACTATAAGTCACAGCAGTCCGTGTCAGTATGCTCTCATTACCGGACAAAGCGCTCTTGGTGAAATTGTTCTATTGCAACACTGAATGTGTGAGTGCTGCGTTGAGAGCCTACCGGTCACTGAAAGGTGATCGCAGTGGGAAAGGACCGATGGAAAATGCCGCGCTGTGGCAAACGGTAAAAAAATTCGAGGAAACGGGATCTTTGGCAGCATGCCCACGAAGTGGTAGACCATGAACACGTGCTTCTGCAGCAGAGACCATTACGCAGGAAATTGATGTGATTGCAAAGTCATCCGCAAATGGCGACTTCAGTGCTCGCCACGCTTCTCGGCGAACACTACGACGGATTCTGCACAGATGCCTGTACAAACTGCAATGGCATCACGAACTGCAAGCTGGCAATTACGTGCAGCGTCAGGAGTTCGCAGCATATTTTTCTGCGACAAATGGATGTCGACTCGAACTGGCTGATGAACTTTTATGGAATAATGAGGCACACTTTTCCCTAAATGGAGTGGTAAATGCGCACATTTGACGCATCTGGGCCACCGAACATCCCCGAGCAGTCGTTGAAGCATTACTTCATCAGCCGAAAGTGACAGTGTGGTGTGGATTCACAGTTTCCTTCAGTATCGGACCTTTTTTTTTTTTTTTAAGAGGTCCGCAGCACCTTCTTCAAAACCGTTTCAGTGACAGGTGCACGTTATGCGAACATGTTATGAACGTACGTTATTCCTAGCTTGCAAGAGCAGGATGCAGCGAATTTGTGCACATTTATGAAGGATGGAGCACCGCCCCACATCGCACGTTCCGTTAAGCAACTGCTGCAAGAGACATTTGGCGCAAATCGTGCGTTGAGCCGACACTTTCCGAAGCCTGGCCTCCTCGGTCACCAGACCTGACACCCTGCGATTTCTGGATCTGGGATTACCTAAAATCACAAGTGTACAGATGTTGCCCCACTTCATTGGCCATGCTGAAAGATGCCATTCGACACCATGTGGTAGCTATACCACTGGACATGCTCTTCAAATGAAGTCCGTGGTGTTTTCTCTCGTCTACTGGCAGTCCTGGAACAGGACGGCCATCACATTGAACACCGGGTACAATGAGGTGCCTAACCTGGTACAATCAGGTGTCTATTTTTCTCGACACTTCCAACCTGTGGCTGCTGCACCATCTGGCGATGAAAAATATAAGTAAAATGAGTAAAAATTTACATGATTTCATAAAAAACCCGATGTCATTCTGATCATTTCTACGCAAACCGCGTTGCCCTACTCTCAAATATTACGTTTTCAAAATGTGCAAGGCTTTTGGATCACCCGGTATTTTAAAGCATTGCATTGCTGGGGGGAGGGGGGTTGCTTCTAGAGTATTAGTGAACAAGACTTTAGAGCATGCTCTTCAGACAGAGTTTTCAATTTTCAATTTAAAAGATAAAAGTTGATGTAAGTATCCATTGCAAGAATTGTAGAAATACAGTGTAATCTTTAAAATGAATAGAAAAGAGAGATATCAAAAGACAGTTTAATAGTTGAGCTGAACTGTTAAGCAAGTTTGCTAACAAGTGTAAGATTCCTATTCATTGTAGTTTGTGGAGACCTTTTAAGAAAAATTTGCAACAATGTTTTTTTTTTTTTTTTTTTTGGTATGTACCTAAGTAAGTATCTATCATTCTATGCATATAAGGATAATAACAAAATAGAAAAAAATGGAAACAGCTACAGAAAATTGCTGATATGGTATTGGATTACCATGGGAGTTCAGTACAGCCTGTATATGTCATGGCATAGAGTCTACCAATGTTTGGAAGCCCACAGGAGGGATATGACACCATTCATCCACCAGAAATGTGATCAATTTCCGCATGTTCAGTGGTGCTAGAAAATGCTGCATGGCATGCCATTCCAAAAGTTCACACAGGTTTTCTGATGGGTTCAGATCTGGTGACTGTAATGGAACAGTTCAGTGCCATGCCCTTCAAACCACTGGTTGAATGCATATGTTTGGCAGATTAAAGCATTGCCATCGTGAAAGATGACAGCTGTCTGTTTAGGACATGAGATGAAGATGACCACTCATGACTAATAAATAGTGTTTAGCATCAACCTTGTTCTTTAATAGAATGAATGTTTCAAACTATGCCACGAGGATTTACCCCAAATCATAACTGAACTTCCCAAACCCTTCGCACGGTTGCCCAGTAATGCAATGAAAGTCCAAACCACACCACCAGAAGGCACCCCAAACCACAATCGAACCTCTAGAACCCTTCACATCAAGAATCCAGTACTCTGTGTCATAAGCTTCCTTCTGTTGACACCACACATGCACTCATCCATTTTCCACAGATTGTTGGATGATCTGTTAAACCATGTCACATTCTACCACTGCTTACGTACATTGGATGTGATGATGTGTACTGTCAGATGTGATGAGTGACTTGTCAATGTGATGTCTAGCTCTGTAGAGTTCCTGACATACTGTTTCAGTTGAAATTGGGTACCTCGCTTCCTTCGCTGAAATTCATGCACAACTGTTCAACAGTAGCTTTCCTGTTCAGCATTGCACAATGCATTAATGCTCGAACGTCCCTGATCTGGAGTGTGTGCTGTTGCCTTTTGCAAATGATTTCTTCCCTGGTGATTCCCATGTCAACATGCATCTTGGACACTGTTTTTCATGAAACGTTAGCAAGTTCAACTGTCCTTGAGACGGTACCTCCTGCCAAACATGTTCCAACAATCGTGCACTTTTCAGTGTCATTCAGGTCCTCTCTTGACAACATGTTGCCACTAATTGCCTGCAGTGTGATGGGCTTTTGCCTTTATACACATCACAGTCTCAGAGACATTGTTTGCATGCTTTCTTTAGTGATGTATCGATTCTCCTGCCTTGCATGAATTCATCTGCCTTCCAACAACACCTTGGTGTTTCAGTTTTTTTTTTTTTTTTTTTTTTTTTTTGACTGTTACGTGTAGCTTTCTTACCAAAAATTAACTGTTGTGAAAATTTTACCTACTCGTTCTGAGTGGGTTGTTTCTGATGTACTTGGAACTTATAAATTTGATATTCCTGAAGTTGAAAAGTCTCTTAGATTTATAGTTCCAACACTATTGAGAATATGCATTGTATTAATAGCATTTATTCATGAAGTGCATGATGCTACATTTTGTAATTGATTTTTGTTTTTGTAGGTTTATAAAATACACCGTGAACTTCCAGCTGGAGGAATTTTAGTGTTTGTTTCTGGTGCAGATGAAGTTAATACACTGTGTAAAAAATTACGGAAGGCATTTCCTTTTCCTGCAAAAAAATCCATTAGGCTTCCAAAAAGAAAAGGAAAAAGATGTCAACTGATCAGAATTCTTCTTTTGAAGTTCCCATTTTAGATTTAGATAAGTAAGTGATGTATTAAAAAAAAATAAAAAAAATTGTCAGATTAGAAATTGATACTTTTTTAATGTCATCAAATTCTGTCTAAATAATCATGAAGAGCCATCTTTTTTCACTTTTGTGGAAAGGAAGTTGCTTTTTAAAGACTTAGGTTCAAAAGGTGAAATGTGCTCTGGAATGTACTGAATTAATTTTATTGTATTGTTTATTTTACTAAATTAATTTTATTGTATTGTTTATTTTACTAAATTAATTTTATTGTATTGTTTATTTTACTAAATTAATTTTATTTATGTACTGAATTTTTATTGTATTGTTATTTTATTCTTTCTAAAATGCATTCACATACATTCAGTTAATCTATGTTGAAATCTTGTTTTAAAAATATTCTGAAGGCCATTATGACTGAGGTTCATTGTAAAGACTGAATATAATTATAATTTAATTATATCTGGGTATATGAAGGGATGATGTATGCATTTGCATTTAAATGCTGTAAGTTCATATGTTCCTGTGTTTAAAGTTTGATGCTATACCTGAAATAGTGGTTTCCAGTGTGCAGTCTTCTTGCCCTTGATAGTCAGTTCAGAACAAAACTAAAAACAACATTTTACCAAGAAACTGCACATTTCGTTAAAGAAGTAAAAAACAATTGCATTGAATGTATGTAACTGATTTTTGATAGGTATTGTATGGTGGGCAGACATTTTTAATCCACTGTATGTTCAGCCATTACCAACAACTGGGAAAAAATCTATGAGAGTACTCCAAGCCTGTAAACTGGGTCATTCTGTGGAAAATCACCCAATTTACAAAATAGTGGTTGCTGACACATTTAAGAAAAAAAAAAAAAAAAGTTTTGTGTGTATCTGGAAAGTCATATTTTGTGAGTTCAAATCTGGGATATTTATTTTTTTAACATCCACCATTTTAGATTTTACAAACCAAAATGGCCACCACGGAGTGGGAAAATCACACCGAGAAAGCCTTTTTGCTTTTCTTAACTGTACAAAAACCACAAATAGCAAAGAGCTCCAACTGGTCTCATTTTAAAGAGCACAGGTCTATATATAAAGGGAATATATAAATATTTACTAAAATTTAATATAATGAGGAGAAATCCTCAACTCAAATTCAGGATGGAAATTCATTTTTTTTTTTTTTAAGGTTTTGATACACTACAGTTCTTATAATGGATCAGAAACACAAAATGGTATTTTGCTTGTTTTTAACCTACAAGGAGTGGAAACAAGTAACTATTGGCTTACACAATCTCTTCATGCTTTTAACAGAGGGGTCTGAATAAAGTTGCTGTTTTTTCAAAAATTGCAAAAATTTGAAGCTCTGTATCTAAAAAAAAAAAAAAAAAAAAAGGGGGATGTAAGGTCAGTCAGGTGATGCGTAACATCACAGCCTCTCCTTGACAAATGTCAACCCCGCCTTCTTGTGGTGCATTCTGTTCCCACTAAAGGGGCTCTGACGACCGCCAATAGCGGTATAACTATACCATCGGGATCAGAGGAAATGCTATCCCACACTCACCAACCCGCTTGGCCAGCATGGTGAGTTATGGCCAAACACCTCCAAAATGACTCTACAACTTAAATCTTGGCCCACAGTCTCCGGCAGCTATAATGTACCTGGCCAAGGCAGCGGCCAGTGCGACATGAAGGCAGAGGGTGCTAAGAATTCCCCGGAGGACCGGACTAGGCTGCCATCTGATGCTGACCTTGGCTACGTACAATGGACGCTCCCTATCTTCTGATTCAAGGCTTCTTGAATTGGAAGAGGAACTACAAAGGACCAAGTGGGACATCGTGGGGCTAAGTGAGGTAAGGAGAAAAGGAGAAGATCTCATCGAACTGAAAAGTGGACATCTCTTCTACTATCGTGGGACAGATACTGGCAGAACTAGTGGTGTTGAATTTATAATAAACAAGAAGCTGAAGGATAAAATGGTAGAAGTTGAAAGTTCCTCTGACAGGGCTGCGCGACTCGTTATCCAACTCTCGAGAAGATACCAGGCACAGATTATTCAAACTTATGCACCCTCCACAAGTCATCCTGAAGAAGAAATTGAAGAATTTTATGAGGAAATTCGTCATCTAAATAATAAAGGTAAGCAGCACTTGAAGATAATTATGGGAGATTTCAATGCAAAAATAGGGCAACAGCAACAGAATGAAACTTCAGTAGGTAAATTCGGTCACGGCAACAGAAACCAGCGTGGAAATACTCTCGTTGAGTTTGCAGAGGCAGAAGGATTTTTCATCTTGAACTCCTTTTTCAAGAAAAAGCCACACAGCAAATGGACATGGAGACATCCAATTGGGACGACAAGTGAAATTGATTTTATTATGTGTAACAAACAATTCGTCATCCAAGACTGCAGTGTGCTAAACAAGTTCAACACAGGTAGTGACCATAGATTGGTGAGATGTAAGATGCACCTCAACACTAAACTCGAACGTGGCAAGCTCATAAGACAAACAAAATGTATTTACATAACCAACCTTAAAAAACACCATAATACTTTCAAGTTGGAACTGAAGAACAGATTCTCTGCTTTAGAAGGCCTAATATCGGAATAAGTGAATATTTCTGAAGTTAACAGAAAAGTAACCAAAGCTCTTATGGAAACAGCAACAAAATTAGCTGGGTCTAAGAACAAGTTGCATGTGAACAAATTATCAGGAAAAACCAAAATGTTGATGCAAAAAAGAAGAGAGATGAGGACAACTAAAGAAGATGTGACTTCCAAAGTGGAATATATAGAGCTATGCAAGACAGTACAAAAAAGTATCACTGAAGATGTAAGGAAATTCAACTGTGAGCTAGTGAGGAAAGCAATTGAAAACAACCAAAGCCTAAAGATAGCAAAGGGACATCTCAGTAAGGGAAGAAAACAGATCATGGCACTGAGAAAAGAAGATGGTTCTGTAACAAGAAATAGAGGCAGAAATTTTGACAAGAGTGAAAGATTTCTACTCCAAATTATATGAAAGGGATGATACATGTACTCCAGACATCATGAAAGGTACCAGTTCCAGAGTTCTTCCAGTCCTCCCAGCAGAAGTTGCACATGCAATCAAGAACATGAAGCGGGGGAAAGCTCCAGGAGAAGATGGAATTACTGTAGACATCATACAAGAAGCAAGTGGAAAAATCGAAACAGTACTCGCCCAAATTTTCACTCGATGCCTTAATGAAGGGAAGATTCCTGAGGATTGGAACAACGCTACAAGGATCCTGCTACATAAAAAAGGTGACATTGAGGATCTCAGGAACTACAGACCTATCAGCCTCCTCTCAGTGGTTTATAAAATCTTCACTAAAGTTCTTTCACACCACTTGAAGGTAACACTGGACATGGCTCAACCGAGAGAACAAGCTGGATTCAGGAGTGGCTACAGCACAATAGATCATATCCACGTACTGAGAGAACTAATTGAAAGAGCGAGGGAATATGAACTTCCATTGTGCATGGCTTTTATCGATTATGAAAAAGCCTTTGATTCAGTGAAACCATCAGCAGTTACAATGGCTCTGAAATCCTGCGGTATTGAAGATGCATACATTAATATTATTAATAACATCTATGAAAATGCAAGTGCAAAGATTCGGCTGTTTGAAAGTACAACACACATAAAAATTGGAAAGGGAGTGAGACAAGGTGACACCATATCTCTGAAGCTCTTTAATGCCCCATTGGAAAATGTCTTTCAATCACTGAACTGGGAAAACAAAGGGATAAAGATTAATGGAGATTATCTAACCCACCTTCGTTTTGCTGATGACGTAGTCATTTTTGCAACTACCCCATCAGAGCTGCAGAGTGTGATCCAGGAACTTGCTGACAAGAGTAAAGAAGTGGGATTAAAAATGAACTTTCAGAAGACAAAAGTGATGTTCAATGCTTTTACAAGAAATGAAGATTTATCAGTTGATGGAGAAAAACTGGAGATAACAGACACGTACGTTTATCTTGGACAGCAGATATCAAGTGAGGGTCACATTGATGAAGAAATTAATCGGCATACAAAACTTGCCTGGAGAGCTTTTGGAAGAAACAGCATAATTTTCAAGAGCAATATGCCATTATGTCTTAAAAGAAAAGTGTTTGATCAATGCATCCTTCCAGTGCTTACGTATGGTGCAGAGACGTGGGCCTTAACTAAAAGAGACATACAAAGGCTGCAGACAACTCAAAGAAGCATGGAGAGGTGCATGCTTGGTATAACCAGGAGAGATAAGAAGAGGAACTCGTGGATCCGAAAAATGACGAGAGTGGAAGACATCATGATCAGAGTTAAATCCCTGAAATGGCAATGGGCTGGACATACTGCCAGAAGGACAGACCATCGATGGACAGCCGAAATTTTAGATTGGATTCCAAGGGACAGGAAAAGACCCAGAAGAAGACCACATGGGAGATGGGCGGATGAAATTTGAAAATATGCGGGAGTGAAATGGAGGAGACTGGCACAAGACAGACCGTTGTGGAGGAAACTTGGGGAGACCTTCAACCAGCAGTGGATTGATAATGGCTGACAATGATGATGATGATGATGATCTAAAAAAAAAAGGTAAAAAAAATCTGAAATTTTCATGAGATACTTTTGTGTGTGTCTACAGATAATTGTAAAAATCTATACTTGTTTTTTCAAGTGCTTTGTTAGTCACACAGGGTCAAAGTTGCAGAAATTTGCAAATCGTAATTCACTTAAAAGAGGGGTAATAATTATACATTTTTCAATTAAAACCCAAGAATTATGTTATATGAAATAAATAAAACCAGATTAAAATAACAAAACGGATGACAAATATAGTGTTTTTATGTTAAAATGACCAAAAAACTTTAATTTGTGCAGAAATTTAATTTCAGCAACTGAACTGCAAACGCGAAACCATAGGGATCAAGGCAATTATTTTGCATTAACCGAACTTCATGTTAACCAATAACCTTCATGTTAACTTATTCTTTGATGGGACCAAACACATATTTAATGTAAAACAGTATTTCACGTTAGGCGGTTTCGCGTTAACGAGGTTCGACTGTAATCGTTACCCTTTTTTAAGTGAATTACGATTGCAAATTTTTGCAACTTTGAATCTCTGTAACTAAAAAAGTTCTTGCAAAAACAAGTAGGGATTCTTACATCTCTCCGTAGACACACATAAAAGTATTTTGTGAAAGTTTCAGATTTTGTATACCTTCCACTTTTTAGAGAGCTTCAAATTTTGCAATTTTTGAAAAATCTGCAACTTTAGACCCTTGTTTTAGCATGAAGCGATTCAGCTTAAAGTACTCTTTGTAGGCTAAAAACAAGCTAAATGCCTTTCTTTTTTATATCACTTTATAAGAACATAGTAGATCAAAAACTGAAAAAAATAATCAATTTCAATCTTGAATTTGAGTTAAGGATTTCTCTTCACTATATTAATTTTTAGTAAATATTTATATATTCCCTTTATATTATAAATGGACTTGTGCTCTTTAAAATAAGACCAGTTGGAGCTCTCTGCCATTTATGATTTTTCTTCTACAGATAAAAAGCAAAAAGTGTGTGATTTTCCCACTCTCTGATGGCCAGTTTGGCATGTAAATCCAAAATAGCAGATGTTAAAAAAATGAATCCCAGATTTAAACCCTCAATGGACAAAAAATGAAAATCTTTTAAAAACATCAGCAAACATTCCTGAGTGATTTTCCATGGAATGATCCAACTGTAATGTTGAAGATTGTATAGCACATGACTCATGTCAGTCTAAAATCTTCTTTAATAGTGTAAATACAAACACTATATTTGCCAAGCTGTTTGTATTTAAGCCATTAAAGGAGATTTTAGACTCGTGAGTTGTTTGTTATAATATTTCGATGGTGTTGTAATTGTAAGACCTATGGCTGTGTGAACTGTTAAAGTACAACTCATTTCTTTTGATAAAGACTTGGTCTACCATTCATTTCAGAATATTTCAGATATCTGAGGTGACTTTTAGATTACACCAAAAAAATAACAATAAGATAAAACAAGTGTAAAAAGGAACTAATTTTCCTGTGTCAAGAGGAGCCTGTGATATTCTCAACAGTTGAGAAATTGATAGCTGCTTGGCCCAGATGACAGATGATAATATTCTGCAAATATTTGAATTGCTGCACCTTATTAAACCAGAAGTGGTATGGCTTGAAAACTCCTATAAAAGGGACTTTTATTCAAAATAACTGATTTTAGTTGAGTTGAGTTTAAATATATTTACCTGTTAACATTTATATTGGAAAAACTTATTTTTAATACACATGAACTGTAAATCTCAGAAAACGTATGTGAGGTAAGTGAATTAGGATATAGTTTTCTATATCTACCTTCCTTGAAAAAGTCATCTGATTGATGTGCAAAAGCTTGGAAACATTTATTTCTATTTTGATGCCAATAATTCAGATTACTAATATAGTTTTGCTATTTCATGTATATCCTTTCATAGTTATCTTCATTCTTACCAAGTATATATATGTGAAACAACACTACTAGGGAAGGAACAATACTTTCAGAAAAAGCAAGCAGTGGGGCTATGTGCATACATTCTTTCAACCCGTTCTATGTATTGCAGAAGTTTGTTCTTCAGAGATAGTTTGCTAAATTTTTTGAAATACTGATGTATTAAGCATTTCTATTTGCAATAGTTCATGCACACAACTTCAAGCACACCTATCACATACCTAACATGCTGCCTTTTGTAATTTTGTACTCATGTTCTTTTCTTCAGGCATCCTTAAATTTGATCCACCCATGATATATATAATAATGATCATCACTTTTTATTTAAGTCAAATAAAAAGTGATGATCATACTTTATTTATGTGTTTTCTGGGAATTTCTTATTGAATGCTTCTTACTTTGAGAAATTTCTAAAACATTGCTTACTCACACTACAAAAAAAAAAAAAAAAAAATAAAAAAAAATAAATGGAGCCGGAGATAAAAGTGGCTTGGTAACTTCACCACGATAAAACAGTATCCAGTATTTGGAATTTTTGGCTCATACAAATATTGAATGTGTACAGCTGCCAGAACGCTGCCCAAATTTTGCTCTGCCTGAATTTTCGTTATTATCAGCATGAACAGGAAGCCCAAAGGATGCCCCTTTGAGGCAGCTATTAAAACTGCAGAGGCCAGACCCCCAAGGTACAGTCAAAAGATGTGTTCCAACACAGGTTTGAAGACTGTATGTGGTGCTGAGACAGTTGAAGGAGGGAGTATTTTGAAGGTAACTCAGGTAAAGAGATATATCTGTTGATGTTAATTGTCATCTTTGTTAATGCACATCACCTGATTTTTTTTCTATATTTTCGCACCATTTTAGCATGCACATGTTAAATGATGTAAGTCTTAGGCAGTGTTATGTAAATTTTTTATTATTTGTTACTTGTTAGTTATTCATCAGAGCCTGTTAAGGAGAATTTAAATGAGCTTTCTGATGAAGAAGAAGATGAAGAAGCTACATTTGGAGTCTTTCAAGCTCTTCATGTTTTGCCTCTGTATTCCATTTTATCAACAGATGAACAAAAAAAGGTAAGTTACATTATTTGTCATATCAGCTACTGACATGTAAGAGTACTGTAACTACTCTACTGTTTGTGAAAATTGCAACATCAAGAAAGAATCATACTATTCAAATGAAATTTATATCACTAATTCCTCATATTGCAGGAGGTGACTGATTACATTTTTAGCGCTGTACAAGATTTTTTCGCATCAAAATTCAGTGTCGTGTGAAGCCACCTCGGACAACAATAACAGCCTCTACATGATGTGGCATTGAATGGAAGATGTTTTTGATATCATCCTGGTGAATAACCTGCCAGACTGCTTCTATGCAAAACCAGAGTTTATTTGTGTTGACTGGCAGAGGCAATTGATTGTCCAGTTGCTTAGCCACCATGTCTTCGACATGTTTGATTGGGGACATATCTGGGGAACATGCAGGCCAGGGATGAAGTGATATCTGCCATGCATGGAAGAGGTCTTGGACATTCCAGGACATGCGGCCGAGTATTGTCCTGCTGAAATATAGTGGCAGAACAACTCTGAAGGAAAGGTATCACCTCTGCTTCTAAAACTTCTGATGAATTGCTGGTTGTTAGGGTTCCCTCAATTTGCATCAGGTGAGATTGTGAATTAAACCCAATGGCAACCCAAACCATGACGCTTGGCACTGGGCTGGTATGACACTGCAAGGTGCCATTCACCTCAATGTTTTCAAACATGTATATGACCATCATGGTGCATTAAGTTGAATCATGACTCCTCAGAAAACATAACCAGTTCCTATTCAGTGCGCTAATGTCTGTATTCAAGACCTCATTGCAGCCTGAAACACCTGTGTTTGAGGGTCAAAGGAATGCGTAGCAATTGGCTGCTAGTGACCGGTCCTCTGTTAAGCAGATGATGTCAAACTGTGCTAGAGGACAAAGCCTGACATATGACAGTGTTTCAGTATTGTGCTAACACCATGGATGTCACTGTGAGATCGATCACTACCCTGCAGTAGAGATGTCTGTCATCCTATGCAGTCGGGCGATTTTGTGATCTATTTTCTGGATTTTTGTGCATCCAAGCCACTTCTGTCAACTGAAGCTATGTTCTCATCTCTGTACTGGCATTTCAGCCCATACAAATGGCAATTTCCTAGTAGGAAAATCCAGGTTCTCTCATCCCAACAACCCTTCCTCACTCAAAGTCCATCTGGTATTCATAATGCAATTTTCTTCTGTGATGGGGCATAGTGAGGTACAAGAAACACAGTTTTAACTCAGTGTCAGCTCTTCACTGATTGCAACATCACATCTGAGCCGGCTCTTTATACTGAAGACTGGACAGTTCAGAGAGTGTGCTGCTCCAGAACCTCCTGCACATTTTCACTGACATTTTAATCATTTGCATGTCCAACCTGTTGTACATATCCTGTAAGTTTCAAGCTGATAACAGCAGTCCTTCATGGTATTGCAAGTTTCACAAACAGTGGTATATATTTAATGCTTATTGCATTGTTTTGTAACAGTAGTAAAGTAATTTTGCTATTGTGTGTATTCTATATACATTCATAATCATGAAAGCTGAAGATTATAAATGATTTGTTCCTTAATGTTAAGGTTTATAGGGGACATGTAGCTATTCAAACTATATAAGTTAATAAGTTTAAAAGTATTTGTTTTTTGAAGAATATATAAATGTTGTTTATTAAATGTTCTCTGTGTACTTGTTTGATGGTATATATATCATCATCATCATCGTCAACCATTATCAATCCACTGCTAGACGAAGGTCTCTCCAAGCTTCTTCCACAACAGTCTTATCTTGTGCCAGTCTCCTCCATGTTACTCCCGCATACTTTCAAATTTCATCCACCCATCTCCCATGTGGTCTTCTTCTGGGTCTTTTCCTGTCCCTTGGAATCCAATCTAAAATTTCGACTGTTCATCGATGGTCTGTTCTTCTGGCAGTATGTCCAGCCCATTGCCATTTCAGGGATTTAACTCTGATCACGATGTCTTCCACTCTTGTCATTTTTCGGATCCACGAGTTCCTCTTCTTATCTCTCCTGGTTACACCAAGCATGCATCTCTCCATGCTACTTTGAATTGTCTGCAGCCTTTGTATGTCTCTTTTAGTTAAGATCCACGTCTCTGCACCATACGTAAGCACTGGAAGGATGCATTGATCAAACACTTTTCTTTTAAGACATAATGGCATATTGCTCTTGAAAATTATAACACACACTCACACACACACACACACACACACACACACACACACACACACACACACACACACACACACACACACACACTGATGAGCCATTACATTCTGACCACCTACCCGATAAGCTGCAGGATCCTCTTCCCCCTTTAGCCCACAAAACAGCAGCAAGGCATCGGTTCAATGAGGTGGTGATAGGTATCCTGGGGTACCTGGTACCATAATGTCAACAGCAGGTACTCCAGTTCCTGTACATTTTGGGGTGGTGGTGATTTAGCGCGAACACGCTTTTTCAAGTCGAACTACAAATTTTTGATTCGGGTCATGTCAAGGTGAATTTGGAGGTCTGGACATTAACAGAAAGTCACCAGCATGTTCCTCGAACCGCCCCTTTATGATTCTGGCAGTGTGGCATGGTGCATTATCCTGTTGGAATGGCCATCTCCAGCAGGGAACACAGTTGCCGTGAATGGGTGAACTTGGTCTGCAATGATGTTTAGATACCTGACAGTTGTCAGGAATTGTGCCATTGGGGTAATGGGGCCAAATGTGTCCCAAGAAAAACATCGTCCACACAGTGGTGGAAAGTTTGTGCCAATTGTGCTGAACTGCGCCAATTCCATTATCTCGTGCCAAACTGCTACAAATTATGAAAAAATTTAATAATTGTGCCCAACTGCAACGAAATGGCAATCCACAGCAAAAACTGGTGAGCGAAAGAAATGTTTTAAACACTGCGAATCAAATGACGTTTTTTTTAAGGTCTGTGCGTAATTTGGTTAAACATGTAACAACGCTTAATCAACACGTACTGCCAATCTCTACATTTCGGAATATTTTTCACCTACCTTCTAATTCAATGTTTTATTCGGCATAAGTGACAAATAGGTTTCGCAATGTTGGTGGAGCTTTTAGAGGAGAAACGATGCTGTACGTTATTAAATCCTGGTAAAGATTGTTTAGAGAAGATTTGGTGGTCTTTCGGAGTGTTGTGCAATTGAGATTGTTTATATGTCATTTCCTGCTCTTTGGGATTGCGTAGTTTTTTCGTTGCGGGCGAAGTGCGCGATTACATAAATACAGCTGATGGTCAGTCGTTAGCTATTTTGTTGACGCAGAACATGACTGAAAATGGCTCTACCCTGGCAGCATACAATGGTTCTGTTTCTGAAGGATTCATGCCAACTTTTACGGATTTTCCGTAGTTTGTACGGATTTTCACTCTATCTTACGGTTTTATGGAAGTTACCCAAAAAACTACTGAATAGCCCATGCAAGATCCCTGCATGCAATTTTCTATTTTTTACCGTCTTTTGGTCGAAAAAACGCACTTTACAGAAAGTCCCTATACGCCTTCAATGTTCTGACTTACCCCGCCAACGGAGGCGGAGCAGCTCATCGGACGCTGTTTGTCATGTGATTCCCCATACAGCCGTTTGAGAGTGCTGTGCGCAAATACTGAAAGGAAGCTCAGCTCAACGCCTTTTGCAAACTCTTTACATTGATTACACGTGGCTTTGTGCTTGTGAAAATTTCAGTGCAAATGTTTTAACCCATTCCATTCGACTGTCGGGTGATACCCAACATTACAAAATCGGCGAATAGCTAGCGCCGCCATGCCGATGATGCCTCTGTAGCTCATGTTAGCGCTCGTGAGACATTTCTTTTTTGCCGAATAGCTCGTGTGTCATCCGCCACGCCTGTGACACCTCTATAGCTCGTTTGTCGGCGTTCGTGAGACATTTCTTTTTCCCCAAGTAGCTCATGTGTCATCTGCCATGCCTGTGGTACCTCTATAGCTCATATGTTGGGGCTTGCGAGGCATTTCTTTTTCACCAAATATCGCGCATGTCAAGTGTCATCCTCCATGCCGATGACGCCTCTATAGCTCTCATGTCGGCGCTCGCAAGACATTTCTTTTTCGTCGAATAGGTCGGTTGTCACTTGCCACGCTGATGTTGTCTCTATAGTTCGCATGCAGGGGCGGCTCGTGAGGCATTTCTTTTTAACTGAACAGAGAAAGAAAAACGTCATCCGCGTGTCGGGTGTCATCTGCCGTGCCGATGACGCCTCTACAGCTCGCATGTTGGTGCTTGCGAGACATTTCTTTTCGCCGAATAGCTTGGGTGTCATCCGCCACACTTGTGACGCCTCTATAGCTCGTATGTTGGGGCTTGCGAGACATTTCTTTTCGCCAAACATCGCACGTGTAGGGTGTCATCCTCCGCCTCTATAGCTCGACGCTCGCCAGACATTTCTTTTTCATCAAATAGGTCGGGTATCACTCACCACACTGATGGCGCCTCTATATCTCGCACGTCCGGGCTCGCAAGGCATTCCATTTTCATTGAAGAGAGAAAAAGAATCTTCATTGGCCTGTTGTGTGTCACCCACTATGCCGATGATGCCTCTATAGCTCGCCAGACATTTCTTTTTCGCCGAATAGCACACGTATTAAGTGTCATTTGCCACACCTCTATGGCTCGCGAGACATTTCTTTTTGCCGAATAGTTCGCGTGTCAAATGTCATCTGCCATGCCTATGATGCCTCTGTAGCTCAGTTGTCATCCGCCACGTCTGTGATGCCTCTATAGCTCATATGTCGGGGCTTGCGAGACATTTCTTTTTCGCCGAATATCGCGCCTGTCTAGTGTCACCCTCCATGCCGATGACTCCTCTATAGCTCCCATGTCGACGCTCACGAAACATTTCTTTTTCGGCGAATAGTTAGGGTGTCACCCTCCATGCTCATGATGCCTCTATAGCTCGTATATAGGGGCTGGCGAGCCAAACTGAGCTTTTACTGCTAAGTTGTGGCTTCTACTGCAGAAAAAATAAAAACATGAGAGCTGGGTGAAAAGTTATTCGAGTGGAAAGGGTTAATTTAGATTAAAACGAAATGAAACGTAGCAGTGAAGTAGCTGTGACAACAAAAAGAACGAAGTCAGATAAAACTTATCATCTAGTGTGTCGCAATATATATATGGCCTATTTATGAGGCATCTAAAGTTTTGCCAAATCACGTTTTGTAATTATAAAAATTAATTCTAAATCCGTTTTAATGGTGTAAAATAATAAGCAGACAGCAAGCTTTCACTAACTCAAGTGGTGAAAGCTTGCTGTAAAAAAGCTGAGTGGTGAAAGCTTGCTGTCTGCTTACTCATTATTTTACACCATTAAAACGGATTTGGAATTAATTTTTGTGATTATTTTGCCGTAATCTACCCAATTCTTATTATTTTGCACGTTTTGTAAGTCATGTGGCTACGATTTTAGCATAGCGCATGGAGGCCGTGATAATTGTAGGCGTCATGTGGAGAGCAAGAAGCACAATGATCATATCAAGAGACTAAGTGGCGGTGTGAGTAAAATTAATGTAACCAAAAAACTTCTGACAGCTTATAAAGAATCCTGGAAAAAATATCAAGAGCGGATTAGTGCTGAAAAAATGCAGCAAAATAAGTGAAAAAGAGAAGAAATTGAATGTTCACAAGGTGATTTGAAACGGGAAGAAGCTGAACTTTTGCAGCAGCTGGATTCCTTTCAGAAAATGTTAAACAATGCTGAAATGAACATTGAATGTGGCATAAAAAAAAGTGACATGAAGACAATAGAAAGTGGGCAGGTACTGTATAATTAAAAGAAGCAGAACAAACATTGCTAACTATCTTAAAAAATTAGAAAAAATAGAAGTTATCAATTAAATATTGAGAAAAGCAGCAAAAATTTTTAAAATTAAACATTTTTTGTAAAATAAATGATTAATAGAATCCTGCTATGGTTACAAATTTTTTGATCTATTTGAAAACTAAAATCTTTGTATATGTGTTTCAATGCAAGATGTTTTAAATTTGAATAGGATGCATCTAGTTCCAAAACATTTTTTGCTTAAGAGTTTATTGTATCTACTGATGTTTTACCTGCTTCAGAAAAATGTTTTCTTACACCAAATATGTATTTTATCTGCTCCAAAAATTCATTTTGTTCCTAAAAAAATGTATTTCACCTACTCCAAAAATGCATTTTGCTGCTCCAAAAATATAATTCACCTGCTCCAATACTGATTTTGCAACTTTCCATAACTGTCCACAGCATAACACCTCTGCCGCCGCCTGTTTCAACTCAACAGTGCATTCAGGTGCAATAGCCTCCATTGGTAATTGGTGTATCTGCACTCTGCCGTCTATGTAATGCACCAGGAATCTTGATTCATCAGACCAAGCCACTTTCTTCCAATCATCCACAGTACAATCTTGATGATCTTGGGCCCATTTCATGCGCTGTTGTCGATGATATGCAATTAGCATGGTGACCCTCCTGGGTCTTTGTCTATGCAGTCCCATGTGCAGAAGGCTGTGATGAACTGTGTGCTGTGACACATTGCACTGATCACCACTGTTGTAGCTGCAGGTGATGTGTCACACTGTGTCCCTGCTGTTGCTGTGAACAATGCATGGCAGTCTCCGCTCCCTTCTGGCATCATTAAGCTGCGGGCGACACATGGCTGGACAACGGTTCATCATTTATCCATCTGTGCACCACTTTTGATATGTACTCACTACAGCAGCACATGAACAACCCACAAGCCGCCCCATTTCCGAGATTGTAGTTCTGAGGCATTGTGCCATCACAATTTGTCCTTTATCAAACTTCGATAAATCGGGAGCTTTTCCCATTCTGCTTCCGAACACTCTACTAACCGAAAAGCTGGTCCTCGGGTTGTATATATATTGCTCTGTGAACTTCACCTGTCCTACCGTTCGGTCTCCAGGAGAGCTCATTTCTCCAGGCTGGGGTTGGTCATTATGTAATGGCTCATTGGTATATATATTGCTTGCTTTACTAAATGTTTTAGCATTAAATGGCTTACATTAAACAGCTAAAAGGAGTTCCATAGCTGTGGGGAGGGCAATATGTTGCAGTGTCACTGATGTGATTTTATATTCTATTTGAATTTCCTTTATTCTTATGTGCTTGTAACCATGAATAGATTTTATTTTGTAGGGTTATGCCCCATTATAAATTTTTGAGAGAGGCATTCCTCTTTTACTACAAAGAAAGGTAACTATGTTTGTAGATCCAAGAGATCTAATTTGCCATGATTATTATGATCAAGCTGCAGATCACACCTTTATGAAAAGCAATATAAACATGAAAGTTTCAAGTTGGGAAATCAATTAATAAAACATGCAGGAATATTTATTTGACTGCTTGAAGTTATGCTAAACTATATAATATGAGAAGGGTGGAAAATAATCTTTTTTTAACTTCATAGCAAAAACAGTTTGTTTGATGTAAAGAAAGAAACACTGCTACTAGTCAGCGTAACTGTGGTCTTTGTACATGCTCCTGTGGGGCATATTATTTCAAATATTGATCCAGCTTCATGATGTGTTCATAGTCCCAGTTCCTTGTTCTTTCATTTTCTAGTTTGATGTCATTGCTGTTAAATGATTGACAGGGTAAATATTGTTCTATAAGTGTAGTTAGAATGGAAAATAAAGAAATTATAAGTGTAGTTAGAATGGAAAATAAAGAAATAACCTGTTTGATGCAATATGGTATAATAAATAATTATGAACCTGACTCAGAATGTAGAGCACATTGTTCTACAAAAATAAGAAATAGGGTTGCAATATCTTGTATTGTGGTAAAAAAAGAAAGAAAAACTTTTAAATTTCGTACCCTTAGAGACAAATAATTTAGAAAGTAATGGAGGTGAAAAAAAGGGAAAGAAGGAAAAAGTTTTAAAGATTAATACCAGATAGCACCACAGCCATCAATATCCAAAATAAATAACCAATTACAGGAAGCCATATGAACAGATTACAAGGCCTGACCAAAAAGTGTCCCTTGCAAGGTAAACAGGTACTGCCTTGGTTCACGACCTTTGAAAATGAATCCTTAGGGTGGTTTTGATCTCAGCAACATTTTATTCAGAAACTAAATGATTTTTCTTCATATATAATGAATTGGGCATGGAGAATGGAGTTTGTCCAGATACAATAACTTTAAAAATTTGCAAAAAATAAAAACATTTGTGAAGAATATGGTCCTAGAATTCTTGACTACAATAAATTCTTTAAGTGTCAGGACAGATTCCAGAGTAATATCTATGGAAACATATAAGGTTTTGATTCAAGTTTGTACATAAATATATTGGAAAAAAAATTCTCAAAAATTTAATCTTTTGATGTTTATGTATATTCAGGGTGAATCATTTTTTAACTTACGCTGCATGGTTTGTACCCTTCTTGAAAACCTTGAAAATTCTTTGAATAAAAAAAGTTCATTTTCAAGTCCTTGAAAGTACTTGAAGATGTTTAAAGCTCTGTAAATAGTACTTGAAAATTTGTTTTGTTTTTTAAGTAATGATATGAAAAAGCATATGTTAAATAATTGTTTGTGCTAAAATGATGTATAGGAGATTTCTGTGTACTTTTGATAAAAACACCAAGCTGATCAAATAGTGCAGAACTTGCGTCAACCCAGGGGAGTGTGTGGACAGCTGATGCCTTCGCTATGATATCACTACAGAGTAAAGTGTCAGCCATGTGAATAAAATAAGTGGAATGATGTATTCGCAAATTGTGATGGGTTTCTGTTTACTGTGATTAGGGACCTGTTCTTGTTGGAGGGTGGAACTTCCAGGAATTGCTTGTGCTTCATGCATGGACCCTTCGTCTCTTGGCTGCATCAAAGCATCAAAGTCATGCATCAAAAATAAAAAAGTTAAAGCAAACAGTGAGTGTCGTTCCAGAAGATGAATACGAAAACAATGTACTCTTTCAAAATATTCCACAAAATAAAATGATTTCGAAAAACGCCAAAACAGAGGGGGAATTCCAAGTTAATAAAATATAGCAACTGGGGACAAGGGGTTAATAGGCAGATCATTGAAGGTGTGTCCACCTCATCTAGTTTGAACTTACTAAAATACCTACCTACTGATTGACCAACAGTACACACATATGATAATTCGGGTTTAAAAAGTCCTTGAAAAGTGCTTGAATTTATTTTGCTTGGAAGAGTACGAACCTTGACGTTGCTGGGTCATCCATGTTAGATCATCCAGGGCATGTCACCCACCCATCTCAGATTTTTGTGAAAATTGGTACAAAGTATTGTACTGGTGAGATATGAAACCTGTTAAAACTTTAGGCCAGTCAGTCCAGTAGATCTTGAGTAATGCCACTTTAAAAATTGGGTAGCTCTGCTTTTCAAGTTTTTGTGCTGTGAAGAGTTTTCACAACTACACTGTAGGACAAAATAATTCATAACTTCACAACTAATTGTTGCAGCCACATATATTTTTTTCTTAAATGATCTGCATGATCCATACATTTGAGAACAACTTGTTTCTGCACATATTTTGAACTAAAAGAACGCTTTGTTTTAAAATTTAATGACAAACAACATGGAAAAATGAGGCCACATTTTTATTAAACAAAACATTTTTTTTTCAAAATGAGCCGCCACTTCAAATTTGCTAAAAATATTTTTATGTGTGTATTATAATGTAACCTTTCAGCAGGAGGAAAAAAAAAATACATTGGGCAATTCGCAATTTTACCGAGGAAAAAAATAAAAATAAAAATTGGCGTGTTTTTATATGGAGCATTCAGACATGATATTACTCAATTTTTTAATTAAGTCGTTGCTTGACCATTTTATACACCTCCCCCATCCCCCATAGTTTAGCCCTATCGGAGAGTAGCTCAAAACAATTTTTATTTTATTTTTATTTGTCACCATCTTGGATATAGGCTCATTTTTCTTTTCTGCGGCACGCCAAAATAGGGCCTCACAATGATTTTGAAAAAAGGCAATTGCTTTCCTCTTATTGTAGATCAGAAGTTTTGGTTTTCACTGCCTTTTTAAAGAGGACATTTTAGGCTTACAGGAAATGTACAGAAATGATAGAAATTTTTTTTTAACCTTGCTTAAAATGGTGTTGAAATCTGCAATACTCGCAAGCATAAATCAGCATTTTTGATGGACTGTTAAGGTGACTGGGAGTTGGAACCTCAAGTTGGGAATTTTTGTGTAATAACTATGGCTAGTAGTTTTCAGCTATGGAGAACTTAATTCTGGTTTTGCCCCCCCCCCTGAAAGTTGCAAAATGTTTGACTTTTGCAGATTTTAAGGTTACATATATCAAAAGAGGGACCATATATATATATTTCCCACCAAGGATACCTCTACCGGTACTCAACAAACCTGTGAGTTTCATTTTGTGTTTCAAACTGTAGAAATTACAGGCTCTGAAATATTTGTGAATAAATGGTAACATTTCAGCACTCGGAAATGCACAAAAACAGATGGATATTTATGCTTATTTCTGTTTTCAAAATATTTTTTAAGTCTTATGGAATTATATTTTAAACACCTTTAACTACCAAATGCTATATGTACAATTTATACATAAGGTAAATAAAAAAACTTAAAAATTCCTTACCAGAGCATATTGTACAGTTTGTGATTCACAAACTTTAGCAGCAACACTTGTCTAGATGTATAGCCTTACTTCTGTGAGTATGCTTGCAACTCACTATATTTGTTACTGTTGAATTTAATATTTTGAACAATTTCAATTTGTAACTGATCAAAACGCTAGCCTAGCCTGCAACAAAGCCGTGCTCACAATCACCCAAAGTTTTTTTATAGTTGCTGTGCTTAAAAATAATCGCCAATTGTGATAAAAGTGACCGACAAAGCCACCTATGCTATCCCAAGCTCTTTTTTTTTTTTTTTTTAAGAATACAAGCAACTGCAAAGATTAGGTGTCTCTAAATTTCTTACTAATTTTAATAACAATATAAATTAATGCAACAAACCATTTTATGAGTTGTTATTTTGACATTCAATGGTACATTTATGTATGATTTATTAATGAATTCTTCTTTGGTTACATAAGAGATAAATTAATTCTTTTCTCTGTCAGTTTGAATTAAAGCTAAACACAATTACTAATTTTCATATGAAAATAAACTTTGATTGAACCAGTTCTTCAGCCTGTTTGGATAGGCTGTATGTTCTTCCTGTTGTAGTGTTTACCTCGACCAAACATAATATATGTGTCAGAGGGTTCACAATCATTATTAGGCCAGTAAAAAGATAGAGGAGGCCCATGTGGATGCATGAATCGAACAGTCGCATCACCTTCATCATTGTTAATCTTTTCAACAAATCCCACATACCAACAGGAATCATATACACATGCTACCCAGCAGTTAGCATGTAACTCATCTTGAACATTAGTTACACTGATTTCAGAAATAATACTGTAATATTTATCAGAACTTAATCGCTTAGCACCAATTCTGAAATTGGGAAGTTGTGTAAAGTGATGCATTTTGTGTATACCAGGAAGAGCTTTTGCTTTCTCAAAACGGGGACTAAGCTAGTTACGCACTTTGTTCATCTCTTCTGCACACACAAAGAAAAATGTAATTTCCTTTATATTATTTTGCAGAAGTTATACATTGTTGCAGCAGATGTTATTTGTTGAGCTAAAGGTCGCTGCAAACTGGCTTAGCCTTTATACAATCTGCACCAATACCACCACATGGTGATTTGCCATGGCTTTTTGCAAAAAATGACCACTTCCTTACCAATCTAAAAAATCCTGTTCATGATAGCACAAGTTCAGAAAATCTTTGCAGTTTTTATATTGTGCAGAACAACCATCAGTGAAATACTCAATATTTCTCACAATCTGTGGTAATGCACAACCTTTTTCCTAAACTGAAGGGAGTAGAAACATCCACAATGACTAGAAATTTTAGTAGGAGGCAAAAACAGAGATAGCAAGTGAGGATAGAACTTTATTTTGAAGTCCTGTAAGGAGAAATGATTGGGGGTGGGAGAGGGGACTCAACATTCAATTAGTACTTATGGCAAGCATTTGATTATTGATACAAAAAGTTTAGGTTGGATTTTTTTTTTTTTTTTTCATTTTCTTACAAGTATTTATGTGCACTGGATGAAAAACTAACTAAAGAAATTCCTGTACCTTTAAATTGCTTTTATTTGATTGCACATTTAATATAAAAATAGAATATTTCTCCTTGTTGAGTTTATGTACTATGTACTTATGAAAAAATCTGAAGATCAAAAATAAATTATTTTATTTGCTGATGATCTGAAACGCATGTGTGCATGCGAGCACGTGTGCATGTGTGTGTTCTCCCAGACTCCCAAAACTTTTGATCTACAATAAGAGAAAAGCAATTGCCTTTTTTCAAAACTATTGTGAGGCCCTATTTTGGCGTGCCGCAGAAAAGAAAAATGAACCTATATCCAAGATGGTGGCACATAAAAATAAAATAAAAATTGTTTTGAACTACTCACCGATAGGATTAAACTATGTGTAGGAGAGGTGTATAAAAAGGTCAAGCAACCACTTAATTAAAAAATTGGGTAATATCATGTTGGAATGTTCCATATATAAAACACACCATTTTTGATTTTTTTTTTCCTCGCCAAAATTGTAAATTGCCCAAAGTATTTTATTCTCCTGCTGAAAGGGTACATTATAATACACACATGAAAATATTTTTAGCAAATTTGAAGTGGAGACTCATTTTGAAAAACATTGTTTTGTTTAATAAAAATGTTGCCTCATTTTTCCATGTTGTTTGTCATTAAATTTTAAAACAAAGTGTTCTTTTAGTTCAAAATATGTGCAGAAACAAGTTGTTCTCAAATATATGGATCATGCAGATCATTTAAGAAAAAAAAAATATGTGGCTGCAACAATTAGTTGTGAAGTTATTAATTTTTTTGTCCTGCAGTGTAGTTGTGAAAACTTATAGCGTGAAAACTTTAAAGACAGAGCTACCCTATTTTTAAAGTGGCATTACTCAAGATATACTGGACCGACTGACCTAAAGTTTTAACAGGTTTCATATCTCACCAGTACAATACTTTGTACCAATTTTTGCAAAAATCTGAGATGGGTGGGTGACATCTCGTGAAAATGCTGGGAGATTTGACATGGAATAACCCTCCTGGGATGTACTTGTTTATTTTTATACTTACAGCTTGGTGATAATGAAGTCAGAAGTAATGGAGAATTAATGTCGAAAGTGTCAAAAACAAAAATTTACCATCGTTTAAAAATCTGTAAGAGTATGCTACATTTATACACACTGTCATTTTGACTTTGGTTTTATCTAATTAGTCAAAATTTTTTTGATTTCCAAGTGGATATCCATAGCCTGTAAGAGGGATAGTCAGCCAGAAACCAAACTGGTAGAAAATCAAAATCAGGCTGGTAACAGAATTGTGGTACAAAAGATTTTTCTTTTCTTCTTTAACTGGAATAAGTGGTCAAAAAGTGAAGAAACAGTAACAGGGCAATCGAAAACTTGGTCCTCCATTTTCAGTAATGTTGAAACAAATACAAGAAAACTATTGAATAAACATAAATACAAAAGTTAGAAGACAAATGGAAGACAGCAAGTACTCTTCTTTCTACTGATTGGGAATATTTCACATATACCATTTTACAGTTTTGATGTAAGTGTATTTGCTATGCAATTGCTTAACTAGTCACATGCAGAGCACATGCCACAACTATACTCCTAATTCCAGGATTTATATGATCATTTTTTATATCTCACAGTTTAACAGTCTTGTTAAGCCTCAAAAACTTAGATGTAGCAGCTTATCATTTGTTTGGTGTTGTCATTGTTTGAGAATATCACGAAACTGAAACCAAGGAACAAATGTAGTGTTTATATCTTACCTTATTACCCAACCCGAATGCTTTCTAACATTCTAATGATTTGGTTACTATACAGATTTGGCAGTGTATTGCCATTATAAGTTGCATGTTTTTTTGGTTTTTTTTTAATAGTCTGACAACATTCCTACAGATAGCACATAACTGATTATGTTTCTGTAAGTTTTTAGTTCCTAATTGTTGTATGTGAATCTTTTTTTTTTCTGTACTGCAGGGCTTATTAAGAAGAGATGCTTCATCCTATTAATATTTTTGTTTCTTAATACTGTTTTGTATTGGTATGAAAATTTTAATTGTATGAACTCTTCCAGGGGAAGAGTTCATACAATTAAAATTTTTCTAGCTAATGGGAATATGCTTTGATTTGCAGTTGATGATGATAGATGTTGTCATGTTGGTTCTCCCTCTCCTTGTCAGTAGCCATGTCATTAGCTGCTGTGAGGAGGAATCTCATCCCATTCGGCCAGTGGTGGTCTTCAAATTGTTTCACTGTCATGAACACTGAGTTTCCATTGTGTCAGCTCAATCTTGTAAAATGTTGCCTTGTTTGTTCTGTTTTTGTTGAGATTTTTCTAAAATGTGAAGCTTCAAGCTTTCATAGAAGCAAGCTCATGAAGATGAAGCTACTGGAATTATGTGGTATGAACAAATTTGGTTGCTTTCTACTGCCAGAAGATGTTCATCCGGCCATGAAATGAAGCAAAAAAGATAGAACCTGGCAGAGAATTAGGAAAATTATGATGTATCAAGACTCACATATTGGGGGAAATGGAGTGATTTGGCTGAAAGGTGGGAGCACAGTTTCAGAAAGCTTATATTTCTGTTGATGCAGTGATGACTCTTGCATTCTGTTAAATTTGGTTGCTTTCTACTGCCAGAAGATGCTCATCCGGCCATGAAATGAAGCAAAAAAGATAGAACCTGGCAGAGAATTAGGAAAATTATGATGTATCAAGACTCACATATTGGGGGAAATGGAGTGATTTGGCTGAAAGGTGGGAGCACAGTTTCAGAAAGCTTATATTTCTGTTGATGCAGTGATGACTTTTGCATTCTGTTTCACAGAAAGCTCTTCATGCAACCATTCGATGCATTAATTTGTATTATTGAGATGAGCTATGCGAGGAGGTAATAAGACTCAAGAGGCCAAAAGTTCTTACCTGTACATAGTTTTTAGTAAATGTTTTTAACTCTTATGTGTTTTTAATACTTATGAGTGTGAATCGTGCTTTGAGGATAAAGTACTATTATACTGGTGTTTATTCTGACACGAATTGAAAATACTTCTTTAATAAGACCCATTTCTTGCAGAAAAGATTTGTTCTGTTTGTACAAACAAAATGTTTTCCCTTCTGAACAGCTGCTCCAAAATGCATGTGGAAACAGCTGCTCCAAAATGCACGTGGAAACAGCTGGTCCAAAATGCATGAGGAAACAGGTGCTCCAAAAGATATGCAAAAACAAGTGCTGCGAAAGATATGCGAAAACAGGTTCTAATAACATACTAGAAAAAAATATATTTTTAAAGACCATTCCAAATATAAAAAAGCCTCTTAAGGAACCAAATGAGCTAACATTGGCAGGGTGCTGTCAAAGGCCACAGGAGCAAGTTGCAAGACATTGGTGAAATTTCATCAAGAGTTGTCGAGTGATAAAATGAATGTGACAACATCTAGTGTCATCAACTGCAAATAACAAGTTGTTCTTGTTGACTAAATAAAACCCTACACAGTTGTCTCAAAGAATAATCAATACTTATCCGTCATTACTGTGATCATATGCCAGACCTCCAGGTTGATGTCAAAAACAGTGATTTATATTAATATCATACTTTTCACCACAAATTTGGTTGTTCTGTTTTAGAATTTGTATAATTTTGTAATATAAGAAATACTTATAAATCAGTGACTTGTATAATTTTGTAATACAAGAAAGGTAAGAGTTGATTATCTCGATTTTTGTACCTTGTCACATAATAATGCAGTATGGTTTAAATATAGTGTTATCACAATACCATTGTGGTTTTTCATTTTATGTTCTCATGAGTAACATTTTTATGGACTTGTTTGTTGTGTAGGTTTTTAAACCACCACCAGATGATTCTCGACTATGTGTTGTTGCAACAAATATTGCAGAAACATCAATCACTATACCGGGGCTAAAATATGTTGTTGACACAGGCAAAGTAAGAATTTCCAAATTTGTCAAAACTTTTCTTTTAATATGGCCATGTCTTACGTGAAATAATACCTTGATTTTTTTTAAGTATGTGTATATGCATACATATTCTTGTTTTCAATATGAACATCTCAGAAATAAATCCTATTTTATATGCTAATCAATATCAAATGCAGCAGGGTGTTTCTGTTCAGACTGAGAAAGATCCATATACTGAACTTTGTTCCCATATACTGAACTTTGTGTGCAGTGAATTGAAGTAATTACAAAAAAAAAAAAGTATCTAGTTTCACTCTCCACCTTCACAGTATATAGACTAGAAGGTATCTGTTTGCTAGGAGGGCTGTCTAATCAGCCTAAGGGTAAACTAGCTTGCAACATTATTATGTAAAGTGGCCAACTTGAACTAACACAGAAAAGTACTTGCCAGGAAGTACCCTGGGTAAGTGAGCTTCTTACTGTCCACTTTGAAACCAGCAATGTCGGGCGTGAAAAATAAAAAGAATAAAAAAAAAAAAGCTCAGTAATAGGGAACAAAGGGATTTTGTCATGGCTGTAAAAGGAAAAATAGCAATGTCTTCAAATATAAGTGTAGAGAGGTTAAATTGGAGTGTATTATTGTAATGGTAATCAATGAAAAAGAATATGGGTTAGGTAAGAAATTAACATAGTTCAGCCTAAAATATGTTCATATTTATGATATCGAAAAGCTTTTGACTAGAACAATAAGGCCTTGGTGTCATATTTAACGTGTTTCATTCAGTAATGAAGGTGACTCAAGCTGACTTGGTTTAACATTTGCTAATACAATGGGTACCAAGTTGATTAGTTTAGAATCTGTGTATGAGAGAATTGTTAAGAAAGCATAAATTTATGTATAAGAGG
The DNA here is from genome assembly GCA_039090855.1 of Macrothele yani. Classification (NCBI taxonomy): domain Eukaryota; kingdom Metazoa; phylum Arthropoda; class Arachnida; order Araneae; family Macrothelidae; genus Macrothele; species Macrothele yani. Next base: position 104,758,865 of record CM076995.1, read on the forward strand.
ACTGATTAGAACATCACTAGAACACAAAATCTTAGGCTACTAACCTTTAATATCATTGAACTAAACAAAGAAGATAACACATATACCTGGATGAACTGAGATTTTCCTGTGATGACAATATAAATCCAGTTGAATTGTAAAAAATCACTTTGTGTGTGTGTGTGTCCAAACTATAGCAACCAGTACAGTAGCTTTGTATCTACATGAAGCCACTGTATGGGTTGCTGTAATTTAATTACTGTGTCACCTCATGCAAATTCAGCAATTTTCACTTAAAAATGATGTGAATATGCTTTATAATAATAAACTCACACACTGCTTTATGGCATTTTCTTGCCTTGTAAATTGTCAACATATTCCCATAAACTCATGCCCACATTCTCTCTCTAGTAAAGCTTATCTTCCTGGAAACAATGATATATGCTTTTGTCCAAAGAGATATGGTCACTTGACACATTCATTTGGGAGAAATGCTGCTTTTTGGCTACAGTTAATTCTGAATTGCTGGGGGGAAAATTGCTGGCTCGAAGTATAAGTGCAGCCACTCATCTCTAATGAGAATTCTGTGTGCATTTGATGCTATGATTTTTAAAGCTAGAGTAGTTGTGTGAGTAAGTAGGATTAAGATGTGTTGGTTAAAACTAAATGGAACAAAAGGATGATGTTCTTGCATATTTAAAAAAATGGCATTGGAAATTAGCACTAAGAAAACACGAGTACATAATGTTTAAATTTGGAGCAGCTGCTTGTAAAAAGTTATGCAAAAAACTGTAACCAACTTATGCTCAGGCATTAAAGCCATAATTTCTAACAGTTTTTGGGCAAAAATGTATTAATATTTACTTTGTTAGAAGAGAAGTGTTGAAAAACGAACACTTTTAACAGGAACAGAAGTGTTAACTTCGTAACACTTCTCCTGTTGTTACCCTCTTCCTTCTAAGTTTATATTACTATATTAAAAGAGATTAAAGGAATGTGATTAATGCTAATATAGGTTTTGAAATAAGCTCTGTTCACCTTCAGGTGAGTTGTGACTTGTATTCCTTAAATAAATTGCCAAGCATTTGGAGACCCTTTAAAATGCTAACACATACATGAATTTACGAACTGGATAATGTTGAAATGATGCAAAATTTTTTAGCTGAGACTGAAATAAATTGTTATATTGAAACTGTTTCTACTTACAGTGTCATTGAGTTATACAAAAGAGTTTTGACATGCATTGTCAAACCTCCAAGCATGGCATATTGAATGGCACTATGTGAAAATAAGGCAGTGAAAATGTTTTAGTATACAGAATAAATAAGAAAAGTTGTGAAATGAAGTTAGGGGTGGGGATGAGGGATGGACTTGTATACTGAAATAAGGTCATGATATTTGGTATAACATGGCCAGAAATTCTCAAAATTCCTTTAAGACCCCCCCCATGATTGTTTAAGTGTGTGAGAAAGGCATAGTTCATAAAGTATGTTAGAAAAATGCACAGCGTTTAAAATTGTAGATATTTTAATAGGTGAAATTATTTCAGAGCGTTTGAACAAAAATCTGGTGGTAAATAGTATGGGCGATATAAATATATATATATATATATATATATAGGTGTGATGATTAATGTAATAACTACTGTAATATGACCAACAGTACATTTCCGGTTTGATAAGTTTAGTAGAAGAATGTATGCACATGTTCTTCATGTTTTTAACTTTTTGCACATTATCACTCTGCTACTACAGGATGATCGTAAACTCACGCAACCCAAAGTTTGAATTTTCAATAATTGTTGCTAAATCGTTATAATAATTCTTTCTACCACTAGATGTCACTACCATACTGTTAGGAAGTATCAGTGAAGCCGAAGTCACTGTGATGTATACAGGTTGTTCATAGTGTAAGTTTCGTTCATTGTGGAGATGAAATGTCTTTTTCCCAGATGCAATGAATTTTCATTCTGGAAAGTTATTTCGCAACTCGTATTATACGGATGTGTTGCGGAGGAATTTCGCAAGAAATTTCCAGGTACAGCAGTCCCCAATAAGTCCACAATATTGCGATTAGTGCAGCGTTTTCGGGACACTGGATCTGTTGAGGATAAAAAACGCTCCAGGAGACCCTCCATTTTGACTGACCATAAAGTGGATAAGGTAAAGCGAGCACTGCAGCAGTCGCCACGAAAAAGCCTTCGGAAACTTGCCATGCAATCATCAATCTCATACGGTAGTGCTCATAAAGCTGCGAGATCGTTACATCTTCATCCATATCATATTCGCGCAGGGCATGAGCTCAAGGCCCCAGATACATGCAAACGAATACACTTCTGCTGATAGTTGCGCTCATTCCTTGAACAACGTGGAATACAGGGTCTGGATACAGTTTTCTTCAGTGACGACGCCTGGTTTCACCTCGGAGGTTATGTCAACAGTCATAACAATATGATTTGGTCATGTGAAAATCCACATGTTTTTCTTGAAAAAGGTTAGCATTCGAAAGAACTTGATGTGCGATATCACGCCGTCACATAGTGTGACCAATTTTTTTTAAACAGCTGTGGATAGTCTCGTCTACCAAGACATTATCACACAGTTTGTGGCACTCCTTCATGTCAGCGAATGACATTGTTGGCTCCAGCAAGACAATGTCATTCGGCTCCACATGCCACATGTTAGTTAGTACCGTCAATTTTTTGCGAGATTTTTTCAGTGAACGCCTCATCTCCAAAGATCCCCAGATTTATCGCCGCTCGACTTCTTTCTTTGGGGGTTTCTCAAAAGTGTTGTGTATCACAATAATCCTCACACCCTGGATGAACTTAAAATGAACATCACAACAGCGATTGAAAACATCAGTGTGGAGGTGCTTCACAAGGTGTCATCAAACTTGGTAAAAAGAGCGTGTGTTTGCATTCACAAACACGGAGCCCACTTTGAACATATGTATAATGAGGTTTCCCTTCTTTTGTTGTTATAAAGGTAAATTGTAGCTTACATTTGACGATGTTTATTTTTTTTAACAATTGTAATTAACCTCATAAATTTTTTTTTTCTGGGTTGCATGACTTTATGATCACCCTGCACCTGTCCCATATTTCATATCTAAATTAAATTGAGGAACTTGTATTATGAACTAATGTAATTTGTAATTTCAAATTACAATAAGTTCGTAATATAAGTTTTCTGATTTAATTGAGGTATGAAAAATGGGACAGGTAGTGGCAGAGGTGATAATGCGCAAAAAGTGAAAAACAAAAAAGAACATGTACATACATTCTTCTACTAAACTTATCATATTTATTGCTTGTTTTCCCCTGCCTTATTAATATAAGAGCGATTTAGTGTATTTCCGGTTTGGCTGACTAGGCCTTGACAACTGCAAATTTGGGTGTGCAGAATTTTACAAATAAATAAAATGAAGGTATAGCAACAAATTTACAAAAAGAGGAGGGGACCCCTCAACTTTCCACTCACAAGTGATTGGGTGTCCAGTAGTTGGGGTCTTTTCATTGCAGAGTGAATTATTTTATGTGTGGTGTCTGGAGCTGGGACATTGACTAGGTGATGCACTTTGCACCATTTCAAGTGGAGAGGACTTACCTACACTACACCATATGCTGTCAGTCTACAGAGTTATCTGCTTGCTGTGTAATTTTGTAAATTTTATAACAGTTCTCAGTTTAAGTTTGTGCCCAATGCTGATTGTAAATTATTCTAATGATTAAAAAGTCCAGTGATGCACAGTTTGGGAAAAGGTATCTGGAGAAAAACAAAGTTTCAGTTGATAATAATGTGCCTGAAATAAGCTTTTTCTTTTTTTCATCAGTTCAAAACTGAAGCACATGGATGTTTTTAAAACAATGCATTATTAAATGAAAATGAAAAAGTGCAGTACATTCAGTACATTCAAAATGTTTAATGTACGAATGCATGCATTTCAAGTTTTATGATGATGACAAGGATGAAATTGGTATGAAATGGTATGATGATGAAATTGGTATTTGAGAAATTTAGTGTTTGCCATGTTCCTTTTGTTGAAGTTTTCAGCCTTTGTCACTAAACACAGGAGGCTAGTTCCATCAGATGCATGCATCCTGTCGCTGACTATAAACAATATTTGGAGAAAAACTACATATGGTTCGGATTTCTGGGCCTAGAGCATAGTTAATATAATTAAGTGATATTCTTCTGTCCTTGGCACTACATAACAATAATACAACTTCTGATGATTAGCAGTGAAACGATACATGACTTGCGACGACTGTCTCTTCTTCCTTGTAGTAGGAAATTCTATTCCAAACTTTTTTATCTTTTAATTTAGTTGCCTGGACCAGGCAACTAGATTTTTAATTTACCTGCCCAAGATGAAAATTTGCATGCCCCGGGCATCTCGGGCATGATATTTTTCAAGCCCTGCTTGAAGGATTCCCAGGTTGACTGTGATTTGGCAACTGCAGCCTAGAAAGAAATTCACTGCTGACAACGAATATTAAAAAGTGTTGTAGTCACTGTCAAATATATAGTAGCATGTGGATTTTCTTTCCAAGGTAATACAGTACTAATTTTTGGGTTGAAGTTTAAATGCTGTATATATATTGGCTCCTTGAATTATTAACTCGATTTGACCCAGTCTTTGTCCCATCACACTGCAAAGCATGGAAACAAACAATAAGGTAGCACACATTATTTGTCACTGTGCACATGTGAATAATATACTATGATGGTGAGAATAACTGTACTTAATGAGATAATGAAAGTAATCAAAATTGCAAAATGCTATTAAATTGTTGTTGATTTAATGCCTGATGTGTCATGTGCAGACAAATTGACATTTGTTGTGCCCAACAGGTGACCTTATTGAGTGATCTTGGAATTTCTGCTAAATACTACCAATAAATAGCTCTTAAAGCTGATGAAATATAAAATGCTATGCTCTGGTTTTAGAAACTCACATTACTGTTATAAAAGACCACTGAGGATAAAGATTTAGTCTTTTATGGTCATGAGAGTTAGGCAAGGAGTAAGGCTTTTAGTGGGATATAAGATATAGTTCTAGCTAGAAGGCAAAACAGTTTCTGTCCTTTGTGTTGTGCTGTTAAGAAATAGAAATTTCTTTAAGTTATAATAGAGCATTTACTCCAAAAAATCACTGAATCATGACCACCCCATCAAAAGTGGATGCCGCCCATTGGCCACATGATTTCCGAGAGGGCACAATTAGTTGACTGATGTTGGTGCAAAAGACTCACCTGGTGTAAGAATCATACAAATTGGATGTCAGATAACTGAAAAAAAGTGTGTTGGTTTGACGAATTTTGTTTTTTTACTCCGCTCCATGGATGGTTGCACATGTATTTGGTGCAAACAACGTGATACACTCAATCTCCACAGTGCAAGCTGGTGGAGGCGGTTGTATGGTATGGGGTACGTTTACCTGGCAGGAACTTTGACCCCTGGTGTATTTAGAACAATGTACTGGTGCCCACTATCGTGAACTGTTTGCTGACTCTGTACACCCAGCAATGTTGCACTTTTCTCCCCGAATGGCAACAATGTCTTCCAAGATGACAATGCGCCGAGCCACAGGTCCAATGTTGTTCAATAATGGTTTGAGAGACACAGTTCAGACTTCCAGCATATTGATTGGCCTCCAAACTCTCCCAATATCAATCCCATAGAGCACCTGTGGGACACTATGGCACAACATATCAGGTGTATCGATACACCAATCACCTCCATAACTGCATTGAAGGCTACATTACACACAGCTTGGTTGGCCATACTTCCCAACTGCTTCAGGCATCTGGCCTCCAAACTCTCCCAATAGATAGTACAGCAACTATCTGATGCCACATCAGATAGTTGCTGTGCTGAGGGTGAAAGGAGGACCTACAAAGTATTAGGTACTTGGTCATAATTCAGTGATCACTCAGTGTATACATGACATCAACTTGTTCCTGTGATGGTAACTGAAGATTCTGTGTGTGTGTGTATCACTGAAAATTGCAAAACCATTTTATTCACGAGATTTCTGCTCTCTGCATAAGCAGTGAATTCAAAACCTGTAAAGTGACAAGTGAGAAAAAAACAATCAAAAATAAATAGAAGCAACATAGCCTTATGTATAGTGCCTTTGAACACCCTTGAAATTGTGTAACCTCCAGTATTTCTTTCTAGGACAGTTAGGAGGATTTCAAACATTTTGTTGTAATACAAGGTAGGTTCAAAAAGTTCCCAGAAATTCCTTTTTCTACAGAAAGCAATAACATTGCTGTTATTTACACTACATTACCTTCAAAATAGTTTCCTTGAGCTGCTACACACTTTTACCAGCATCCATAAAGCTATTCAGAAGATGCGTATAGCATATTGAATCCGTTTATTTTTGTATTGTAGTCAGTACAAAGATTTGCCAAACTTAGCTGTTTGAAGCATTCCTGGAATCTATTCCTTGAAACTCCTCTCAGCGCATTTATCACCTTTTCGATGATGTCTTCAGCACTCGTGAATTGTCGTTCATTTAGGGCAGATTTCAACCATGGAACAAGTAAAAACTTAATTGTACCATGTCAGGGGAATATTGAAGATGCTCCAGTGACATCACACTGTACTTTGCATGTTACTGTTTGACAGTTAAGGATCAATGTGCAAGTGCATTGTTTTATGAAAAAACCAACTGTTTGTTGTCTATTTTTCTAGGTTTTCCTTCCGATTGCATCCCTGAGGTGATGGAGGATATTGACATACACTTAACTTTCTTCACAGTCCTCCCTTCTGAAATAAATATATTGTGGACAAGGCCACAGAGTCAAGAAAAAAAAAAAAAAAAAAAAAAAGGAAATTTCCAACATTACTTCTACTCTTGTCCAAGTGGAGTTTCTGCTTTCGAGGAGATGATGTTTTTCGAACTGATATTTCTTCTATCTCTGATGCTATTTTCTTCATAGTTTTTCTCCAGCCACATCAGAAAATGTTGTGTACATGCACAATTTTTTCAGCAGTTTAAGAGGTACATGGGCACCACTATGCAGGTCATGGAAGCACTTGTGCCATGCATAAGCATGTTATTTCTTTATTGCCATATCACCGTAAGCTTGCTGAATTATGGCTAATATCTGATTATGACTTTCAAAGCAAAACACAAAATTCAGTGTTTGCACATTGCTCAGTTGCTGACATTTTCAATTGTGGCATTAATAAAAATGCATGGCAGACAAAGAAAGTACTGGTGCTTCCCATGGACAGGAAATGGAATGGCTCCATTTGCCGTCAGATGATGTTGTAGGTGTTGCCAATCTCTGAAACTTAAAAAAAATACTCTACACGATTCTTCCTTCTAATTGTTAGGGGTGATTCCGGGAACATTTTGAACCTACATCTTACATTGCTCCATCATAGCAAGAGTGAGATGTCAATTTTTAGCTTGCTGTCATTGTTTTGAGTCTGCAATGTATTTATTTTTTAGGTCAAAACAAGAGTATATAACCAAACATCAGATGGAATATCTCAGTTCATCATTACTTGGACGTCAAAGGCTTCTTCTAATCAGAGGGCAGGTCGTGCTGGACGAACTGAAGGTGGCCACTGCTACAGGTATGGAAATTTATTCTTTTAAAAGTTTTCATGATTCAGATGTTTTGCAGAAATTAAGTATTCTCATTTTGTTATAGAGCGATCTGCGGTAAAAGTATTGGTGTTACTATGTAATGTCAGGTTCAAAATGTGCAAGTATCCAAGATTAATAAAAAAGAATAATTCATTTCGGGGTGGTTACTTTGTATTGTCGGATAGAGAAAGGAGCATAAAAGTTCTTGAGGGAGGATTGAATTTTGAACTGTAAAATTTACTACATTGGTGAATCACCCTGTGATTTTTCAACGAGAAATAAAATGTCTTTTTCCTAAAAAAAAGTGGGGAGGGGTGAGTCAGTGGCTGAACTTTTGGGTGCATGTTCATTTGAACTCCCAGGTTCTGGTACTATCTTGTAAGAGAAAAAAGTTCCAGGACATTTCATTTCATATATTCCTTTTTTTTTTTTTTTTTTTTTTGCTGATTTCTTTTCTTTGAGTATGTATGAACTTGTTTGGAAAATTGGAAAAGAATGTTCATCTTCTGGATGATACTAAGATGTACTTTAAATGTACATTTAACAAGAAGTGTGAAAAGAAACAGAGATAGAGTTTAGTGTTAAATCATTCAAAACAATTGTCTTTTAGATTTTATTTCATTTGATCTTTGCATATAGTATATGAAATAACAGAAAATATATTGTGGAATTAACTTTTTTGCGGGTCTTATAGAGGTTATTATTCAAAAAAGTTGGTTGTCAAATTTTTGAACTAAAGCCTAGTTCGTCATCAGGACTACGTCACTGGAGTAGTTGCTGCCACTCAATTGGAAGAGTCCAACCGCAGTTATCGTTAATTGTGGTACTTCTTCTTGCTATTAAAATATATATTTTTTTCTTTAAAGCAGCCAACATGCTCCCTTTATCATGTAAACTGTGGTAAAAATTTTGTTGCAATATTTTACTTTCTTGTATCAAATGTAGTAAAAATATGGTCATGAAACATTCTTTCTTAAAGATCTGATGCACATGTTAATAGTTTGATCATCTTAAAATATGGAACAGTTCTGTTTTGTGCTTTTCATGTTAGGACATGTAGCTTTATGCATACATGGTTTAATTTGTTTAACACTTGCTGTGTAAATACTAAATAAAAAAAATTAACTGTTTTGGGTAGTAAAAATGGCATAAATAAATGAGAACACTGTTATACTCCAAATTGATACAGATTATTATAAAGAATGCATGCAATGATTCCATTTTGTTGAAGCTACATTGCCTCTGGATGGATATCCTTGTCTCAAGCTTTTCTTGTTCTTTTTATTTCTTTTGCATAAAGATACCAAACTTAAAGTCAGTTATTTTAATTTTAAATGTAGTGTTTTTCGTGTGCTTTTACTCCTCCATAGGTTTTTTATTAGTTTACATTGAGAAAGTCACCTACAGGTGTACAAAAGTTTGCAGATATTCATTACTACACAATAAAAATAGATGTTTCTGTAATTTTATTAAAAGTTAAAGTATTAACATTGGATTCGCTGTGCAAAGACAGTTTTCTCAAAATTAGATCTCTCTAAAATTCTCTTTATTGAAGCACTTGTATTTACTAGGCAAAATTATGTGATTAATAATCAAAAGTTTTGTGCTATGTTGCAAAAAAAAAAAAGGGGGGGGGGTAGCATCCAGATGCAAAACTTTTGTGATGTGACAAGGGCATTTTTTTCCTGTTATGTTTTTAAAATAATTTATTTATCTCTGGTAGCTTTAGTTATCATGGCTTAAATCACGTAACCAAATTAGCTGTAGCCTTCTTCCTCTAAGATATATAGATTCATATAGATAGCTTAAACACAATCTTTGTTGTTATAAATTGGTAAGTGTTAATGCATTAGTGTAACAACTTGCAAATTTGTCCGTATTTTCCTCCTAAGCAAAAATAATTTAAGTTTATTATCTCTGAATGATCATTTGCGGTGATTAAAAGTCATTAGTAGAGGTTTCAGTGTTAAATAATAAAGTAGTTACCTTTTAAAACTTTGCTTCTGTACTATGAGTACTTTATAGAAGTTATAAAATGAATAGGATTCTTTAAAGGTTTCTCTATTTTCATTACTTGTATTAATTAGCTATGATGCATTTTCTCATGCTTGAGGAAATAGCCAATAGAATTTAGAAAAATGACTGTGAAGTATATATGTTTGTAGGTATGTTGTATATTTGATTTGTCATTTTAAAGAAAATATTTTTAAGAATTATGTAGTTCACATATTCAAATGAGTTGGTTCCATTGTAACAAAGATTTCATAAGAAGGGTGTGTTCGTGAAATCTAAGACAGGAAGCACTAGGTCAGACCTGCCAACTTTTACGATTATATCATATTTAGTATGATAAATTATGCTGCAGTACAATAATACGATTTTGCCACCAAAAATATGATTAAAAAAAAAAGTCATGTTTTCCTCCTTTTCAAACAGAAGTAGGGAAAAATTTTACGTGTAACCTGTTTTTCCCTCTTCAAAAGATTTTTTTTTAGAGAGGTTTCCGATTTCTCTTAACAAATTCCCTTGCCTCTATACTCCAAGTCAACCTAAGAGTGTACCACTATGAAGGATACGAAACAGATACCTCTGCTATGAAAAAGTCCTTAGCGTTTAGAGTGAAAAGCAGTAGAATTATTGCTTGGAATGCATTTTTGTTTGCTCAGCAGTTTATCAGACAAAATTGCTATCTAAAAAAAAAATTCCAGAAAGAAGTTAGAGCGCTTTTAGAAATAAATTTGATATGCGAAGTTCCTCGATCAAGAGCTTCACACTCTTCGCTGTTTCTGACCATTTGGGATGCAACTCAGAGAGGAGGAGGGAGGAGTAGAAGACCTCTCCCAACATTCACAACAGAGAGGCAATAAATTGACAATCGGGAAAACTCGAAGGGTAGGTTGCTTAAGCAGGCAGTTAGGGAAGAAGAAGTTTGGACTCCACCAGACCTCCATTCACAATCTCTACTGTTGTGAGTAGTTTGTGTGGGTGGGTCGGGATATCAGAAAGGAAACAGCAGGAGAGCACATTAACGTGGATGGATACTGTTCTTGTGTTCCACGACGAGTCTTGATAAGGCTCTCCGGCCCTTAACAACAGTACACTTTTAGTGTGACTCCGAGTATAGTTTCCCAACGGAAATAAAGTAAGTCAAGTCAAGTGCAACCGGCAACCAATGGACGAATCCGACTCGTTTCGTATAACGTTAGAGACTGATTCGTGTTTTTGACTCTTCGTCATACTTAAAGCTGCTGATTGGTTGGTGCTGGAATGTGGACGAATGTATGTTTATTCGAAGCAACCTCCCTCCCCTTGCAGCTGCAACCATCAAGAATTTCTATAGCTACACCTTACACCATCAAAAATTTATATAACTGAAATAGGCTTCACAAATTATCAGCACGCATCATGTTACGAATTTTCTATTTGAGTGTTACCTTTTTTTGGTTCTGAGAGGTTGGCAGGTCTGCTAGGTGATTTACAAACATGTGTAAGTGGCTTTAGGGTGAATCTGTATATACACCACTCAACGTAAGAAATGCAACACCTTGAAGGAATGCTCAAAATTAGAGATGAAACTTTCTGCACGTGTAGACAAGTAGGGGGAAAGAAGTAATTTAATTTCTGAGGGATTACATGAATGAAATGGGTGAGCATACTGTATAATGTGGTGTGAGTAGGTTGTGTGACCACTCTGTAGGGCAATACATTTATCAACATGGCGTGGTGTCCTGAGGTGTTGATGACCTGTGTCCACAATTCATTGCCATTGCAGGGGGGACGTGCAGAGGTGTTAAAATGTCTGCTAATGATGTCATAATCATTCTCTGTTGAGGAAAAGTCAGATCATGCTGACCAAGGCAGCATCTTGACACCCTATAAGCACTGCTTGTTAATGTTGGCAGTCAGTGTGTGCATGTCATCTTGTTGAAACTGGGCACTGGGGATATCATGAATATGCAGCATCACATCGATGAATCATCGAGCTGTCATTGCACCTACTATGCGTACGAAACTGAGCAGTTGCTGAAACTGGTATCACAGATGGAAACAAGATCAGCCCAGTGGTCATGTCATCTCCAGACTCTCAGTTGGTGATCTTCAGTGTTGAGACAGAAGCAAGACTTGTTGCTGAATGTGACATGGTCCCATTTGTCCCACCATGCATATCTGGTACATCACCACTGCTACCTTGTGCTATGATGTACTGCAGTGAGCGGCTGTCGTTGCAATGGCAGCAAGACAATAAACCTGCCTCATCCAATCTGTAATTTCCACTCCATACTGATACTAGGTGTCCATAGCTGCCTGTAACCTCATGTAATGTTGTCCTTTGTGGATTGAGGGACTGCTGTTTCTTACCGTCGAATGTGGTGATCGAAACGTTAAGATATCTGCCTGCATGTACCAGTCCCATTACAGAGTGGCATGCCATCCCAACTCATTTCTGCTATGATGTGATGCAGGGACTAATGAGCCATACATAGCCCTATGATGAAGCTTCTGGCTAAAGTGTTTGTGTGATGATGTGATTCATGATGTTATCTAGGCATTCTCATTCCTTACACATGCTTTCTCTGCCAAAGTCACCCCAATGTAGTTGTCCATATTCACAAGTGAGGACAACCAAACTTAGCTACATCAATACAATTCTTTTTGCCCGTTTATCTCCATCACCTATAATGTGATTGGTTCACAGCTGCAATTATTTGCATAACCAAACTTTCAACACATACCACCAATTTGCATGGTACTCTGAAAAAATACTTCTTGGTGTGCATTTTCTATGTTGGGTCATTCCATGGAGATTCACCCGGAGATTCACCCAGGTGTTGTGCTGCATGATTTTATAAAACTTTGAAACTTTGCTCATTTATTTGTGTGGTTGAATAATGGCCAAAAATAATAATACATCCCCCCCACACACCTCTATAGGTTGCTACAAAGATGGTGGCCGTCACAATTTTGAGCATATTGAAGCCTTTCCAATATTTCTGATATCTCCTGAACCAATACAGATATTGGAATGATTCAAAAAAAGGTTTTGTTAAGCATAAACTGAGGATTCTGCAACACTAAGAAAATGTTCAAAAATCAGTCACATTCTTTACTTAAAAGCCCTTTAGACATTGATGATTGGATGCTGATTTTGTCTTACTTTGTGATTTTTTTTATGAAACACAGGAAACATACACAAAGTTGCAATTCATACTGTAGAAACCTTGTCCCTTGAAAAAAAAAAAAACACGCACACACACACACACACGCACACACACACACACACACACACACACACACACACACACACACACACACACACACACACACACACACACACACACACACACACACATCCTGAAATTTGGTACCCCTTTGTGCTCCCGCCACCCGAATTTGAGAAAAATCACTCCCAATTTTTGAGGTCATATCCGTGGTGGGGTGAGATTAGCCATAAAATGTTCCAAAAATCTGAATTGTTGTGTACATAACCACCTATATCATTGTCAACCATTATCAATCCACTGCTGGATGAAGATCTCCAAGTTTCCTCCACAACGGCCTGTCTTGTGCCAGTCTCCTCCATGTCACTCCCGCATACTTTCGAATTTCATCCACCCATTTCCCATGTGGTCTTCTTCTGGGTCTTTTCCTGTCCCTTGGAATCCAATCCAAAATTTCGGCTGTCCATCAATGGTCTGTAAAAAAAGAATATTGATATCATTTAAACAAGTATTACAAATGTACCAATAACATTTTCCCTGATATAGCAAGCCCTATATATTAAAAACTAGGCTGAACACAACAACCAATTTTTTGTGAGTTAATAGCCATTATATAGGTGGTTCTGCCAGAACCACCTATATAATGGCTATATACCACCTATATAATGACTACTAGAGCGTAAATCCAAATGACAAGATTGGTTTCTCCAAGTTTGCCTTTTTGAGACCGAAGTGGTGGGTTTTTGCAGGAGCAAGTGGGACACACTCTGTCTGCGTTTGCCTTTACCACCAGAACTTGAAATTAATGTTGCGTGGAACAAGAATGAATATTTCTTACAAAGACTTGCTGAAGAGCGTTGCGTGTATTATTGAAAGTGAAGAGTGTATGATGAAAAAATGCCTTAATTGTCGAGGACCAGATGTAATCAGGAATATGCTAGAACAGAGATGGTTAATGTCTCCCTTTCATCAGATGATTTCATTGAAAAGGTAATAGAAAAAGTGATGGACCTCAAGAAACACCACTTTGTAGCAAAACAGTAGTCCTCTTTCCTTAAAAGTACAAAAGAAAACTTAAAGCAAAATGAGTGTATAATCATGGGCGATTTCAGTGAAAATTTCACATACGTAGTCCAAAATGAGGTGCAATCTTTTCATTGGGAAACTGATCAAGTTACTCTCCACCCTTTTGTGGTGTACTTCAAGACCAATAATGAAGTCAAATGTCAGAGCTTCTGTGTGGTGAGTGACCATTTGTCCTACAACACTAATGCTGTCTTTACCTTCCAGAAAAAGCTGCTGCCATAAGTAAAGGAGCTCATTGGCCCCATCTCACCAAAGTGTTCTACTTTTATGATGATGTAGCCAGCCAGTATAAAAATTATAAGAATTGCTGCAATCTGTTCCGTCACAAGGTTCATTTTGGGCTTGATGCTGAATGGCATTTCTTTGTCACTGCACACGGCAAGAATTCGTGTGATTGGATAGGAGGTACTGTCAAATGTCTGGTAAGGAAAGCTTCACTGCAAAAAACTTATGCAGTGGCCATTCTTACAGCTCAAGTTCTTTATGAATTTTGAGTTGGTAATATTCAAGGAGTCCATTTCATTTTTGTTGAAAGTGCAGAGGTCCTTGCTCTGGAGAATACACTTGAAAAGCATTATGCTAACTTCAGAAAGTTGAAAGGAATACGTGAGATGCACTGTGTTATTCCTATCCCAACAGAAAGCAAAATACTGACAAAAACAACCTCAACATCCATGGACTTCAATGAACATCAAGTCAGTTGCTTATCATCAGTTGTGACTCCAAAACAAAGAGACGATGTTGCATGCATCTATGGCTCTAACTGGTGGGTTGGACATGTATGCAACACAGTGGATTTGGAATCCTACATCAATTTTTATAGTCCTCCTGGACCTGCCACGTCCTTTGTGCCTAACAATGATGACAGGACATTAACATGGATACCAAACAGCAAAATCCTGAAGATCTTGACACTATTTGAGTTCTATACTTCAGGTTCTTGCAGAGTCTACAAAATTGATGAAAAACTGAAGAAAGAGGTTTCGGTTCTCTTCACACTAAAATCCAGAGACATTGACTGTTGAGAGTTATAAAGGTATTATAACAGATTTTTCTTGGAGTATTTTATGGCTAACTGTTAACTTTTGCATTTGTGATTATTTAATAAAAATATAATGTGATATTGATATCATTTAAACATGTATTACGAATGTACCAATAACAATATTTTCCCTGATATAGCAAGTCCTGTATGCCAAAAACTAGGCTGAACACAATAACCAATTTTTGTGAGTTAATAGCCATCATATAGGTGGCTATGTACACAAATATTCAGATTTTTGTATCTCACTCCACTAAAGATATAAGACCTCAAAAATTGGGAAAGTGTGTTTTTCCTCAAATTTGGGTGGGGAAAGCACAAAGGGGTACCTAATTTCAGGATTTGTGTGTGTGTGTGTGTGTGTGTGTGTGTGTGTGTGTGTGTGTGTGTGTGTGTGTGTGTGTGTGTGTGTGTGTGTGTTTCAAGGGAAAAGGTTTCTACAGTATGAATTGCAACTTTGTGTATGTTTCCTGTGTTTCATAAAAAAATCACAAAGTAAGACAAAATCAGCATCCAATCATCAATGTTTAAAGGGCTTCTAAGTAAAGAATGTGACATATTTCTGAACACTTTCTTAGTGTTACAGAATCCTCATTTTTTGCTTAACAAAATCTTTTTGAATCATTCCAATATCTGTATTGGTTCAGAAGATATTGAAAAGGCTTCAATATGCTAAAAATTGTGACGGCTGCCATCTTTGAAGCAACCTGTAGATGGGGGGAGGGGGGGTGTGTGTGGATAAAATTAAATTATTTTTGGCCATTATTCAACCACACAAAGAAATGAGCAAAGTTTCAAATTTTTTCAGATCTATGCAGCTACACACTTTTTTCAAAATTAGGTCATTCTGTATGGAGTATTTCAAGTCTGTGGACTTTGGTCATGCTTTGTGGTACCATGTTCTTAGATATTATAAATGTCAGTATTATAATTTTGAATTTCCTTGCAGGCTATATTCTTCAGCTGTGTTTGAACATGAATTCCCTGCATTTACTCTACCTGATATTCAAAGACTTCCTGTTGATGATGTTTTACTGCAAATGAAAGTAAGCACCTGTAATTTAGAGAAAAAATTGGAATTGTGTAGTAATGCAGTTATTTTTTAATTATCCTATTGTGGGCAATGTGTGTATTTTTCAGGTTGTGTGATAGTACAATTTGTTAGTGAAATGTGTAATATTTGTGAATACTTGTTTTTTATGTAATATTATCTGGCTCAGCAGATGGCAGTATTAAAAAAGGTTATGAGCAAATGTGTAATCATTCTATTGTAAAAAAATTTAATTATTAATCTTGTATTGAGACAGTAATGCTTTTCATGCAGCCAGGTTGTATGGCATACTGGTGTTGACTATTTCCTTTTGGCGGGCACAGTGGTCTAAGCGCTGGCTTATAACCATTCGTCCAAGATGGGTCCGGGTTCGAATTCCGGTTAGGCATGGATGTTGTGTTTGTCTTATGGCAGTGGCTCCCTCCCTTCCCTGGAACTGTTTGCCCTAAATTAGGGATGGATGACTGCTTATAGCCCATTGAGTTACACATGGTGGTTGTTAACCCCCCCCCCCAAAAAAAAAAAGAAAGAAACTGTTCCCTTTGCTTTTAATTTTAATTTTGTTAGTTAGCATATTTTTTTTATTAAAATTTTATGTCCATGTAAAATTCAACAAGAAAAATATTGTAAATTCCATTACTCACCATTATCTCTAAGAACAAGGGACATTCACATATTTTCTTGGTGGTAAGAGACTAGAAGTAGAACAAGTATAATTGTCTGTGTAGTAGTGGAAATGTTTCTAAGAAGCATGATTCCAAATTCCAAATTCTTTGAGGTTTTGAAATGAGCATTGATCACTTTTTAGTAACGTGTGCTCTCATGAGTCAGTTGAGAAGTGATTAAGAGACTAACAAAGACACACACATGCGTGTTTTGAGGTTCATGGATGAAATAATACTGTAGTGCTTTCATGATTTGCTGTGGGAAATTCCAAAGGCTATATTAAAATTGAAACTTCACCTAGCAAAAGCATTGAGGTTAAGTGTGATAGGTATTTAAACAAGAAAGTTGACACCAAATTTTCGGGTGTAATAAACACATGTTTTGAATCCGTTCTGACGCAAATTAAATTTATCAAAGCTATTCAAAGTCAATGGAACCGGTATGGAAAATAATAGATCTGACGGAAGAAAGAAGATTTTCATTAGGGTTTTTAATCCCTCAGATATTGCTGTAAATGAAATCGTGAGCTTATGAACTCTTAGAAACAGAGATATCGACAAAAAAAAGATGTGACTTTACGTCCCCTGGTGGGAAAACCATGCATTATTTTAGGAAGAAAGTATTCTCAAAAGGTTTATCTGTATAAGTGGTATGGGTCCAAGAAAAAAATTAGTCGAGTTTTCAGGAGCCCAGATTTTGCAACAAATACTTCAGAAGCAGAAATTAGCACATATGACTCCTGGTGGTTAAACCATTCTTTACCAAACATTAGAAATTATGTGAAAAATATTTTCCATCAGGTCTTCTACGTGATACAGGAAGAATTTTTAAAATCAGAGCTTTAGGAGCAGAAATAACGTAGAAAACGCAATTTACCTTTGTGCCCCCTAGCGGAAAATGTATGATTTACTTGAAAATTTGGAATTTATAGGAAAAACATTTCGCATCGAAAACACTATCCAACAAAGAAGGAATTTTTCAAATCGTACTCTTGGAAGTAGAAATATTGACAAAAATAAGTTATACATGTACGCCCCCTGGCGTAGAAATCATGCATTTTTTCAAGAAGAAATTTTTCCTAAAAGGTTTGTCGACATGAGTAGTATCAGTAAACAAACGACATTTTTTTCAGTCGAGACGTTAGAAGCTCATATTTTGCTGCAAATACAACAGAAGCGGAAATTAAGATTTACGCCCCCTGATGGCCAAACTATTTTTTTACAAAAATTAGAAATTATGTGCAAACGATTTCCCATCAGGGGCTGTATCCGGTGCAGAAAGAATTTTTCAAACTGGAGATTTAGAAGCAGAGATATAGGGGGAAACACAATTTACTGCTACGCCCCCTAGCGGAAAGTCAATGAATTACTTGAAAATTTTGAAATTATATGAAAAACATGTCACACGGAAAACACTATCCAGCAAAGAAGGAATTTTTCAAATCGAACTCCTAGAAGTAGAGATATTGACAAAAATAAGATGTACATCTATGCCCCCTGGTGGAGAAACTGTGGAATATTTTAAGAAGAAAATATTCCGAAAAGGTTTATCGATGTGAGTGGCATCAGTCCACGAAATAATTTTTTAATCTATATTTTAGAAGATATGATTTTATGTCAAATACAACAGAAGCAAAAATTGACACTTACGCCCCCTGGTGGCCAACGTATTCTTTACCCAAAATTTGAAATTATATGCAAAAGATTTTCCATCAGGAGATGTATCCGCCGAAGAAAATTTTTTTCAAATCCGAGTTTTAGAAGAAGAGTTATCTGGGAAAATGTAATTTACTTTTACGCCTCCTAGCAGAAAATCTATGCATAATTTGAAAAAGTGACTATATCTGAAATACTCTTCGACATAAATGGAATCGAAATATATAATTTTTTTTTCAATCGGATGTTTAGAAGCAAATATGTTGAATAAAACGTATTTTTGAATTCGACATCATCTGCATTTATGCCCTCTACCGGCAAAATTGTGCATCATAAAAAAAACGAAATAAAGGATCATCATTTGCATATTTCAAGCTTCCGAATGCAAAAAGAATTTTTCAAATCGGACTAATAGTTGCTGAGATATCGTGGGTACAGACGGATGGGCAAACCAATAACAGAAGCACGATCTTTTTTTACAAAAGACGTGCTAAAACAGGTTTTGTGGCTGCTAGGAAAGCATATGTTGTGGAAATATTTGTAAAAGAAGGAGAGTTTAAACCAGAGGTGGGGAACCATTTCATGTTAGAAGGCTGCATTAAGTTAGCTGTAATCTAATAAGGCCACATTCAAGAACTTTCTGTTAGATATGCTTCAAAATGTACATTTTTTTGTAAAAATCTAACTACTATGTACTAACTTCAAAAATGAAAAAAAAAAAAAGCAATTCTAAAGTTAACTAACCTTTTAATGACTTTGCTGTGACTGCTTTTTGTTGGAAAGTATTTGAATATTTGGTTCTAACATGGAGGTCCACAGTTTCAGCTGATCCTCTAGATGGGTATCTGTCATTTGTGACCTGGGTTAGGTAGGAGAAAGTATAATAGATTTGCAGAAATAAGTGTTGAGAAGCAAGAGAGCATTTTTCTTGCATGTTGCAGAAGGTGTGGATATTCTATGGCATTTTTCCACATTTCAATTGGAGCTTAAAGTCAAATAAGGACTTTAAAATGTCATCTTCTGAGAGCTCAATCAATTCCATCAGTAGTTCTCTAGGTGCTATGGAGACATCAACTAGGTAAAGTTGAAATGCTAATTTGAGTGTGATGTTATGATTCTCAAAAGTCAGTGAACCTTTCATTGTAGTCTCCAATTAATAAGTCTATAACAATCGCATATTCTTCAAAAGATTCACGTGAGTCTTCCTGCTCATCAATGACCTTTGCTAACTGGGGAAAATGTTCATCCAAAATTTCCTTTTGAAGAAGAGTTTTATAAAAAGATAGTTTTTTTTTTCAAAATGCTTGGATTTTTTGCCATGCATCATATATAGACTTGGTTTTATCTTGCAAAGAAATATTAAAGACACTTTGTTTTGACATGATATCACACAGGAATGCAACATTTCTATAGAAATTTTCTTCCAGCAATTCACATTGCTGATTCTGCTCTTCATAAAATTTAACTATTTATTCTCACAAAGGTAACATTTTCACTAACACATGTCCCTGTGATAGCCAACACACTTTAGAATAATACAACAAATCTATACTGAATACCTCATTGGTATTTTAAATACAGTCATTTTAAGACTCAAATAATTAAAAAAAAAAGACGAACAAAAGCATAATAATAAAAATAAAAGGCTTTGTTCTGCAGAATTTTGATTCACTCTGAAGGCTGCAGCAGGTTCCCCACTCCTGGCGTAAACCCATTGTTGGAGAGTAGAAATGAGTAAATCTGTCGAGGAAAAGAATAAAGATCTTGCTATGAGTACAGTAGGCCCTTGGCCATCATAAGAAAGGCATATCATGGTGTAGGTTGAAAGTCAGCATGCCATAGTTATGTAAAGAAATTTAAGAAACATAGAAATACTTTTGACCCAACTCATATCAAAGTACTTTCAACCTCACTTAACTGTGTTTCTTAAATTTTTTTTTTCATAACTGTAGCCTACTGACTTTCAACCTACATTTATTTGTTATGTGTGAATGCATACTTCCTACATGTCATGTCTGTTTTGTGCTCAGCTGATACATATATGTTAAGTCCTTATGGAAAAATATAGATGGCAACACTGGTAGAATAAACTTACCCTGTGGAACCCAGGAGGGATACCGAAAGGACCCTGATGGCTGAGGATCTTTGACTTCACAAAGGTGAGGTGATTTTCTACCAGAGAAACTTCCTGCTATGCATGCTCAGTGTATCACATGATTATATGTTTTGTTTGAGGTCAGCCACATGGAGAAGGAAGACCTCCTTCATAAACCTGTACTTACTCTTTGGTGGGTAGGAAGACATACTTTCTGTGTTGTTACACAGTGGTAGAGGAGTTGGAGAATTTTCGTCTCTGTATGTAAAACTGGGCCTTCATGCAATAATGCCCAACTGTTGTATTGTTTGTAAATATTTAATCTTGTAGTAATGTCTTTCCCAAAGAGAATGTGCAAGAAGGGAGAGAGAGAGAGAGAGAATGAAATTTTCCTGTTATGGTATGTTTAGTGCATTTTATGATGATTTTAACTTTCTCATTTCAAAATTTTCCAATTATGAATGTTTGCATGGAAGCATCAAAATTCAAAAATTTGCAAAAATTTTTATTAGTGTGATGAAAATTCAAATCAGCAAAATATTAATTAATTTTGCATCATGTATGTTTTAAAATTATTTTGTTTTAGCATGATTAAATTTTCATTTATTATGTGAGTTTTTCTGAAAGCAATGGAAATGCAGAAAATTCACAGGGTAGACACTTTGGGTTAATTTCTGTCATCTGATGTAGAGATGATGTTATAATTTCATCATCTCAAGTTGTTTTGAAAAGAAATAATATATATGTAATGGCATGCTAATACGCATGTACTTCCAGATAGAAGTAATACAAAATAGCATTATCATTTTCTCATTCATAAATTTTCTTTTACATTTTCATGTTTAATTAGGCTTTGGGGAACTGTTGGTTTTGATACTTCTACCTTTTTTAGGGAATATAAAAATTGTGCAATCCAAAAACTAACTAGTTTTGTTCTGAAGGAATTCTTTGTAATAATAATAAGTAGATGGAGAGTTGTGTGTATTGATTTTTGCACTGTTGAAGTTATTTGTATTTTCAGTTTATGGAAGTTACAGAACTGGTTTTCCAAAAGAATGATCTAGTATCAGTAGGAAGGCCGTTTCACGTAATATGAAAAAAACAGTAATGCAGAAAATTTCATGCATGTTTTATTATTTATTATGTATTAAACTTTAGGAATAGTCAGATTTGTAAGATCTTACGGCTGCAGCATCACCTTGTTCTCACTAAAAGCAAGCACTCACGTGGTTGATATCATTTCTTTAGCGCTGCTAGTAGAGATTTCCAAATTATTGGAATATTACTCTCATGCAGCTCTGTCCTATAAGCATGCTGCTCTAAAATCACTCATTCAATATGCCAATGTCATTTGCAATGAACCCCACTCATTACAAAAATAATATGAAATCATCTAAGAAATTACCACAAACCATCAGTTTCCTCTTGGAATTGTCAAAAAACCTTTCAAAAAGTTTGATGCCAATCAATTTGTCTGTCACCTTTCTCCTGTACAGAAACCACCCCTTTCCTTATTGGTTCAATCCCCTTCCATTATTCTTGTTCTTACAAACTTGTCAAAATTTTCAAAAGTTTTAGTTACAAGCTTGCAATTTAATTCCCCTCCCACTACCATCCGATCAATATCTAAAGACAGAGATCCTCTTGATCCTTTAGACAGTCCTGGTGTATACCTCATCCCTGAGTCTACTTCCTCAAGTGAAAAATGTAATATTTGTAGTACCTTTTGTACAATAAACTGCAGAATTTTGGAACATAAAAGAGATTTCAGAAAAAGTAATCCGACTTCTGCACTTTCTCTTCTGACTATTGAAGATATCTCTGACTCTCCAAACTGGGATTGTACCAAAAAGAGTGCACCCTTTTCAAACAAATTTTCATTACGCTACAGAGAAAGCATTCAAATTCTCTTCAATAAAAACACCTGCAATTTGGATGCACCTTTCAGTATTCTGTTAATTTGGAAATCTCTACTGGCAACAGCTAAAGAAACGATGTCAACCATGTGAGTGCTTGCTTTTAGTGTGAACAAGGCTGATGCTGCAGCCAAAAGATCTTACAAATCTGACTATTCCTAAAGTTTAATACGTAATAAATAATAAAACATGTGTGAAATTTTCTGCATTATTGATGATCTGGTAGTTTCTAAATTAGGTAATTGAGTATGTGGTTAACACCAATTTTCCATATTAAAATATTTTGTGTACAGTGCTTTGATGACGAAAGTTGCTTTAATTTTTTTATGTGTGTACATTTGCAGGCTCTTGGAATTGACTTGGTTGTAAATTTTCCATTTCCATCACCACCTAACATCGATGCACTAAAGGTAACAATGTTTTCCCCCTGCTAAATATATTACTATTGTCAATACTGAACTTGTAATTTCCACTTCCTGTTGTGTTTATGTTTAAAAATTTGTTGTGTTGCATTTTTGATCTGTTACTAAGTTCTGGCTTGATAGATTTGGCCAGTTTCATTGTCTTGACACACACATACATGCACAAACACATGCGCCATATGACTTGAGACTCCTTTGGTTTAATCGTATCTGGATGTTTGATAATTAAAAATGGTTGTTATTGAGCTAAACACTAAAGATTATTGAGTAAGTCCCAGTGAAGCTTGAAAGTCCTTTTAAAACCATCAAATTTTTGAATTCTATAAAGCAGGAAATTTGCACTTTTTTTTCAGTTTCAAAGTTATAAAACAAAAAAGCTTGATGAGACTTTAAAAAGAGAAACAAAAAATCAATTAAGCAGTGAGTCTTTTTTTAAATGCACAAAAATAGTAGTTGGCTAGAGAGCAAAACTGACTTTTAAATGTGGTATGTAGACCTGCATTCCTTTTATGGTAATAATAGCTGGCTGGATGTGAAGTAAATGGATTTTTACAATGTTAGAATTTTGCTAACTTAGAGTATACATCATCGTGGGCATATATATGTTATACATTTTACTTCATGTTGCATTATATTCCTTATTATGGGAAAATTTTGAATTCAACGTGTTTCTCATAACATATATAAATTATCTTCAACTAGTGAAAGATTTGCATTTGCTTTTTACCATGTTATGTTCTGGACATCAGAAGCAAAAATCTCTTGTATTTAGAAATAATGCTTTGGTAAAATAAAATAAAAAACTGTTCTCACAAGTTTTGATGGCTCTCTTCGTTTATTTTCATCTTGAAGTTAATGTAACTTGTCAATTTCAGTCATGAAAAACTTTGTTGACATATCCTACTTCTATGGGAACATATGCTAATTTCTTAACAGGTATTCTCATTCTCAACTGCCAGGTACCTTGAAGACTTTTTATGTCGCCAAAGATGAGCATATAAGGTTTAAAAAAGAAAGTCTTGGTTAAAAACTTGATGACACTCGGAAAAAGTCTGAAATGTTACACGGCACTAGCAGTGTTCCTGCCAGTCTGCCGGTAACGGTGCTTGAGACCTGAAGTACAATTTAGTTGGCCACGGCACCAGGTGAGAATCTCAGGTGCACTGCTGCACTCAAAGATTCACACCAGAACATAAAAATGAAAAGTTGAAGAATGACCCGAAGCATAAGGCTTGGGTGAATCCACCTTGTGAACAAAATAACAACAACAAATAAAAAATAAAATAATCTAAAAAAAAAATGATACTTTGGGATCAGAGTTGTGATGAGGTTCACCCGCAATCACCAATTCGTGACTGAGTGTAGTGGTCCGGATCTTACTCCGGTACATTCAATCCCCAACCAGTCAGTACAACACTCACTTTCGCAAATAACACATGATTCTCTAATACACAACACAACTTTTAATAACGTTCTGCGAGATTTAAACAGATCCGGCGCTCTCTAGGCGCATAGACAATTGCCCCTCATATGTGGGCAGCATACGGTGTCACACTTTACTGTCGGATAACGCAGCCGACTGAGTCTTAACCGGACTATCTGAACAAGAGATACTACTCGTTTACACACTAAATAGAGCTGCAGGTGATATTCATATACAATTGCTTAGAGAATGAAAAAAAAATTATATGCAAACGATCACATTAAAAATACTCGCGACACAAAATACACAAGCACGTTAATTTGCGGTATAAGATTATAGGTGCGAAATACTGCCAAAGTTAATTAACTAAATCTAATAAGCATGCACATGCAGAACCCTGCCCCGCTGACGTTGGTCCTGAACCAAAGTTAAAAGAAACTGTCCCGCCCAGCGGAATTTGTGGCCACACCTTCTCCCTTATTCATGTAAAAAAAGTAATCAGGAAATGGGCCCTGTAAGAAATTGAAATCTGTATGTGCAGGTATTTCCTCTGAGGTTCAGTCACTCAGCATTACTGCATCTATGTCCATGCAGCTTTGGGTGTCGGGATGGCACAAGTTCGCAGATGTGCGAAAGAAAGAAAAAGGAAATATTCATCTACTTACAGTTTCGTGACTTTGCTGTGCAAATCCGTTGTGCATCACATAATATCACTCGACAAAAAAAAACACGCACACAGACACTTGCACCATGTGGCAGCACCGATGATTCAACACTTCACTTTGACGCTTGATGTAAATGAAGCACACAATTAAAAATGGTAATATCACGCCGCACTTTGTTGCAATGATTAGAGTGCACACTGATCTATTCTCGTGACGATTTGAAGGTGGGCGTTAAGCAAAATAGGCCCTCTCACATCTGATGTTGCGGTTTCCAAGATTAATTTTCTCGGCCGAGCGAAATCAGACGTGCTTTTACCTTAAGCGTATATCGGCAACTCAACATTTCACCTGTATATTTGTTAGGTATCGAAGCCACCGCTCTTACGCTCATATTTTTCTTTCGACATGTTTTTATCCCGTCGCACTTACACGTAGTGGCTTCGCTGCTTACGCGACCACACACACGCACACATGGGGCCTCGCTTCACCCCGTAAGACAAGCGCATCTCTTCACTTCCTCCACAGTAGGGGATGAATGGGGGTGACGATTCCACACTGCAGTGGTTGGCATCCGAACCCGACTTTGCTTGGCTTCGCTTCTCATAG